>OX336335.1:29348265-29948265 GCA_946902875.1 Nematopogon swammerdamellus
AGCACAACCCCGATTACTCTGCTTACCCTGTTTGTCAGATACGTAGCGTGCGCTATGTATGTATAATATATCATTAGATCTTCAACCGTCAAACTAAATAACAGGTTGTAACCCCGCAGGTAGTTTCGGAAGCACAATCGGGCCATCGTCCAACCCGTTCTCCGGCAAGATCGGCGGCGGCCCCCTCAGCGGCGGCGTGCGCTCCAACCCGCTGCCGCCACTCGCGTCCAACCCCAGCGGCAAGTCGCCCTTCAGGCACCTCGACTTCACCAGCAGCGCGACGGCCGAGCTGAGACGGAACCCGGCGCTGTCGGCTCCGGACGAGTGCGCGCGCGCGTGCAGGGAGAACGAACCGCCGAGGATCTGCTACTATCACTTCACGCTCGAGTACTACACGGTGCTGGGAGCGTAAGTTCCTTTAATTTATTACTTTTTATATACATTATTTACATGAGTAATTAAAAAAACACATATTTCTTATAATATTTCGACGTATTATCGTCGTCAGATAAAATTGTTTATAATAAGGTGCTTCGTTAGTCATGTCAAAAATTTCGGGAGGGTTACATACACACTCAAATAAACACGTTACGCAAAAAAAAAATTATGTGTTTTTAGCATTACTTTCCGAGAAATTTAACAAAACATGTTTGCTACCTAAACATTAATCTGTGTGTAAAAGTAGGTAACTTGCATTGTACGGAGTCAATGACCGTACTACGTTCAAACGCAGAACATCTCTTTGTTGTAAGTAAGTCATAAGGTCACTATGATTGGTTTTTACAACTACTTTTTTCATTTTATTTTTGAAGTGAAAACTTCTTTAGCGGCGCTTGGCACTTTTTTTAGATGGGTGAAAAATGTTAAACTCGCGTCAGAATCAGAACCCGCGTCAGATCCGCCTGATCGAAAAAGCGTAAGATTCTAAACTTCTTTAGCGGCGCTTGGCACTTTTTTTAGATGGGTAAAAAATGTTAAACTCGCGTCAAATCCGTAGCCTGATCGAAAAAGCGTAAGATTCGTTGAAATTATTGATGAAAGTTGATTTTACTGAGAAATAAACTTTGATGTAAAATAATTATAACAGTTCTGTAGTGTTAATATTTTTTATGTAATATAAATTGTCATGATTGTCTACGATAGCGCAATGAATGAATATTGTATTTTACCACATAAATGATAGTACTTTTATACTGATAAATAAAACAATTCGTGCGAAATTATTCCCTAACCATTCCAAAATATTCAAAAATGCACAACGTTGATGTTTAAGTTTTCACTTCTGCCGGCACTCCCGGAGTGCAACTTAGGCTTTTTTTTTTGTTAGGAGAAAACATGCTCCTCTAAACATATGTTTTTCTTACTTAAAGTGTTTATTTGAGTGTGTATGTAACCCTCCCGAAATTTTTGACATGACTAACGAAACACCTTATATAAGTTTAATATGTCAAATGGTGATGACGAATGATAGATGGCGTTGTCATGGGTTTGAATTTTGGAATGTATATATGGTTTAGTGAATGGTGTGCGCGGAGGTTCCAGATGTATGTTTCCCAGGTTCTTAGATCTATTTCTTTGAGTGTTGGGCTAAATGACTTAATGATGCGGATGGTGAAGCTTGATGGTTTTTGAAGCTTGGTGGAGAGTTTGATGGTTTCGGTTTTATTGATTACAAGATTTTATTTAGTTTCACCTATCCCGGTGTCGTCTGTGGGTATTATCAAATCTTACAAGTTAAATTTGACCCACTTCCCGGTGTTTGATTGAGCTGAAATTTTGCATACGTATGTAAATCGGATGACAATGCAATATAATGATGTCACAGCTGGTCCGATGATGGAGCCGGAAGGTGGCCACAGGAACTGTGTAACGAAACGACGTAACCCCATTGAGTTTGGGCTCGCTTGCTTTGTTTTCACAAGTAAATTTTGACAGCAGGAGATAATAAAAAGAACACGTTTTATTTGAAAACTGTAAAAATTTAGAAAATGGCTTGTTTCCAATCGGAATAAATTTATTTTTAGCTTTTTAGTTTATTTTTATCAATATAAAATATTTATATTATAGTTTATTTTATAGTTTATGCATGATTGACAACAATGAAAATGGAAAACGGAGAGGTAATCTTGTAAAGTAGTTTTAAACATGTTTTGAACATGTTTTTTTTTTTATGTAAACCAACACGGGTGGCTGTGCCGAAAGACCAATGGTGCATTCGACAGAGCCAAAAACACCTCTCCTCGCGAAACCACGCTCAGTTAGGTGCCATGCCAGCAGATTTGCGGACTGTTGCAAGGCTGTCTAGCCCGTTAATACGACGTTTGAAGACACCCAGGTTAAAGGATTCGGGAAACACTAGCATGTAGTGTTACAACATATAGTGTAATGTAACATGTAGCATTTAGTATTCATAGAAGTAAAAACGAGCAAGTACAAAAGCTAATGATTGACAAACTGACAGACAGACGGCGTAGGCTTAGTAATAAGCTTCCGTACAGGGTGCGGTAACCTAAAAAAGAGGTGTTAAAACTGAGTCTGACTAGTCTTAAGAGACGGGTTCTAAATTCCACGGTGGAATGATATTAGTTACATAACTAGAAACCCATTCTGCCGTTTAACAATCAAGTACTCTCACCGGACAGTTTACATGTCAAGAATGAAACAGCAGTGAAATAGAAGTAGGCAGGCAATCGAAAATGTATTGTTACGTTAACAATTGACTGTCGACCAGCGCAGCGCCAGTCACCTCGGGCGAGAACAAGACATGCCAGCCAACGAGAGACTAAGCAACAAGTAGCCAGGGGCTCCCAACAGGCTTGCCAGGTGTTCGGGTTTTTACCGGTTCGGTATTTCAGCCCCGTGTTCGGTATTTTTTTTTATGTAATCCGGTACGGGTGGCTGAGTCGGAGGGGCCAAAGCACATGCTCCGACCAGCCAGACTTGCCTGGATTGCTGGCTATACTGGACTAGAGGAGAACACAACCGAGGCTGCTATGCGGCCAACTTACATCCAGTACGGTTGTACCAACCCAGTCGGCTACAATTTGAGCCTACGACCTAGTAAGGGGCAAGGGTATGACGAAAATACCGAAGTGTGAGAGGTCCGGTATTTTCTAAATATCGATGCATATCACACATGTATTTACTGTTTCGCAATATCAAATCGTGCTGTATATTGATACGTCTTTTGAAGATCCCAGGTTAATAGGAGGTAGAGAATACACCCTACGGAAGACCGTTCCATAATTTCTCCGTATCTAATTTGCTTTTTTTTTTGTATAAAAAGCGCGACATGTTGCGCCGAGACACCCATAAGGTGTCTAACGACGCCCATGGACGTTCGGTCGGATATTTAATGAAAAATGTGTTCTTAGAAAAACCGGCCAAGTGCGAGTCGAACTCGCGCACCGAGGGTTCCGTATCGCCATGGTTAGCGCCACTCACGCCATCTATGGCGTATTATTATATGCTTCATAGTTAAATGTCATGATTAGTTAAAATGGTTTACACTCAATGGTTATTCGGTAGATGGCGCGCGCGCATACACTTTTTGGTTTCTTCTATGGAAATCCCCGTGAATTTTTTACTTTATTTGTTGTTATATCGGCCATAATAAATAACACATATTCTATTTCAACGGGATACCTATTACGGTTCAAGAGATACAGCCCTCGGACAGACAGACGGACGAACGGACAGACATACAGACTGTCAGACAGACATACGGCGTAGGCTTAGTAATAGCGGGTCCCGTACCGGATACGGAACCCTTAAAATCTAAGGGTCCCTTTGATGTAAAAAGTTAATTTTTTTAATTTTAACCATCTGGCGATCCGAGGTTGGAATCCGGTTGGTGAAAAATTTACGTGCATACCTGCTGCTTCACCGTTCGGAATCGGTTTAAAACTGTAGCTCCCTTCCCTTGCACCTTACCAGGTGGTATGCTCAAATTGTAACCGACGGATTGATACCATCGTGCTGGACGTAAGATGGTCGCATAGGAGCCTCGGCTGTGTTCTGCAACTGCAATTGGAAAGAACACATAGACCAGCTTGAATCAAAAATCAGCAGATTCGTTTTTGCATTAAGAAGATTAAAACTAATTACAAATGAAGAATCAGCTGTAACAGCATACCACGGGTATGTCTCGTCAAATATACGATACGGTTTAATGTTTTGGGGGAACTCTACAAACGTAGAAAATATTTTAAAAATTCAAAAACGATGTATTCGCGCTATTTGCCAAGTAAAACAGAAAGAAAGTTGCAAACCGCTATTTAAAAAATTAAAGATATTGACAGTACCGTCTATGTACATTTATGAAACGTGTGTATTTGTTAGAACTCACTCAGAATATTTTAAGCCAATGAAAGAATTGCACAGCCATAACACGAGACAGAAAAATACACTAATAAATACAAAACCTAGAACTACACAATATCGCAAAAGTATATATTACATGGCAGTTAAAATTTATAATAATGTTCCAAAGGAAATAAACGAAATCACTGAACTCAAACTATTTAAAAATGCTCTATTTAAATGGTTATTAGACAAATGTTTTTATAAAGTGAACGAGTTTGTGCAAATTTTCGAATAGGTTATATTGTTTTATTTTTAGTTATTTTTTATTTTTATGGATACATTGTAAAAGTTATATTTGTAAAGCCAGCCTTGCATGGCTCTATGCATGTGAAGGCTGTATTGTACGCCCATTCAGGCATTTTGCATACTCAAAAAACCCGTAATGGAAGAAACTGTAAAAAAGCTGCAAAAAAAGCAATAAAGATTTTTGATTTGATTTGATTTGATTTGATTCTCCTCTAGTCCAGTATAGCCAGCAATTCAAAGGGAATCTCCGGTATGGTACCTACTTTCTCGGAGGTGATATTTCCTGATCGCAACGTGTGCTTTGGCCCCTCTGACTCACGTCACTCATATCGTATTACGTAATAAAAACCCCCACATATAAAAAACCCTCAAGAAGTAACTAATTATATCAGCCAGCTTAGTTAATTAAAGGCGTCAGAGGACCGAGTAGATTCGTTTTTACTTAGCAGTCCCCCGACGCCTTTTATTAACTAAGCGGACATTTTTTTTTTGAGGGGTTTTGATGTGCCGGGGGATTTTTAAAATTATAATTTAACTTTTAATAGTTGTGTTAGTTTAGGTTAGGTTAGATTAGGTAACTAAGGTTACAAGTACTATGTACACTGAAAAAACGGTTAGTCAGTTAGTAACTAAATTTTATGTAACATGTTACAAAACAGTTTAGTTGGTGTGGTGACTACAAAACGAGCAGTTACCACAACTAAACTGAATTTAGTAAATCGGTTGCTTCCTACTTAACTGTTTGTTAAAGAAAAACGTTTTTCGCATAACAGCTAAATAGATTTGTAATGTATAGCTGAAATAGCTCACGTTTGGTCACGTGTAGCCAAACAATTCAGTGAACAATTAATTTTGTAAATAGTAGCTATTACTTTGGTAGTTGGTTACAAAAGAGGGTTTTACTAAATTGTGGTTAGTTGCCGCAACTAAACCGGTTTAGGTAACTTTATTTAGTACCGAGTACCTACGTACCAAATTTGAGTAAAAAACGACTTTACTAAAAAGTTAAGTAAAATAAATTTTTCAGTGTAAGTACATTAGTTTTGTAATAATTTCTGTTAAACAAACTATTCCTATTCTAATTTTAAACGCATTCTATTGAAAGCCAACAGCCGTTAAATACTTGACTTACGTATCTAGTTATAATAAATTACGTAAATTACGTATTATGCGAGTGCTATCTGAAACGATCTGTTATGATTATGATACGATCAATGTTGAAACGCACAAAGTATTATGTAGCTTTTATTAATTAATAAAATATTGTACATAAATGAGGTTTTCTTCAAGCGTACATACGTTTTTTTATGGAAAGCGCAACATCTGGCCTCGTTTCACCTACAAGTAGGTGTCTTACGATGCCTATAGACATTCTGCGATGCACGGGGATTGCGAATGCCATGCCGGCCTGAAAGGAGCCTTTTCAAGTCACTTTTGAAAAACCCCAGGCCGAATGAACGGAAATGAAACGCCAGAATGAATATTCTTATAACTCGAGTACCACTGTATCGATTTACATACGGTTTTAACTGTTACATTCTGTCACTTCTCAACATGGTTTTAGGCTATAAATCATAACGCTACGTTATCGGCGGCCTGAGCTGTGAGCAAAAAGTCACGTCAAGCGAAGCCGCAGGCAAAAGCTCGTCACACATTACATGACATGTTAAGAAAGACGGAAGTTAACTTTCTCCATACAAAACCGTCTTTCGGGGTTTATGTTTTTTACCCTCCTAAACCTTATCCGATTTTTACAATCATTTTATTGTAATAAGGACAGTCGAATCTACGTTTCTGTCTTTTTATTTCTTTAATATATAAAGTGACGACTCAATAAAGCCTAATGAATTTGAAATTATGGATGAAAGTTGATTTTACTGAGAAATAAACTTTTTGATGTAAAATAATTATAATAGTTCTGTAGTGTTCATATTTTTTATGTAATATAAATTGTCATGATTGTCTACGATAGCGCAATAAATGAATATTGTATTTTACCACATAAATGATAGTACTTTTATATTGATAAATAAAACAATTCGTGCGAAATTATTCCCTAACCATTCCAAAATATTCAAAAATGCACAACGTTGATGTTTAAGTTTTCACTTCTGCCGGCACTCCCGGAGTGCAACTTAGGCTTTTTTTTTGTTAGGAGAAAACATGCTCCTCTAAACATATGTTTTTTTTTTACGTAAAGTGTTTATTTGAGTGTGTATGTAACCCTCCCTCAACATGGTTTTAGACTATAAATTATAACGCTACGTTATCGGCGGCCTGAGCTGTGAGCAAAAAGTCACGCGAAGCGAAGCCGCAGGCAAAAGCTCGTCACACATACATGCCATGTTAAGACAAGACGGAAGTTAACTTTCTCCATACAAAATCGTCTTTCGGGGCTTATGATTTTTACCCTCCTAAACCTTATCCGATTTATACAATTATTTTTTTGTTGTAAAAAGGACGTCGAATCTACGTTCCTGTCTTTTTTTTAATCTATCTATTTCTTTATTATCTAAAGTGACGACTCAATAAAGCTTATTGAATTTCATGACATAAAAAAATAAAAAAATTTTAGCTTCGGTGTTGTATATTTCATCTATAAACAAAAACGAAAAAAACAGGAATATAGATTGGATTGTCCTTAAGACTAGAAAAAAAAATGTATAAATCGGATAAGGTTTAGGGGACTAGAAAACATAAATGCCGAAAGACGATTTTGTATGGAGAAAGTTAACATCCGTCTCGTCTTAAAGTTCGAAGTGCAAGTCCCTTGTCAAAAAGGATTGCCGCTTTAATTGACATGTGTATGGACAATATTGGGATATTGAATTGACTTGCACAAAATGACTTGACGCATAAATCAGTGACGCATAATGCGATTTCTGAACAGATGGTCGCTACGAACCATCACATTTATTTCATGCGTCATTTCCGCAGTTCTCGAATCTCCAAATATGCCACCCAATAGCCTTTTCATACAATCAGAATTCTAACGCATATTCTACGTAAAAATTCGTATCAGTTCCACATAGCACAAATTATTCGTAACCGCGGAACACCGCCCAATAAAACAGCGGGTGAAATTTTGTCACAACAAACCGGCCAAGTGCGAGTCGAACTGGCGCACCGAGGGTTCCGTATCGCCATGTCATGGTCAGCGCCACTCACGCCATCTATGGTTTGTTTATGAAATGCTTCAAATTAGTTTTTTTTTTATGGAAACTGACACGGTTGGCTACATCACCTACAACATCCGTGACGTCAGCCCATAATACCTTGGTGAACTAGGTGCCACGTAAGTGCTTTCCTTCGGTCGTGCCGGCTACACTGAACTGGACGGAAAATACAAACTAGTGTGGTGGTACCAACCCGGTTTAAATTCATGATTAGTTAAAATGCTTCATACTCCTTTCGGTACATGGCGCGCGCGCATAAATTTTTGAGTTTCTTCTATGGGAACTCCCGTGAATTTTTTACTTTTTCTTATATTTATTATTTGTTGTTATATCGGCCATAATACCACATATTCTGTGAAAATTTCAACAGGCTAACTATTAGGGTTCAAGAGATACAGCCCTCGGACAGACAGACAGACGGCGCGGCGTAGGCTTAGTAATAGGCCTTTGTTCAACCTTTACCAGAACAGGTGTTCACAAATCACAACCCAGAAAACCATTACAACACGCACACTATACCTACTAGTATTGTTGTCTACTTGTAATATCAAACAACGTAAATTCGTGACCCGCGCCCTTACCGAGTCGATAACGATTCTCGAATCACGACACGTTTCTATCACAACGCCTCGTGAACAAATTCGAATATGCATGTAGCCTTTACGGATGCAGACACAGATCAGAGATATAACGGCTAGATGTGGTATCGCACGCGGCGTACTGTAAGTTACTTATTTTTTATTCGTGTTATATTGTTGTTCTTCGTGTGTCTCCGGCTGATGTTTTTGATTCATTGGTTGGTTGTTTGTTGCTGTTTCTTTCCAATAAAAGTGTATATGTCATATTCATATTTGTCATCATTTTGTGTTATCTTGTCCCGTTCGGCTATGCTATCAATAAGGAAGAACCGGAGAAGAATCCTTATAGAATTTTTATTTTTTGTTTTAAATATAACTTACATACTAATCTATAATCGCGTTAACTGTATCATACTACTTATATCCAAATCCTAAAGTTTATTGTCAAATTATATAGCACGATACATAATAATAATGTATTAATATTGAGCACTAAAGACATCAAGCAAAACATTAAAACAATTATTATAAGTCAAAGATTTATCCATAAAAAACTTAATAAAATACAAACAACATAGGGTTCAGTCACGTCATTAATAAAAGTTGAATTTATCAAAAAACTATTTTTTGTTTTGTTTTATGTAATCCGGTATGGACTGAGTCAGAGGGGCCAAAGCACATGCTCCGACCAGCCAATATCACCACCGAGAAGGCAGGTGCCATACCGGAGACTTCCCTTTTGGATTAGCCAGCAATACCGGTTGCCGTTACCCGATTGGTAGACTTTTGGCGACACCGTACTCCCATACAAAGCGCCCGTGAAGGCACATCTAGCCGTTTTCCTCTGATCTGTTGATGTAGGTGTAGTGGGCTGGGCACGAGAGCTGAGATGTGGATTATAAAACATTGAAAGTTTAAGCCGACAAAGAGGACAGGTGATTGATTAGATTCTGTAAGCGGCCGCTAGTACCTTAGCAACCATAGAAGGAACATTATTAATATAAATTATAATAAATAGACCACAATAAACTCTTATAAGGCATATGATCGGGCACATAAATTTACCGGCCAGTTAAGTCAAAATACTTGACTAACTTGAAAGATTAATAGCGACACTAACACTTAAACTTGGATACTAGATAAATTCAGACACGAAATACTTACATAGGCTGTTCCGAAAATTGTTAGTGAAATGAAAAATAGTTAGAATATGAAAAAAATTTATTTACAGCTTTTCAAAATATTTCCTTCCAATCCATATGCACTTATGCATTCGGGTGAACCAGGTTTCAAAACATTTAAAAAACGTATCTTGCTGGAGGTCGAAAAATAATTCCGAAATTCTTCGACGGCCTCGTCTGCAGTGTTGAATTTTCGGCCGCGAAGCATTTTTTTTACCGTGGGAAATAAAAAAAAATCGCATGGACCTAAATCTGGGCTGTACGGAGGATGGGATAACCTTTGTACCCCCGAAGTTGTCAAATAGTCCATGTTTCTACCGGTGTGTGAGCGGGCGCGTTATCTTGGTGAAAAAGAATGCCACGGACGCCGCTCCTTGGGCGCTCGCTATTCAACTCCCCGAAAGCTTGAGGCAGACAAACTTCACAATACCAATCTTCAGTTCAGCCTGAATCTCCCGATGTGTAATGTGTCTAATCTCCCGCAATAGCCACTCTACCCTGATGACGTTTTCATGAGTGACTGCAGTTGATGGTCGGCCGGGTCTGGGCTCATCGTTTAGGTTCTCTCGACCAGGTTTAAATTCACGAAACCAATAAGTAACTGTTGCTAACGCAGGAGCAGACTCCCCAAAAGCAGCTTGCAAATTTTCGTGAGATTTCTTGAAGGTTAACCCTCGTTTATAAGCATAGAAAATCATAACACGAAAAGCTTCTCGCGAGACGTGCATTGTTGCAAATAAAATATGAGTGACGGCTAACCGTTAAAAATATTTAAAAAAAGAACTACACATAGGTGGCCAATAATTTTCATCAAGGAGATTTGTATTTAAATTAGCCGTCAAATCAAAATAGTTTCAGGAAAAAAAAATTGTATTTATTCTTTGGCTAACAATTTTCGGAACAGCCCACGTTATAGCTACTTACTCCAATCGCTTTTTTATTATTATAGAAACTGACACGATTGGCTACATCAACTACAACACCCGTGATGAAGTTCCCCTAACGGCTACACTGAACTGGACAAAAACACGAACTGTTTGCTTATCCGCCGCGAATGACCTATCATTTAATGCGGTGGTACTAACCCGGGCGGGTTGAACCCTATCCATCTTGTAGTTAGAGTTTGTCTCGATTATGCAGCGTTAACAACTAATGCGCGGGAGGTGTTTGAACGTTGAAGTTTGCGTGTTTTCGCATTTTTCAAAGTATGGATGGAATCACAAAATAAAAATGTATTACGTATTTGACGTCAGATGGATCTTTCATCTAAAATATTTAGAATTGTTGTACGTTGTCAACCAGACAACGTAACGTTGTCTGGTTGCTGAGTACTAAGAGTCTCAAAGTACAAAAAAAGTCTTAATTTTTTTTAGTCTCACCCCCTTACCCCAGCCCAAAGACGTTTCATCAAATTCATGTCAATTTTTTTTTTATAATAATAGTAAACATCAAATTTCTTTTCCAGCGCGTGTCAAGTGTGCACACCGAACGCCACAAACGTGGTTTGGTCCCACTGTCAGTGCGTGCTCGCCGACGGAGTGGAGCGCGGCATCCTCACCGCCAACCGAATGCTGCCGGGGCCCTCGATCCAGGTCTGCGAGAACGACAAGGTCGTCATCGACGTTGAGAACCACATGGAGGGCATGGAGGTTACCATCCACTGGCATGGTATCTGGCAGAAGGGCTCGCAGTACTACGACGGCGTACCTTTCGTCACGCAGTGCCCCATTCAGCAAGGAAACACCTTTAGGTAATACATTGCATACATACATACATACCACACACGCTGTATCCCGACAATCAGGGTAAGCAGAGTAATCGGTGTTGTGCTGCAAGAACTCTGGAAAATTGGAACACAACATCGACCGCCACGTTTAGCAAAGTATTCGGACAAGATAACTATCAAGCAGCAAGTAAGGCACAAAGACCCACCTGCTGCACGATTCGGTGGAAGGACCGTGGCAAGGTGTGAGGTGGCAAGCCTGTCGCCCTTTAGCACGGCATCTCGTCCTTATCCCTTAGGCGCCTTTTACGACATGTACGGGGAGAGACGCAGTGGGGGTATTCTTTTTAAGTACCGGCCCCACACAGTAGCAAGTACATAGGTAATGCAATCTGCATTTTAATGGACATTGACTTTATGTGAGGCCGGTAGTTAAAAAGAATAACCCTACTGCATCTCTCCTCGTGCCTGTCGTAAAAGGCGACAAAGGAATAAGAGCACGTACACTGAACTAAACAGAAAACACAAACTATTTACATAGCCGTTTCGACCGACCTTTCATTCAGTGCCGTGGTAACACTCCGGGCGGGTTAAACACTACCACCTAGTAATATAAGAAGGGAGTCATATCCCTTAGTCGCCTTATATGACATACACGGGGCGAGATGAAGAGGGGCTATTCTTTTAAAGTACCGGCCCCACACGGTACAAAATTACAGTGTCACATATTAAGTTCTGACGTCTTACAGATACCAATGGACGGGCAACGCAGGAACACACTTCTGGCACGCCCATACCGGTCTCCAGAAGCTGGACGGCCTGTACGGCAGCATCGTCGTCCGCCAGCCGCCTTCCCGCGACCCCAACAGCCACCTCTACGACTATGATCTCACCACACACGTGATGCTCATCAGCGATTGGCTTCACGAAGACGCCGCTGAACGATACCCCGGTCGTCTTGCCGTCAACACCGGTCAGGATCCCGAGAGCGTCCTTGTAAACGGCAAGGGTCAATTCAGAGATCCCAACACCGGTTTCATGACAAATACACCTCTTGAAGTGTTCACCATCACGCCGGGAAGGAGATACAGGTTCAGGATGATCAACGCCTTCGCCTCGGTGTG
This sequence comes from Nematopogon swammerdamellus, assembly GCA_946902875.1. Taxonomy (NCBI): domain Eukaryota; kingdom Metazoa; phylum Arthropoda; class Insecta; order Lepidoptera; family Adelidae; genus Nematopogon; species Nematopogon swammerdamellus. The sequence continues at coordinate 29,360,659 of OX336335.1, forward strand.
TCCGGCGCAGGTCACATTTGAAGGACATAACCTCACCGTGATCGCAACTGACGGTGAACCCGTCCAGCCAGTACAAGTGAACACCATCATATCTTTCTCGGGTGAGTCTTGCGTTGAGTCTAACATGGTTGGCGAAAAATACAAAATCAAAATATACTTTATTGTACATACACAATAAAACATTGAACACGAATGGCAAGTTTAATGCTTTACAGCATTCTTTACGAACTAGCCTTTAGGATGTGGAAGATGTTCACGGGGCGGACAATGCAGTCAAAAGTAAAATAAACTTTAAACGAGCATAAGATAAAATAAATGGTCGTCATAGGTAAATACATAAAATAAATGCATTACATGTATGCATAAATTACATAATAATATATAAATAAAGGAAGCAGAGAAGATGCTGAAGTATCTGGATCTGCAGCACGAGGCTACCAAAATGTGGTCCGTCGACTCGACGATCGTTGTGCCCATAGTCGTATCAGCGCATGGGCTGATAGCGAAGAGCCTCGACGATCACCTTAAGAGGCTCTCGCTGTGTGGTTGGGTCAAGGGCCAGATCCAGAAGGCAGCCCTGCTCGACACTGCACACATCGTCCGGAGGTTTCTCTCTTTGGGACCCGACCATCGGTAGCCTGGGTTCGCCCCGCCGCCTCCGCGCCGGTGGTGGAAACTCCGTTTATTTTTATATGAATTTTAGGTTTAATTTTTTTTTTAATGTAAAATTTATATAAGAAGAAACGTGTGAAAAAATGGATAATATGAAATACTAGCTGTTTCCCTCGGCTTCGCTCGCATGAAATTCGTATTTAAAATTAAGAAAGCCAGTACTTAAGCCCGTACTTTTCTATCGGCGCGCGGAACAATTCCGTTTGTATGAGAACTACATCTTAGCGTAACCGGAACTGAATGTTACCTTGTGTCGCGTATAGTTGAATGTGGTTGTACTAAATTTCATCGAATTCGGGTGATTGGTTTAAGAGTTATGGAAGAACGAACATACAATACATAAATACATACAGAAAAGATTTCTAAAAATCGTCACTTTAGTTTATTATGGGAGGCGCCAGTTTTCGAGCTTTAAAGAAAACTTCATTTCCATTTTAGTTCGATGTTCTTAGGCGGATTATTTCATCATCAGTATATTTATTCTCTCGCATCGTATTAAATCTTTTACCTTAACTCAATCCCTCATTTCTCTTCGCTGTTCCCTTCCATTTAGAAGCCCATTAGCCAGATGATTATCCCATCGGATGGAGGAAGCGGCTAACAATTTGCGCGCCATTACACACTCGCCAGAGCACTTGAGATATCAATCGTGCGTAAAGCCGCTTTCCTTGACCCCGCCGCCGAAGAGAAATTCAAACTCAATTAAGGCACACGTTCCGTATTCATAGAAATTATTGCTATTTCAATACACACTTGTAGTAAAAGCTTCTTCAGCGTTGCATAATACTATATTATTATCGTCGTTAAGAGCGAGCGACTCTTTCGTGGTCTCCTCAGGTTGGTACAATTTGTCGGAAGGTCTATGGTTCATTACACTCGCTAAAGCGTCTTCAAAATTTTCTTCCGGAACATACTAAAACGGCCCTAGCACAATCTCTTCTACTCTCTATTATTGACTATGCTGACGTCTGCTTCCTAGATCTAAATGAGTCATTACTCGATAAACTCGAGCGCCTACAAAATACGTGCGTCAGGTATATCTTCAACCTCAGAAAATATGACCACATAACTGAATACCGCACCAAGTTGAAGTGGCCTACAGTACGAGCGCGTAGGAAAACTCACATTCTTTCCCTTCTATATTCCGTTTTGTTCGATCCCCGTGCTCCAGAATATCTCCGTTCGAAATTCCAATTTCTTTCGAGTCATGGTGATTCATTCCAGTTCATTCTATACCCATTCTTTTGCTGTTGAATCAGCTCGTCTCTGGAACCAACTCCCTGCCACTCTCCGTACTTCCGCTTCCCACAATATTTTCAAATCCCGTTTGAGGGAACATATGTTTTCAAACCCTTAATGTTTCCATGTGTGTTATCGCTTGTTCAGAAACTGCATTAGGTATGTATGTATGTATTTATTTATATTGCGTATATGTATATGTACTTTTGAACTTGTATGTATGTAAATCACGAATGTATTTAGTTGTATGTTATTACTATTATCTATGTTTTATTGTTTAGTTTTGTAACCTTAAAAAAAAAATCTCATTTAATTTTCCGCACTACCCATCTACCCTACTCACAATCCCAGGTATGACTGGCAGATAATGCCCTTAGGCTTTAAGTCCGCCTTTTGTCACTTTTTGTGCAATAAAGTATATTTTCATTTCATTTCATTTCATTTCAAGAGCAAGATGCGTAGCTCGCCCACCATACTAATGTAATCGAAGAATTGCATCAAAATAATTGGCATTTATAAAAAAAAAAAAAATTATGGAAACTGACACGGTTGACTTCTTCACCGGGTACATGTTCTACTTCCGTAATGTCAGCCCATGGTGAACTTGGTGCCATGACAGTGCTTCCTTTGCATGAACTGGACGGAAGACTCGAACTATTTATTTATAATACGATTATACAGGATTTTCGGCACATCGACCGACAACATTTTTTGTAGGTAAGTGGGGTCATTTGCAAGGTATGAAATTTATGCATTTGCAACCTATGACACCTTTTGTCAGGTGTTACGTGGTATCGAGATACGATTTATTTTTCTTTATTTTTGTAAATTTCCAATATCTCAGCTTTAACCCCTTGTAACTTTTTGGTTTATGATTATATCTGCTCGAAATAAAATTTATTTGATTTTACGATTTATACTAGTTCTGGCAAAAAAAAATTACTTTAAGGAAGTCAATACCATGAAAAGGACTTATGGCAAGTAAAAATATGACAGAATGTTAATTTCTTAATTCATTAAAAAAAACTGACAGCAATTGAGAGCTTCGTTTGCTAGTTTACACCCTTTTCAACGGTATATATACCACATGTCATATAAATCATTCACTATGTGGCCAAAATGAGGGATAGTTTGCAAGAGTCTAAACATTAACAATGGAAGCGAAGTAGTTCGAATTGAACAAAGTGCCCGCGACCGTCACATGTTCTAAATTGGAAAATGCTCCGGAAAACGCTCTCAATACAGGAAGCGACCACCGATAGTGGCCTGAATATAAGAGAAGCGATCGTTTGATAATAAACTTTAAATCGGATTTACAATTAAACCGAGTCTACCGCGAGCGAAGCCGCGGGTAAAAGCTACTGCCAAATAATGTTGAAGTATTCATTCGATTACGTTAGCCGAGGTGTAGGTGCATGCATGCTCTTAAGGCCTTGCTAGGTTAATCTCTAAGCGATGACTCGCTCGCTGTCAAACTGGTTTGGTATTCAAATGTTATGTAACGCGCCGTAACACTGACCAGCCCTCCTACGCACCGGCGAAATGATGCTTCCGTTCCGTTACCACCTGAGGCGGTGGAGCGGCCGCGATAGCACACAGTTATATTCCGTTTTTTTGGTCAATATCTGATTGATGAGACACAATGATCACTTTCACTTACACAGACCCGTTCGAGCAATGATTGCACCTGTCATTTTTATAGAGTTCGGAATGCTTTAGTATCTACAATACAATTTGGTAATCAGTGTTACATATATTATTTTTTATTTTATTATTATTATTTAATGTAACAGATTTTGCTTTTGATATCGCAGTGTAATATCGCAGGTAGATAATATTTTCGTGTGTGAAATGAAATGAAAAAATGAAAATACACTGAGCACATTTTTTTTCTACACTGTTTAGTAAAGTCGTTTTTTAGGTAGGTACTCAAATTTGGTGCGTACTAAATACAGTTACTTAAACCGGTTTAGTTGCGGCAACTAAACACAATTTAGTAAAACCCTCTTTTGTAACCAACTACCGAAGTAATAGCTAGCTACTATTTACAAAATTAATTGTTCACTGAATTATTTGGCTACACGTGACCAAGCGTGAGCTATTTTTCCGAAACTAGTTCAGCTATACATTACAAATCTATTTAGCTGTTATGCAACAAACAGTTTTTCTTTAACAAACAGTTAATTAGGAAGCACCAAACTGATTTACTAAACTCGGTTTAGTTGTGGTAACTGCTAGTTTTGTAGTCACCCACCACAGCAACTAAACTGTTTTGTAACATATTACACAAAATTTAGTTACTAACTGACTAACCGTTTTTTTCAGTGATACTTTATTGTACACCATTGTATAAAAAGGTTACAAAAGGCGAGTTTAATGCCTTGCGGTAATCTTTACGAACTAACCTTTGGGATGTGGAAAACACGTAGGGCGGACCAATGCTAAAGAGGAAAAAGAAGTATGACATATAAATACATAAACAAATTGTACAAAGATACATATAATCGAAATGTATGGAGTCTGTTAACGCACTGGACTTTAACGGCACGGCAACGGTGCCGTCGCGAGGTACCACCACGGCACGGCAGAGGAAAAATAGAAAAACATACTGAAAAATACTTTATTCTCATAAAACAATAAAATATATACTTATCATTTGTTACAATTATTTAGGACACTGACTTTTTAACTATGCGCTTGAAAACCCGTTCGAATGTAGTTACAAGGTTTCATGCCACCTATTTAAATTATATAATTATTTGATAAGTATTGAGTGGTTTAGGCTTACTTAGCTAGAGACAAAACGCCAGTGCAGGATTTAGAATTTTTTTATTTATTTCAAATCGGTGGTTAATGGCCTTTCCCCAGCGACATTTAAGTCCGCCTCCAAGCCGGACTGGCGCCTCCTCGGGTGTGAAATTGGCTGCACCTGAGGCTTCAACCTCGGGCACAGCCACCCAATTCGGAAGCAATAAAAAAATTCACAGATCCCGTGCAACCACGACTTGAAGGGACATTGAAAATGAACCTAGCTATTATTGATTATCCGCGAATAAATGATAAAAAAAAATGTTTGTAATATTTTTACAGCATCTTGTAGCCCTTCGAATTCCACCGTCTTTTGAGCCCTGGTGGGCCCTCGTACCTCGAACCTGCGACGCCATAGGTTGTAGAGGTACCTAGGCGGCGCATGTGCGCCGCCTAGGTACCTCTACAACCTAAGGCGTCGTACCATCTTAAAGCCCTTAGATTTCCGCGTCTTTTGAGTCATACATAATAGATCCTCGTATCTCAAACCTGCGAAGTTCCACGGGGCTGTCACACTTTCAGCGAAAATGGGGCCCTACTGAAGCGATCGAGCAAAATTGTAACATTCAATTAGTGAAATCTAACAGAGTGTCAACGCGCACAGTTCTGACATTTCCTTGATTCAACTGAACGCGTAATTTTTTGGTCGAAAATTTAGAATTTTTTTCGATTTCCAAAAAAAAAATATTTTTCAAAACCAATATTTTTTTTTCAAAATCAACTTTTTCACAATATTTTTACATCATCTTAAATCCCTTCGAATTCCGCGTCTTTTGAGCTCTCATACGTCCTCGTGGCCGCACGCGAGCCGCCCGCCGCGTGATATCGCACATCGCGCCGCGCAAAACTCGCCGCTAAGGGCACCTCTACAGCCTCAACCGTCACCAATATCGAAAAAAGTGTAATGACATAAAATGTTCCCCGTCTCAATATCTCTAGGCGAGTCTCTCAGTTTTTCGATTTTCGACCTCGTTCAGGAGATATCGAAGATATTCCGAGGGAAGGTGTTAAAAAAATTTTTTTTTTTATTTACCATTTGAAATCCATTGAAATTCTGCGTCTTTTGAGCCCTCATACGTCCTCGTGGCCCTAAACCACTATATACCACGGGGCAAAGATACTTTCAGCGAAAATGGGGCCCTACCGGAGCGATCGAAAAAACATTTTCAATGTTAAAACTAAAAATATTGGTAATAATTTCTGAATCAACGCGTATGCTACAAATTTTCAGGAGAGCGTTACGACTTCGTGATCGAAGCGAACAACATCCCCGGCGCGTACTGGATCCAGGTGCGCGGTCTCGGCGAGTGCGGCGTGAAGCGGGCGCAGCAGCTGGCCATCCTGCGGTACGCGCGCGGGCCCTACCAGCCCGGCTCCTCCGCACCCACGTACGACGTCGGCATACCGCAGGGAGTGGTGAGTCACTTGTCACTACACACACACACCGATTGCGTCGATGATCGGATACATACTAAAGGCTAAAAAATATGGAAGTGGCTTCTTTGAAAAAATGATTTTATTTAAATACTTCCCGGGATTCCCGGGAACGTTACTATACTATAAAACTTAGTAGATCTATTCAAAATAAATGTTCTTAATACACTTTTATCATACTAGTGTTCACCTCCGACTTCATTCGCGAGAATATTTATGCGACTGCGTATATACCTTATATGTAGTGTATATTATAGTTTATCATAGTTATTTCCCATATATTATATTTTACATTCCCACACTCAAGTCTTTTGCTACTACCTACTATATATCTCACAACATACGACTCTCAAACATCCAAAGGTTGACTGGTAGAAATCCCTGGGCTGACATCACGGATGTTGTAGGTGATGTAGCCAACCGTATCAGTTTCCATAAAAAATAAAAAAACTATAAAAATACGAAAATCCCGGGAAAAAAATTCAAAAGTGTCTTTCCATATTTATCCAATCTCTCAAGTTTAGGTAAATATGTATCCGATTATCCTATCTCTATAACATAACATAACAAGATCTAGCGACGGGTGGCCGAGAGGTTTCGGCATCGGCTTCTCATGCGAGATGTCCGAGGTTCGAATCCAGTCGGTATGCACCAATGAGTTCAAAATGCAATTCGTCTAAAAACTTCGGTTTTAAAAAGCTTTTCAAATTATTCCGTCTCGGTCTAAAAATGGATTAAAATTAATTGGCCTTCTGAAAACTAGACTACAATTGGAAAAATGTCTGATTACTTCTTTAACAGTTCGTAGAAATTCTAAAATATTAGTATACGTTGTAATTTTTTAATCGACCTGATGTACACTTGCAATAAAAGGCAAAAAAGTTAGGTATTATACACGGTGTTCCAGTTGCCCCCGTAATATTTTTTTAACTGTCATAAGGGGGTTATTCTATATGTGAAATTAAACAAATTCTGTGGCGAAAAAAAATTTTTTTAAACAATAAAAAAAATTATTTATTCCATACAAATTTTAAATACCTATTCTCAAAATGTATGGAGAAAAAATTTTTTTTTTCTTCAAATTAAAAAGTCGTAGAACAAAAGTTGCCTTATTTCCCGTACAGAATCACCCCCTTTCGGGTTTTACGGTTGGGGTTGCAACACCGTGTATAACGGTAGTCTAGGAGCAATTTTCTTCGATCATAAAACATTATAACATAACTATAACTACTTTATAATATTTTTTTCTGTCTGCGGCGATTTTTAATACAACCTTGACTCAAAACTATCACATAAAAATCAATCAGATATTTGAAGTGTTTTATATTGTACATTTATTAGTAGTTTATGTATTATATTAAAATGTATTGTGAGCACTTTGGATTCATTGCATTGACACCAAGGGATAGATACTATTTGGATGTGTGCCAAGGGGTATGATTCGCTGTGTATCTAAAGTAGATAGTTATACTTAATATAATTTACATAAAATAGTGTACATACGTATGTATGGATACGTATTTCACGTTCTCGTGTAGTAAGGATATAAGTACGTATGTATATGTAGCGAATTTCTAAATTACTTTCAATCTTTTCACATATAAATCTGTCACTAGCATTCTTGCGTTAAAATATTCGTTTTCCTAATAACAAACATTTAAGATAGCTGTAATTAATTAATTAATTAGTGCACTTTGCTCTTTTTCTAAACTATTTCTGCGTTGAATAATCATCTAGAACGAACGCGACCATTTAAGTGCGAAAGAAGTTGTTATTGATGAAATTTTATAAGCGCAACCTAAATTGGAAAATAAAGTGAAAATGTAGCTCCGTGTTAATTTTATTTAAGGAAATTTTAATTAATAAAAATTAATGTAACTCGCTCTTTTTTTTCAATAAATTTCTGCCATATAAGCCGGTAAGGAACACGTTTTGATTAATGAAATAACGAGCCAGATAATTTAGTACTTGACCACTTATTGGTTGCGCCAACATTTCCTCCGTTCGGTTAATTAATTAACGGATATTGCTAATCCTCAACCACCGATCTCGCATTCTGCATAGACAACATACTCAACTTCACTTCATATTAACTTTCATATTTATATCGCAATTTTTCTTCCAAATGGACGATTTATTTCATTTGTAAAATGCCTACATCTCCAAATTTTGCCTACGTGACCAAGTTTTCGTAATAATTATGGAATTGTTTATACATACCAGAAAACCAGTTGTAACACTTTAACACTTAAAATAAATAAAGTTATTCAAACAAACATAATAACATTAAAACTATAAATTAAATTAATACTACACTTTAATAGTTTAGTACGGCAATTTTAATGGTAAATGAGATGCAATTCAAATTCAAAGATTGGTACAATTTAATACGTAATTTGTACTCTAATGTTTATATTATATTACCACTCGATTTGAAGTCAATACACTGATATTATAAATATTTAAATACTAAGTTAGAATTATGCAAAACACTCCGGCTAATTTCAAACTGTCAGCAAGGTTCGTCAGCCTCAGTAGCTCAGTGGTGCGGTCGGTCGACTGTTGTTAAGCAACCCTGAGCGCGGTCAGTACTTGGATGGGTGACCACTCGACCGTTGGAAACTGACCGTGGTTCGGATTCCACTTAAAACTGTAGGTAGGTCCCTTCCCTTCTCTTACCTTAATAGGTAGGGTTTATCCCGCCCGGGTTGGTACCACCGCACTGAATTAAACTACATCAAATACAATAAATAAAAAACATCTCGCTCAACCGCGCTCAGAGAGGCGCAATGTCAGTAGCAGCCCAGCGTGTTAATACAACGTTTGAAGACACCAAGCGATGGCTTACAGGCAAATACCTCATAACCCACGGGATCAAATTTTACAGGATAAGGTGAAAAAAAAATTATTTCACAAATAATGAAATAAATGTAAATATTTTGTGGTTTTTGTTCTTGTTTGATTGCTTTTAATAGTTATAATTAAAAATATTATTCATAATAAATATATTTTTTTTTTACTATTTTGACAGGCTGTTGTGTGGCTTGCGAGAAATTGCGCGTAAATTTTGCTCAATGTGTTACCACTCCAAGCCACTATTTCAAATTATTAAATTCAATAGACCGTGGGTTGCGAGTTTTTGCAAACACATAAGTTTTCAATTTGAAATTTTTCTGCATACTTAACTCGATTTCAGCTTTTTTGTGGGTTACGAGGTATTGCCTGTAAGTCATCGCAAGGTTACAAAGGATTCGGGAAAAACACTCGCCGCGCCCAGAAAGACAGATTTATTAGTTTATTGTATCTATGTAGTGTAATGTATGTAGTTAGTACCACAAATAGAAAATGTACCTGTCTGTAGTAAATGTAGAGACACACTTAGTAGTTTGTAGTTTGCACGGTTGATAAGCACGGCTCCTTCCCGCACTAACTATTCAGGTTATGAACCCGCTCGACGCTCGCTGCAATGCGCCGCGAAACGATGCCATTTGCGTCAGCCAGCTGAAGAACGCGAACAACATCGACCCGGCAGTTCTGCAGGAGAGGCCGGACGTCAAGATCTTCCTACCCTTCAGATTCTTCGTGTACAGGCCGGAGATGCTCTTCCAGCCCAACACGTACAACCGATACTTGGGTGAGCGTTTATTGGTTTTTTTTATAGAAACTGACACAGTAGGCTACATCACCTACAACATCCGTGATGTCAGCCCATAACACCGGGTGAACTTGGTGCCACGTCAGTGCTTCCCTTCGGCCTTGTAGCCCTTGGATCTTGTAGCCCTTGTCAATACGCCACATTTCGCAGCCAAAATATTCACGTAGCCTTAAAACTCGCGACACCAGGGCGAATTCGCACTCTCGTTGGAAATCAGGGACTATACTGAAGCGATCGAAGGCATTTTCAATGTCAATACTTAAATACTTAAACTTCAACCAACAGTGGCACCGCAAGGCGACCACGTCATCAGTTTGATCGACGAGATCTCCTACATGGCCCCGCCGGCGCCGCTGCTCTCGCAGTACGACGACGTGAACTCCGAGCAGTTCTGCAACGGAGACAACCGACCAGCCGACTGCGGACCCAACTGCATGTGCACGCACAAAGTCGACATCCCGCTCAACGCTATCGTGGAGATCGTGCTTGTCGATGAAGGTTCGTTTGCGTTACTATTTCCCTTAAATTATCAACACAGAACAGCAATCGCTGGCCGTCTTTGTCCTGCCGGCCGCGCGAAGCTTCTCCCTTACTCTGTGGTTTTCGAAGTTTTCCCTAAAGATAAGGTTGGTGTGAGCCTCTTCATAATCTCTGCCATGTCATTCGTTCAGCGTTTTAGTGTCCACTGCTGGACGTGCGCCTCTTCAAGTTAAGCCTACAATCCTACCGGTCTTCACCGCCACGGAACCACTGCTCGCCTTCGACGTACTGGGTGTCTTATATAGTCCCATCTGGCGGGTTGTCTTCCCACACTCCGGTTTCCTCCCTGTGGTCGCCAGTGTAGGACACGGCTACTCCAGCAGTCATCTCTCTTTACTGTGTAAATTTAGTATAAAGAGCAACTGAATATAATTTGGAGATGGTAGGATTTAAATACATAACATAAGTAGAGTGTTTTTATTTTACGAAGGCTCGAGGGGTATGAGGTAAGAAGTGGTGTGAGACCGCGCGGAGCTCAGTAGGGAACGACTCGGTTCGACGGAGCGACGCGGAGACGTGTAGAACGTGTGTACCGACCTCGTACACATGTACTTCCTACCTCGTACCCCCCGTGCCTTTGTAAAATGAAAATACTCTACTATAAGGTGATCGAATTAAATGTATCCGAATATTTCACGTTTGGTTCGTTTTCTTTCCAGTTCAAATCGCCAACTTGTCTCACCCGTTCCATCTGCACGGCTACGCGTTCAACGTCATCGGTATCGGCCGCTCGCCGGACCAGAACGTCAAAAAGATCAACCTGAAGCACGCTCTGGACCTCGACAGGAGAGGACTCCTCCAGCGTCACCTCAAGCAGGGAGACCTCCCGCCGGCCAAGGACACTATCGCCGTCCCCAACAACGGCTACGTTATCCTCCGTTTCAGGGCCCACAACCCCGGGTTCTGGCTCCTGCATTGCCACTTCCTGTTCCACATCGTCATCGGAATGAACCTGGTCCTCCAGGTCGGAACACAGGCCGACCTCCCGCCCGTCCCGCCCGGATTCCCCACCTGCGGCGACCACCTACCGCCGATCCCCATCAACTAGGACTTCGGATCTAGAAACCAATTAGTGCGCACACGTTCGTATCGCCATTACGATATACCTGAGTGTAAAGATGAATGCGTGTCCGACGGATTCGAAGTGCTCGAATTCGTCTTCGATGTATTTTATTGTATGATCCTATGTAATATGCCTGATATGGATTTATTTAAATGTAAGGGTTGAATCAAGCTGCCGTCAGAATATTTGGTTCTTATCTATATCGACGTCATCAACTTCGTACGCTGTTTGACTTCAAGGAGATTTTCTTCTTCATGTCCAGTAAATTTAATCAGCACATGCCATCAATTTAATCTTTCTTCGGTTTCTTTTGCATTCTCTTGTATTTTAATTGTTGTTGTTTATTTATTTGTGTCTGTCTAACCATTTCTTTTTCAGCGACTAATTGTATTCTTTATTTTTGTATATACATACTATTATGTTCATACCTTTTATAAATAATCCTTATTTTCGAAGCACGTATTAATTCCTTCAATCCACTTTACCTTCTCCTTTGCATCGTATGTAGCTATTTATTATCTTTCTAGTTTTGTCGATAATGTACATAGCGAGGTTTTTGCACTTTTAGAGAGTGTTACAAACTTTAGATATATAAATTAGTTACGTAGTAAGTAAGTGCTTAATATTATTACTGTCGCAATTAAATTCACTAATGTAAATATTTACCTTACCATAATCACGTCCAACTGTTACCATTTGTAGTTAGAAAAGGAGCAAACGGCCGGTTCTTATATTGCCAGGTGAGTTGAAAACGATTTACAAAAATACGAAACTTAAATAATTTGGATTTTTTAATTGTTATGTTCACAACGTTATTACTTATTTATACTTCTTTATGTAGAAACATCTACAATTTCAAGCGTCGTAAATTAGAGCTAGAAAGTAGTAGATCTTTGGGGAGCGAGTCCCAAGGTAGTAATGCAGAAACCTACTAGCCAACAATACTACCAAATCGAGGTAGGTTTGAAGTTTAAGATAGATAATTGTACCCTTACACAATCCACGATTCAATCAGAGGAGCCATCTTTAGCCTCTAGAACTACAAAAATCGGTCAAGCGCGAGTTTTTACTCGCGCACGGAGGGTTCCGTAGATCTGATATACCATACCTGTCAAAAACATATCCGTCTATGTTTTGTCTCGCTGCTGCAAACTACCTGTGTGGCGCCATCTATTATTTAGTAACGTGAATATTATGTACTAATCGATTCTTAGCACGTTGCTTGTATGAGGGCCCCCTTAATTTTTTTTTTGTTGCTCTTGTTTATAATTTTTTGTCATATTGGCCAAAAAATTTCAACCTGCTACCTGTTACGGGTCAAAAGATACAGCCCTAGGATGGACGGACTTTCTATTAATAGGCTTCCGTATGGTTACAGAACCCTAAAAACGATCAAATACACAATTTTTGTTCAGATCATAAGAACACCAATTTAGTAATTAAAAGTTTTTCATTGTTGTTGGTTTGCCGTTTTCTGTATAATCTACACTAAATTTACGACGCTTGCATACACATATCATTAGATGTTTCTACCTAAGCAATTATAAGTAATTTTGTGCCAAACTACAAACTGAAGGGAAATTTTGACATTCGTATCCTAACTACTTGCCATTTAGAGAATACTAGTCGCCTCTGCCTCATCAACGAATTGGAGGTTGTCGAGGTCTTCCTATAATTCGACAAATTGCGACTTGAGTATTCGATGTAAAAAACTGGTTACAACAGAGTTGAGGATGTACCTAATAATTAGTGTAGAAGCTGCCGGCGAGTGAGTGGTAAAGAAGTATGATTATTTGTAAATTATAAATAATTTTATAGAACAAGGTTAACCTCTTGAAATGACGACTTTTGTACATTTTGATAATTTTGTAAAATGAGATTTTTATAAAATTAAAAGTTATAAAACTAATTCTCGAAATCGTTTTCCTCGTCAATAATATTATACTTTCAAAACTTTTCAAAGGCATTTTTCTAAAAAAACTGTTAAATTTTTTTTTTTCAATCGTACAAAGAACTGTTTATGGATGGTCCCAGCGCGGAGAATGCATTCCTAATCCCTATACACTATAAAGATTAAATTATTCAAATTAGGTTTATCAAGTGTGCTGATATAAATAGAGCACACATTGATTTAAAAAAAATATTCTGTACTTATGTACTCGTATACCCACAAATTACAGAGATTGTTTTTATAATGCACACATGCTTGAATATTTACGATTAAGTGTATCTGTGTCAGACACAAGTTTTTGTAAATGTTTAGATTTTTTTACAGTGGGACGGAGTAGTAAGTATAATTTGGCAACAATAATCCGGACCGATATTATGAAATGAAAAAGAAATGAAATGAAAATATACTTTATTGCACAAAAAGTGACAAAAGGCGGACTTAAAGCCTAAGGGCATTATCTGCCAGTCATACCTGGGATTGTGAGTAGGGTATATGGGTAGTGCGGAAAATTAAATGAGATTTTTTTTTTTTAAGAGTACAAAACTAAACAATAAAACATAGATAATAGTAATAATATACAACTAAATACATTCGTGATTTACATACATACAAGTTCAAAAGTACATATACATATACGCAATATAAACAAATACATACATACATATCTAATGCAGTTTCTAAACAAGCGATAACACACATGGAAACATTAAGGGTTTGAAAACATATGTTCCCTCAAACGGGATTTGAATATATTGTGGGAAGCGGAAGTACGGAGAGTGGCAGGGAGTTGGTTCCAGAGACGAGCTGATTCAACAGCAAAAGAATGGGTATAGAATGAACTGGAATGAATCGGTATACAAAGAAGGTTACCATCCATGGACCTCAAAGTTTATTTTGTATATTATGGGTCACTGTGTAAGGTTAAATAATTTTGTAAAGTCGTATAAGTTTTTTCAAATCTTTCTCATACATTTTCGGAGTAAACTTCTTCTACTAACATCCTTTTTACCTACGGTTAAGTGAAGTTCAACAGCTATTTGTCGGATAGTGACATTTGATAAGAATTGACGTAGTAGCGGGAGATGATGAAATCGGTCGTAAGTATGAGAATTTTCTTGGTAATTCATCGGAGTACTACGTGGTTACCTACCTACCTAGGTGGAGAGACGAATTCAACTGGGTTGGGCTGCCTTTGGAAAACTAAAATTCGTCCTGAAGTCTGACCTTCCGCTAAATTTAAAGACCCGTATATATGACCAGTGTGTCCTCCCGGTTATGACGTACGGGTGTGAAACGTGGACTCTGAAGGTCGCTGTTGTCCAAAAGTTGAAAGTTGCCCAGCGAGCAATGGAGCGAGCCATGCTGGGAATATCGCTACGTGATATGGTGCGTAACGAGGCAATCCGCCGACGCACCAAAGTAGTCGATATTGGACACCGGGTGGCTAAGCTCAAGTGGCAGTGGGCTGGGCACGTTAGCCGAAGAGACGATGACCGTTGGAGTAACCGTGTCCTACACTGGCGGCCGTGGACAGGAAAACGGAGTGTGGGAAGACCACCTGCCAGGTGGAATGACGACGTACGCCGGCGGAAATCAGTGGTTCCGTATCGCTGAAGGCCGGGAGGACTGGAGGAAAATTGGAGAGGCGTATGTCCAGCAGTGGACGCTTACACGCTGACTGACTGACTGACTGACTGACTACCTGGTTATTTAAAGGACGGGATGGAAATGCCTTCGCTCCTATTTGCCTCTCACTAACACAGTATTGCCGTCTAACGAAAATAAAACAATAATTGTTCCAAGACAAAAATTTGGAAATAAAAAAATGTACTATGCAAAAAAACATTTTCACGCCGACTACGACCGCCGGAAAACCTGTAAAACACCGCCATTTTCAATCCATTTCTTTAACCAGGTTGTACTTACAGCACAACGCCAATTACTCTGCTGACCCCGATTGTCGGGATACAGTGTTATGGGATGTAGATTTTGTTGATTTAGTTTATTTTTTCTTTTACCTTTATATTATACTAGCTGTGCCCGCGGCTCCGCCCGCTCTCATATTTCACTTCACTGCTAACCTCATAAGCCATTTAGCGTGATAGTAAGTAGCCTATAGTTGATGGGAAGAATCAAGCTATCCGTAGAATTTTGTTTTATTAAAATCGGTTCAGTGGTTCTCGAGTTATAAGCGGACAGACAGACATACACTCAGACACTCAGACAGAAAGCAGACGTTGGATTTTATTATAGGTAAGGATTAACCTAAGTAAGTTATTTAACCACGCAAAAAGTGACTTCAATATTTGTAAATAAAAAATACGTTTAAATTATATGGTTTATTGAGTCCGGATTATCGTTGTCATTATGTGAACTGTAGTCTGGACGTCAACTGTCTACCACAGCACAGGTGTGAACGTAGTTAGATCTGCACGGCACTCCACAAGGTTGTATTTTGTACATTATTTGATTGATATTGTATATTTTTGTTTATTTATAAATTTTACATAAATTTTTATACATAGATCTACATAGATTTAATTCCTTCCTTTGTTTGATGAATTCTTGTACAGTTCTATTAGATTAAATTTTTTCAGTTCAGTAAATTTTCAGCTCGGTAAAAAATAACGCGTGGTGCCGGTACTTAAAAATAATAGCCCCACTGCATCTCTCTCCGTGCAAGTCGTAAAAGGCGACTAACGAGTAAGGACACGATGTGGTGCTAAAGGGCGACAGGTTAGCCACCTGTCACCTTGCCACCGGGTCATCCACAGAGTCATGCTGCAGGTGCGGGTCTTCGTGCCTTACTTGCTGCTTGATATAATTATCTTGTTCGAATACTTTACTAAACGTGGTGGTCGGTGTTGTGCTGTAATTTAAAAGAGTGCTTGCAGCACAACACCGAGTACTCTGCTCACCCCGATTGTCGGGCTACATCGTGTGGTATGTATTTATAAATTAGATTAATAAATAAAGTTAATCTGTGAACCTTATCTACACTATATTTATATATTTATATAATTATATACATACATTCATACATATCAATCACACACGCTAAATCCCGACAATCGGGGTAAGCAGAGTAATCGATGTTGTGCTGCAAGAAGTCTGGTCAATTACAGCACAACACCAACCACCACGTTTCGCAAAGTATTCGAACAAGATTCAATCGATCAAGCAGCAAGTAAAGGCACGAAGACCCACCTGCTGCATGACTCGGCGGAAGTACCGTGCCAAGGTGAGAGGTGGCGACCCTGTCGCCCTTTAGCACGGCATGTTGTCCTTATCCCTTAGTCGCCTTTTACGACATGCATGGGGAGAGATGCAGTGGGGATATTCTTTTTAAGTACCGGCCCCACACGGTATAATTATATATTACCTATTATTATCTATACATATATAAAGGGATGAAAAATGGCGTGTCTCCTATTTGCCTCTCGCTCACGCAGTATTGCCATCTAAAGAAAATGAATTATTTTCTATTATTATAAAGAGTTAAAGTTTGTAAGTTTGGATGTATAGGAGGTAATCTCCGAAAGAATTTATAGGAGCATTTTTTCTCCTAACAAAAAATAAAATCAAATAAGTAGCTGTAAAAACCAATCATAGTGAACTTGTAACTCACTTACAACAAACAGCTGTTCTGCGTTTGAACATAGTACGGTCATTGACCCCGTAAAATGCATGTTACTTACTGTTACACACAGGTTAATGTTTAGGTAGCAAACATGTTTTGATAAATTTCTCGAAAAGTAATGCTAAAAACATATAATTTTTTTTGCGTAACGTGTTTATTTGAGTGTATATGTAACACTCCCGAAATTTTTGACATAAATAACGAAGCACCTTATGTATAAATGTATTATGTATAAACGTATTATGTATAAATGTATTATGTATAAACGTGTGAATGTTGCAACCAGGTAATGAACCCCCTGGACGCGATATGCAACGTGAAGCGGAACGACGCGGTCTGCGTGAGCAACCTGAAGAGCCGCCGCAAGGTGGACCCCGGCATCCTGCAAGAGCGACCCGACGTCAAGATCTTCCTCCCATTCAAGTTCCTCTTCTACAAGCCGGCCGATCTCTTCAAGGAGAATACGTATAAGAACTTTTTAGGTAAGATCTGTTTTTATTATTTTACTAGCTTTTGCCCGCGGCTTCGCTCGCGTGAAATTCCTATTTAAAAAGAAGAAAGTAAGTAAGCCCGCTGCCGTACCTTTATATTTTCGGCGCGCGTAACAATTCAGTTTGTATGAGAGCCAGATGTTAGCGTAACCGGAACTGAACTTTATTTAGCCTATCCTGTGTCCCGTATAGTAAAATGTGCTTGTACTAAGCTTCATTGAATTCGGATGATCGGTTTAAGAGTTATGGAGGAACTTACATACATACAGAAAATATTTCTAAAAATCGCCAATTTAGTTTTAGTAACGTATGTCATACATTAGAGTCTACAAACGCAGTATTTCATAAAACAAAGAACTTACTCCATGGCAAGCCCTTACAGATTTATTATTAGTATTGATTTTATGGAAACTGACACGGTTGGCTACATCACCTAGCTAAGTCCGCTTTTGTTTCTGTGTGAAGTAATGTTAATTTCTATTGCTCTTCTGTATGTTATCTTCTGTCTTCTGTATCTCTGTTTTGGTTTTTGTGTGCAATAAGCATTTCTATTCTATTCTATTCTATTGTACCTACAATATCAGGCATGTCAGCCCGCTGTGAACTAGGTGCTATATCAGCGCTTCCCTTCATGTCGGCTACACTGAACTGGAGGGAAAACAAGAATTATTTGCACAGCCGTTTCGACCGACATTTCGTTCAATGCGGGGGTACTTAGCAACCCGGGCGAGATAAACCCTACCAGTGACCTACAGTTTTACGTGGAATCCGAACCACGCACGGTCAGCTTCCAACGGTCGAGCAGTCACCAATTCAAGTACTGACCGCGCCCAGGTGTTTGCCGTCTGTCTGTCCTACTGCGTGATAGTTATCTTGTCCTAATACTTTGTTAAGCGTGGCGGTCGGCGTTGTGCTGTAATTTTCCTGAGTTCTTGCAGCACAGCACTGATTACTCTGCTCACCCCGATTTTCGGGATACATCGTATGATAATATGTATGTAATATGTATGTATGGGCTTTTGAGAACCCATCGGTTATCTAAATCGTTTCTTTGGCGCACTAGGGTGTGGAACTGTCTTCCGGCGAGTGTGTTTCATTAACAGGCTAGATAGCCTAGCAACAGTCCCCCAATCTGCTGCCATGGCACAACTGGGCGTGGTTTCGCGAGACTTCATTATTGGTCTCTCAGCATAACGCACCCATGTTGGTTTACATAAGAACATTGTATGAATGGTGATTATCCGCAGTGGCGCCCGGCGGTGATCACGTGCTCAGCTTGGTGGACGAGATCTCGTACCGCTCTGCGCCGGCGCCGCCGCTGTCGCAGCTGCACGACCTCTCGCCGGATCTGTTCTGCAACGGAGACAACAGACCGGTGGACTGCCAGCAGGACTGTCGCTGCACGCACATGATCGACGTTCCACTGAACGCCATCCTTGAAATCGTGCTCGTCGATGAAGGTATGTTTTTTTTTTTAATTGGCTGAGTCGGATTGGCCAAAGCACATGCTCCGACCAGCCAATATCACCTCCGAGAAGGTAGGTGCCATACCGGAGACTTCCCTGGATTGCTGGCTATACTGGACTAGAGGAGAACACAGCCGAGGCTGCTATGCGGCCATATTACATTCAGTACGGTGGTACCAACCCAGTCGGCTACAATTTGAGCCTACCACCTAGTAAGGGGCAAGGGAAGGGACCTACAGGTTGTTTTTAACGCCCGGCACAAAAGACGGGTGTTAAAAGTTTAACGTGTGTGTGCATGGGTGTGTCTGTCTGCGGCATCGTAGCTCCCAAACAGGTGGACCGATTTGGATGCGGTTTTTTTTATTAGAAAGCTGGTTTAATCGGGTTGGTTTTTAGCTATGTTTGTAATCAAGTAATAAAGTTATTATGGGTAATAAAAAAATCACGTCTCACGGATGGACCGGTTTGAATGAGGTTTTTATGAGAAAAATATGAAATGAAATGAAAAATATTTATTATCAAATGAAATCGTACAGTACAATAACCGAGTCTTCTGCACAAGAAAAATTCTGTCTCGCAGAAAGACTTTTTTGTAAACATAATTAATTGTATTCATTCTGCGCTCACTAGTAATAATTTTATATTATTTTTAGTTTATTTCATGTAAAAGCTTGAAATAAAAGTTTAATTACAAATTTTAAAAAAGTAAAGAATAATTTCCGATTACTTACTTAAAGGAGTCGGGGTTCCGATAAGTAAATAAAATATAATAAAAAACTAAGAGCTGCGCTGGTATTTACATAGCGGTCCTCCGACTCCTTTAAGTAAGTAATCGGAAATATTTTTTTACTTTTTAAGTGTCGGGAGTTTTTAAATTTGTAATTTAACTTTTATGTGTAAACATCTGTATATTTCGGGTCTGAAGTGAATTGTGATTTGGTAGGTCACAATGACAGCGACACTCGCTATCGCACGCTGATCCCGGGGCACTCATACATCTTTATGGAACCATCTATGTCGTCAACTCATCACACCTTTGTGAAATTAGACGCTACGACAGTGCTTTCCTTTGGTCGTGCCGGGTACACTGAACTGGATGGAGAACGCGAACTTTTTACATACCCGCTTCAAGCGACCTTCATTAATTCTTTGTTTTATTTTGATAATTGAATACACACAGAGTTTAGATTTTTGGCCCTAAGGGATGGAGAAGATGAGTACTATGGAGCTGATAACAAATTATTGTTAAAAGCCCTAAAAATAAATTAAAAAATAAACACAAAAAAAAGTTTAGATTTTTATTGATTTATTACTTTATTAGCTTAAAGCTGTGCCCGCGGCTCCGCCCGCTCTCATATTTCACTTCACTGCTAACCTCATAAGCCATTTAGCGTGATAGTAAGTAGCCTATAGTTGATGGGAAGAATCAAGCAATCCGTAGAATTTTGTTTTATTAAAATCGGTTCAGTGGTTCTCGAGTTATAAGCGGACAGACAGACACTCAGACAGACAGAAAGCAGACGTTGGATTTTATTATAGGTAAGGATAAGGAAGGATACCCCCTGTTCTCACTAGCACATGTAGGGTGCGCAACCCCTACCTATGAACAGGCTGATCGGGATGTTTCGCGAGAACTATTTCAAATTACTCTTTCAACACACATTTACTTACACATTTATTTACTTCGTTCTGGCCACATGCCATTAAATAAATTTTAAATTTCTGATGAAAAATAGAGATTCATCAAATTATGATTGGTTCAATAAGGAGGATTATATATACCATTTGTTAATGGAGTGTGGTCAGAATGAGGAATTACGAAGGAAATTGCGGATTTTACTCATGGTGGACAGACTTAATTTATTTTTTGTAAGTATTCATAGACTGTTGGCGAGCCCAAGTGAGAAGGAACTCTGACGCCTGAGGAATCGAGAGGAAAGTACCATGGGGCTGATATTGACGAATTGCTTTGTTAAAAGCCCTAAAAATAAATTAAATAAAAAAACACACATTTTAACCAAACACTTCAATAAAGCTGAATACACAGTAATAGGAAGATAAAGCAGAAATATTCCTATATTCAAGTAAAGTTCAAAGAGAGACAGAGTCGGTGATTACTAGTGACTAGCTGTGCCCGCGGCTCCACCCGCTCTCATATTTGACTTTTCTGCTAACCTCATAAGCCATTTAGCGTGATAGTAAGTAGCCTATAGTTGATGGGAAGAATCAAGCTTTCAGTATATTTTTTTTTTATTAAAATCGTTTCAGTGGTTCTCGAGTTATAAGCGGACAGACAGACAGGAAGCAGACGTTGGATTTTATTAAAGGTAAGGAAGGATTAGTGTAACTAAATAAGACATTCTCATATTTTCAGTCCAATCGCCAAATCTCTCTCACCCGTTCCACCTTCACGGCACTTCATACAACGTGGTGGGCATGGGACGCTCACCAGACAAGAACATCAAGAAGATTAACCTGAAGCACGCGCTGGAGCTCGACAGGAAAGGTCTACTGAACAGACAGTTCAACTTGCCACCGTTCAAAGACACTATCGCTGTGCCCAACAACGGATACGTCGTGCTGAGGATGCGGGCTGATAATCCTGGTAAGAAATGCCATGGGCATTGGGTCGTATGCGGGGGTTGCGAATGCCATGCCGGCCTGACAGGTGCCCATTCACGTCTCTCTTGAAGGACTCGAGACTGTACTTGGGGGGGGGGGGGGGGGGGGGGATATATAGGCAGGGAGAGCGAGAGAGAAATTTTCTAGAATATCTATTTTTAGACATGCAAACATACCTAGTAAATTACAGCCGAAGCTTTGCAAACGAAAAATTTCAATCCGTGCCCGATGATTCGAAGTGAGACTCGAACTCATGACTTTGGAATTATGTGTCTAACGCCCTTCCAACCGGCTATTCAGGCCTCTCACAAAGCTTCCGTATTTGAATTCACATAAAACGTACAGCGCAAACCGATGTTCCCAGCAAAGAGCACACCTGGAGTTTGGGCTCAAATGTTTAGTAGTATTATGGGGAATCCATATCCACAATCTTCAGGGTCTGATGATGACCAGCTCAATAACAACACTTTCGAAGAGATCTCAATATCGAATCGAATTTGGGCATCCTTTAGTAGCATTGCGCGTATTCCATATCCACGATCATCAGGGACTTATGATGACCAGACCTATAGGCCTACAGTTTTACGTGGAATCCAAACCACGGTCAGTCGCCAACTGTCGAACGGTAATCCGATAACCATCCATGTTCTTACCGCGCCCAGGTATGTTTAAAGATCACGAACGGCAGTCGACCGATCGCACCACTGTGCAACCGGGGCTGGCATCTAGTTTGACATGGTAGTTTGGGCATATTCAGTATCATCGTGGGGACTTTAAATCCATTTCTGATGATGACCATAGGGTTTATGTTGTGCTTTTATCCACAGGATATTGGCTGTTCCACTGCCACTTCATCTACCACATAGTGATAGGAATGAACCTCATCCTGCACATCGGGACACAACAGGATCTGCCACCGGTGCCTCCAAACTTTCCGCGTTGTGGAAACCACCTTCCGCCCATAGAACACCCTTCCTTCGTTCCATACCACTGACGCAGCTAGGCCGTTGAAGACCTTTCTGACTTGACTGATTTTGTTGAATATTTTTTATAAAGAGAATATGTATCCTAAGCTCCTTGCTTGCACACTAGACGACAACGGCACGGCAATTACCACGGCACGGCAACGGTGGAGGGAGACTAAAATGTATAAAATTCCGTGACGACCTTCGCCAGTTTTCGCACTAGCCAATCACGACGACACGACTAAGTCTTAATCAAATTGATAAACTAAAACAAATATTACAAAAACTAGCATCAAAATAATTATCAAACCTTAAAATACAATATATCATTATCAATTATAATACAAATATACCTAGCACCAATATAGAATTGTCAATATTTAGTCAATGCCGTAATTGTGCCGTCGTCACTATTTGTCGTGCCGTCATCAGTCCAGTATGCCAGCGGTCGTACAAAAGGTATTCGTCGTGGATAAAGCGAAAGCGACTGCCCAATTTTGGAGCCATTTTATTGAGTGGTTTCACGCTAACCTGATCTTGGCTATAATTTATAATTTGAATATAATTCATGGGGAAATATTGCCAGAACATGTTAATAATCAATATCAGGGCGATATACTTTTTTCCCAATTTTCCGACGGGGTCCTAAAATATGTTGATAATGAAAATTGTAGGCTTCAATTTACTTTTTCCAAAATTGTATTATAGCAAATCGGAAACAGAAGAAAAATGTTCATCGAAAAAACTCAGAAAGATCTTCAATATTTTCATTATTAATAGTAGGTAACAAACCAGTCGTTGAAGAAAATCTTTAATTTAATTTAATTTATAAATTGTGTTTGAAGTTTCACTTATTTTATTTATTATTTATTTTTACTGAAATTATATTTACCGTCATTATACGAAATATTGGCAACATAATATTCAAAATCTCGAGCAAACAGCGGTAACGCAAATCTCCACCAATGTGAAAGTGGCTAAAGCTGACCAATGAATGACAGATGAAATTTGTCATAGCTTCATGCAAGATTAAACCTATCGCCTTTTAAGCGCCATTTTGGGCATATATCGGCCCAATATGGCGCTTAAACATAGTGTTAAAATTTGCAGCGATGACGCATTGCCGTGTGCTAGGTGTGGTGATCCTAAACGTGGTGCTAATGCCACAGTTTCTTTGACGACTGGTGACGCAAGACTTTGTAAATATAATTCTACGGTTGTGAAAGCGTTGTGTTAATTTGTAACCAAATGTATTATAATTATTTTCTAAGCTAATTTTATATCGATGTTTTTTACTTTTATATTTTCATAAAAAAAAGTTGCATTGCATTCAAACGATTCAGCTGAAAAAGTCTGTACGACTGACATCTAGTGGCGAATTCTCGAACTTCCATGTATAAAGATGTCCACGCGCCGCCTGCAGAAGTGTTCACATAGCTTGCGAATGATCGCACGCCTTGATTTGGAATAATGTGATGTCTGACTTTTAGAGTTCCGTGTCCGTACGTAGCACATAGTCTGTCCGTCTGTCCGAGGAGGGCTGTATCTTTTAAACGGTAATATTATGTTTTATTGATTTCTTTATTTGTATTTATGTTAATTTTTAGACACAAGATCAATTTTCATACATATTTCAGGCCACAAGTTGCAAATCACAAATTTCAATTTTCATATTTGAAATTTTAAATCATATTCATTCTTTGAGGTGGTCACACACACAGCTTTCCCTCTCTTCCGCGAATGAGTGCTTATCGTGATAAGTTCCCATTCACTAAGTATTGTGCCAGTCGACCTATTATTGTATAAAGTGCAAAAATACTTGTCAAATGCGAGTTAGACTCGCGCACTGAGTTTTCCGTACCACCAAGTAATTGGTCGGTTTTTATTATTTTTAGAGTTCACACTATAATCACACCAAGTTTGGCGATTGTATGCATAACTGTTTTTTCGATAGAGTAAATACGAAAACACACTGAAAAAACACGTTTTTTGTGTGGAAACCCCTCTTGATTTTTTACATATTGATTTTTTTATTATTTGTTAGATTATCCGCCATTATAATTTATAACGCACATTCTGTGAAAATTTCAACCGGCTACCTATAACGGAAAAAAAAACCGGCCAAGTGCAAGTCGAACTCGCGCACCGAGGGTTCCGTATCGCCATGTCATGGTCAGCGCCACTCACGCCATCTATGTATTAGTTAAAATGCTTCATACTCTTTTCGGTAGATGGCGCGCTTTCAATTTTCTTTTATGGGGATCCCCGTGATTTTTTTACTTTTTCTTATCTTTATTTATTATTTGATGCTATATCGGCCGTAATAACGCATATTCGGTAAAAAATTTCAACGGGCTACCCAGTCCTCGGACAGACGGACAGACAGACGGCGTAGGCTTAGTAATAGGGTCCCGTACGACGTATACGGAACCCCAAAAATATATAGCCCTCTGAAAGTAGGAGAAACAGACGGACATGCGGACGAGACGCGGCGATGACGTAGGCTTAGTAATAGAATAGTCTTGATCTTGGTAATGATGGTAATGATGGTAATGATCTTGGTAATGATATTCGGTGACGTAGGCTTAGTAATAGAATAGTCTTCACCTAGAAATTGACCGTACTTTTCCAATTTCCGAGTCCAATTTCCATTACATTTTCTTCCCGTTCGCGTTGGGCATAAAGTATGTTTAAGCCAAACTGTGTTTATGGTCGCCATAGAGTAATGTTTTCATATCAAAATGTACTACTGTGAGTGGATAGATTTAAATCGCAAAGTGCTATGGTCTGACCTATAGTTTGTACGTTGTTATTATTCATTCTGTGCTAAGAAATATAGCAACAATTGTGGGTAACTGTGTTTTTGTATCAAGAGATAATTTATGAGGACTTCTTACGTACTTTGTAAAAGTGTAATTAAAAGTTCTGAAATCGAAACATTTGTTTGATATTCACATTACAAAGTTGACTTTTTTTCAGATACACTTGTTAGTAAAATACAAGATACGGCATAAGGAGTTTATACCTGTATATACCCTCATCCATTTTCGGTGCCCTCATGTGTTATTCGGATAAAACTTTTCACTATGCAAGCTTGTTGTTACTTGCAAGCTTTTTTTTATGTAATCTGACACGGTTGGCTACATCATCTACATCTACAACATCCGTGATGTCAGCCCATAACACCGGGTGAACTAGGTGCCATGTCAGTGCTTCCCTTCATTTCGCGCTGGTCTACACTGAACTGGACGGAAAACACAAACTATTTACATAGCCGTTTCGACCGACGTTTCGCTCAGTGCAGTGGTATCAACCCGGCCAGGATAAACCCTACCACCTAGTAAGGTAAGAAGGGAAGGGACCTAACGTGGAATCCGAACCACGGTCAGCCTCCAACGGTCGAGCGGTCACCCATCCAAGCACTGACCGCGCCCAGGGTTGCTTAATAAATAACAGTCGACTGACCGCACCACTGAGCTACCGAGTCTGACGAATTTCTTTATCCCTTAGTCGAATTTTACGACACGCGACGGGGAGAGATGCAGTGGGGCTATTCTTTTTAAGTACGGACCCCACACGGTACAGTACTATAAGTTTATACTATAAACAAAATAAAATTATATAAGAAAATTAAATGGGATCGCCAACAAATGAGGATCATAACACCGTATGCCGGATCATAGACTACATAGTGTTTTTAAACAGTTTTTTTATTTCACTCTTTTAGTAATATCACAAAATATTAAAATCCGTTGACGGTAAGTGGGTGATTGAAAAATTACTTAGTGTGAAAGTATTCATCCCTTAATTTTCCACCCTTAGGGGTGGTATTGTTTCAAACAATTTATGAAAGGACCATCTCTGAGATATACGCTACTCATGAAAAAAAGAATCATTAAAATCGATTGAGAATTGGCGGTGAAATCAGGTAACATACACAAAAAAAAATCTCAGATCCATGCATTACACGACCTTCGAGGTACATTGAAAATGAACTCAAAAAAATAAAAAATAAAGTATTACATTTATATATTTTTTATTATTTTTCAAAAACACAAGCAGCTTAAAAAATTTAAACTAAAATTTAGACAGAGAAAGAGATAAGCTTGACATTATGTCTCACTAAAGTAACAAATTAATAAATATCAAATATAAACATATAATATAGGTTAGGTTAGAAGATGCGTTCTAACCTAACCTATATTCCTATGGCTTCCTTCCGGTTCTGTTATCAGGACCCTGGAAATCATATATGACTAGAGTACTTGCGAAGACAAATCCAACGAGCCCAAACACGGTGGATTTATCATGTGTGATTTAGGAGTTCCTATGGCTTCAATCCGGCTCCATCATCAGGACCCTGGACATCATATGACAAGAGTACTTTCGAAGACAAATCCAACGAGCCCAAACACGATGGGCTTATCATGTGTAGTTTAGAAGTTCCTATGGGTTCCTTCCGGTTCCATCGTGAGAACCCAACTAACAAACTAACAAAGTCACCCGAGTCTATTAAATAGAATAGCAGGCAGTAAGGAAATAGAGTCTATTTCCATATTGGTGATTCTAATCAATTAATTTTTCGAAAAAATCAAACCCCAAAAATTAAAGGAAAAAGAAAAGTCTTTGGTGAAAAATGACCAACGTATTTATCTGGGTCATCATCTGTAAAAATCGGAAGTGACCGTTTCCTTTCGGCTCATAAGGACCACTTCCCAAAACGTCCCTAGACCACAGAGGTGGTTAAATTATCTGTTTTTCTAAATTATCAAATCTCGAAAAATACGAGACCTTGAAAACACATTTTACCGAGTCTTAATGTTTTTTTGGAGCTTATTTAAGGAGGAATCCCGCGGTTGTAAGTAAATCTGGTCGAACTGGGATATCAGTATATTATTTTATTCTGTGTTTTTATTTATATCTTGTATTACAATTAGAGAAAGGTTAATAAAATATTAAAAACAATACAATAATTGTTTTATTTATCATATAAGATCATTCATTATTTCCGTATTGTCCAGTTCAATTTAGCCGGCACGCACGAGCAACGGGAAGCACGGGCGGGACCGTCAGATGCAGCCAACCGTGGTGGCAGACTACATAATAATTTTGTTGCACATGACCGCAGTAGATCCACTTCGCATATGAACCAGATTCATGTTGAACACCCGCATGTCAAAATGTCTGATGCAAGTGATGGCAACTATAAAAAAACCGGCCAAGTGCGAGTCGAACTCGCGCACCGAGGGTTCCGTATCGCCATGACATGCCATGCCGCCGCGGCCGCAGGGCAAGTGACTTACAGTCTTACACTATTTCCTAACGGTGAAGCAGCAAGTAAATTATTCCGTCAGAACAAAAAACTCATTGGTGCGTTCGGCTGGATTCGAACCTCGGACGATGAGATCCGTTTTGCTTATAGATTATTTTATAACATGCAAGGGGACAGATGCAAGTGAGATTATTCTTATTAAGTACTAGTATCTACAAGACTTACGCACTGTGTGGGACCGGTAGTTAAAAGGAATAATCCCACTGAATCTCTCCCCGTGCATGTCGTAAAGGGCGACTAAGGGATAAGGACGAGATGCCGTGTTAAAGGGAGACAGGATCGCCACGTCCCACCTTGGCACGGTGCTTCCGCCGAGCCATGCAGCAGGTGGGTCTTCGTACCTTACTTGCTGCTTGATAGTTGGTCTTGTCCGAATACTTTGCTCGGTGTTGATCGATGCTTTGTGCAGTAATTTGCCATAAATCTTGCAGCACAACACTGATTACTCTGCTTACCCCTTGTGTCGGAATACGGCGTGTGGTATGTATGTATGTACAGACTTACGCGGGTTACAAAATAGCTACCTATTAAAAACATGTAATTGTATGAATATTCATCTGCCTAGTACGGCCAATGGTATGAACGCAGTAATGTGGTCAAATATTAGAGTTATCTCGCCCTGCATTAGTATAAATTGAGATGATATCACATAAAGCCGCCAACCAGGAGGCATTAGTCCAAGTCATGAAGGAGTTAGTGGTCGCATTAGTAATCGCAGGATTATCCTGTGGCTTCGCGCAGGAAAGTAAGTAATTTGTGTAGTCATTAAGATTTCTTGAAGTTCACTGCCTCCTTTATTTGTGCAACTAAGCGGGCGAGTGGTCGGCGCGGTATTGGATTGGACTCTCGAGGTGCGAGGTTCGATTCCACCTGACATGCACCAGTG
This sequence comes from Nematopogon swammerdamellus, assembly GCA_946902875.1. Classification (NCBI taxonomy): domain Eukaryota; kingdom Metazoa; phylum Arthropoda; class Insecta; order Lepidoptera; family Adelidae; genus Nematopogon; species Nematopogon swammerdamellus. Next base: position 29,389,423 of record OX336335.1, read on the forward strand.
ATTTTTTTTTATACGTAATAGATAAGTAATTTAAAACTTCAATTACAACTGGATGTTTTAAATTAATTTATTTTCACTGAACTATCTTTAAACATTCAAAATTTTGGGCCGTTGCCGTGCGCGAGCGTTTTTTGTATGGACGTATTTGTAATGAGAGTAGACTCTTCCTAACTTAAACTTATCTATTGTTTTGTATTGTTTTGGGTCATCCGCGGAATGACCAGAAAGGTAACAGGTTAATAGCAATTGCATTTTCGAACGTTTTACCACTTTTCACCCACTTATTTTTCAGAGAATTTACATGATTATATTACAATAATCTATCACACATTATACCTTCAATCTTTACCTAACTATAAGCACATAAATTATAGTTATATCTATTGAATTATGGCTATAGTTAGGATAATATGATGTGATGTTTTGCCTAGTACCCCCCCTTAACGAAAAATTTTCCAGCAGCAATATTACGCTACTTTTTTTCATGGTAAGTGGTGGGTCCCGAATTTTTTTTTTTTTTATTGGTCGCGATGCAGACAACTTTGGGAACCACTGGGTTAGATGGTTACTAATTACGAAAAGACTATACATTCGCCGGAGAATAAATTTCCACATTAGCGTCGGCGGCGGCTCGGCGCGGCGCCTCGAGTGCGCGAACTCTACTCAGACAGGAAGTGACATTTCAGATGAAGGGCAAGCTCGGATGAAGATAGATCTACCGGAAGGGCGCATAGTGGGCGGACACACGGCCTCGCCGGGCGCCTACCCCTACCAGGTGTCGCTACAGAGCAAGTTCCTCTGGATCCGGGCCCACACCTGCGGTGGATCCATACTCAACAACTATTGGGTATACCTACACACTGTTGTTCCATCCTTATTCCTTATTCCTTACCTATAATAAAATCCAACGTCTGCTTTCTGTATGTCTGAGTGTCTGTCTGTCCGCTTATAACTCGAGAACCACTAAACCGATTTTAATAAAACAAAATTCTAGCTTACTTACTATCACGCTAAATGGCTTATGAGGTTAGCAGTGAAGTGAAATATGAGAGCACTTGGCAATATTTGTATGTAACGGACACGGAATCATTCACCCGAGTAAGAACCGATGACATTACAATATCCTGAAGGGGGAGGGGAGAGGGGGGGGGGGGGGGGGGGGGTAAGTGGAGGGGGGTGAGGGAGGGGCGGGAGGGGAGGTGGAGGTAGAGCGATGGAATCCCCCTTATCCTTATCCTTTCCTTTCTTCCTTACCTTTAATAAAATCCAACCTCTGCTTTCTGTCTGTCTGTATGTATGTCTGTATGTCTGTCTGTTTACCATCTTTGGGGTTGCCATATTTACTCCAAGTGTCGATGATGGCCAGACTCAACGGAAGGGAGGGAGAGGCAGAGAGATGGAGGGAGAGGGAGGGGGAGGGGGAGAGGGAGAGGGAGAGGGAGAGGGAGAGGGAGAGGGAGAGGGAGAGGGAGAGGGAGAGGGAGAGGGAGAGGGAGAGGGAGAGGGAGAGGGAGAGGGAGAGGGAGAGGGAGAGGGAGAGGGAGAGGGGAGGGGGAGGGAGAGGGAGAGGGAGAGGGAGAGGGAGAGGGAGAGGGAGAGGGAGAGGGAGAGGGAGAGGGAGAGGGAGAGGGAGAGGGAAAGGGGGGAAACGGAAACGGAGTGTTAAAGATTGTATGGGAATATCGGTTTTTTTAAAGGAAAATCATAATTATAGCTACTAAAAACAAATAACGGGTGTGACGGTGGCCTTGCCCTTAGTTACTTACTTTCTTCGTGGAGGTTTATTGTATTCCAGAATGCAGCTTAGCCTGAAGCCTCGCCGTTAGTTACTTACTTTATTTAAGAAGTTTTATCGTCGTTTATCTAAACGCCATTACTTTCATCGAGAAATCGAGAAGGTTTATCGTCTTCCAGAATACAGCTCGGCCTTCGTCCTCGCCCACAGTTACTAACTTTCATAAAGAAGGTTAATCCTCTTCATTAACGCAGCTCGGCCTTCGGCCTGACCCATGGTTTATCCTCTTCCTAAACGGAGCTCGGCCTTCGGCATCGCCCTCAGTTACTTACTTTCTTCGAGAAGGTTTATAGTCTTCCTAAACGCAGCTCGGCCTTCAGCCTCGCTCTTTGTTACTTACTTTCATCGAAAAAGTTTATCTTCTTCCTGAACGCAGCTCGGCCTTCGGCCTCGCCCTTAATTACTTTCTTTCTTAGAGATGGTTTATCGTCTTCCTGAACACAGCTCGGCCTTCGGCCTCGCCCTCAGTTACTTACTTTCTTCGAGAAGGTTTATGGTCTTCCTGAACGCAGCTCGGCCTTCGGCTTCGCCCATAGTTACTTACTGTCTTCGAGAATGTTTATCGTCTTCCTGAACGCAGCTCGGCCTTCGGCTTCGCCGTTTGTTACTTGCTTTCTTCGAGAAGGTTTATAGTCTTCCAGCACGCAGCTCGGCCTTCGGTCTCGCCCTCAGTTGCGTAATTTCTTCGAGAATATTTATGGTCTTCCTGAATGTAGCTCGGCCTTCGGCCTCGCCCTTAATTACTTACTTTCTTAGATAAGGTTTATCGTCTTCCTGAACGCAGCTCGGCCTTCGGCCTCGCCCTTAGTTACTTACTTTCTTCAAGAAGGTTTATAGTCTTCCTGAACGCAGCTCGGCCTTCGGCCTCGCCCTTAGTTACTTACTTTCTTCGAGAAGGTTTATAGTCTTCCTGAACGCAGCTCGGCCTTCGGCCTCGCCCTTAGTTACTTACTTTCTTCGAGAAGGTTTATCCTGTTCCTGAACGCAGCTCGGCCTTCGGCTTCGCCCATAGTTACTTACTGTCTTCGAGAATGTTTATCGTCTTCCTGAACGCAGCTCGGCCTTCGGTCTCGCCCTCAGTTGCGTAATTTCTTCGAGAATATTTATGGTCTTCCTGAATGTAGCTCGGCCTTCGGCCTCGCCCTTAATTACTTACTTTCTTAGATAAGGTTTATCGTCTTCCTGAACGCAGCTCGGCCTTCGGCCTCGCCCTTAGTTACTTACTTTCTTCGAGAAGGTTTATAGTCTTCCTGAACGCAGCTCGGCCTTCGGCCTCGCCCTCAGTTACTTACTGTCTTCTTTGAAATACGAATTTCACGCGAGCGGAGCCGCGGGCTCAGCTAGTAATGTAATAAAACTGGACTGCACATTATTAGCTTATATTTTACATAGATTATGCATCCAAGCAGGATGTAACTCTACAATCCGTCCAGTTCAGTGTAGCCGACATGAAAATGAGGGAAAGCACTGGCATGGACCTAATTCACCCGGTGTTATGGGCTGACATCATGATGTTGTAGGTGATGTAGCCAACGGTGTCAGTTTGCATAAAAAAAAAACAATCGTATAAGCACAGTAATCAGTGTTGTGCTGTAATAACTGAGACACTGGGATGTTAAAGATTTTTTATTGCACCCGAACCTGGTGGCTGTGCTGTGTCTGAGCTTCAGGTGCAGCCAATTCCACCCCCGATTAGGTGCCGTTTCGGCTTGTGAGAAAGGTTTTAACCCGCTATTTTAAGATCTGTGTATTGTAGGAATAGGGAAACACAAGAATTAACCTCCTAAAGCACAGACGTATCTTTGTATCATGTATCGGTACTACAACCTATGGACGCTGCTCTGACGAACTTGCTCCTTCTGTTCGCCTTCGCCAAACCAGCCATACTCTCGCGGAACACCCCTTTGTAGTCGACAGAAGAGTTCTTCGAACTGCACGATTCTCTAAATCGTTCTTGTGCCGCACTGCAAGGTGTGGAACGAGCTCTCAGGGAATATCTTTCCCCACTCCTACAATCCACGGATCTTCGCGGGTTAATAGCTTTTCCCTACAGCGACATTTAGGCCACCCCCAAGCCGGACTGGCACCTCCTCGGCGGCGAAATTGGCTGCGCCTAAGGCTCGACCTCGGGCACAGCCACACAGTTCGGTAGCAACAAAAAATGCTTCAGACCGGGGCGGCGGCGCGGTGGGCGTAGTGGCACAGGTAAAACGACCTCAATGATCCAGCGATGCTAAGGGAAAATGACGTTACAGACAAACGAATGAACCACGAACGATATTCGCCCTTATCGAAAATATTGTATGGGGAAAAGATGCAAACAGTTACCGGCTCGGTTGAGGCTAGGTGAGAGGTGGCTATACAGACCCGGCCCCACACTGTACTTTTAAACATCAATAGAGGACAATATATTCATTTATAAGTTTCCCGATTAACAGTAGGTTTAAAGACTTACATAAGTCGACGTTTCGCCCGCTACGTCACGGGCTTCTTCAGGGACTTCGGGAGTTCCTGGAGCTGATGTCTGGTGTACCAGACGTCAAACTGCTCTTTTTCGAAGATTATAGCTGTGGGTAGGTTGCACAATATTCGGCAGCAGTGTCAGATCGCGATCAAAGTTCCATGTAGCTGTGGGAAGAGCTACATCGGCCAAACGAAGACGAGCGTCCATGAGCGAATGTGCGAACACATAAGAACAGTCAAGAATGGTGGCCTGCAGAAATCGGCCATTGCGGAACATCTATTGCTTGGTGATAGTAACCACTGGAGCCGGTTTGATGAAGCGTCGTCGGTACTAGCGGTAGAACGACACTACACTCCACGCCTAGTCAAGGAAGCCATCGAAATCACCAGGCACAGAAATTTCAACAGGGACGACAGCATGCATTTATCACCTTCTTGGCTGCCCGTGCTGTCACAGCACACATTTTCAAGATCTTCCGCCAAGCCAGCGTCTGAAGACAAAGTGAGTGTTGTGTGCAGCCGGGACTTTGTACGATGTATGGATCGCGATCTGACACCGCTGCTGAATATTGTGCAACCTACACACAGCTATAATCTTCGAAAAAGATCAGTTTGACGTCTGGTACAACGGACGCCAGACGTCGGCTCCAGGAACTCCCGCAGTCCCTGAAGAAGCCCGTGACGTAGCGGGCGAAACGTCGATTTTATATAAGTCTTTAAACCTACTACTGTTAATCCGAAGACTTAAAAAGGAATATAAAAATAACAGAGTAAACTAAAAACATTAGAGGACAATATGATGTGCGTACAGGTACTGACAGCAGCGCACTGTATCTCAGAGTCCCTGCTCATCGGCCTGCTGCCAATGGACGCCGTGGCCGGTGCGCACGACGTCAACCGCCTGGGCTACTCCGCACAGATCTCCAGGGTCGTGAAGAGGATCACACACCCATTGTATTACGGGTCGGTTGTCAAGATTTTGCCATAACCTGCTGCATGTGCATGGAATTGTTTTCTGCTTATTAATGTTTAGTAGTTACATAAGTTAATGGCGAAAAAAACAAGAATCACGAGAAATAAAGAGAAAGAGAGGTATCAAGAGGGAAGGAGTGTCCTGTGCTTGAAATGGAGATCGATGACGAAGTTTCCTCATAATTTCAAGCTGATCTGAAAGTTGTCCTAGATCTTTTTGTTATGTCTGTGTAAGCGAAGAGGGAGAAAAAAGTATTAATGAAAAAGAGTTAAGTGAAGCCTAAATGTCATCTTTTCTTTTGTGAACCGCGTACCATTACGCTGTATCTCGACAATCGAAGTAAGTAGAGTAATATGTGTTGTGCTGCAAGAAATATGGTATATTACAGAACAACACGGACCAACACGTTTTGCAAAGTATTAAGGACAACATAAACATGAGAACCCATCGGTTCTCTAAATCGTTTCTTTGTCGCACCGCTAGAGTGTGGAACTGTCTTCCGGCGAGTGTATTTCCTGAATCCTTTAACCTGGGTGTCTTCAAGCGTCGTATTAACGGGCTAGACAGCCTAGCAATAGTCCGCAAATCTGCTGGCATGGCACCTAACTGAGCGTGGTTTCGTGAGGAGAGGTGATTTTGGCTCTGTCGACTGCACCATTGGTCTCTCGGCACAGCCACCCATGCTGGTTTACATAAAAAAAAAGCATCAAACACGATTACGACCAAAGGGAACCACTGACATGGCACCTTAGTTCACCAAGGTGTCATGGGCTGACATCGTGAATGTCGTAGTCAAATAGTCAAATAGTCAAATATATTTATTTCAACGAGCATCAATTTGGATACAATGTATCTATGTGCTATAGAAATCGTCATAACAATTATAATTTTTTTTTTTTTACAGATCAGATTAAACACATATTCCATTACAATATTGTTGGAAAATTAATTATAACAGAGTTTCCCAATAGAATTGAAATACAAAATAGGTTACAATACTCAGATACACAAGTTCCGAAAGTCAAAGGTTTAAAAAATTAACAATAAAGAAATAAAAATAAAACTAGTCAGTCTGGCAGTAAAAACGATAAATTAAAGAATTCATTAATCTTGTAAATGGGATGTTTCGTTAAGAACATTTTAATTGTAGATTTAAACAATTTTATGGGCATTGATTTTATTTCTGTGGGAATATGATTGTATAATTTAATTTTCATGAAATCTCCATGACGCATTGCAGATGTGAGTCTACATCGGGGGAGCTGAAGTAAACCTGCCGACCTCGTATTATAACTATGTCGTTCGGAGTTTTTGGGATAGTTTGGAATATTGGTGTATATATATGTTACACAATCAAATACATATTGCCCCACTACTGTTAAAATTTCTGATGCAACAAACAGAGGACGACACGATACTCTTCTAGTCACTCCGTGCATTATCCGGAGAGCTCTTTTTTGTTTTATCAAAACTTTGTTTATTTTCACCGAATTTCCCCACACTAACAACCCATAAGTCATTCTTGCATGAAAGTAGGCATGATAGATCATACGTAAAATTTTACTGTCAACGAGTGGTTTAATTTGCTTTAGTGCATAATTCGCCGAAGATAATTTCTTGCACACCAGCTCTATATGATCCCCCCATCTTAGGTTGGAATCTATGATTATCCCTAGAAATTTAGCACTACTTTTATCGAAAATGTTTGATGTTTCTAAACATTTTTCTTTGCGTGTATAAAATTTCATTTTAACAGTTTTGTTTTTGTTCAATGCAATACCATTACAGGAGAACCACTTTTCAACTTTTGAAATAACCAACAAAGCTTTGTTCGACAGCTCAGCATTTTCTGGACCAGTGAGAGAAAAGTTCGTGTCGTCAGCAAAAAGCGTACTTTTACAAAAAGTGTCCGTTAGTTAAGGTAGGTCATTAATGTAGATTATGAACAGCAAAGGTCCCAAGATGGATCCCTGTGGAACACCCATAGTGACTTTCTTCCAGTCGGATACACTAGAGCTCACGTGAACTCGTTGCTTGCGGTTTTCCAGGTATGACTCCATAATTTTATAAGCGCGCCCACGTATTCCATAATATTTCAACTTTGAGAGTAGAACATCATGGCGAACACAATCGAAAGCCTTGGACAGATCGCAAAATATTCCACCCGCTTTCAGCGATTCATCCAAGGCTTTAAACACGTTTTCTACAAATTTATAAATTGCAAGTGTTGTAGAACGCTTTCTACGAAATCCGAATTGATTGTCCGAAAGTATGTGATTTTTCTCGAAGAATTCAATAAATCTGTTTGATATTATAATTTCTAATAATTTTGATATTGTTGGCAGAAGGCTGATTGGTCTATAATTATTCATATCGGAGGTGGACCCTTTTTTCATAACGGGAACCACTTTTGCTAATTTTAAACATGATGGAAAGATACCCTCAATTAGCGCATTATTGAAAAGAGATAGTAGGGGTTGCATTAGTTCTGATTTACAAATTAACATTAGATGAGGAGAAATACCGTAAATGTCTTGGCTATGTTTGTTTTTAATTTTTCTGAACGCTTTTAATAACTCATTCTCAGTTATTGGAAGGAGATTTATGGATTGATCGCTTTCTCGTACATTGAGTTTTAAGAATTCAATTGAATTAGCAATATTTGAATCTGTATTTATACATGTCAATTTAGGGGCATTAATAAAGAAATTGTTAAAGTTACGCGCGATATCAACTTCTTTCGTAAAAACCTTTCCATTTATTTTTATTTCTTTTATTTCATTAAAAGAAGACTTGGGGTTTATTTCCTTTCTTATTATATTCCATACACATTTAGCCTTATTATGTGAACCCTTTATTTTGAGACCGTTATACTTCCGCTTAGCACAATTTATTACTTTCCTGTATATATATTTATATTTCTTTATGTATTCTCTTAATGCATGGTCTTTATTTAGTTTCATAGCATGATGTAAGTCTTTTAGTTTAGCTGCTGATACTATAATTCCTGGAGTTATCCACTTTTTATCAGGTACATTTGGTTTCGATCTTATCTTCTTAATTGGAAATGTATTATTAAATAAAGTTAAAAAATTATCCATAAATATTTGCGCTAATTCGTTCGCATCGTCTACTACATAAGGAGTTTCCCAGTTAAACTTTGCTAACTTGTCTTTAAACAATGCTAACTCAGATCCAGTAAACTTTCTTTGCTGTACAAATTTGGCGGTCTTTTTACCATTTATAGTGTAATCGAATTGAAAGTAAAGACACTCATGATCAGATATAGCATTGCTCACCACATTGGCACTATAGTGTGATATATTTATATTTGTAATTATATTATCGATACATGTACTGCAATCGCTAGAAATTCTAGTAGGAGACTTAACAACTAGGTGACAATTATTTTCAAGCAATATCTCGCTCAATTTAGCGTTTCTTTTATTTATTTTCAGGGAATCTACATTTAAATCAGCGGCTATTACGATTGGTTTTCGTTCTTTGCATATTGTGTGAAGTGCTCTGCTTATTATTTTTAAGAAATTGTCAAAGGAACCATTATCGGAACGGTATATGCATAAAACTACTGTTTTAGAAATTGTAAGCTCTACTGCAGAGATCTCACAATCCAATTCTTTCGACATACCAACTAGGTCTGCCCTTTCACGGAATTCTATACCATTTCTCAAGTATATTACAGTTCCACCATGAACATGTTTAGATCTGCAAAAATTGCTTGCTAGAACATAACCATCAAAATTTATGGATTTTATTTGATTGGAGTATGCCCAGGTTTCAGTAAAACACAGTAATTGAGGATCGACATTTTGCATGAATATTTCTAATTCGCCTATATACTTTCTTTGAAATACTTCTAACGTTTTGATAAAATAACTGCAATTGCAGTTTCGTCTCAGCTTGCTTATATACTATACAGCTAGTTAAAGGGCTTGTTTCATTATTATATATTACATTAGACTTAACCATATACTTAGAGCTAATATCACAGAGAACCTTACCTAATTTTAGTCGACCTGATTTTAGTCGTAGTAGGTGTTGTAGCCAACCGTGTCAATATCCATAAAGAAAATATTTAAAATGACAGTTTACCCACCACATGACTTAGTGGAAGGACCATCCTAAGACGAGAGATAGCTAGTTTGTCGCCCTTTAGCACGACCTAATTTTTCCGTCTTACATATCTCCTAACTCATATCCCTCCAATATCTTCCACAGAGGAGTAGGACCGAACGACATAGCTGTTCTCAAGCTGATGATCCCGTTCGCCTTCACAAAGGCTGTTCAACCGATCCACCTGCCCCCGCGTGGTTACCAGCCTGAGTCCAGATCGCTTCTTACTCTCACCGGCTGGGGTCTACTGAGCAATTCCTTCTTTCCTGACCTGCCGACACAACTGCAGGAGGTGAAGGTCCCACTCGTGTCGTATACAGGTGAACTTTGATTTTTACAGTTCTTTTTAGTTTTGTGGACAGGGGAATTGAGTGTAGCAAGATCACACCCCAGGTGGGATGTCGACATTACGTACGTAAGACACGACGTACGTCGGAGGCAATCAGAGGTTCCGTATCGCTGAAGGCCGGGAGGACTAGAGAAGCATTCGACAGGAGTATGTTTTTTTATAGATAGCGCGATATGTGGCATCGTTTCACCTACAATTAGGTGTCTAACGATGGATATTCTGTGATGCACGGGGATTGTGAATGCCATGCCGGCCTGACAGGACCCTTTTCACGCCCCTTTTGAAAAACCCCAGGCTGTACTTGCGAGGAAACAAACAGACCGCCAGTGTTAGCTTAAGCGCCAAATGATCTCTCATTTCCAAAGGGTCTCGCATTTGGATGGTATACGTTTATATTTCTACAGAATTCAAATTTAAAATTTTTAAGGTTTTTACATACACAGCTACATCCAATTTTACAGTTACTATTTCATGACCATAATTTAGTATTATCATTACCGAAGTTAAAGATCTCCTAGCCTTGCATACTCTATTACATTAGCCATACCTTTTTGTGTTTCAATGAAGTGGTATGTACTTACAAGTTTAAAACTATTTATTAACATATGTAAAACTTCGCAACAGATTGTTACGAGGCTATCGAAAATCTCAAGGACTATCCAGGCGAACCGAATCCCTTAAGCGTGGAGTCTAATGTGTGCACTGGGCCCCTGACCGGCGGAGTGGCGGCATGCAACGGCGATTCTGGCGGTCCTCTGGTTCAATTCCTGTCTCCCCCTGAGAAACCAGACAAGCCGGATGATCACGACGCTGTTCCAGACGCTGATGACAACAAAATCGATAGTAATGATGCCACAACAGAAGGAGTGACTTCTAATAGTAATCGTAACAATAAAGATAGAAGGCCTAAAACAAAGCCAAGACCTTGCATCGTAGAACCGGGGAGAATAGAAGGTAAAGATAATGCAGTGTTGATAGGAGTGGTGTCGTGGGGTATGACGCCATGCGGGAGCGAGGGAGCCCCTACAGTTTACACTAATGTGGCTAGCTTCTTGGACTTCATCAATTCTTATATTCATTAAATGCTTTAATGGCTGGTTGGTGATTTCATTTATCATTTTAATTTCTTGGCCTTTATCTACGTCATTGCATTTGGTCAGTCACTTTGTATTGATTTTTATAGGAATATTTTAAAATTTATTCATATTTCGTTGGTACCACGGTGTATATTATTTTCTTATTTAATTTGTTTTATTTTTAGAAAATAATGGAAACACTTTATTTCGGGTGCACGTTACACTAATAAGCGGCGGGTGGACGACGTGGTCCTAACTTGGACTCCCGATCTTAAGGATAGAGGTTCGATTACAGACGATACGCACCAATTAGTTTTTTCTGACGGAAAAATTTACGTGCATACATACACCTGTTGCTTCATCGTTCGAAGCCAGTGTAAAACTGTAGGTCCCTTCTCATACCCCTTACTTACTAGGTGGTATAGGCATCCGACTGGGTTGATACCACCCTATTGGATGTAAGATGGCCGCATAGCAGCCTCGTCTGTATTCTCCTGCAGTGCAGTATAGTCAGTAATCCAAAGGGAAAGTCTCCGGTATGGCACCTACCTTCTCGGAGATGATATTAGCTGGTCGGAGCATGTGCTTTGGCCCGCTGACTCAGTCATACTAGATTACATAAAAAAAATTACACACAATAGAAAAATAGTACATTAAAGAAAAAAGAGAAAATACTTGAGTGTGCAAAGGCGAACTTATCACTACAAATGATCTCTTCTAGTCAACCTTTTAGGTCGCTTTATTTTTATGTTTATTTCAATAAAACTATAAATATTGAAAACTAATTTATTAAAAACTTACAGGAATTACAATGTATAATTTTACATACATACAAACACCATACGCTGTATTCCGACGATCGGGGTAAGCAGAGTAGTCAGTGTTGTGCTGCAAGTAGGTACTCTTGTAAATTACAGCACAACACCAAAGATAACAATTAAGCAGCAAATAAGGCACGAAGACCCACCTGCTACATTACTCGGTAAAAGGACCGTGCCAAGGTGAGAGGTGGCTATCCTGTCGCCCTAATGCACGGCATTTTGTACTTATCCCTTAGTCGCCTGTTACGGCATGCACGGGGAGAGATTCAGTGGGGCTATTCTTTTTAAGTACCGGCACCACACGGTACGAAAAAATAATAAATTTTTATGATTATCTAAATCACGCAACAAATAAATAAATCACAGACATGCACTCACACTTTACTAATTAATTAGGCACAGAAATGTTTTTAGGGTTCCGTATCCGGTACGGGACCGGGATCGGAACGAACTGTGCTAAAGGTTTACTGAGAGAAATAGCATTCTGCCATAAGGACACCTCCTCCTACAGCGCAGAACATACATACACTTAAACATTTATACATTTAAATGCATTTTAAAAATTATGGATGGATTAATTTCCTTCAATAGCGAAAGTGAGAATCTCCTCCAATCCCACTTACGCTTTTTTTTTTTTTATTGAAACTGACACGGTTGGCTACATCACCTACAACATCCGTGATGTCAGCCCATAACACCGGGTGAACTTGGTGCCACGTCAGTGCTTCCCTTCGGTCGTGCCGGCTACACTGAACTGGACGGAAAACACAAACTATTTACATAGCCGTTTCGACCGACGTTTCATTCAGTGCGGTGGTACCAACCCGGGCGGGTTAAACCCTACCACCTAGTTATATAAGAAGGGAGTCATCTCCCTTAGTCGCCTTTTACGACATGCACGGGGAGAGATGCAGTGGGGTTATTCTTTTAAAGTACCGGCCCCACACGTTACAATGCTTTGATGAAGTAAACCTATACTGTATGTAGATACGAAATTTAAAACATTGCTACACAATATTCTTGTTCGCCCGCATGTACTTTTACCACATACCAATGTTTAGTTAGAATATAATGCCTCGCGGCATTAAGCTCGTCTATTGTGCCTAGTTTTAATGAATTTGTGTTCAATAAAGAATATATATAAATACATACAATCTTACTACTATAACGGGACTAATTTCGTAGCTGTACCTCCCTAAGCCGGCAAAGCAAATATTGTGACTCCGAACGCTCACGCACTTGAGACCATTTAGACCAGTTGAAACTTCTTAAAAGCAAAAGGTAATATGACTCACAGGTAGCGGCACGAGTTAAGAGCGCTCGGCGAAACTTGTGGTGGTATCTCTTCTATAGTCTAACGCACGCGTCTATCCCGCACCGACACATGGCAAGCTTACCCCGACATTTTTCGTCAAGCGCTCTTAACTATTGCCAGTACTTATATGAGTGCGACTACTAGCAAACCCAGCAGTTTTCCAGGGCCACGTGCGCAGAGCGCTCCACGTATCTACAGTTTGTTTGTAGTATCAGTGCCGTAAGTATTGAAACTCTTCGCAAACGCGTTTCTTCAATTCAGAAGGACATCCGGCGGTCTAAAGCTGCCACACCTGGGCAAGACGGCCGCCACAGACTTGGGCAACTGTTCCGGCACACTGATCAGGATGGCGGCCGGCAGTGACGAGACGCCGCAGGCTCGACACTCGAACAGCCAGGAGCCTTTGTTGTCGAGCACCAGACGCACGATGGTGTAACCTTTACCGGGTACCGTGATGGTGTCCTTCAGCGGCGGGTTGACGAGGTTCCTGTTGGATGGAAGTAATACTATTAATTAATTAGCAATTTCTATTCGAGACGCGGTTTTTGAAATAGCGTCCGCACCGCCGCTCCGCCGCCGCCGTCTCGATATTTTTTTTTGTAATATATCGATATGGGTGGCTGGACTAGAGGTTTTTATTTTATGGAAACCGACACGGTTGGCTACATCAACATCGCCTACAACATCCGTGATGTCTAATGTGATGTCTAATGTGAACTAGGTGCCAAGTCAGTGCTTCCCTTCGGTCGTGCCGGCTACACTGAACTGGACGGAAAACACAAACTATTTACATAGCCGTTTCGACCGACCTTTCATTCAGTGCGGTGGTACCAACCTGGGCGGGTTAAACCCTACCACCTAGTAAGGTAAGAAGGGAAGGGACTTATGCTCCGACCAGCCAATATCACCTTCGAGATGGTAGATGTCATACCAGAAACATCCCTGGATTGCTGGCTATACCAGGCCCTTTCATTCAGTGCGGTGGTACCAACCTGGGCGGGTTAAACCCTACCACCTAGTAAGGTAAGAAGGGAAGGGACTTATGCTCCGACCAGCCAATATCACCTTCGAGATGGTAGATGTCATACCAGAAACATCCCTGGATTGCTGGCTATACCAGGCCCTTTCATTCAGTGCGGTGGTACCAACCTGGGCGCGTTAAACCCTACCACCTAGTAAGGTAAGAAGGGAAGGGACTTATGCTCCGACCAGCCAATATCACCTTCGAGATGGTAGATGTCATACCAGAAACATCCCTGGATTGCTGGCTATACCAGGCCTCACGCGCTCTATGTACTTGCGCGCGCTAACTACCTACAGCCCGGCGCACCGCCCCGGCGGTGAATTTCTATGGGCTGCCCAAAGAATATAAACATTAAACAGCCGCGCGGCCGGCGCAGCTGCAAAGCAATAATTTTACATAAAACTTTACACTCGATCGTTAAGGTACATTTTCGCACGCAGCGATTGGCGAAGTGAAGCAGTAGGCTATTAAAGCCCGAAGGTAGGAACTTTTTCTATGGAGTGATTCATCTTTTACGAAGTAACTCTTTAGTAATCTGTGGCTATACTGAGCTATACTTGCTATACAGGGGTGAACACAACCGAGGCTGCTATGCGGCCATCTTACATCCAGTACGGTGGTACCAACCCAGTCGGCTACAATTTGAGCCGACCACCTAGTAAGAGGCAAGGGAAGGGACCTAAAGTTTTACACCGGTTCCGAACGGTGAAGCAGCAGGTGTAGGTATGCACGAAATTGTTTTCTTTAGAAAATACTCGTACCAATGAGTCGCCGGCCGGATTCGAACCTCGGCCCTCTCGCATTAGAAGCCGATGCCAAAACCACTCGGCCACCCGCCGCTTAAAATGAGAGCACTCAACAGATAAACACAACGGGTCTTCGGCCGATAAGAAGACGACCTGACCTGTGAACTTTGCCCTCCGCGTCCCACTTCCGAAGTTGCTCTCGAGACAGCGGTTCTGCGCGCTGACTAGTCGCCAGGACAAGCATTGAGTAACCGTGCATGTGGAATGTATACGAGTCGTTGCTGCCGACACCTGCAATCAACAAGATTCATTTTGATTCGGTGTTCAATCGTCGATGTTAAGCACACCAGTACCCTAATCACGAGATTTAACCTACACCGCGTACTACGCTACGCCGTGTTCTCCGCATCTTTTTGTATGGAGAAACGGAGCAGCGCCTCTAGTGATAGATTTGCGAACTCCGTTTCTCCATACAAAATGATGCGGAGAACACGGCGTAGCGTAGTAGGTTAAATCTCGTGATTAGGGTACTGGGCACGGTCCGATTTTTAATAGGTGATCGGGCGACAGTTGAGGCTGCTCGTACGAAACGGGAAGAGCTGGTCGATGAAAGGATCTATAGTTCTATAGTTTTACGTGATCTCAGTCACCGTGAACCACGGCAGTTTCAGCGGTCAGACGGTCACCCACCGAAAGGCCTGACGGGGTGCCCGGCGGTGGTAATCTTCTTTTTTTATGGAAGCTGATACGGTTGGCTACATCACCTACAACGTCAGATCACCTTGGTGAACTAGGTGCCATGGCAGGGCAGTGCTTCCCTTTGGTCCACCCGCTACACCGAACTGAACGGAAAACACGCTCCATTGACATGGCCGTTTCGACCGACCTTTCATTCCGTGCGGTGAAACCAACTCGGGCGAGTTAAACCTAGTAGTGTAAGAGTACAGTTTTATGTGGAATCCGAACCATGGATTAAGTAATATGTGACCATGGTCAGCATCCAACGGTCAAACGGTCACCCATCCAAGTACTGACCGCGCTCAGGTGTACTTATCACGAAGAACAGTCGGCTGATCGCACCACTGAGCTACCGAGGTTGACAAAGACAAAGATCGAATGCGTTGCACCACCAAGCTACCAAGTACCAACCACCACCGGTCTGACTTGTCCAAGTGTAATTCGATCAATAAAGGAAGTTTTTTTTATAGAAAGCGCGACATGTGTCGCCGAGCTACCCATGAGGTGTCTGACTACGCCCATGGACATTCGGTTGTATGCGAGGGTTGCGAATGCCATGCCAGCCTGACAGGGGCCTATGCAGGCCCCTCTTGAAGGAGACGAGACTGTACTTGGGGAGAAATATATGGGCAGGGAGAGCGTTCCAGAGTTTACTTGTTCGGTAGAGGAAAGATTGCAAAACAGGTTAGTATGTATATGTATGTATGTATGTATATATTCTTTATTGAACATCAATTTATAAAAAATTGGTACAACAGGCGAGTTTAATGCCGCGAGGCATTTTATTCTAACTAACCTTTGGGATGTGGGAACGAGTCGTTCCGCGTACAAAGTCTCCGCTCATTTCCTCCGTCAAAAACAGCTTTGGTGGTTTAAAAAAAAATTACCAGGGTTAATATATATTAATATATATATTAACCCTAACCTAATGTTGAGGCGGTTGTATTTCCGAAAATGTGACGGAGGGAATGAGCAAATCCCATAGAGAGACTTTGTACACGGAACGGCTCGTGGATGTGGGAGAGGTACATGCAGGCGAACAAGAATAGTTTGTGGAAACGTGTTAGATTAAAGAAATATGGATTATAAACTACGTACGAATACTACATAAATATATGTATATAATAAACTTACATATTATATACATAATCGGTGGTACCGTTGTGCAACACAATCAACTGAATGACAGGAGAGTAAGAGAAGGAGAGTAAAGATATGTACTTATGTAATATAAATTGCATTTACTTCGGTAAGGAAAGGAGAAGTTTGTTAAAATTTATCTTAAATACATTCATAGACGTAGAGGAGCGTAAATGCACGGGCAGATTATTCCAGAGGCGAGCTGTTTGTACTGTGAAAGAATCCGTGTAGAACGTGCTTGAGTGAGCCGGTATTGCCAAGAGTAAGTTGTCAGCAGATCTTAAAGCCAGACCGTGAGAAGAAAGAAATTCAAATCGTTCACTCAAGTATTTGGGAGCAGCAGGATCATTAAGTGATCATTAAGTATGCAACTGAAATTTAAAGTGAAACTACTGCATAAACTTGAAGATCCAAACCGACCTTCATTAATAAGCACGAGCTCTAGAGCCGTGCTGGGCTTCTCCTCCAGTGTCTGCATGCACTGAACCTCCTGGTGGTCCGCCTCAGCGCCCACCGGGCACCGGATCTCCGGCTTCACGTCGCGAGGCTGCGTCAGTGCTGGCGCGTTCGGGAACAGGAAGTTCTTTCCGTTGATCTGTACTGCGGCGCCGCCACGCGTGGCTGGTGGAGAAATTATTCACTAATTCAGTCAAAGCTTGGATCGGAGGATATATTTGTTTGTTTGCCGAAGAAATTTATAGGGCGAATGTGATGGGAAGCAGTGGCGGGACATAGATAAATTTTGCGAGGCTCTCTAAATTTTCGCAATACTCAATACATTCAACAACATTATCAAATTGCAATATTCACTGCCTCTGTCCTACTTTCCCATCTTGTGTCTAATAAAGCCTTTATAGTAAGCTTTAGTTTGCCTTTGATTAAGTCTAAATTAGCTGAATATTTTTCATGAATCAAAGCTGCATGAACTTTCTAGGCGCGAGGCCCCTCGGGCCGCGAGGCCGTGGGCGGCGGTCGCCCTAGCTAGACGCACGGACACTTAGACCAGATCTGCCATTTGCTCAAAAAGGGTCAAGTGCGTAGTACCCGTAACCGACGAGCATGCATGAAGAACATTATGAGAGTGGAAGAGGCGGCAGAAGTGTGTCAGGTAATTTCATCAATGTCAATGTCAGGTAGTGGCACGTGGAGATCGTTTTTTTTTTGTCTATCCCACTGGGAAACAGGCGTGACGCTATGTATGTATGTATGTATGTATTTTGCCGAAGGTGGAAAACAAAAGGGCGTGGGTAAGGCGCCATATTATTTATTGAAAAAGGTTTGTCTTCAAAACTCATCGAGTGGCGGGATATAAGTCGATGGTGGCAGGACCACTGCCTAATCAAGTAATCAAATCACAGATCGGAGAAGACAATTTAAAAAAATATCACACTTTTATCAATAAAATAAAATAAATTTAGTTTAAAAATCGCGACCACGAACAAAAATTAACGAAATAATGAAAGATGAGCGTACGTTGTACACGTATAACTACATATACATAGGCTGTTCCGAAAATTGTTAGTGAAATGAAAAATAGTTAGAATATGAAAAAAAATTATTTACAGCTTTTCAAAATATTTCCCTCCAATCCCTATGCACTTATGCATTCGGTTGAACCAGGTTTCAAAACATTTAAAAAACGTATCTTGCGGGAGGTCGAAAAATAATTCCGAAATTCTTCGACGGCCTCGTCTGCAGTGTTGAATTTTCGCCCGCGAAGCATTTTTTTTACCGTGGGAAATAAAAGAAAATCGCATGGAGCTAAATCTGGGCTGTACGGAGGATGGGATAACCTTTGTACCCCCGAAGTTGTCAAATAGTCCATGTTTCTACCGGTGTGTGAGTGGGCGCGTTATCTTGGTGAAAAAGAATGCCACGGACGCCGCTCCTTGGGCGCTCTCTATTCAATTCCCCGAAAGCTTGAGGCAGACAAACTTCGCAATACCAATCTTCAGTTCAGCCTGAATCTCTCGATGTGTAATGTGTCTAATCTCCCGCAATAGCCACTCTACCCTGATGACGTTTTCATGAGTGACTGCAGTTGATGGTCTGCCGGGTCTGGGGTCATCGTTTAGGTTCTCTCGACCACGTTTAAATTCACAAAACCAATAAGTAACTATTGCTAACGCAGGAGCAGACTCGCCAAAAGCAGCTTGCAAATTTTCGTGAGATTCCTTGAAGGTTAACCCTCGTTTATAAGCATAGAAAATCATAACACGAAAAGCTTCTCGCGAGACGTCCATTGTTGCAAATAAAATATGAGTGACGGCTAACCGTTAAAAATATTTAAAAAAAGAACTACACATAGGTGGCCAATAATTTTCGTCAAGGAGATTTGTATTTAAATTAGCCGTCAAATCAAAATAGTTTCAGGAAAAAAAAATTGTATTTATTCTGTGGCTAACAATTTTCGGAACAGCCCACGTACAGGGTGTTAAAACGTCGAGTACATTAATTTCACCAGCGCAATCGTCATGTTTTTCCTAGACAAAAAAAGCAAACAAAGTTTTTCTCTGAAGTGTCTAGTTTTCGAGATATGAATTTTTGAAATGTATGTTTTCGTCTAGTGTAATTTAACGCGTTGTTGCCGCTCCGCACCCTCCGCCTGCCGACCTCCAGTCCTCCACTCACAAAGCTAACCCCCGCCCTTCCCGCCAACACCACCGTCCGAGGCGCTCACGTCTCACCCGCTCTTCCCCCCTCCGCACCGCCCTGTCGTCATTAGATCATTTTTACACTAAAATGATCGATTAGTTTGTATGAAAACTGTAACTTTTTATTTAAAGGGAATTCAGAAAAAAGTTACTTGACTTTTTTGTTACTCTTGATCCCAATAATCGTTTCCTAAGTTTAATGTACTCGCCCTTTTTACATCCTGTAGATATTTTATACTACACCACACTAAATTTAGCCCAGTTTTCCTTTTTTCCCTCATTTTTAGGGTTCCGTATCCATACGAGAGCCTATTACTAAGCTCACGCCGCCTGTCTGTCTATCTGTCTGTCTCTCCGTCCGAGGGATGTATCTTTTGAACCGTAATAGGTAGCCGGTTGAAATTTTCACAGATTATGTGTTATTATATTATGGCGGATATGCCAACAGATCATAAAAAAAATCAAAGATTAAAAAATAAAGGGGGGTTCCCATACAAGAAACGTACTAAGAATCGATTAGTACATTTATTCACGCTACTAAATAATAGAAGGCGCCACAGCTATTTTGCATAGCAGACAGACAAAAGATAGAACGATATTGTTTTATGACAGGCATGGTATAGCGGATCTACGGAACCCTCCGTGCGTGAGTAAAACTCGCACTTGACAGATTTTATTCGTATGCGGGTTTTTTATTAGATATTTTTTTAAATCTTGACTTAGAAACCAAATGGTTTATACATAATATGGCTTACTCAGTTGTGACGGGAAGAATGGCTTCTTCGGGATGGCGTCACTGATGTACCGGAAGTCGTTGTCGCTGTCGCGGAAGCTCAGTGTGTTCCGGTCTATGCTCAAGTAGACCTGCTTGTCGACTGCGATCTTTGGCATTTCGCTGAGCGAGTGCAGGGTCTGGCCGTATATTAACGGATCTTGGAGGCGCAGGATGTTGCTTTCGTGCGTCGGCTGAAAAACAATTTGAATTATGCAAAGCAAAAACTTTGGCGTTTTTTTATGGAAACTGACACGGTTGACTACATCACCTACTTACTATATCCGTGATGTCAGCCCCATAACACCTTGGTGCACCAGGTGCCATATCAGTGGTTACCTTCGGTCGTGCAGGCTTGACTGAACTGGACGGATAACACGAACTACTTAATTAGCCGTTTCAACCGACCTTTCATTCAGTGCGGTGGTATCAACCTTGGCGGGTTAAACCCTACCACCTAGTAAGGTAAGAAGGGAATCCCTTCCCTACAGTTTTACGTGGAATACGAACAACGATCAGCCTCCAACGGTCGAGCGTTCACCCATCCAGGTTCTGATCGCGCACAGGTGTACTTATGATCAAGGATGTTCGACATCACGGATGTTGTAGGTGATGAAAAAAAAAATTTACCGGAGTAACTCTGGACTCATTGTCAAGTACAACTCCAGGTCCTATTATTGCCACTCACCTGCACCCTTCCAGAAGACATCATGGACGTGTAGTTGTATCCAGAATATACCAACAGACTCCTCGCTTCCAATCCTGAGCACACGCCCAACCCCTTCGCCCGTAGCCAGTAGCCGCTCACTGGTTGGTCAGCTTTCAGGACTACGTCCATACGCTCTCCTGCGAATTATTAATGTTCAATAAAAATCTTCATATTATTAGGTCCTTAACTATGAAATTGCCGTTTCTACAAACTGACCACTTTTAACGTGGCCAACTTTTGTTTGCGTAGGAATTCCAAATTCAAATATTTTCTGTTATAAAGGCAAATTATTCTTTTTTCAAAATCAGTTGTCCGTTTGTTTTCCCCCTTCCCTTACCCGTTACTAGGTGTCAGGATCAAAAACCGACTGGGTTGATGCCACCGTACTGGATGTAAGATGGCCTCACAGTAGCCTCGGTTGTGTTCTCCTCTAGTCCAGTATAGCCAGCAGATGTCTTCGGTATGGCACCTACCTTCTCGGAGGTCATATTGGCTGGTCGGAGCATGTGCTTTGGCCCCGCAGAATCAGCCACCGGATTACATAAAAAAAACATCCAGCCGTGTCAGTTGATTAAAATATATATATTGGTACTAAACGTAGGTAAGTACTCGTTCATACCCTGGTGAAAGGTTTTGCCAGAGAAATTGTATTAAGAGGGCAACGTGTTTTCATTATATAAGTAAACTTTTGGATCTGAAAGTAGTTTCCCGCTCCAACTCGCAAGCGGCGAGTGGCCGAGTTGTTTGGGCATCGGCTTCTCATGCGAGAGGTCCGAGGTTCGAATCCGGTCGGCATGTACCAATGGGTTTTTTAGACGAAAAAATTTACGTGCATATCTACACCTACTGCTTCACCTTTCGGAACCGGTGTAAAACTGTAGGTCCCTTCCCTTGCCCCTTACTAGGTGGTAGGCTCAAATTGTAGCCGACTGCGTTGATACCACCGTACTGGATGTAAGGTGGCCGCATAGTAGCCTCGGTTGTGTTCTCCTCTAGTCCAGTATAGCCAGCAATCCAGGGAAGTCTCCGGTATGGCACCTACCTTCTCGAAGGTGATATTGGCTGGTCAGAGCACGTGCTTTGGCCCCTCTAACTCAGCCACCCATACGGTATGACATAAAAAAAACTAATTTCAAGTTTATGTATCATGTAGATATATTTTTGCAAGTAATCGACTATATATAGCAGGCTTGGTACTTAACGATGATTTTCCAAATGTTGCCAATCTCTAAATTATGATTTATTTTCGCATCTTATCGTAAACTTTTCTAAATGTCTTTATACGAAAAACTTTCTTATTCCATCTGACCGATGAAAGTGAAACAATTTCTCCGATGGCGTTCATCAACGATGAAAAGACCGGTGGGTGAGAGCAGGTTCCGTTAACGTGGGATTAACACGTAATGTCGTAAGCAAGATGGTATTTTAAATTTATTATTTTGACTTTCTTTATTCTTTATTCATCATTCGTATGGTAGTACACTACGCTTGAATTTGTCCTGTTAGTTTTTACAATCCGGTTCGATTACACCCACAAAGAAGAGCCGGCAAGAAACTTCGCAGGGTTCTTTTTTTAACGTCTTCAATTACAATACATTGTGACTAGCTACACAATAGACACCGCTTACAGTGTTAAGGTATAGTTTGAGAGCTAGAATAACTATAATTTAAGCTTGATAATTCTGACCACATAAAATCAAAAGTTAAAGTAAAAGTATAGATAAAATCAGGTGTATAGAGCCTTCTTAAGAAGAGAGGGTTCTTAAGAAATACATACGAAATAGATCTGAAAACGGTCATTGTTGGCACATTTTTAGATATGTCATTAAGACCACTGAACATAAAATAGTAAGAAATCCTTTCAAAAATTTTATGATATGACAGTTTCAACTTTTTTTGTTTGTATCTAACTGCCATATTAATGTAAAATATTGCTTTATCTACATTGTGTTATATGTGCGCGTCATTAAGATCTATATCATTATGCCTTTCTTTTAAGTTTCTATGTTATTTAGTTTTCGAGAAAACCCTCTGTGACAGACGGACGGACACGGAATTATTTTATAATGTTTCCGTTTTTTTTTTCCTTTTAAAGTACGGAATAATAAAAAATATATTATTAAAAGAAATGATTTCATCTCATTCCACCTATCGTATTGAAAGCGCGGACGCTATTGCTGCGGGAGACGAGCATGTTTCGTTTTAAACTTGACCTTTCCATTGGCTATAATAGTATCTACGAGCTCTGGTGGATGGGTACGTACTATTTTAATATCTGCGTATGTCTATTAGTGGCATGTCGTCAGCAACTTTCTCTTTCGATGCGAGAGCAAAATGGAACTTGTTTCTCAGGTGAAGTTACTATACCTACATTTATCTTTGGAGATGTGTAGAATGTATTCGTAGATTTCAAACACGTGAGGGTGCCTGGGAAAAATTTCTTCGGGGGACACAATTTTCGAGAAATTCTGATTTGAGGAAAAACATGTTTTTCAGATTTTTCACTACATCTTAAATAGGAATAAAATCTGACTTTCTCTGTAATTTTCTTTTAATCTTTCACTATTTACTATTTATTATTATTATTTACTCTCTTCATATGCGTGATTTTTTTCAGAATTGGTCTCCGCGTAGTTATCGTGGTCATATTAAATTAGTCTCCTCGTACCTAGTTACCGCAGCCATATTGAATTAAGTTCCCGAAGTTACTGAGGCCATATTAAATTGATGTCCTCATAGTTACCGCGGCCATATTGAATTAGTCTCCGCAAAGTTACCAAGGCCATAATGAATTGTTCTGCTAATAGTTACCGCGGCCATATTAAATTGGATATAGAATTGTTCTCCATAATAGTTAGCGCGGCCATATTGGATTGGTCTCCGCGTAGTTACCGCGGCCATATTGAATTGAGGCCGTAATGCGGAGTGCACCTTCCGCATTATCTTATCCGCAGAAATTAGGGCGCTGACTCGTACAGCGAGTCCCGTTCACTTTCACCACTCGATAGCTGATTCAGAGGCACCTCACTGCGTTGGAAAGTGTTCTCAGACGCTCACGAGACAAGCGGTGAATAATACAATAATCTAGGTACCGGAGCACATTATCATTTCACACAGCAGCAATCAGCTGACATCTTCCCAACCTGCTCTGTGAGCATTGGGTGTAAACGTAGAAAGATGCATGTGCAAATGCGAAAATAATATTCTTCTTTGCTTCTGCCATATTTCTATGCATTTGTACATAATAAAAACAATTCACAGATCTCATGCATTACATGACCTTCGGGTACATTGAAAATGACTTTTAGGGCGTATTCAAATATAAGAAATATGTCAATTTTGAAAAAATTACAAAAAATTTCAAAAATAAAACAAATTAAATACTTAATAAAATTTAAATCCTTAATTTTCAAGTATACACGAAAACCTTTTTAAACTCACATTGCAAGATAAAGACGACTCGTCATTCGCGTAACGGAAAATTAAAAAAAATTATAACTCCCAAATTTTCCCCTTTTTTTTTTAAAGCAAAAAGACATCCCAGACATTGAGTCACTCTACAATATAAAAATATAAAATCTTAAAATATACATTTAGAAATATGTTTAAAAGTGTTCTTTTGAAACCCCCTGAAAACGGCAATTTTAAGCGCGTTTTTGCGATTTTCGAAGCGATCGAAAAGACATTTTCAATGTCAAAATACATAATTCCACAAGTTTGCAGCTCTGCGCTGATGCAAACTTGCTTTTTACTTTTTTGTTTCGATCCGTATTGGAATAAAAAAATAAAAACCGAATTTTTCATTGATTGATTGTGTTGCATCCTACTCCAACCAGCGAAAGCGGCGCACCTTGAAAGAGGTGTACGGGTGAATACGGGTAAACAGGGCCTTAAGTACTTTACCGTACCTTATTTAGTAAAAAAACTATTTAAAAAAATATAAAAACCGCCTTCAAAAATGTATGAAATAAAAAAATAAAAATCGAACCCTAGAGTTGAAGGCGGTCGGTTATTTTTGCTTGCTTTAGCGCCACCGCCTTCAACTCTAGGGTTCGATTTTTATTTTTTTATTTCATACATTTTTGAAGGCGGTTATTATATTTTTTTAAATAGTTTTTTATTTCACAGTTTTTTAGTAATTTTTATTTGCTATTAATGTACTCGGCGGAATCGCTCGGCCTTCGGCCTCGCGATTCCGCTTCGCTTTCCAATCCGATCTTGACAAAAAAAAAATGGGACCACCTTGGAGCTAGACTGAACCGAACACAAAAAGAATCATCGAAATCGGTTCACAATTGGGGAAGATATTGCTGAACATACATAAAAAAAAATACATACAGCCGAACATAGAACCTCCTCCTTTTTTGAAGTCGGTTAAAAATAATTAGAACTTTATGTTTTCCTAAAATAAAAAATAAATAATATACCCACTCACATAAGGCTTCCACTTGCATAAATTTACAGTGCGTACTCTCCTAAACGAAAATTGAAGAAAACAGTGGAACGAAATGTCTGAGAGCGATACAATGACAAGAAAGTGTTACAAGCATCTTGTCCTAGATAAGTTTGAATGGGCTCGCTTGCCACGCTCTTTAAGTCACATTGATTCTCATTTGGTACTGGTAAAGTCACAGTCACATTGCTCTTGTGCCGGGCCGCATCGTCATTGGCAGCGGTTATACACAATAGTTTAGTGTAGAGTACCTGCCAGTAAGTAATGTACATGGAGCTTTGGAAAGAGAGAATCGGGGACAAGGTGGTAGGGTTTAATCCACCCGGGTTGATACCACCGTACTGATTTTTTTTTTTATGTAATCCGGTATGGGTTGCTTAGTCAGAGGGGCCAAAGCGCATGCTCCGACCAGCCAATATCACCTCCGAGAAGGTAGGTGCCATACCGGAGACTTCACTGGATTGCTGGCTATACTGGACTAGAGGAGAACACAACCGAGGTTGCTATGCGGCCATCTTACATCCAGTACGGTGGTACCAACCCAGTCGGCTACAATTTGAGCCTACCATCTAGTCTAGTAAGGGGCAAGGGAAGGAACCTACAGTTTTACACCGGTTCCGAACGGTGAAGCAGCAGGGTGTAGGTAGGTATGTATTTAAATTTTTTCGTCAGAAAAAACTCATTAGTACACGCCGACCGGATCCGAACCGCGGCCTCTCGTATTAAAAACCGATGCCCAAACCACTCGGCCACCCGCCGCCGAATGAAAGGTCGGTTCAAACGGCTATGTTAAATAGTTCGTGTTAATCGTGTTTACAGTACAGTTCAGTGTACTCGGCTCGACCGAAGGGAAGCACTGACATGCCACCGAATTCACCAAGGTGTTATGGGCTGACATCACGGGTGTAGTAGGTAATGTAGGCGAGTGTGTCAGTTTCCATAAAAAAAAATTTGGCACCGAGCAACCCATATGGTGTCTAACGACGCTCATGGATATTGAATGATCGCAGCAAGTGCTCTGGTCCCTCTGACTCGGCCATACCGGATTGCATAAAAAGTGACCATACAAACACAAACATCTGAAGACTTAGTTAACGTCCAAGCCAGTTAGATACTACTATTTCGTAAAAGTGAGTGTCAATGAACAGGTAAGGATCCTTGAATTATCCGTTGAGAATGTTTAGCGAAATTACCGTTCAAGATCGTCCGGTATTAAAATGTGTTCTCTAGTGCAGTGGTGCTCATACTTTTTTACTATGAAGATCTACCTACAAAAAAATTTACGTTGTGAGAACGACAGTTGTATCAAAAAGTTTTCGTTGTTCAATAATTTATAGTAATGTTTGTTAGACTTATTATAATAAATAATTCAAAGTGTAGGTACTTATACTATCTATTTTTTTTATTTTTCGGTAAAGAAACAACACGCGACTACGTATTGTTTCTAAATTACAATAAAAACTATTTTATAAATGAAACTTAATTAATTAAATCGAACATAGTGCCATCGTCAATTTGATACTTAAATATATCAAATATATAACACTATAGAATATATAGAAAAAGAAATAAGAATAAACAGTTATTATTTTTGTGAAAAAAAAAATATATATCAAGTCAATTCAACAACAATTGAAGACGTGAGTGGACGAAGGTACTATGTAAATTTTTTTTAGAAATGCATTTTTTACCGTAGATGAAGGTGTTAAGTATGTGCCCATTATTCAAGTGGCACTGACAGAAAATAGCAGTTATTCAAGTGGTGAAGGTGTTTCGTGTACATACGAAATTTTAGGTGAACCATAAACTTTGACTTAATTTTTCTCAGCTTTTTGTTTTTGTTACAAAGCACCTTTGTCACCTGATGTCTTCAATTAGTAAAAGTTTATTGCAAAGAAATGTAATAAATAAGTCATATTAAAAATCTAAAGAAAGACCGGTCGATCGCGATCGACAGTTTGGGCACCACTGCTCTAGTGCAACTCTCGTTCGTTGCCTGGCGGTCATACATAACCGAAGGTTCCGCTCACAGACGCCTGTGAAGATTTCGTAAGAAGATTGTCTAGTAGCCGGCTACTAGCTCGCGGACAAACTTTACGAGAGCTCTCGAGTGGCGATCTGTGTGTCAAGTTCACGCAATATTTGCTCTGCTTTGAAATACGAATGCGTAGACAATGATAATAAGGTGCATTCGAAGGCTCTGAACGAGATCCGGCAATTCGAGAATTCGTGTTTTTGATGGTAACTGACACGGTTGACAGCTACAACATCCGCGATGCCTTGGTGAATTAGGTGCCATGTCAGTGCTTCCCTGTGGTCGTGCCGGCTACACTGGACGAAACACACAAACTATTTACATAGCCGTTTCGACCACCCTTTCATTCAGTGCGGTGGTACCAACCCGGGCTGGTTAAACCCTACCTACCTATAGTAAGGTAAGAAGGGAAGGGACCTACAGTTTTACGTGGAATCCGAACCACGGTCAGCCTTCAACGGTCGAATGGTCACGCATCCAAGGTCTGAAGGCGCCCAGGGGCGCTTGTGGTATATGGGATATCGAATACGGGAGTACATAAAAAAATTACAATATTATGTTCGTTTAGTCTTTTACCGCGGTTTAATAATGTTTTTAGTATTCGAAAGTACCCTCTCATCGCTACAAATTACATCAGCGGCGACCGCCAGTGACATCTGACTGGACGACGTGTCGGGTGTCCTCCAGGTCGTCGCAGTTGCGCGAGTCCTCTGACCTGACCATGTCTGCGGAGCGGCTGGAGACGAAACGTCGTCGACAATTTGTAAGTTATCTTTAGTTTGATAAGTTTTTTTTATTATTATCTGATTAAAATGTAAAATTATTACAATTTTCATTAAAAAAAAAGTAAAATAAAGTCACAATAACTTTTAACAAACAAATCATTAAAAGTATCGTGATCTTTTAATCTTCTCTTTCGTTGCCGATACAAAGAAATGACATCGTCTTCTGTACTCAAGACAATACAAAAAACCCAAAATATTTTGAAGAAAAAATCTAACACATCTAAATTGACCTAATTTGTATCTTTAATACATATCATATCACACACGCTGAATCCCGACAATCGGAGTAAGCAGAATAATCGGTGTTGTGCTGCAAGAACTCTGGTAAATTACAGCACAACACCGAACACCACGTTTCGCAAAGTATTCGAACAAGATTCAATAGATCAGGCAGCAAGTAGAAGACGAAGACCCACCTGCTGCATGACTCGGTGGAAGTACCGTGCCAAGGTTAGAGGTGGCGGGCCTGTCGCCCTTTAGCGCGGCATCTTGTCCTTATCCTTAGTCGCCTTTTACGACATGCATGGTGAGAGATGCAGTGGGGCTATTCTTTTTACGTACCGGCCCCACCACGGCACTTGTATCTTTAACAGGTATCACTTGTATCAATTTGTATCTTTAACAGGCTTACAAAACCCCCGACTCTTAAAAAGTCAAAAATAATTTCCGTTTACTTACTTAAAGGAGTCGGTAGACCGCTAAGTAAATTCCCGCGCAACTTTTGAGTCTTTATATTTAATTTACTTAGCGGTCCCCCGACTCCTTTAAGTAAGTAAACGGAAATTATTTTTGACTTTTTAAGAGTCGGGGGTTTTTTAAATTTGTAATTTAACTTTTATTTCAAGCTTTTTAAAAAAAACCGCATGCAAATCGGTCCACTTTTGAAGATAATAATTTTTTTTATTACTTAATTATTTAATTACTTGATTACAAACATAGCTAAGAACCATCCCGATTAAACAGGCTTCCTAATAAAAAAAACCGCATCCAAATCGGTCCATCCGTTTGGGAGCTACGATGCCACAGACAGACACACACACACACACACACACACACACACACACACGTCAAACTTATAACACCCCTCCGTTTTTTTTTCGTCGGGGGTTAAAAATGCAAAATCCATTGTTTAGTTAGCTAATATCGTCATTGATCATTATGCTTCTATCTTGATGTTCATTAGATCAAAAATGTAAAAAAAAACATACAGGCGAATTGAGAAGCTCCTCCTTTTTGGAAGTCGGTTGAAAATCATTTCGCGTTACTACTTGCGTTCTATCTACCCGAGATTCTTTGTTGTTTATTGTTGTTTATTTAGCATCTATTGGCAGTACACTGCGCTGCTAAAATTGACTTCTAAAATCTTTCCACTTCTAAAATCGACACAAAACTTATTTTTGGCCCGTTTTAAGTATTCGAATTGACATTGAGAACGAGCTCGTGTGAGGTCAACGAGTATTACATTTTACGATATATTAACTACACGCTTATATTAAATAAACATGATCCAATCTCTCGAATTGTGTCACAGATTTTTCTACCGAAGCCGATAATATGTGCTTTCAAATCAGATAGCAGCCTAAAGAAAGAAGAAAGATGAAGAAATTCTACCTTAAACTAATTCCTATTTTTATTAACCCCCGACGATAAAAGAGGGTTGTTATAAGTTTAACGTGAGTGTGTATGTGTGTATGGGTGTACATATACCCATAGGGACTTTTTAAGTATGTATGCGTGTTTGTCTGTGGATTCGTTGCTCCCAAACGGATGGACCGATTTGGATGCGTTTTTTTTAAAACTCGAAGTAAAAGTTTAATTACAAATTTTAAAAACCCCCGACCCTTAAAAAGTCAAAAATAATTTCCGTTTACTTACTTAAAGGAGTCGGGGGACCGCTAAGTAAATTCCCACGCCGCTTTGAGTTTTTATTATACTTTATTTACTTAGCGGTCCCCCGACTCCTTTAAGTAAACGGAAATTATTTTTTACTTTTCGTGCTCGGGGTTTCTTAAATTGGTAATTTAACTTAAATTTCAACCTTTTGCAAAAAAATCGCATGCATATCGGTCCACTTTAGAATATAAATTTTTTTTTATTACTTAATTACTTGATTACATACATAGAGAGGAATCCAATAATAGTGCTTTCAAATCAGATAGCAGCGTAAAGAAGTCACCTTTATCATAAACAATCCTGGATGTTGCTCTACTGCGTACCGTACGGTACGTTGTACCGTGTGGGGCCGGTACTTTAAAAGAATAGCCCCACTGCATCTCTCCCCGTGTATGTCGTAAAAGGCGCCTAAGGGATATGACTCCCTTCTTATTATATTACTAGGTGGTAGGGTTTAACCCGCCCGGGTTGATACCACCGCACTGAATGAAACGTCGGTCGAAACGGCTATGTAAATAGTTTGTGTTTTCCGTCCAGTTCAGTGTAGCCGGCACGACCGAAGGGAAACACTGACGTGGCACCAAGTTCACCCGGTGTTATGGGCTGACATCACGGATGTTGTAGGTGATGTAGCCAACCGTGTAGGTCTCCATAAAAAAAAAAACTGCGTCTAATGAAGCGTTGATAAATGAGATGTTTTAGACATACATTTCGGAGTTAAGATATATACGTAATATAAATGTATTTACTTTAGTGAGGTTAGGAATAGACACAGAGGAGTGTAAATGCACGAGCAGATTGTTCCAAAGGCGAGCTGTTTGTACTGTGAATGATTCCGTGTAGTACGAACTTGGTTGAGCCGGTATCGCCAAGAGTAAGTTGTTAGCAGATCTTAAATCTAGACCAGAACATGAGAAGATGGAAATTCAAATTCACTCAAATATTTGGGAGCAGCAGGGTCATTAAGTGTGCGGAAGAGAAGAGAGATTATTGCCAAGAGTCGATTGTGAGAAGATCTTAAAGCCAAACCAGAACATGAGAAGACGGAAATTCAAATTCACTCAAATATTTGGGAGTAGCAGGGTCATTAAGTGTGCGGAAGAGAAGAGAGATTATTGCTAAGAGTTGATTGTGAGGAGATATTAAAGCCAGACCAGAACATGAGAAGATGGAAATTCAAATTCACTCAAATATTTGGGAGCAGCAGGGTCATTAAGTGTGCGGAAGAGAAGAGAGATTATTGCTAAGAGTTGATTGTGAGCAGATCTTAAAGCCAGACCAGAACATGAGAAGATGGAAATTCAAATTCACTCAAATATTTGGGAGCAGCAGGGTCATTAAGTGTGCGGAAGAGAAGAGAGATTATTGCTAAGAGTTGATTGTGAGCAGATCCTAAAGCCAGACCAGAACATGGGGTAGAAAGTGAAGTAAACCTGGATAGAGCAGCATCCTGCCTCCCGCCGCAGGCTGCACCGGATGTCCGTCTGTAGCGATGGCGACCAGCTGATGAGAGTCCGCACTGACCACCAGAGGGCACTCCAGCGCAGCTGCGTTGATGAGGCGCAGTCTGTAGCTGAAGCCCTCCGTCAAGAATAATCTGTAACAGAACACGCCACCGCCTGATCGGTCGGAATACTGTAGCACTTCATGGTAGCTACACATTATGGCTGTCGTGCTTTCAAAAGGGCCTAATGACATGGCATGGCACCTAGTTCACCAAGGTGTTTTGGGCTAACATCACGGCTGCTGTAAGGTGATGGAGCCAACCGTGTCAGTTTTCATAACAATGTTTTGGACTAATTCAAATTTTCGGATTTTGTTTTTGACCGCCGGCCCCCCGACTCGATTATTTTTGAATTTTTAAGGGGTCGGTGTTTTTTAATAGTAATTTAACTTCTATTTCAAGCTTTAATTTTTTTATCGCTACGTGATATGGTGCATAACGAGGTAATCCGCCGACGCACCAAAGTAGTCGATATTGTACACCGGGTGTGCTTAAGTGGCAGTGAGCTGGGCACGTAAGCCGAAGAGACGATGACCGTTGGAGTAACCGTGTCCTACACTGGCGGCCGTGGACAGGAAAACGGAGTGTGGGAAGACCGCCCGCCAGGTGGGACGACGACATCAAGTACGTCGGCGGAACGCAGTGGTTCCGTATCGCTGAAGGCCGGGAGTACTGGAGGAAAATTGGAGAGGCGTACAGCAGTGGACGCTTATAGCGCGGTTTTCTCAACCGTTCACTTCGAAAGAATGCGGCGCGCACCCTCCGCTCTCCGCCTCCACCGTACTGACGGGCAATTGCGGTGGCGGCGGAGAGCGGAGGGTGCGCGCCGCATTCTTTCGAAGTGAACGGTTGAGAAAACCGCGCTATACACGCTGACTGACTGAATGACTGACTGTACTTTCATTTTGTTAGTCGACTAAGAAAGCAAGTGAGGTTAATGTATTTCACCTCGATGCTATATGCACTTACGTGCGTGAGTGATTGATTGTACTTCTTTATTCCCTAGTAACTCCAAAACGGCTGAATGGATATTGATGAATGAGGTGTCCAACGATTTCTCATAGTAGACTAACACTATATGAAACAAAGAAAAGAAAAAACAAAATGACGGACGCCAGGCGATATACATTAAAAAATATTTTCCTATGAAATCCATTGAGTGGGATATCATTGTCTAGTCTAGAGCTTTTGAATAGACGATTTCATAAGCTACCACACATTGTGGTTTAGAACTTAAAATAATTAAATAAAAAATATAAAGTCAGCCTCGGTAGCTCAGTGGTTCGGTAGGTCGACTGTTGTTAAGCACACCTGAGTGCTGTCAGTACTTCCATTAGTATTCTTTCCATTGTGCAAACCGCATCAAAATCTGTTGGGTAGTTCCGGAATTTACTTCAAACATACATACAGAAAGACGTTCCCTTTTATAAGAAGTAGAAATAGAGATGTGTGTTATTGATTGATTAAGATTTATAAATCTTTATCATTTTCATAATAATTTCAAAATTTAACAATGCAGGCAAACCTCGGAAGACACTCGTGCTGTGTGCTTAATGTCTAGATCATTACGTTATTTTGTAATAATCTAAGGCCTAACGACCACACGAGAATTTTGACCTCAGAGAAATAATAGTATAGAGAGCGCGCATAGGCTACCTTGTTCATGCGGCGATTCAAAAGCACACCTTTAAATTGACAGACGCACATATTTTGTATTTTTGTGCCGCTTTCAACTCAAGGGGCCGGATAGGACATGAATCGAAATGGTTTACTTATCAAGGAAATTATCATTTCAGTAGTGGGTTTTTTTAAGTCGGTTCAATGTTTTTTATGGTTCCGTACGGGATCCTATTACTAAGCCTACGCCGTCTGTCTGTCCGTATGTCCTTTTTGTCCGTATGTGCTTTTGAACCGTAATAGGTTACCGGTTGAAATTTTCACAAAATATGTGTAATTATGGCTGATATCCGTTTACTAAAAAAAAAAGTAAAAAAATGAATTGGGTCGCCATACAAGAAACGCGTTTTCATCTTTTCTTTGCTTTTTTATTTTTATTTGCTTTATTATATTTTTTTTGTTATTGCTTTATCTTAAAAATGTTAATACATACAAGCGTCAAACTTGGTGTGACTGTAGTGCAAGCTATGAGTACAATAAATAACTAAAACACCAAATAATAAAAACCGGCCAAATGTAAGTCGGTATGGCGCTGAGGATCCCGAACTGAATGAAAGAAAACACAATTTCTTTGGCAAATACATAACAAAATATACTGCGTGGCGGTACGGAACCCTCTTTGCGCGAGTCCGACTCGCATTTGGCCGGTTTTTTTTACTCCGATAGGCGCGCTCTACAGTTATTAATACTCTTAGATTTAGATTGTTTGGTCACACTGATGAGCATTACATGTAGAATATGGAACTCTGGTCAAACATACGATTTTGATAATAACACGTTTCCATTCATCCATCAAATTTATAGTATAAGAGACGTACACTCATTGAAATTCAGTATAAAATTGTCTGATTTTGTTAGTGACAATAAATTATTTTTATTTACAAAATGTTTGTTTGATGAATTTTTATATATTAATATTATTTATAAAATTACACAATTAATACAGATATTTCGACTGTGCTGTCGTCATCAGTGAAAAATATATTTTTCACTGATGACGACAACACAGTCGAAATATCTGTATTAATTGTGTAATTTTATAAATAATATTAATATATAAAAATTCTGATTTTGTTAGGTAACAGATTTCTTGCAATGCACAGGAACCCCTGCCTGCCTGTTCTCTATTAGCGATTAAAGCAATAAAAATAGCGGCAGCCGCAGCTCTGTCTCACTAAACGCATTGAAAAGCCAATTGGAGCGAGTGAGACGGATCATGAGAAGTTGCTAGAAGCGATGAATTGTTAATAAAAAATAGCTCAGGTGGGTTTTGCAATTTTCGATGATAATAACATAGATAGTCGAATTTTATATGCAATCCGTTATTGGTGGCTGAATCCTGAACCTTTGAAAATGTGTTATATCGAAGACTTCCATTTCTCTTTAAGACTTCCCTTTGGATTGATGGCTATCATCATCATCATCAGCCTGTATCGGTCCACTGCTGGACATAGGCCTCTCCCAAGGCACGACACCACACGCGGTGGATGAGA
This sequence comes from Nematopogon swammerdamellus, assembly GCA_946902875.1. Classification (NCBI taxonomy): domain Eukaryota; kingdom Metazoa; phylum Arthropoda; class Insecta; order Lepidoptera; family Adelidae; genus Nematopogon; species Nematopogon swammerdamellus. The sequence continues at coordinate 29,423,972 of OX336335.1, forward strand.
AGAGCGGCTTCTCATCCATCCACTCCCGGCTACCTTTTTTAGGTCATCTGTCCACCTAGCCGGGACTATACTAAACTACAATACCGTTGTAACTATAAATGAAATCTTTCGTTCAGTAACGGTGGTAACAAAGCTACAATTTGAGCCTACCACCTAGTAAGAGGTAAGGGAAGGGACCTGCAGTTTTACACAAGTTTCCACTGGCAAAGCAGCAGGTGTGGGCGTTCACATACATTTTTCAACCAGTAAATGTCATTGGTGCACGTCGGCCAGATTCGTACCTCGGACATTGAGAACAAGGAGTCCAACTTCACGAACGTGCAGGACTACCCGTGTCGCCCAGCCAGAAATAACTATCCAAAAACTCCTTAAATGAATTAACTCCCCACAATACAAAAGTACTCACTTGTAAGAATCAGCCAAACCGTTGATCGTCAAAGTGCTTGGAGTGATCAGCTTGAGATCCTTCAAATTAGCCGTCAGAAGTTCAGGGAACACAGCAGCCATGACGAGTGTGTTCTCCTTGTTCCTGTCGTAATCGTACAGGGCCGAGTTTGGCTCCAACGGAGAAGCCTGGTTGACTATAAGTGCTCCGAACACGCCATCAGCTTGGTGGGCCACTGAAATGTTCATTTGACTTTAAAATCTGCGAATAAACTAATTGGGAGTCACTCATAACCAATAAGAACTTTGACAAAATTTACATAATCTTGTCATTACTGGTTCTCATACACAGAATGGATGGTATTTGAAATATTTTTATGGCACCTGAAATGCCTGGCTACATCTACAACCTTAAAGTCAACCCATCACTTCTTTGTGATGGGTTAACTAGGCACGATGACATTGAGCACTGTCATCGTGCCTAAGTGAGCACTTAACTGGACAAATTTTTCATAGCCGTTCTTGATCGATCATTCAGTGCGGTGGTATCAATCGGGACAGTTTAATCCCTACCACCACCTAGTAAGGTGTGATACTAGCTATGCTGCAATCTTTCCTCCAGTCAGATGGCATCAACTCAGTCGGCTACAATTTGGGACTACCGCCTAGTAAGCAGCAAGGGAAGGGATCTACAGTTTTACACCGGTTCCGAACGGTGATGCAGCTGGTGTACGTATGTACGTAAATTCAATGAACGATTGACCTTGAGATCACCGTCAAAATGACGCACGTATCATCAATTTCTTGGTTTATTTAAATTCATCGCTTGATAACGTTCCAGCAACATTAAAAGCTTTCCTACCTGAGCTAGCATGATAGAAGTACGTGCCAGCCGCTGATGCTCTGAACGCATACTTATAAGTGGCGCCATATCCAATAGGACACTGTGTTATCATTGGAACTCCGTCCATGTACGGTGTCCCTCTCTGCTCGATCCCGTGCCAGTGGAAAGTGATGTCCTGATCCGGAATCCTATTCGTAACTTCAGCGACTACTATGTCGTTAGCACACACGTGTATGGCGGGTCCCGGAATTGTATCGTTTACAGCTAGGACGATTTTGCCGTCTTCGGTCGCTGTCGGTTCCACTATGAATTTGAAGTGACATCTCTTTGGCTTTACGTTGATTTTGCAGGGACGGTGGCACAGCTTTTCGTCTGAAAATTAAAGGGGTTAAGGGTTGATCGTCCATGGGTCCTGCCTGCTGTTTTAGTACCATTGCTAATGTTTATCTTAGAATTAGGTGCGAAGATTATATGTAGATATATGTATATTATGAATTTCAATAGATGTCATGCTATGTAATCTATGGCAATGTAACATTGTTTTATAAAAGTTGTTACTTTCATATCAAATCAAATCTATTTGATTTTCGTACACAAAGCTTCTACATCAGATGAAATATGTCTCGCAGAGGCAAGTGTTGGCGGTATTTCATTATGGTACCTACCAGATCAATACTATTCATATACATGCATTACTAAATTGAAAGAAAAGAAAAAGATGAATAATTTGATTTTAAGATTTAAAATTTTAATAAGGAACGAATTAAATAGCAATGTCAATCAATGAAGTATATAAAACGAAATTATAGTAATAATTTTATAAAGAGCAAAAATCAATTTTTTTTTTATAAATACTACCTACCCGTTCCGATAAAATAGAATTAAAATTTAAAATCAATATTAGTCAGTCATTCAACAATAAAAAAAAACCATAAAAAATGCATAAAATTCACACAAACGACGCTGCATTTAAAACTGAACATGCTACTTTTTTATGACAACATTTTTTAATAGTATTTTAATAGATATACTCTTGTATAAAGATAGGTCAAATAAACATTCTCAAAATTGAAAAGTCGTGGAACAAAAGTGGTTCAGTTTCACGTTTAGAAGGAGTTCACCATGTACTCGGGCTAGTTTCTTTATTGATTAGTATTTCAGTAAATATTACTTTTTTATATTTTATTGATTAAAGTCGCCCACAAAGTGTGGGCGACATTGTGAGCCACAATCAAAGATATTTTAATTAGGTAGTTTTAATGTATTTGACCATTATATATTTCATAGGTACCATACCGGTACAGTTTTATTTTATTTTGTTTATATAATCCTCTATTTGTCTCCAATAAAATAAATAAAATTTTAAAAAAAATTCTAATTAATAATTAATCTAATAAGCGTGATTATTACAAATAGTATCATACCTGCTGATTTAATGTTATCCTCCAGCAAATGCGTCCTTTTCGCGAGGAGCAGTTTGTCTATGGATGCGTCTCCATGGTTACCGGCAATCACCAGCACACCCACCAAGCACACCAACACTTTCAACAGACACTCCATCGTCCACTCAGCGTCGTCCAGCCACTGAAACTACTTGGAACGGCTAAACTTAATTATCAGCTTTCAACTGTCAAAGACAGTTTCAATGAAAACTGCTATTTCAAACTTCCTACGGTAGCGCCGACTAGTTCGCAAGTTATGATCGGATTTTGATTTGTTTTGGACGGTGAGACGGCGGAGGCAGCGCCAGCAGACCGGTTACTACCGCACGCGGCGCGACCACTCAAGGCCGGCGGGCACAGTCGAGTGAGACGAAGTTGATTGCGCTCGGTTGCTGCCAAGAAACTAAGGCAGCGTTTCCATTGTGCGAGTAGCTTGCTTGCCGGTCATATCAGCCTCGGGAGCTCGGTGATGCGATCGGTCGACTGTCGTTTGTGACCATAAGCACACCTGGGTGCGGTCAGAATTTGAATTGATGAGTTAGACCGTTGGAGGCTGATCGTGGTTCGGATTCCATGTAAAACTGTAGGCACCTTCCCTTCTGACCTTACTAGGTGGTATGGTTTAACCCGCCCAGGTTTGTAACACCACACTGAATGAAAGATCGGTCAAACGAAACAGCTATGTAAAAGTTCGTATTTTCCGTGGGGCTGACATCACGGATGTTGTAGTTGATGTATCCAACCGTGTCAGTTTCCATAAAAAAAAGGTTGCAAGTAACAACAAGCTTGCATAGTGGAAACCTCTACCTGTTTTGCACGTTCAGGTTGCATGCAAGCTAATTTTGACTTGCATGGGAATAGAACGCTTGCGCTATTTCGGCGAGCAGGTTTCCGATGCCTGTGCGCAGGCACCTGAGTACAAGTTGCGTGCAGCACGGTGGTGTGACGTCACGCTTGCAAGCAGGTTACTAGCCTAGTGGAAACTCTGCTTAATTAATTCTTGCGTGCGCCGAGCCGACCAGCCGTCAAACTAACTTACTATTTCTACAGAATGCAATGACTGCAGTTACGCATGTCTTGTGGTAGCTGTTATATGTTGCGCAGGATGAGAAGGCAACAGCAACAGCGGGTCTATTCCTAGGGCAGCGAGGCGCTGGCGAAAGGTGAACTCACTCGAAACAGAGAGTGAGAATTAAGCAAGAGAGAACGAGATAGAATTAAACTTCACGGGAAAACATATTTGGTGTGAATCCTATGAATAACAGCACAGAACCTCGTCACACTCAATTGTCAACTATAAAGTTAACGCTGCATTGAGCTGCCCTCGGAAAGTAAAATTGGCCCTGAGGTCTAGAACCCATCGCAAAATTCGATGAGCTTTCTGAAGCGCTCATTTTACAAAATGTCGATCGAACCGTTGAATTTTCTGCTGTTTTATTTTCAACTGAACATCGAGTATCTCGAGTCATGGAAGATGAAGATTTTTTTATTGAATAAAATACTGAGAATTCCGACGGTAAAGAGAGCCAAGCGATAACGAGGTTACAAGTAAGCTTTCTCAATTATTGTAAAGAGATGCTAACTGAAATTCCTTATAAACTTTTTAAAAGGTAAATAACTTTAAGCATCATAGTATTTGATTACTATCATTAATAAATGTTTTCAAAATTTCTGTACGATCGATCCATCTGTACTGTCGATCGAACCGTTGCATTTTCTAATTTTTTATTTCCCACTGAAAGTTTTTCAACTGAACATCGAGGACCACGATAAGTCATGGAAAATGAAGATTTTGAAATTGAAGAAAATACTGAGAAAGCTCGGTGAAGTAGACGCAATCGCGTTACAGGAGGCGCATCTGACGAGTCTGAGCAATCCGATAGAGGCCATATCGAGGGTTACACCCTGATCAAAGCTTTGCACTTTTCCAAAAAAGTCTTAGCAACGTACGTTAAAAACGATCTTCTTCACTTCACGGAACTAGTGGATTCTCACGAAGAGAATAATTTCGACTTAATAGTAATACGAATAGGGCGTGTTTGTGTTGGAAACATTTACGAATTTTACACAAGTGATAAAACTTCTTTAGCAAAGATTTGCCGTCGCCTGTTAATCACCGTACATTTTCGTCCGAGACTTCAACTACCACCACACAAAATGGAACCACCAGGAAAAATCTAGTAAAATGGATGGAGAACAATGAAATGGTGTTGGTGTATTAAAGGTGTGACCGAGTTTCGTACCTTAACCGAGGTGGTGGAAAGGAAACTGAGGGAAATCCAGATTTATGCATGGTATCCAAGAAGATTGCTGGCATCGCTCACATCACTAGGACTATCGATGACTTTAACACAAAATACAAACATCGATGCATAATGAAATGAATGACTGAAATAAGGAATTTTAATAAGTTTAACTTTTTGTTGTATTTTTATTAAGGATTGTTTATTTTTAACTCAGCATTCACATAAGCAGCGCATGGTCCTTGTTATCCAGCGTGGGGACTGGGAATGTGAAGGGTGCGCTCGGTCTTTCGGTCCTTTACTGCTTTCGTTTGTATATTTTCCGCATATTTTACTGAATAAAGAAGAAACAAATTATTATGTGTTATTATTTTTAATTTAAGTGATTACTGCCCAATACATGTATAGTTATGTCCTATCTCTACTCGTACAAATATTGCAAAGGTAAATAAAAAGTAGGTAAATAAAGGTAGTTCTTTATTATTATTTATTCGCAATTAGTATGTTAGTACACTACGTTTGAATTTGTAATATTTTGTTTTTACAATCCGCTTCAATTACACCCGCAAAGAAGAGCCGGCAAAAAACTTCGCAGGATTTTTAGGGTCCCGTCTCAAAATACAAAAAAGGGACCCTAATCGACGGAATAACGATCGGAATAGGAAAAAATCCTTCGAGGGCAACGATTTTCTAGTGATGAAGATTGCCTTTTCCGGTTCTCTTAGCAGTGTATCAAGCCTTAGCAGAATCAATAATTCAATATGGAATAAGCTCATATGGTAGAACATACAATACATACATAGAAAAAATTAGAAGATTGCAGATTAGAATAGCTAAAAAATCCTTTAATTCTGAATGGACAAGTATGTATGTATATATTTAGGTATTATGTATTATATAAATTGTAATTCATATGTATTTAATTTAATCTATAAATAGTAATTTATACGTTTAATTAACTAGTATGTACTTATATGTAGTGTATATTATAGTATATTATAGTTATTTTCCTTATATTATATTTTACATTCCCACACTCAAGTCTTTTGCTACTACCTACTTATATCTCGCAACATACGACTCTCAAACATCCAAAGGTTGACTGGGAGAAATCCCTGTAAGGGATAAGTCCGCCTTTGCCCCTCATGTAAATTTCTTATTGTGTGTTTATGTTAAATGTTTTTTGGAGCAATAAAGTATTTCTATCTATCTATCTATCTAGAATATTAAAACAAATTGTACCACATAAAATAAGAAAATCATATAAAGGTAAGGACAATGAACTATATAAATTTTGTAATATTTTACCCGTAGAATATAAAATTAAATACAACATTTTGGTGGAAAACTATTTTAAAGAGGAATATAAAATACAAATACTCCACAATAGAAATACAAGGAAAAAACTAAAGGGAGACTTGCAGGAATGGACTGCTGTTAATGCATATGGAGAACGAACACTTATATACATAATCCCAAAACTAATTAATGATCACATAATTTAAGAGATATTGATAACTATAATTCGCTAAAAAGACATATTCATATGCATTACATGCAAAAACTATGCGGGAAATAATTATAATTATAATTGTACTGCGAAATATTTCTGAATTAGTGAATCAACCTGTATATAGCCGGACGCCGGGCGATATCGTCCGCTCGTGCACTGAAATCATTCGAAATCAGCATGCATACCTACTGTCTCGCTCGCACAACCACTCTTTCAGTCACACAGACACTACTCGCATCAGCCACAGCAGCACACAGCACACAACAAAGGCGCTCGGAGGATACTTTGCTTAGGTATATAAAGTTTAATAACATAATTATGAATGTATAAAATCTGGCCATTTACATCAAGAATAGTACTGTATAAATAATAGACGGCGACAAAACTGCTTTTGCGGATAAGCCTTGTAGGCTTCGCAGAACATAAAATTGTAAAATATAGAAGTATGTATAAATAAATAAATGAAAAAAAAAGAGGTCAAGGAAGGGAATTTTTTAAGGGTTTAAACTCATTGCAAGGGAAGTCGACTAAGTATATTAAGCTTAGGTGAGATTCCATTGAAAAATATAAATAAATAATTTAAACTGTACTGTCTTTTTCTTGCCTAGGTAGATAAGTTATTGAACGCTCCTCGTAGTTTAATCTTGATCACATAAAATCAAAGTAAAAGTAAAAATTAAATCAGGTTCATAGAGCCTTTGTCAGAAATGTTCGAGACATATAGTTTAAAATCATGTCAATTAGTAATTTTCATACCACATTGTAATGTATCAATTAGTCAAACTAATATTTTAGTAGGTTTAGTAGAATAAATTTAAGGTACAGGTTGTACCCTGTCAAATTTCAAAATTCATATGCAGTCAGAATCTCAATTCAACATGTTTGTAGCATTTACAGTTTATACCAGTGATAATACGAGGTAATACAAAGTTCAAAGATCAAGAAAGAAAATATAAGCAATGAAAAACGTCAAACTGCGACAAATGCAACAATTCATGACAGATATCATAGCCCTGCGAAGTTTCTTACCGATTCTTCTTCGTGGGTGTAATCGAACCGGATAGAACAAATTGTAACAAATTCGAGTACAGTCATGCTGTCTAATGAATGCTTAATAAAAGTTCCTTTTAAAAATATACGCTTATCATATAAAATATATTATGTCGCCAATTGGAGTAGGCCTAGTCTCCACAAACAGCACGCGTTCACGAGCATTACGCCGCGCCGCGCCAGGGCCAGCCATCCGGTTTATTGATGACACCTTTGTTATCAATAAGGTACATTGAACATTAAACACTAATGCAAACATAATTTATTAAACAAACATCATTAATTTCTAAAAGCTGCGCCGATCTTGTAAACATAACCAAGGATCGTTCCAAACGTCTCCTTTTGAAGTGGAATTATATTAGCGGCCAACAGCGACACCGGCTTCTGCGCCTGTATCAAATTTATGAAGATGGATTTCTGATGGACGACATCGAAATTCTCCCATCCACAGCAATACACGGCCCTCTCCAGTCTAGTAGCGGCATCTGTCAGCCTCTGTCCTAGGAAACAGTAGATGAAACACTCTATAAGACAGAAGAATACCAGATCAGCGATGGCATCTGAGGCCACTGGGTACAAAGATATTGCTATACTCAAAACGATGATTCCTACTCCGAAATCCAATCCGATAGATAAACTATATGCTCTCTGTAACTCTTGCAAAGTCTCTATTAATTGGCCGTGTCTGTATGTAATTCTGGACAGTTGGTTGTGCGTTGATTTCAAAATGTTTTGCATTTTTACAAAGTCTTCGTTAGCGAACACGTTAATCATCAGACCATCAGTTCCTTTATCATTTTCTATAAGTTCTGATTCATCTCTAACATCTTCGGGGACCAAATTTTGAAAATCGTCTGCAAGGGCGCCGAGTACAGCTGCCGTGTGTTCGACGAAAATCATGAACATACTTTCGTACAAGCAAACCGTAAATGTTGTACTGAACAGTTCTAGTTCCAGCAGCATAAGACATATTCCGTAGTTTGGGTTGACGTCCACTGGTTCCAGTCCTGAAATTAAATCACCAATTATTCCATACAGTTTTTGTTAATTATTTATAACATGCATCCTACATACATAACACTAAACCGTAGGCCGCCAATCGGGGTAAGCATTGCAATCGGTGTTGTGCTGTGAGAACTTATGCCATTAATTACATAAAATAACATCACAACCCCGACCACCTCGTATTAGGACAAGATAGCTATCAGACAGCAAGTGGCACGAAGACTTTACCTACTACATATCTCGAACCGTGAATGACAGTACCAAGGTGAGAGATGGCCAGCCTGCCGACCTTTACCACGTCTCGTGTCCTTATCAGTTCATTCAAAATTAAGTGTAATGATGACTAATGACCAACATCCCGCAGCTCAGTGAAATCTAACTCGAAAATAACTAAAATACATGAAGCTTACATTTTCAGAAATTCACATTTCTTTGTCCCCTGCAAACGAATGAAAGTCTTTAGAGTCTAAGTGTTAAAAACCTATATCGATTTTTTCATGCAGTAAGGTCTATGTGCTAGGCCAAATGTTATTCTAACAAAGGTCTAAGGAGCCAGTCTACTTACCGCTATAATACGGAAATATGGCGCTATACTTACCCATGTCCTTATTTCTTAGATCTCAGTTTCGTCGTTTTGGCACTTAGACCCTATATACTTTCAATCCTTTAAATGCAAAGTTGCTGTCGCACTAGGTGTACCTTCTAATTTTGTCATTTAGTTCAGCAGAATTGATTCCATTACCTGCACAAATGCTAACAACGCTGTATTTATCTGGCAGGATTTGATCCGTGTACAAGGGCCTGGTAGCTCGCAGGATAATGGTGAACATGACGAAGAAGCTATAGAAGAAACAGTGCGCCTTTGTAGTTCTCATCAGAGGGTTCAGTCGTGACTCGTGGAGATCCGGCGGCACTAAATTGTTGTTCATTTTGGTTAGCTTTAGCAGATTCTTGATGGACTTCCTGCAATTGATCATCTATGTTATTTTCTCTGAAGTCATGACGGGAGGACAAATCATTATTGGCGGAGAAGTGATCGAACACGTTGAAGAATACGTATATCTCGGTCAAATTCTGCGGCTTGGTAGACAAGGTCTGCTTAATGAGGTCGAGAGGCGAATTCAACTGGGTTGAACTGCCTTCGGAAACTTAGTATTTGCCCTGAGGACCTTCCGCAAAATTTTAAGGCCCGCATTTATGAAAAGTGCGTCCACCGGGTTATGATGTTTTATTGCTTTATTTTTTTTTGGAAACTGACATGGTTGGCTAGCTACATCACCTACTACATCCATGATGTTAGCCCATAACACCTTGGTGAAGTAGATGCCATGTCAGTGCCTCGCTTCGGTCGTGCCGGCTACACTGAACTAGGCTGAAAACACGAACTATTTACATAGTTGTTTCAACCGACCTTTCATACAGTGTGGTGGCACCAACCCGCGCGGGTTAAATCCTACAAACTAGTAAGGTAAGAAGGGAAGGGATCTATAGTTTTACGTGGAATCCGAACCACGGTCAGCCTCCAACGGTCGAGCGGTCACCCATCCAAGTACTGACCGCGCCCAGGTGTACTTATGATCACGATCGACAGTCGACTGATCACACCACTGAGCTACGGAGGCGAGGGTGTGAAATGTTGACTCTGACTAAATAAAATCACTGAAATGAAAAAAAGAATCAGTACCGTTGAAAAATAAACCAGCAGAGTTTATTTAGAACGAGAACTCCCGTGAAGATGCAACACACTCCTCGCATCGTCTGCTCCAGACTGTCGGCCAGGGTCTCGTTGAAGACGAATCCTCCCACGATGTACGCGTACACGATGACGAAAGCTCCAACCACCCAGCGCAGTCGCAGTGATACACCTATTTAAAATTTGTAGTCGTGATTAGAAGCTTTATTTATTACGAGTTTTACTCCGAGCGTGAGTAAAACTTGTACTTGACAGACTTCTGTGGTCGTTTTTACCAAGGTATATAACTTTGTTTTTTTTTAGGATTCGTTTTAATAAACCAATCTTGAGTCCATTTTATCCATTTACGCATCCAGAGCTTCCCTTAATGTTCCACAACGCAAAACAGCATCAGTTCCGTCCGAACGGTGAAGCAGCATGTGTAAGTTTTTCCGACAGAAAAAATACTCATTGGTGTGTGTTCGCCGGTTTCGAACCTCGGGCCATGAGAAAAAGAGTCCAAGTCAAACGCCACCCGCCGCAGATCTACAGGGAACCAGGAGACACGCTCACTCACTCAAAAAGTTGCTTCATTTCAATCTCGACAGGGATATTGGTGGAAATCGTGCAAGTTTTTGAACAAGTTGACGTGTCGAGTGCTCGAGGAGGTCCCGGTAGACCCGTAGTTTGGTGGAGTTAACTGCTTTCATAATACCACAACCTTTAAAAAAATAAAATAATCGCATTGAAGACGACGAATAAACACAAGGTTTTATCTTCTAAGTACATACCTAATTGCAGTATTCCAAAAGCATACGTGCACCAATGAGTTCTTTCTGCTTGAAAAATGTACACGCTTACCTCACAGGCTGTGGTCACCGTTGGGAACTGATGCTAAACTTGCACCAGATGGTAGGTTCAAATTGTAGCTGACTGTGTTGGTACATAGCAACTGTTATAGCAATAATGATCGCATGAGTGCCTTGGCTCTGTTCTCCTCTAATAAAATTATAGCCAGCAATCTCAGCCTCAGGTGTTCATACCAAATTACCTACATAAAACAATCTAAAGTATAAAAGAGAAAGTCACATTAGTACCGCAGTTTTTCCGATCGCTAATGTCACATCCTCCGAGCCAAGAGCACCCGCGAACGCTCCACAGCAAAAAATCAAGAGAATTCTCCCCAAGACATCTTTTTAAGCGACTGTAGATAATCCTCAGATATCCCATTGTGATAAGAAACGACAGGAGCTCTTCAAGTCCGACTCAATAGTGCATAATTCTTCAATCAAAGCAAGAAAAAGTATGTATTTGAAGAAAAACCTGATAAGTACCGAGTGTGCCATGTTATTAAAACAGAGATGGATTCTCACTTCAGTCCACGGTTGAATTTGAACTTTTGAACGGTAGAGTTTGAAGAAGGTATATTTTACATGGTATATTTTACATAATCTACGTCTTATCTGAATAACAACATCTTGTACTAAAATTACCAATAGCTTAGAAAACCTAAGCAAAATTGGTAAAAATTTGTAGTCTCTTTTAAATCGTCAAAGTGAATTGAAAATTAAATTTCGAAAAGGGGAGACTTCGGTTTATTAGCTTTGCTTTTGAAACATTATTTAAATAATTAGAACACACTATTCAATCGAATTTTAATTATAAATAAACAATTTTGTATTGCACTAGAACTGAGTAGCTGACCTCGCGTTCGGAGACTCGGACAAGCTAATTTCAGCTAATTTCACCCCCGAGGAGGTGCCGGCCACTCCGGCTTGCAGGCAGACTAAAGTCGCTGGGGAAAGGCTATTAACCCACGATTTGAAGGAGTGGATTGTAGGAGTAGCGAAAGATGTTCCCCGAAAGCTCATTTCACACCTTTGCGACACAACAACGATTTGGATAATAGTGCCGTTCAAAGAACGAGAGAGAGAAAAGGGGTTTACGCGAGAGTATGGCTTGGTGCATGCGAACACGAGGAATTTATAAATATTAAGGAAAATATGACCTGTTGATATCCTAAGACCAAAATATAATTATTTTAACGAATTTTCCCAGCAATACTCATTCTCAGAAATTGTCTAAAATACGTCCCTGTTCAGACTACATCGTTAGAAAAAGATTGATAAATTGTCAGTTCTACTAATTACTTGATAACTTCATGTCCTAGGTATCAAATACTTTTCTGCATAAAGAAAAATATAGGGTTTTGAATATTTCAAAGGGTTGTAACCTAGGTATTAGAAATTATACAGATTTGATATAATTATATGAAAGAGTCCTGTAACAGCTGCAATTAAAAATTACTTAACCCGACATCACCGTTATTAGAAGTGATTATTGAACAAATTGGAGTGGTCCTCCTCAAAACGGAATTAGAAATAATTTTACCAACGAAATTTGTACTTGAGATTTATAGTTCAACCATAACCATAGTTCAACCATAACTATTTATAGTTCTAGAAACTCGAAATAAGAATCAGTAACACTTTCTAAGCAGACTCACAAGCTTCAAGTGTGCTACGGAAATTTTAAAATGTCTTGGGACTACTTATACCGCAAATTCGGTCTTGGAGACTGCAGCTTTGACAATCTGCTTTGGAACGTCTTTTGGATGACCAGATCACTAACTGTCAACATCGACAGCCGATCCAACTTCAGTAATAATATATTTCATTTGATTTCTCTAGTAGTCGTCTGCTTCGGTAGACCGGTGGCGCGATGTATTTGAGTTCTATCTCGATGTTTAGCATACGCGTTCACGGTCGGATTTTGAGTGGGAGACCATCCTACTGCTGAGGGTGGCCGCGGTTCGAATTCTACGTAAAACTGTAGGTTCCTTCCCCTTACTATGTGATACGGATCGTACGGATTGATTCAGTGGAGTACTGATGGGAAGGTTTGTGAAATGAAAATAGTTCTTGTTTTCCATTCAGTTCAAAATCGCCAGAAAGATCTAGTTCACCAAGGTGCTATGGGCTGACATCATGGATCCTGCAGGTGATGTCCAACCGTGTTAGTTCTCATTAAAAAATGCGGTCAAGTAAGAGTTGAGCTGGCGTTGCAGAGGGTTCCGTTTCATTCCCCTTGAGAACTTTAAGACTTTCGTTTACATTTTTCTGTCAGCCTCGATAGCTCAGTGGTGCAGACAGTCAACTGTCGCTATTGAATGTTACGCAACGCTGGGTGCGGTCAAAACTTGGATGGGTGACCGCTGACCGTTGGAGGCTGACCGAGGTTCGGATTCCTCGTAAAACTGTAGGTCCCTTCCCTCCTAATCTTACTTGGTGGTAGGGTTTAACCCGCCCGGGTTGGTACCACCGCACTGAATGAAACGTCCGTCAAAACGGCTATGTAAATAGTTTGTGTTTTCCGACCAGTTCAGTGTAGCCGGCACGATCAAAGGGGGAAGCACTGACATGGCACCTAGTTCACCCGGTGTTATGGGCTGACATCACGGACGTTGTAGGTGATGTAGCCAATCGTGTCAGTTTCCATAAAATAAAAAATAAAATAAAAAAAAAACAAGAGAGGCCCTATATTCCCTATTTATTTAAACATGTTAGACATTGTGACAAAATGGAAATTCGTTCATTACCCGACTACGCCAAAAAAAAGCTACATAAGCCAAAAAAAGAGGGATTATGAGCTGTCTTTTTGGTTATGAGTTTGGAGTGTATGCATGTATGCAAGTGTGCATGTATGTATGGTATGTGACTATCTCCACTCCACTCTACAGCCCAAAGTTGAGCCGATTTGATGAATACATATTCCATTGGATTGATTCGTCTCATTCACGAGAGTGCCATAGGATATATAAATATATTCGAAATTAAAAAATGTTGGACGCACAGCATCAAAATTCATATGTGTTTAAAAATATATATAGTTTGCTACCTAAAAAAACGTGTGAAGCAGCCACGATGCAGCTATGTCTGACGAGTGTATAATCATACCACCATCTGCGCCGCCATGCCGATATCGTCAGGTAATGTAGGTATCTACTCCGAGCCGAGGTATCTACTCGGTCATCGACCACAATTAGTACACTAGGTTTTATTTATATGTATAGATTCGGAGAAAATAAGCTGTGATGAACAGACACGAGGGTGATCCTATAAGGGTTCCTTTTTTTTCCTCTTTTGAGGTACGGAACCCTAAAAACAGACTGAACTGCCCTAAATAGTCCGAAAGTCTACTGAGTGCTGGTAGGGTCCCTCAATGCGCTTGGTTTCACGAAGGCACGTGAATATTATTTATGGCTCTGTGAACTGCATAATTATTCCCTCGGTACAGCCATCTATGTTGGTTTTCATAAAAAAAGACATGCCAGAAACTTTCAGTGAAAACTTCATGTGAAGTGATTCACAGACGACTGATATATACGTAATTGATTGAGTGTCCAGTTCTCGAGTTATAAACGAACATGAAATCGACGACACAGCGCGCGCATAGATCGTTACAGATTTTCCATTCTTTAATTTACGATTAATCTCCTGTAAGTTAGCTAGGCAGAGAAAAGCGTTTATGTTATTTCTGAAATAAAGCAATTTTTGAATGTGCTTTTGAGCCGGCCACTCATTGATTTTTAAAAGAACTTTGACTTCTTTACAGAAGCCAGCATCCCACAATACCTGTTCGCCATCCTCTGTTTCTTCTGCTACCTCTACTCGTACCTGTTCTGCATGGTCTACAACCTTGGGTATGTGTACCCAGTCACCAAGGACACCACCGCCGCGATCATCATCCTGTCGCTTGGTTTCTCCAGCGAGATTTCCACCATGAAGCTCATCTACATTATCGCAGACAGGTACAGTTGTCAGAGTATGGCCGCACTACTCGACAAAAGTATTTATGTATCATTCCAGAGAGTTTTGAAGTTTAGCTATCTCGCCAAGGCGCAAGCAAGCGGCCGATCTTATTCTATTTAGTATTCAATTGTAGTCTATCATACTTTATTTGCAGTTGGCAGATTGCCACAAAATATTCTTGTTCGCCTGCATGCACTACTCCAACATCTCAAAGATTAGCTAGAATAAAATTCCTTACGGCATTTAACTCACCCATTGTACCAAATTTGTTTGCATTATTGTTTAATACAATAAATATACCTTTAAAATATCTTCGTCGCCCTTTGTCTTGTATGTAATGTTAGAAGAATGAATGAAATTCACGACATTTTCCCAACTGAGTAGACAAAGACAACGGATCTCCACGTGCCAGGACCCTAACTTATCTCTAACGCCTCTTCCACACTCGTACGTGCATTAGGGCGACTCTTTACGGATCTTTCACATACATTTTCTGCATAAATATATTTCGTTAGCCTTCTATCGCCTATTCTTCCAACATGACCGAACCACCGAAGAATTCCTTTCTCAATCCTAGCAAGTATATATTACCTACTATATACTTGCTACTACCTTGTATTTCACTCTCGATTTCACTATACCTTAATTTTTTTTTTTTATTGATTGCGCGACATGTGGCATCGTTTCACCTACAATTAGGTGTCTAACGATGCCCATGGACATTCTGTGATGCACGGGGATTGCGAATGCCATGCCGGCCTGACAGGAGCCTTTTCACGCTCCTTTTGAAGAACCCCAGGTTGTACTTGGGAGGAAATAGATGGGCAGGGAGTGCGTTCCACATTTTCCCGGTTCTGTGAATAAAAGATCTACAGAACCGGTTGGTGCGCATCCGTGGTAGGTCAATTGAGTAGGGGTGCATCCCCTGCCCAGTACGCGTGGTGCGGAGGTGGAATGGGGACGGCGAATCGCGTTAAACAGCTCCTCCGAACACTCCCCATGAAATAGACGATAGAACACACTTAGGGAGCCGACGTCCCTACGGAGTTGCAGTGGTTCTAAGTCGCGGGGCACTGCAGGGTCACCCACCAGTCGCACGGCACGACGCTGGATTGAGTCTAGCGGCGCAAGCTGGTATTTAGCTGAGCCGTCCCACAAGTGCGAGCAGTACTCCAAGCAGGACCTAACCTGTGTTTCATACAGCGTCAGTTTTTGGCCCGACGTGAAGTACCGCCGCACCTTGTTTAGTACGCCCAGCTTTTTTGAGGCCAGCTTGGCCTTGCCCTCAATGTGGCGCCGGAAGTTCAAGTCGTGCGACAGTTCGACACCGAGGACCCCGAGGTGGTCGCTTAATTTCAGCGACGTGTTTTGGAAGGAAGGAGCTGGCGTGAACGCCGTTCTCTTCGCATTGAACGCACACACTTGTGTCTTCGATGCGTTGAACACGACCAAGTTGCTCCGGCCCCATTCGGCAATAGACTGGAGTGTTTGCTCGAGTTCAGACACAAGTGCTAGCCTCTTCTCGTCCACAACTTTCCGTCCGGCTGAAGGGTGACTGGTGTAGGATCCGTGTGCCGTACTGCATAACAATGTGTTGCCATGCAATGTACGTCTGCATAACAATGTACGTCTGCATAACAATGTATGTTGCCAAGTGGCAGCATATCATTGATATGCAGAAGAAACAGCGTGGGAGACAACACAGAACCCTGTGGTACACCGGCATTCACTGACATGGCGTCCGACGAGCAGCCGTCCACGAGGACCTGAATGCTACGCCCATGTAGGAAGTCGGTGACCCAGTCACAAAGGCCAGAGGGGATTCCGTACGCCGGCAGCTTGCCCAGAAGTGCTTTGTGCCAGACCCGGTCAAATGCCTTGGCAATATCCAGTCCAATTGCCAAGGATTCACCGTACCCTTCAAGCGCTTTCCCCCAAAGGTGAGTGACGTACGCTAGGAGATCACCAGCTGATCGGTTTGGCCGGAAGCCGTATTGCCGATCGCTGATGAGATTATTTGTCTCTAGGTACGTCATGAGCTGCGTATTGACTACGCGCTCCATCACCTTGCAGAGGAGGGGAGGTGATTGCTATGGGTCGGTAGTTTGACGGGTCAGAGCGATCGCCCTTAATGATCCGCACGCAATAAACCGTCAGTTTCTGGAGCTTCCAACACTAGAGCCCATAACAGACAGAACGATTAACTATTACTTTAGTTAGTTATAACTCCTTCGCTTCACATTCAGAGAAGTTTCAGTTTCACGCGGTCGATAAGGATACGGTGTATGAATACATGAAATCTATTAAATTCAACGCTGAGAGTGTGGATGATGTTAATGCGAAGATGCTGGAAATGATATTTCCACATGTCCTACGTGTGATTACTGACATTAGTAACCAGTGCTTTCTGTCGGTATCATTACCGGAAGTTTGTAAAACTGCCGTTGTCACCCCGATCCCTACGAAAAATGAACTTCGCCCTATTAGCATAAGCACACCTGGGCGAGTTCAGTGGATGG
Source organism: Nematopogon swammerdamellus (assembly GCA_946902875.1). Classification (NCBI taxonomy): domain Eukaryota; kingdom Metazoa; phylum Arthropoda; class Insecta; order Lepidoptera; family Adelidae; genus Nematopogon; species Nematopogon swammerdamellus. The sequence goes on from OX336335.1 coordinate 29,441,455, forward strand.
ATTGGTGACCGCTCGACCGTTGGAAGCTAACCGTGGTTCGGATTTCACGTAAAACTGTAGGCCCCTTCCTTTCTTACCTTACTAGGTGATAGAGTTTACCTGTATGTAAATGTTCGTGTTTTCAGTCCAGTTCAGTGTAGCCTTCATCTCCGAAGGGAAGCACTGACATGGCATCTAGCTCATCAATGTTTTATGGGCTGGCATCACGGATGTACTACGTGATGTAGACAACCATGTCAGTTACCATAAAAAAAGCATACTGGCGACCTTTTCAAAACTTCGTCATTAGCGAAAGCCTTATTTCATGATGCCAATCGTTATTTTATTTGTTGATTTACAGGAAAGAGCTAATGGAGATAGTTGACCAATATCGTCAAGTTGATCGTTCAGTAGAAGCCGACTCACGCTACTCTAGAACTGCGCTCAAAGAGCTCAGGGCTGTAAAGAGGCGGAGCGTCATCTTCTGGGGCAGCTTCGTAACATTCAGCATCATATACCTCATGACTCCTGCTGTCATGCCGGGGCACAACTTGCCGGAGAACTCCCTACAGCTCTACGGTAAAGTCATCTTTTGGTAATCCTACGTAAAATCTGTAACTAATTCTATGTTTTTGTTAAGTAATCCGGTATGGATGGCTGAGTTCGAGGGGCCAGAGCAAAAGCTCCGTCCAGCCAATATCACCTCCGAGGAGGTTAGGTGCCATACCGCACCGTACTGACCGAAACGTCGGTCGAAACGGCTATATAAATAGTTCGTGTTGCCGTCCAGTTCAGTGTAGCCGACATGAAATGAAGGGAAGCACTGACATGGCACCTAGTTCACCTGGTGTTATGGGCCGACATCACGGATGTTGTTGTGTCAGTTTCTATAAAAGAAAGAATAAACCACGATAAACATTTCTCTTCCACTTGACGTCAGAGATGTATAGTTAGAGTATTTAGATGAAGGAAATTCAAAATTTGAAAACGGTTCGGAGTCGTGAAACGGTACACGATGCTCTCTTATGGTTTCATTTATGGAACCTGAGACGGTTGAGTACATCACCTAAGTAATGCAATCGTGACATCAGCTAATAACACCTTGGTGAACTAGGTGCCATGGCAGTGCTACCCTTTGGTCGTGCCGGCTACACATAATTAGACAGAAAACACAAAAAAAATCATACACTTTTCCACCGACCTTCATTCAATGTGGTGATTGGTAAAAATCCGACCAGAATAACCCCAACCATCTAGTAAGCTAAGAAAAGGGGACCTTCAATGTTAAGTGGAATCCAAACCACGGCCAGTCTCAAAGGTCGGGCGGTTACCCATACAAAGTCTAACGGTGCGAGGTGTTGATAGAACGCTGATGCAAAGACACCGCGCATGGATGGAACCTTGATCCAAAGAGAAGAGAGACTGGACCGATATATTCCAGCATTCAGATCTTCCTAACCAGACTGTGTGTGTTTACTTACAGGATTGCAACCGATGTTCGAGACTCCCAACTACGAAATAGCTTACACGTGCATATTTCTGGCCGGAGTGATGGCCACCGCTGCCCCTGCCAACGTCACGGTGCTACTGATCGTCCTAGTCGGCTACATCGAAGCTCACACGCTGGCACTAGCCTACGAGCTCCGCTCTCTCTGGACAGACACCAAGGATTCGATGAACCTTCCAGACGTGATCGTTAAACAGATCCAGACTAAAGACCAGTGGAACAAATTTGTGCGAGACCGCCTAAGTTTCATCGTCAAGAGACACGGACAGCTGGTGATTCTATTACAAAAGGTCAGAGTAATGTTTAGAGGAATGTTGGCCTTCGAATTTGCGTTCACCATGATCGCGTTGTGCGCTTTAATGCTCGGCGGTCTGGAGGATACGTTCCTCATGATTCCTTACACTATAATACAGCTAATGGTGGATTCGCTGGTCGGTCAGAGGATTCTCGATGCGGGGCTGCAGTTCCAAAGCTCGGTTTATGAATGCGGCTGGGAGAACTTCAGCGCTTCCAACATGAAGACCGTCCAAATAGTGCTGCAGTGCTCGCAGAAGGAGCTCAGATTGACGGCTGGAGACATCACGACGCTGTCGTTCATAAGTTTCTCGAATATTATCAAATCAGTTTACTCAGCTTACGCCACTCTGCGTAACGCTATGAAAAAGCACTAAAGCAAATGTGCCTACATAGTATTATATTCATTAAATGCGGACAGCATTTAATGAATTTCAAATATTTAGTTTATACTAAGTTGAATTTAATATTAGTTACTATTAAATTTTATAGTAATGTAATAAAATTAATAGCGCAGTTTGTAACTAAAGTAAGAACGCAGTGAGCGTTATGGGCACTGTTATAGGTGTCCATGGATGAGATATTCTATATCATTTAGTGGAAGTTTAGATTAGTTATTAATAATGTTTATATTTTATATTACGTAGTATAGGTTTTAAAATTTCTCTAATATTATTATAGACTGTCTATTTCATTCAATAAAATGTTACTATGACTAAACAAATAAAATAAAAAAAGTTAATAAGAGAACTTCAACAAACATAATTTTATTTGGAAAAAAATTATAGAGATATAAAGATATAAAATAACAAGAATATTCATTGTTTTATGTACAGCCAGCACAGTGGCGGTCCGTTCGGTGAAGCGGCTTGCGAAGGCGGACAAAATGGTCTTCGTCTAATTTATTGACACGTGCTTTGAATCTATAGAAATGGTGTTATAATATAACTTCGTATAAAGAGATTATTACAGTGTAGCACACAACTTGTAATCACAGATCGCTAATGGTTTGTGTACTGCATACATATTGTTTGGTAGTTAGTGAAACGAGCTCTAAACTATTTAATTGTGTACACGCGGAGTTAACTGCAGCTTCGAAGGTGAAGAACGAGGCATTCCGTGGAGATACCAGATGGTGGTGGACTCGCTGGTAGGACAGAGGCTTCTGGACGCGCCGGATCGTTGTTCGAGAAGTCCGTATACAACTGCGGCTGGGAGAACTTCGACGTCTCCAATATGAAGACTATTTAGGTTGTGCTGCAGTGCTCGCAGAGACCGCTGCGCTTGACTGCAGGAGGCATCACGACGCTCTGCTACGAGAGTTTCATGTCGATTACTAAGTCCGTTTATTCTGCTTATGCCACTTTCAGCAATGCTATGAATTAGACTATTTTATGCTTTGAATATTGCTTTGAAATTGTTGAGGGAGCGGGGCAAGAGGCTGCGCAAATCGTCTGAGGACAGTCGGGCCGGCTCGTTCCTCCTCCAGCGCGTCAGTCTGGCCGTGCAGAGGGGGAACCCTGCGAGCGTTATGGGGGCCATTCCGCCGTCGGTGTCCATGGATGAAATTTTCTATCTCGTTTAATGGGCACCGACGTCGTTGGTGGCTCCCGGCAACGCTGCAATTTCGGCTCATCCGTCACTGGACGGTTTTTATTATTGATTAATTTTTTTAGGTTTATATTTAAATTTTTAAGATAGTTTAATATAATCGGTATATATTTTATGTTATTGAATAAGATTTTTTTTTAAATATACAGGGAAATAATTTTATGGTTTCTGAAAATTTATAATATTAGCACGCAAATACCTAAATAACCTATCTGGTCAGTCTGCGATATATTTGATCTATACAGATGTCAATTTAGTTCGAAAATTTTACTTTATTGATAAAATAATAAGCAAATATTCAGCTGTTATAACAAATTGTATGTGTAGTTGAATAGCAGTTAATTTTTGTTATTTATGTTTTTTTATGGAAACTGCCACAGTTGGCTACATCACCTACAACATCTGTGATGTCAGCCCATAACATCGGGTGAAATAGGTGCCATGTTAGCGCTTCCCTTAATTTCATGTCGGCTACACTGAACTGAACGGAAAACACGAACTATTGACATAGCCGTTTCGACCGACGTTTCATTAAGTGCGGTGGTACCAACCCGGGCGGGATAAACCCTACCACCTAGTAAGGTAAGAAGGAAAGGGCCTACAGTTTAACATGGAATCCGAACCACGGTCAGCCTCCAACGGTCGAGCGGTCACCCATCCAAGTACTGACCGCGCTCAGGGTTGTTTAGCAACAGTCAATTGACCGCACCACTGAGCTACCGAGGCTGACTCAGGCGAGGTTTTAGGGTATAATTTTCCAATCCTACCAATCGGTTCTGCTCTTTCTTTCTTCTGATCTTTCCTCTACAGAACCGGTAAACTCTGAAACGCTTTCCCTGCCCATATAATTTACCTCTAAATGCTGACTCGGCTCTTTCAAGAGTGACGTGAGAAGGCGCCTGTCAGGCCGGCATGGCATTCGCATCCTCTGCGTAGGACCGAATGTCAATGAGCGTAATTAAGACATCTTATGACTTATGGGTGCCTCCGCGCCACATGTCACGTTTTCAATAAAAAAGCCGGACAAGTGCGAGTCTGACTCGCGCACCGAGGGTTCCGTCGGCGCCGCGCGCCGCCGTGCCGTCAGCGTTGATTGTTTCGTCGAACGAACATTCATTTTTATAGTTAACGCCGAGACAAAGGATGACAGTTCTTCGTTGTCAAATTGAAATTATTTTATTTTTTTGTGTTCCATGAATCCAATATTTCGTCACCGGCCAGTTGACGCAAAAACAACGACCAAGAAACCTGTGCTTTGGACTGCGTGATTTTAAACGCGCAACAATTTTAATAATTTAAAATTTAATTTAATTTTTTTTTATTATTCTCCCTGCCGCCGTCGCCGCGGCGCCGCCGGTGGTATTTCAGCTTGATACCTTGACCCGTTCCTGAGAAAAAGGGTCTTGACATACAAAACAAGCAAACTTTTTTTTTATGTGATGTAAGTACGAATTTACAATTTTCGGATTTTTTCCTTTATTTGTGCTGTGAGACCTTGCTTGGTACCGAATTTCGTGATTATATGTCAACGAGAAGTACCCTGTAGGTTTTTATTTGTTTTGAGTGAATTTACGAGTATCAAAATCTGACATCAATACCCGTATCTTTTGATTGTGTTAATTTAGAAGCTTGAGTTTCCAACATCTCTAAGCGATCGTAGATGTTAATATTTTGTATTAATTTGAACTTTATACCTTGACTCGTTCCTGAGAAAAAGGGTCTTGACATACAAAACAAGCAAACTTATTTTTTTATGTGATATAACTGCAAATTTGCAATTTTCGGATTTTTTCCTTTACTTGTGCTATGAGACCTTGCTTCGTACCTAATTTCATGATTCCAGGTCAACGGGAAGTACTCCATAGGTTTTGATTTCATTTGCCGGTAGCAAAATTTATGACATAAATGGCCGTATCTTGTGATTGCGTTGACTTAGAAACTTAATTTTTTTACACCTCCGAGGAAACGTAGACCTTAATATTTGGTATTAATTTCAAATTGATACGTCTACCCGTTCCTTAGAAAAAGGGTCTTGAGGGACAGACAGCCAGCCAGACGGACAAAAAAGTGATCCTATAAGGGTTCCGTTTTTCCTCTTTTGAGGTACGGAACCCTAAAAACAAACTACAAAATTAAGTAGCGAAATCTCATCTACGTGAAACCATGAATAATAATTACTTACCACTTTATGCGTGGGATTTATGTATGTGTGATAAGATAATGTTACTAGAAACCCCTAGAGTAGCTTTGAGACTAACTGAAAATTACACGCATTTAAAATTTCATATGTAATATTTGCACAATATAAATATGATTTCACAGACATAGTTGATATTGTTTATTTGTTGTGTAGATACCTGCTCTCCGGGATCCTGCAATTAGATTAGCAGGGTACCAATTAGAGTTCCAAACACCTGACCAATATCATCAATACTAATAATAAATCTGTAAGGGATGGTCATGGAGTAAGTTACTTTGTTTTATGAGTTTGTTATGCGTTTGTAGACTTAAATTAAATTGACGATTGTTTGAAATATTTTCTGTATGTATGTATGTTCCTCCATAACTCTTAAACCGATCATCCGAATTCGATGAAACTTAGTGCAAGCACATTTAACTATACGTGACACATGATAGCTGAATAAAATCCAGTTCCGGTTACGCTAAGATGTAGCTCTCATACAATCCAAATTGTTCCACGCGCCGAAATAAAGGTAACGCAGGAACGCAGTTCGGCCTTCTTTCTTACCAACTTTCTTCTTTTTAATACGAATTGCACGCGAGCGAAGCCGCAGGGAAAAGCTAGTACATTATATTATATATGTATATTTCTCTATGTATTTTGTATTTATATTTTATTATCTGTTTAAGTTACATCTCTTTATTTGTTGTCTGCCACTCCACACTCTATCATGATAACCCAAAAGTTGGCTAGAGGATAACGCCTACGGCGTTAAGCTGTACCTTTTGCAAACATTTTTTCAAGTGCAATAAACATTAAACATATTTTGATTTTCATTTTTTTTTTTTTTTTTTTTTTTTTTATGGAAACTGACGCGGTTGGCTACATCACCTACAACATCCGCGATGTCAGCCCATAACACCGGGTGAACTTGGTGCCACGTCAGTACTTCCCTTCGGTCGTGCCGGCTACACTGAACTGGACGGAAAACACAAACTATTTACATAGCCGTTTCGACCGACCTTTCATTCAGTGTGGTGGTACCAACCCGGGCGGGTTAAACCCTACCACCTAGTAATATAGGAAGGGAGTCATATCCCTTAGTCGCCTTTTACGACATACACGGGAAGAGATGCAGTGGGGCTATTCTTTTAAAGTACCGGCCCCACACGGTACAAATTCATTGGTTCATTTGATATGTTTTCCTCAAAGCGCCATCCAAGGAGAGAAGTTCTTCAAGAGGGGCGTGAATAAGCACCTGCCAGGCCGGCATGGCTTTTGCAACCCTCGCATACGACAGAATGTCAATGGGCACTTTCAATTTCAAAAATTAATTCAATCGATTTTCCAAATTATCAATCAATACTATATCACTGGCTCACCTTTTTTTTATGGAAACTGACAAGTTTGGCTACATCACCTACAACATCCGTGATGTCAGCAGGTAAGAAGGGAAGGGACCTACAGTTTTACGTGGAATCCGAACCACGGTCAGCGACCAACGGTCGAGCGGTCACCCATCCAAGTACTGACCGGCCCAGCGTTGCTTAACAATCAATAGCGACAGTCGACTGTCTGCACCACTGAGCTATCGAGGCTGACATATAGTAGGATAAAGTAAGCCTTCGATCTGCGTATTCACGTCGTCGCCTCCATCAACACCGAACCTAGCTTTCTCAGGAGCAGCTTTGCCTTGCGACTATTCAACAGATCTCGCTAGTCTAATTATTTCTTATTAACCCACTGACGAGGGGATCGATATTACAACGACTATATTGTACACTGATTATATTAAAGTACATGGTGATTTGGCTATCACAGTGCCATAATCAACGTCGTCGTGTGGTTTCTGAACATATTCTGCTACAGTATCTAGAGTTCCCAGTGGTCGAGATCAAATATTCAAAATGAAACCTTTAGATTACCTTCGCTATCGCTTCGGCCTCGAGGACTCGAGCTTTGAGAATTTATTGTCCTACGTATTTTGGGCCATGAAATGGATTACGTTTAATCTTGATCGCGAATCTAACGAAAGTAAGTTGAATTCTTCTTTATTTGGTATTTCGGTGTAAAACTGTTAGGTCCATTCCCTTCTTACCTGCTGACATCACTTACTAGGTGGTAGGCTCAAATTGTAGCTGAGTGTGTTGGTACCACCGTACTGGATGTAAGATGGCCGCATAGCAGCCTCGGTTGTGTTCTCCTCTCGTCCAGCCAGTATAGCCAGCAATCCAGGGAAGCCTCCGACTCAGCTAGTCTTTTTTTTTATGTTTATTTTTTATGGAAACTGACACGGTTTGCTACATCACCTACAACATCCGTGATGTCAGCCCATAACAACGGGTGAACTTGGTGCCACGTCAGTGCTCATACCGGATTACATAAAAAAAAATATTAACATCAACATTGCTCCTAGGACTCCCAATTCTTATGAGCACGAGTACCTCCCGTATACCTTTGGAGAAAAGCGACCGCTAAGACCGACAATTAGTGCGTCCTCCCGGTTATGACGTACGGGTTTGAAACGTGATCTCTTGGCGGTCGCTGTTGTCCAAAGGTTGAAAGTTGCCCAGCGAGCAATGGAGCAAGCCATGCTGGCTAAAGCTGACCAAGCTGGTAATATCGCTGCGCGATATGGTGCTTAATGAGGCAATCCGTCGACGCACCAAAGTAGTCGATATTGGACACCGAGTGGTTAGGCTCAAGTGCCAGTGGGCTAGGCACGTCAGCCGAAGAGACGACGACCGTTGTTGGAGTCACCGTGTCCTACATTGGCGGCCGTGGACAGGAAAACGGAGTGTGGGAAGACCACCCGCCAGGTGGGACGAGACGACATCAAGTATGTAGGCGGAAAGCAGTGGTTCTGTACCGCTGAAGGCCGGTAGGACTGGAGGAAATTTGGAAAGGCGTATGACACGCTGACTGACTGACTGACTGACATGAGCACCTCGTTGGAAACATTCCAGAAATTGGGTGTGACCGTGTGGGGCCGGTACTTTAAAAGAATAGCCCCACGCTGCATCTCTCTCCGTGTATGTCGTAAAAGGCGACTAAGGGATATGACTCCCTTCTTATATTACTGGGTGGTAGGGTTTAACCCGCCCGGGTTGATACCACCACACTGAATGAAAGGTCGGTCGAAACGGCTATGAATAGTTCGTGTTTTCCGTCCAGTTCAGTTTAGCCGGCACGACCGAAGGGAAGCACTGACGTGCCACCAAGTTCACCCGGTGTTGTGGGCTGACATCACGGATGTTGTAGGTGATGTAGCCAACCGTGTCAGTATCTATAAAACAAAATTGTTTCTATCTGCCCAGTCCGCACGACGAGAAAGAACGGGCAAGTGTTTACTTCAAGCCTGCAGTCAATTTTGTTTTTTTTTCTCTTCATATTTTCAGTCCAATGTTATATTTAATTTAATACTTGAGTGAGCGGCTTGAGTTCCTCCGTTCCCATGGTCTCTCTCTGAGATCATCTGACAATCTACTTCTAGCAATACCAACTCACTCTAGTTCGTTTTAAACGGACTCATTTACAGTCAATGCGGCTCGCATGTGGAATCATTTGCCTGAACAGGTTACGGCGCTCCAGTACTATCCACATGTTTAGAGAACGTATTCGCAAACTGTTTCTATCTGATTCTGATGGCGACGAGTAACATAAATTTCCCTTACGTTCTTGTAACTTTTATTCAGATGGTTTTATATTATTATAAAATATATGTTTACATATATGTAGTTTATGCATAAATATAATATGTACGTACCTTATAGTATTTATTTTATGTATGTATCTATGTACCTATATGTTTGTGTCCATTTATTTAATAGTTTTATTTTTCACGCTTCTCTCTTGCACTGCATTGTCCGCCCTATCAGCTTCTCCACATCCCAAAGGTTAGTTTGTAAAGAATGCTACTTTGCATTAAACTCGCCTGTTGTGTTCCTTTTTATGGTGTACAATAAAGTATATTTTGATTTGATTTGATATTTAAATATGCTGTTTGAATACCTGACAATAAATTACGTAAAGTACGTAAGGTAGGTGCCATACCGGAGATTTCCCTTTAGATCGCTGTCTATAGTAATCTAGAGGAGAACACAACCGAGGCTGCTATGCGGCCAACTTACATTCAGTACGGTGTTACCAACACAGTCGGCTACAATTTGATCCTACCACCTAGGAAGGGACCGACAGTTTTACACCGGTTCCGAACGGTGAAGCAGCTTGCGTAGGTATGCACCGCAGATCTAGGATTTCTGTGGTATGCACGTAAATTTTTACACGCCGGCCGGATTCGAACCTCGCACCACTCGCATGAGAAGCCGAGGCCCAGAACGCTCGCCAACTTGTTAGATCCAAGGCGGCCAATTTTTTTATCTATTCTCAGCTTTCGGCGTGGTGTTCAACACCCTCTGCTATATTTCCCTGGCGCTCTTCGAATACGGATACTTCTTCAGCATGCTGTGGTACGTGGGCTGGGTGTTGGTGGATACCAAGGACACCATTGCTGCCATCATCATGGTCGCCTTGTCTGCTTCCAGCGGTATCGCCACTATGAAATACGTCTTTGTGCTGATTTGGAGGTATATGTTGCAAACTACCGTGTGGGGTCGGTACTTAAAAATAATACCCCCCCCCCCCCTGCATTTCTTCCCGTGCATGTCGTAAAAGGCGGCTAAGGGATTAGGACAAGACGACGTGCTTAAGGGCGATAGGCTAGCCACCTTGGCACGATCACTCCTACCTAATTTAGTGGCACCGAATCTTGCCTTTATTGCGGCTTTATATTGTAAGAATACTTTGTATAACGTGGTAGTTGGTATTGTGATGTAATTTACCAGAGTCATTACAGCACAACACGATTACTCTGCTTACCCCGATTGCAGGGATACAGCATGTGGTGTGAATGAATGAATGAATGTTGCATAGTTTAAAATGTAGATGAGAAATTATTCATTATCTGTAAATCCAGGAAGGAGCTGACAGATACAATAGCGTGGTACCGCTCCGTGGACGCCGAGTGCGACGTGGGTCCGCGCTACGACCAGCGGGCACGACGAGAACTGCGCACTGTCAAGAGACGCTGCAACATCTGCTACTGGAGTTTCATCATCAACACCCTGTGCTATGTGCTCAGGCCGATATTCCGCAAGGGGAGACACTTTCCTCAAGACGCGCTGGTGTTTTACGGTCAGTGGTTTTATCCTGTTTTCTGCATGGCACAACACCCCTCACACCATATAAACAGAGGTTTTTTTATATATAATCCGGTATGGCTGATAATGGCTGGTCGAAGCGTGTGCTTTGGCCCCGCCGCCGACTCAGGCACCCTTAACGATATATTACATAAAAAAAATATATCGAGAGGGCGATTTCCAAAACGCGTGTCTCGAATAGAAATTGCTAATGATTTTTTTATATAATCCGGTATGTTTGGCTGAGTCAGAGGGCCCAAAGCGCATGCTCCGACCAGCCAATATCACCTCCGAGATGGTAGGTGCCATACCGGAGACTTTCCTGGATTGCTGGCTATACTGGACTAGAGGAGAACACAGCCGAGGTTGCTATGCGGCCATCTTACATGGTACCAACCCAGTCGGCTACAATTTGAGCCTACCATCTAGTAAGGGGTAAGGGAAGGGACCTACAGTTTTACACCGGTTCCGAACGATGAAGCAGCAGGTGTACTTAAGTATGCACGTAAATTTTTTCGTCAGAAAAAACTCATTGGTACACGCCGACTGGATTCGAACCTCGGACCTCTCGCATGAGAAGCCGATGCCCAAACCAATCGGCCACCCACCGCTTAAGAGGTGTCAGGAATCAGGATTGTTGCACGTGGAGATAAGTCGGCTCTGTCTGCTGTCCCCTTTGGAAAGCAGGTCTGACGTTATCTTTGTATATTATGTATATTTCCCATAGCAACCGTTACATATATGTGAATATAATTTACATGACTAAAGCACTATAATTTCCCAACTGTTTGTTTTTCAAGGTCTCGAGCCGAAGCTCGAAACTCCGTATTACCAGCTAAGCTACATGGTGTTTGCCGTCGGGGACTACATGGCGATCATGGTACCGGCCTGCGTCACGATTCTCCTGATCTTTCTGGTCGGCTACATCGAGGCTCACGTCTTGGCTTTGGGAGAAGAGTTTCGACTGCTATGGTCCGATGCGCTTGTTTCAATTCTTGAACTACCAGATATAAGCAAAAAGGACGGACTCGACAGTGGTCCGATGAGAAAAGTGTTGAATGATTTCGTTAAGGAGCGCCTAATCGTCCTAATCGGTAGGCATTGTATCTTAGTAAACTTAGTGTGGACCATTAGCAAACTCTTCACAGCTATGATTCTCTTAGAATTTCTGCTAACGGTGATATCCCTGCTAGCAGTTCTCCTTGGAAGGTTAGAGAATACATTTATGCTTGTTCCCTATGCTGCTACTCAACTGATGATCGACTGCTTGCTCGGGCAGAGTCTCATGAATGCCGGGCTTATATTCGAGGCACGGGTTTACGATAGCGGATGGGAAAATTTCAATTCTACTAACATGAAAAGTGTTGCGGTCGTGCTGCAAAACTCACAAAGGGCCCTTCTCCTAACAGCAGGTGGCATCATTACTCTTTCCTTCGAGAGCTGTGTGGCCATTGGAAAGTCTGTATATTCTGCTTATGCCGCTTTTCGGAGAACCATGTATAAGTAAACTGCAAAAACACTCTCATTTCCTTTCAATTTTGGCAAGTTCTTCTTTTCTTAAACATACAGGGTAGTATATAAAGACGTACCACGAACGTTTTCACTCAGGACATTCCCCATGCCATTTGTAGTGAAAAATATTCATATAATTTGTCAGAACTTTTCTTTCGTACAAAAAAGTGATCCAATTTTGTGATCATTACGTGTGCATGGTTATAATTTCAAACATTTAGCTTCAACAAAAACCGGCCAAGGCAAGTCGGATTCGCGTACCGAGCTTTCTTTAGAGTTTGCACTATAATCAATCCAAGCTTGACGCTTTTTTTTATAGTAAGCGCGACATGTGGCGCCGAGCCACCCATAAGGTGTCTAGCGACGCCCATGGACATTCGTTCGCATGCGGGGGCTTCGAATGCCATGCCGGCCTGACAGGTGCCCATTCACGCCTCTCTTGAAGCGTGTGTGTATTACCATTTTTACGATAGAGCAAAAACAGCAAATTACAGCACAACACCGACCACCGCGTTTAGCAATGTATTAGATAACTATCAAGCAGCAAGTAAGGCACGGAGACCTACCAGCCGCATGACTCGGTGGAAGGACCGCGCCAAGAAGAGAGGTGGCTAATCTGTCGCCTTTTAGCACGGCACTTTGTCCTTATCCCTCAGTTGCCTCTAACGACATGCACGGGGAGAGAGGCAGTGGCGTTATTCTTTTTAAGTACTGACCCAACGCCGTAGCTAGTTTTTTTTATTTTTTTTTATGGAAACTGACACGGTTGGCTACATCACCTACAACATCCGTGATGTCAGCCCATAACACCGGGTGAACTAGGTGCTATGTCAGTGCTTCCCTTCATTTCGCGCCGGCTACACTGAACTGGACGGAAAACACGAACTATTTACATAGCCGTTTCGACCGACGTTTCGCTCAGTGCGGTGGCACCAACCCAGCCGGGATAAACCCTACCACCCAGTAAGGTAAGAAGGGAAGGGACCTACAGTTTAACGTGGAATCCGAACCACGGTCAGCCTCCAACGGTCGGGCGGTCACCCATCACCCATAGTTATTCTAGGTTACTCCTTCTTTACTATGGAAATAACTAAAATTGATTTCCGTCTAGTCAATCAAATTGTTTATAATTGAGTCATTTGCACCGTCTCGTCAGTCGCCGTGTCGCCGCCAAATCGTGAGAATCTCCACATGACTCTTGTTTGTAAGATTGCGTCAGTGTCGCATTGTTACAATAATTTCACAGTTATTAAATAGCTACAATTGAAGAAGTGGCAAGTTATGAAGAACCCACACGTATTTATTTATTGTCAGCCTCGGTAGCTCACTGGTGCGGTCGGTCGACTGTCGTACGCATCAAAAGCAGCACACTTGGGCGCGGCCAGCGGATGAATGGGTGACCGCTCGACCGTTGGAGGCTGACCGTGGTTCGGATTCCACGTAAAACTGTAGCTCCATTCCCTTCTTAGCTTACTAGGTGGTAGGGTTTAACCCGCCCGGCTTCGTACCACCGAACTGAATGAAAGGTCGATTGAAACGGCTATACGTAAATAAGTTCGTATTTTCCGTTCAGTTCAGTGTAGCCGGCACGACCAAAGAGAAGCACTGATATGGAATCTAGTTCACCAAGGTGTTATGGGCTGACATCGCGGATGTTGTAAGCAACCGTGTCAGTTTCCATCAGTATCAGAGAAATAATATACGAAACATTAAAAATGTTTGTGTGTACCGTGTGGGCCCGGTACTTAAAAAGAATAGCCCCACTGCATCTCTCCCCGTGCATGTCGTAAAAGGCGACTAAGGGATAAGGACAAGATGCCGTGCTAAAGGGCGACGGGCTCGCCACCTCTCACCTTGGCATGGTACTTCCACCGAGTCATGCAGCAGGTGGGTCTTCGTGCCTTACTTGCTGCTTGATCGATTGAATCTTGTTCGAATACTTTGCGAAACGTGGTGGTCGGTGTTGTGGTGTAATTTACCAGAGTTCTTGAAGCACAACACCGATTACTCTGCTTACCCCGATTGTCGGGATTCAGCGTGTGTGATATGTATGTATGTATGTATGTTTTTTAGAACCTGATATGACTGGCTCGACTACACATACATACAGACCTACTAAACCCGTGATGCCAGTCGATCACACCTAATTCACCAAACTAGATGCCATGTCAGCGCTTCCCATGGTTATGCCGGCTACAGCCTAAACTGGACGACATCACGAATATTTTCAAAGCCGTTTCGGCGAGAACCCTAGGTAGGGAAATTGACCTATAGTTCTACATGTAATCCGAACTACTGCCAACCTCAACAATCGGACGGTCACCCAACCAAAATCTGACCACACCCGGTGTGCTTAACATCGATGATCGACAGCCGTTGCATACCACCACCGAGCTATCGAAGCTGACATACATAGTAGTATATACTAACATAGTACGAGTATTATGTTAGTGTATATTAATATTCACTGTATGTATGCATATCAAAATCTGTATTGTTTTTTTTTTCTGTCTTTTGACATGATGACGTCACGTCTTATAAATTGATGAGCACCGGCTACACACTGACTCGTGGGCTACACGCACGAAAGCGTGTAGCGTTGATATTCAAAGTTACCATGGAAACGTCTTAAGAAGTAAAACTGTTAAGATCAGACAAAAGAAGTTTTGATGGCCAGTCACAAGATGATTAATCTTTACATACATACATACATAACACACGCTGTATCCCGACAATCAGGGTAAGCAGAGTAATCGGTGTTGTGCTATAAGGACTCTGGCAAATTACAGCACAACACCGACCACCACGTTTAGCACGGTATACGGACAAGACAACTATCAAGCAGCAAGTAAGGCACGAAGAACCCACCTGCTGCATGACTAGGTGGAAGGACTGCGCCAAGGTGAGAAGTGGCTAGCCTGTCGCCCTTTAGCGCAGTATCTTGTCCTTATCCCTTAGTCACCTCTTACGACATGCACGGGGAGAGATGCAGTGGGGCTATTCTTTTAAAGTACCGGCCCCACACGGTACACATTAATCTTTCTACTGGAAATAGAAATTGATCTTTGATCTATGTACTACGATTATTCCACGTCATCACGTAAAACTATCGTCCGTAAACCGACTTTACAGACAACCAATTTTTTTGTCTGAAATATTGTTCATTTTCTTAGTTTCGTGTAGTTTTTGTTCAAAGATTTTGCGGTAGACTAAATATTGTGATGTACACATAAAATAATTCTAAAATATAAAAAAATATATTATTCAGGACTTAAAGAAATGTTTTATTTCAAATATATTCACCACCTTGGCCATCATCACAGCCGGGGATTAGTCATAATCTATTATTTCTTAAACTTACTCCATGACCATCCCTTATTGATATATTTTTAACCATTTATTTACACGTTTCTTTTTATAAAAATTTTACATTTTTTAAATATTAAAACCTAAAATTAATATAAAAATAAACGGAGTTTCCTTCCACCACCGGCGGCGGGGCGAACCCAAGCTACCGATGGTCGGGCCCTAGGGAGAGAAACCTCCGGACGATCTGTGCAGTGTCAAGCAGGGCTGCCTTCTGGATCTGGCCCATGAGCCAACCACTCAGCGAGAGCCTCTCAAGGTGGTCGTCGAGGCTCTTAGATATTTTATTATTTTTATATAGATATTTTCCCTTGCCCCTTATTAGGTGGTAGGCTCAAATTGTAGCCGACTGGGATGGTACCACCGTACTGGATGTAAGATGGCCGCAAGCAACCTCGGTTGTGTTCTCCTCTAGTCCAGTATAGCCAGCAATCCAGGGAAGTCTCCGGTATGGCACCTACCTTCTCGGAGGTGATATTGGCTGGTTAGAGCATGTGCTTTGGCCCCTCCGACTCAGCCACCCATAACGGATTACATAAAAAAATATATATATATATTATTAGTACCTATTGTACTTTACGGTCTGGTATTTGGTGACATCTACCATCTACCGAAGTAGGCTCATTCTCACTCACCACACCATGAATCAACGCAAAGTCACATGGGTCGCCGCGCGTCAAGACAGTCAAGTCAAGACAATGAGTTGACACCACAGGTTGACACGATCACCGCTAGATGGCGTTATCAACGTCGCGCCGATCAGCGGGGCTGTATTATTCTCGTCGTCGTCGTCGGCAAGGTCGCTTTCCCCAGCGACGCGACATATTAAACATACAACGTACAAGCCGGACCGGCATGGCACCTCCTCGGCGGTGAAATTGGCTGCGCCTGTGTCTCTGAACTCGAGCCCACACAGAAATATAATAGAAATAGAAAATGCTTTATTGCTGCAAGGTCAACCTTTGGATGTTTGAGATTCGATAGTAGCAAAAGAGTTGAACGTTAAAATCCTACTAATATTATAAACGCGAAAGTTTGTGAGGATGGATGGATGTATTAGGTATTACGCTGTCGGAAAACTTTGAAAACACTAGGAAGCCTTCATTAGCTGATTCTATTGCGAAAAATGAAAAAAAAAACCGGCCAAGTGCGAGAGTTCCGTACCACTGCGTAATTGGCCGGTTTTTTTTATTTTAGACCTGGAGCCCTGTCTGAGCGTGCAGGCCGTCAAACGTCCAAACAGAATGATTCTGATGTCCCGGTCGCACGGTAGAACCCTGTGGTAGAACTCTCGTCTCGTCGCAGTGGGCTGGGCACGTCAGCCGAAGAGACGACGGCGACCGTTTGAGAAACCGTGTCCTACACCGGCGGCGTGGACGCGAAACCGGAGCATGTAGACCACCCGCCAGGTGGGACGGCGACATCAAATAGGATTGGAGGAATATTGGAGACGCGTATGTTCAGCAGTGGACATGCTGACTGATTAATGATTATGATTATGTAATCATATTTATCTAACTAACGCAACCAATTTCATAATAATTTATTAGAGAGAGTCATGTTCCAGGAGTCAAATTAATATGAACCGCTATGGATCGAGTGCATTAACGAAGAATTCTAAAATGGAAACTGTATCTCTATCTCTATCTTCTCTACTTCTTATAAAAGGGAACGTCTGTCTGTAATTGTACAGATTTTGATGCGGTTAGCACCATTGGAGAGAGCAGTTCTTGAGGTTCACTATAGGCTATAAACCATTTCGCTAAATTGCCTTAGGGCAGTACCAAAGAAAGTATAGTATGAACGGGAGAGAGAGATAGAGTTTATGAGGAGTGAGTAGCGATCATTTATTATCATATTTGCGTTTAAATCTTATTTGCTACCGAGTCTACCGCGAGCGAAGCCGCGGGCTTTTGCTAGTGATAGATAAATATTGAAACAACAGTAAATATCTATACAAGTTCAATAATTTAATTTAAAAGCACAAATTGATTTATTATAGAATTTCGGCGGGCTTTATCGTCGTATATAGTCAGGAGATAAATATTCCCAGCGAAACACTCTCACAAAATATTATATTTATCCAATTTCTAAATATCATTTCGATAAAATACATCTCTGGTAACAATTTTTACTAGGTACTTCTCGCTAGCTCGCTCTGTGTTGTGTCGGCATTGTGGCGCCACCTAGTAGAGCTCAGGAAAAACTGAACGCCGCTCGGTCACGGCGGTGCCGCTCCTGTCAGCTCTCAACTCCGGCTCCAGCACTGCGCACTCTTCGCAGTAGTTCCTCCACGCGCCGGTAGGGGCTCTGCTCGTTCGGAGGCTCCTTGTTTGTCCCCCTCGATGAGGTAGGGACCGGCCGGCGGAGACTCCGAATCTCGGCCGTCGAAAGACCGTCCTCCGCTGGAGCCGTCCTCGGCACACACTAGGAACGGTTCGGCGTCTGCTGGATGCTCTTCCAGAGGTTAGGTCGGACGTCCGGCAGTGGCGGCCGCGGCTCGCTCCGCCTCGCGCTGTCTCAGCCACACGGGTGAGTCGACGTACAACTGTGGACGGTCGCGCAGGGCATTGTACCGCTCCAACGCCGGTCTCCCGGAAGCCAGCGATGGTTTGTACAGGCCGACCGACGGTGGACGACTCCGGCCCAGCGCGGAGCGAATCAGGTTCTCGAGGACAGCGCGTAAGTCCTTGAGATGGTACGCGTAGAGGAGCGGATTGACGGCCGAGTTGAGATGCGAGAGGATGATGCAGAACTCGGTGACGGTGGCGTGGATATCGAAGTCCGGCCGGAAAACCTTGATGGCGTTGAAGGTGTAGAGGGGGATCCAGCAAATCATGAAGAAGAAGACGATGACGGCGAGGTTCTGCGTGGCCTTCACCTCGCGCTTCTGGGCGGCGCCGAGCACGCGCAGCATGGTGCCTCCGCGCGCCTCCGCGCCTGCGCCGTGCCGCGCCCCCGGCGACACGCGCACCACCTCGCTCAGCTGAAAGCATATTCTCATTTCAGAAAGGTAACACGTCAGCCTCGATAGCTCAGTGGTGCAGACAGTCGACTGTCGCTATTGATGGTTAAGCAACGCTGAGCGCGGTCAGTAATTGGATGGGTGACCGCTCGACCGTTGGAGGCTGACCGTGGTTCGGATTCCACGTTAAACTGTAGGTCCCTTCCCTTCTTACCTTACTAGGTGGTAGGGTTCAACCCGCCCGGGTTGGTACCACCGCACTGAATGAAACGTCGGTCGTAACGGCTATGTAAATAGTAGGTGTTTTCCGTCCAATTCAGTGTAGCCGACATGAAATTAAGGGAAGCACTGACATGGCACTTAGTTCACCCGGTGTTATGGGCTGACATCACGGATGTTGTAAGTGATAGCCAACCGTGTCAGTTTCCATAAAAAAAAAAATAAGTACATTGTATATTGCTCTATAGGGTTTATTGAGCATCCGTATTGTAGTTCAGATACTCTTGAACTTGTCACAATTTGTGGGCTTGTTTGCTGGGGTTGCTCAGGAATTCGAAAAGAGCCAATCACAACACACGGACGCTTTTGGGCAGCAGAGCTGACTGTACCTTGCAGGAAAGTTCGTACTTGCTCTTTTGTACTACAATATGAAAAAATAATGTCACATGTTCAAAACATTTTGCAAACTCCAAGGTTACCTCTTTGTTTTCCGGTGTTATTCTTGCGATCAGTATAATGAATGATACACATAAAGTATGCAGGGTGTTTCAGGGTAGGGTTCCGTAAAACTTCAGGGTACGAAAGGGGTCCATATTTGAAGAAGAAAAGCTCTGAAACTTTTTTCCAGATTCGGTCATTTTATAGTATTTTTTGGTGAGAATCGTTTAATCGAGATTTGGTGGACGTTAACCTCCATCTTTATTAAATAAAAATCGAAATGACTAACTTTCATGCTGAATTGAACTGCATGTAAGTATATTGAAATAGAAGAAATAGGTATAATATTTTTTTGTATAAAGTTTTAAATGTGTTCTTTTATATCTGTTTTTCATTTATTTTTCGACCAAAACGGTAACTTACTAGGTACTACATATGGCAACCGTAATTATAGAACAATGACCAATTGACCTTAAGTATGAATACAATGATGACCACCACGAATAAATCATTTTAGGATGAGGCCACAGTTGGGAGATTTTTGTTGGAATAGTTCAGAGGTGTCCAACCTACGTGGGCCCCCGGTAGTACGTGGCCTTATTTTTAGGCGCCCGCACAGAGACGTAACCATAAATATGAACATTGAAATAATACCGCGAAAACAAATTATGAAACATTAATTTAGAAATAAGTTGACTCTAGAACATCTTAAACATTGCATAATGCTGTCATTTTTCGTGCTACATCCGTGATGTCAGCCCACAACACAGGGCGAACTAGGTGCCATGCCAGTGCTTCCCTTCGGTCGTGCCGGCTACACTGAAATGGACGGAAAACACGAACTATTTACATAGCCGTTTCAACCGACCTTTCATTCAGTGTCATTTTGTCATATGCATTTTATAACATATTTTGTAAATTTGTCTTAAAATCAAAATAGCAAGGTATCCCATTAAAATGTATAGGTATACATCATGTACTGTTCCTACATGAAGGTGTCAGTTCTTTATTTATTTATTTACAAATTCGTCGGTAACAAAGGCATGACATGACGATCTTATTAAAAATTTAATTCTAGACATATGGCACATACAACATAAGTAATACTCGTACAATTTATTTAGATTAAAGATTTAACAATTTAAATCTTATTTAATAAAACAATGTAATAATATAAAAAAACTATATTTAAAACAACAACAAAAACAATAAAAATAAGTAATAATAATAATAGTGCCCGCTGGGCTTGACAGAAATATAGAAGTAAGGCGAAACCAGTTGGAGACCACTGGAATAGTGTATAGACATTTTATCTGTGTTTGCTCTGTGCCACGAGTCAGTAAGCCTGGATACGAAATACGGCATCGTTTGTATGAGAACCGAGGTAGCCGCCAAAGGGGTGTGAAGTCTGAGGCGGGAGCGGCGCATGGAACGCCGTGATTGGCCGAGCGAGTAGGTAGCCAAGTGACGCCAGTCTTCCATACGTTTGAACGGGATTCATACAATAAGTCGCTCATTGTGTCGATTCGCGATGAAAAGATGAAACGGATTTAACAATATTTAACCCTTCTTTACATCAAGGGAATAATATAACTTTCTCTTAAATGAACAAAGGCAACGCCCCTTTCACAATTTTGCGAATTTGCAGATTTTCGCATAAACACGATAATAGTTCTAAGTTCTGAGATACCTCGGATACTTTATTATAAATCTACATAAAATTTCCAAAACAATGATATGTAAGACCTCGTACATTGGTATTATCTTATTGGAGTATTTGTTATTGGAATTTTCCAAAATTAAAAAAATAATGTTAGAAAGTCGAAAAGTTTTGTAACCAAAAAAAAAATAATTATATTATTAACAACTATTTGCTAATTACTTAGCCAACGATATGACAAATTATATTGCAATATGACTTCGCGAAAAATTCGCGAAAATCTACCCTACCATAAAAATTTATGAGTACCCACCTCGATATTTAATTTTTTTACGGTAAAATGAGGTTTTCCAGGCTTTGCCTTTTTTAACAAACTAACCAGCCATACCCACCTGGATATTTAATTTTTTTACGGTAAAATGAGGTTTTCCAGGTATGACCAAAACAAATTATCACGTGATAGATGGGTAGATCTCATCGAGACGTTCAGTTTGAGTACCAACACGATGGGTCTAAGTTCAGTGGTTCTCGAGATATGACCAAAACAAATTAACACGTGACAGATGGGTAGATCTCACCGAGACGTTCAGTTTGAGTACCAACACGATGGGTCTAAGTCCAGTGGTTCTGTAGATATGACCAAAACTAATGATCACGTGACAGATGATAATTCCGACCCCTCACTCGCATGATCGCATCGCATTTCGCATTTAGATGCTAGCTAGCTAGCTAGCAGCGGAGCGCAGGCGCTATATAGCATTTAGCATTTAGCAGTACCACAGATAAATAGCACATACTTCATTGCTTTGTGCGTTCCAAAACAAACGAACCAACAAAGTTTTACGAACGAAACAGCAATGCTAACTAAAATTAAATGTGATTATTGCTTAGCATTTAGCATTAATTTTTATTCATCAGGGCGCTTAGCAGTGCTAAATGCTAACGGGGTATTCATTATGAATTAATTTTGTTAATGCTAAGCATAACAAAACTAATTCCCGGTAGACGCATGACCTAAATAAATTAATTCCTTTAGAGTCGCTCAAAAGTAAAAACCGGTAGGTACTGGTTGAATGAAAAAAGCGCGATAAACAATATTGAACGAGGAAACCTGCTGAGGTTGACTAGAAGAAATGTCCTTTGGCAATAAGACAGAATGCATGAAATATCTGTATACATTTAACATACATATTTATCAATAAACAAAAAAAATTACAAGAGCTAACTGCATCCAACACGATAGTCGACCTATGGTGGGTAAGCAGAAAAGAGCTCTCCATACATATTTACGCCGATGTTTGTTACTGAAATTCAAGCGAAAAATGCTATCAAATTGAATGAAAGTACTTACTCGTGAAAGGTGACTCCATCTGTGTTCAAGTTTGAATTTTTCGACGACTTTTTGCACCAAAGCACTGCACAATGAGGCCTTTTGTGACAGACGCGCACGTTCGCTCCGCCTGAGCGGCGGACGGAGACTAAGATCGGTCGCCGGCGCTAGACTGACGCGCTGGCGCGTGTGCGCCGACGCGCGGCTACCCCTGTCCTCCTATGTATAGCGTATCCAGGCTTACTGACTCGTGGCTCTGTGCTGTTGACTGAGTATAGCAAGTTCATAACTTGTGATTTCAATCTCTCACTTACTTTAATTTTTTTTTCAAACGCGAGACCACGGTGCACATAGACCACCTGGTGGTCTGTGACGGTCCACGACTAACTGTTTGAGATAACTCACACGTAATCATTAATAAACAAATTAAAATTATTGTAATATGTTGTTGGCTTTATGTAAACGGCTGGACGTGACTAACTATAATTTTAAAACAGCAAACTTTAACGTATTACCACATTTTAAAACTTTTATATTTACACTCTTCGCGGAAAAAAATGTATAGAGGTGCGGCCTCACACGAA
This sequence comes from Nematopogon swammerdamellus, assembly GCA_946902875.1. Classification (NCBI taxonomy): domain Eukaryota; kingdom Metazoa; phylum Arthropoda; class Insecta; order Lepidoptera; family Adelidae; genus Nematopogon; species Nematopogon swammerdamellus. The sequence continues at coordinate 29,464,300 of OX336335.1, forward strand.
ATAATTCACAAATTCTGTCACAGCGAATTCTTATGACGATTAGTAACACTTGTGTGACTAACTTGACATCCTAGCCCCGTCTCTGTTTATTTTTCGTCCAAGTTTATACTACACAAAAGAGATGTATGCATAGTTAAGAGTATTTACACGGTCCAAGTTGAAATTAAGTTACAGAATTAATCACTCTTATATTTTCATTTATGGAACCTGAGACGGTTGAGTACATCACCTAATACACGTGACACCAGCTCATAACACCTACCTTGGTGAAATAGGTGCCATGGCATTGCTACCCTTTGGTCGTGCCGGTTACACATAACTAGACGGAAAACACAAAGAATTTTCATAGACTTTTCCACCGACCTTCATCCATTGTGGTGATTAACCCCTACCATCTAGTAAGTATACTTAGTTATTAAGAATACTTAGTTATTAATATAGTTTCTATTTTATTTTACGTAGTATATGTTTAAAATTTTCTCTAATATTATTATAGACTGTCTATTTCATTCAATAAAATGTTACTATGACTAAACAAATAAAATAAAAAAAGTTAATAAGAGAACTTCAACAAATATAATTATATTTGGAAAAAATTTATAGAGATATAAAGATATAAAATAACAAGAATATTCTTTGTTTTATGTACAGCCAGCACAGTGGCGGTCCGTTCGGTGAAGCGGCTTGCGAAGGCGGACAAAATGGTCTTCGTCCAATTTATTGACACGTGCTTTGAATCTATAGAAATGGTGTTATAATATTACTTCATATAAAGAGATTATTACAGTGTAGCACACAACTTGTAATCACAGATCGCTAATGGTTTGTGTACTGCATACATATTGTTTGGTAGTTAGTGAAACGAGCTCTAAACTATTTAATTGTGTACACGCGGAGTTAACTGCAGCTTCGAAGGTGAAGAACAAGGCATTCCGTGGAGCTTTGGAATAACATTAATTTGACAAATTCAATTGTTTTTATGGAAACTGACACGTTTGGCACATCACCTACCACATCCGTGATGTCAGCCCATAACACCGGGTGAGCTAGGTGCCATGTCAGTGCTTCCCTTCAGTCGTGCCGGCTACACTGAACTGGTCGGAAAACAAAAACTATTTACATAGCCGTTTCGACCGACGTTTCATTCAGTGGGGTGATACCAACCCGAGCGGGTTGAACCCTACCACCTAGTAAGATAAGAATGGAAAGGACCTACAGTTTAACTTAGAATCCGAACCACGGTCAGCCTTCAACGGTCTAGCGGTCACCCATCCAAGCACTGATCGGCCCAGCGTTGCTTACCAATCAATATCGATAGGCGACTCATCGCACCACTGAGCTATCGAGGCTGACAATTCAATAAAATGCAAAAAAAAATTATACGGCTTCGATCTAGTCTATGCCCATCCTGAAGGTCCATTCTAAATATTGGTGAAATAATTTTTAATTATTTAATCGGATGAGTATTTTCGGAGATTACGTCCTACATCCAAACTAACAAACTTACAAACTTTACCTCTTTATAATATTTGTGTAGAAGTGTAGACAAAGAATATTAAAATCGCCAAAATGTATAGAAATTCAAAATTATTACTATACTGTGTTATGGCGGTAAGTCATAGGAGGGTTTTTAAAAAAGGATTTTAATCGCCAACCTACGCTGTTGCACCTTATGATGCCTAGGTTCTAACTATTTGGGGTCCAGCAAGACGCTAGGCCGTCAAGCTGGGTTGAATTAGATTTATTTGCGAGAACAGTTTATTTATTTAAACACTTGGATTATTTTTATTCACTTTTAATGTCAATAACTTGGTTGTACAATATTATTATAATTAAACACTTAGAATATTATTAACTAGAGAGTAACTGACGCACAGGGTAGATGTTGTACCAGTAATTGTTGAGTAAGGAGTGAGCACGGGGCTTGTATTGTCCGCCCTCTTATAGTTGCGCAAGCGCACAGGGGTGGTTTGCTTGCAGGGTGGCCTGAGTGGCGTCCCTCATAAATCTATCTACTTTTAATGGGATGGCTCTAGCCGTCCGTAAGGAATATATGGGTGAGAGTGTCCATTGGGGACATAACAATCCTCCCCCCTTAGAACAAAGACGAGGATTTTTTAATTAACCTCGGCTTTACGGGAATACATCCTCGTTCTGGGTCTGAGTGGAATTTCTTCTTCTTTTACAACATTATCTTCCGTAACACTAATTCTTCTTAGACTAATACTTCGGTTATCCTGGTTACTCTCGTTAACTCTTACATTATTGAAAATATTAATACATTTAGTCATACAATTATTATCATCGTCGCCATTTACACAGACGGTACGCATTAGGTAATTACAAAAAAGTTTCTTAAGTCTATACATCATATAAGCAATACCAAAAGCTAAACAAGCATAAAGTACATAAGCATAATAATTTGCGTATTTAACTGCATGGGGTTGGTCCTTAATTGCTTTCATTTCTCGTTCAAACTGATCCAACTTGTGGGATGCTATATTCAAATTGTCAAGCTTTATATTATTTAATTGAATGGGATCCATCTTGCTAATATCGTCGCGGAAATTTTCATATTTACAACAATCATCCATAGTTATATCTATAGGTATATAGGGAGCTGTCCAATTCACAGTTATATCTCCTGAAGCCTTTATTACTATTTCTGGTGTAAATACAGTACATCCAATAGCCAAATTTAATATACCGGCTCCTTCAATAGTGCCGTCTGTTACATCTGTTCCACATGATTCCGTAAAAACTTCCTTATCTGAAAATACATATAAAAATCTGTTGCCTGAAATCGGCTGCCAAAGCTTAATATTACCAACTAGTATTCTAGTATTACAATAGTTAGGTATCTTCGTAGGATGATTTGCTAATATATCTACTTCACATGATACAAGGGATTTTGTTGACATTACTGCTGGCTTCTTACATATATAGTTGCTTATATCTAACCGTTTACATTCGTTCTTCAGGTCATCAAATTGTATATAACTATTCTTGTCCATAGATAAGCCCAGATATTTATGAGTTATTTGTACCATTGCAAAGGTTTTAAAATTTTCATTTTGTTGCCTATAAGGGATTGGGAAAGGCACTACATGAAATAATTTCAGATTTTCCGTTGGGTGTACCAAAGGTATCCTAATTATCGTTATAATTTTACCGTTAATATAAAGGTTATTAATTCTGAAATATCTAAGAGAGTATGCACCGTGTGTAAGCTCGGCTGCAAAGGCAAATCATAGCCTGAAGGGATCCTTCCTTGGGTTTCCATGAGTTCAGCGCTCAGCTGTATAGGGGTTATCACTGAAGGGTGTAAAATATTTGCTTTAGAAAACAATATGGAGTCTACGAGGTCTCCGACAATTTGCTGGATAGTGAGTGCTTCCTCGTGTAGAGTGTGCACTTGGTTACTTAGGGCATTAAGAAGAGTCACGTTCGACATTTTTGAGTGTAATTTATTTAATTCATTATTTATTGTTTCCATGTTTCGATTTATTGTGTACTCGTTGTACATAAGTTTATGTATTGTACTGTTAAAGTTTTTGATTGTTGCTTGGACTACGTGTACATTTTCCTGAATTGCATTAGCCATTTTATCTTGTGATTGAGTAAGTTGTTCAATAGATTTGTCATAATATTTTGCATCATCTTCATCAAGTGTCCCGAAGATCGCCTTAAAAACATTACCTACTACGTTAACTAAGCCTCGTCGTTTCCTATAGTTGGTTTCGACTTTACCTACTAAATGCTTTATCGCCTCTAACTTCGTCTTACAGTTACTCAGTGTCATTTCGATCGTCGCGATTTCCTTGTCATACGGGTTTACATTTACAATAGATACGATTTTTGAGTTAGAAAGTTTTGTGTGTACCAGCTGGGTCTCTAGGTTGTCTACAGCATTGAGAATCGCCGTTAGGTTCCTGTATGTAATGAGTTTCCAATTATCTTGATAAATTCTAACGTTTCCTATCGGATCGTAATATATGCCGTTTCCTCCTTCCTGTGGGGTTAATATTGATCTCGTTGCCGCTGCGTGTCGCATGTTTAGCACGACCAGCGCTATTGCTCTGTAATGAAATAAAATGTACTTATACTACTTATTCGTAATTTCTATACCTTATTCTTATTGGTTTCAAATATACTAACATATTTTATTTTTATTTTCTTATGAGAATCCTACCTTAATCCGTATATTTTGTTATTATTTTAATTTTAATTAATTTCCTAACCTTAATATAAATCATCATATGTGGGAGTACGGAGCTCCTCCTCGATTATCGATTCTATTACCTTTGTTTGGTTAACATCTGGTGGTTTCGTGATAATCCTATCCAGTGTGTCCATATCGATTATTTCATAATTTTCACTTATATCTCTATTATAACTCGTGCTGGCATTGTTGCAGTCACTACTTCTTTCATCGCTCACGGGAGCCCTTAAGCCGCCGCTACTATTTTCATCGCTCACGGGAGCCCTTAAGCCGCCGCTACTATTTTCATCGCTCACGGGAGCCCTTAAGCCGCCGCTACTGTTTTCATCGCTCGTGGGGACATTGGGGTCGCCACCGTTATCATCTTCCTCTATAATTTCGTTAAGTAACTCTAAATCTTCTATCTGTTCTATCGTCAAATTACGTCCATCCATTACTGTGGGATGTATTTCGGATATATTCACTCGTTTGGTCGTACTTCCATTCACTATAGTTACATTATGATAATTTTCATCAAACTCTACTATTTCCCAACCGGGGTCAAACCTCGCGGAGAGAGCTGACTGCGGTTGCCGTACCTTTAAATAAACTTTGTCACCTATATTATATGTTCTATTTTTGGGGTTATTTCTCGCATCTGTCCTTTCCTTGGATTTTTGTTTTGACTGTATTATATTGCTACGCGCTAACTTGTGCATTGTTTGCAATCTTTCAATTACTTCTTTTACATAGTCGTCATAAGTGTGAGTGGATTGAAGATTAAGTTCTTCTTCACTTGGAATAGTCGCTTCTCTACCGAATACTAGTTCGTAGGGTGTATATTTAGTTGTATTATGCATAGAGAGGTTATATGACATCATTGCTGTTGGTAATAATTTATTCCAATTGGATTGTCGTTCATTTACATAACTCCGTAGGTATTCCTTTAGCGTTCCATGTGTGCGTTCCAAAGCACCATTTGATTGCGGGTGATATGTAGAAGATAATCTATGTTTTACACCTAACGTTTTCAATACTTCATCAAAAGTTTTTGATACAAAGTTCTTACCGTTATCACTCTGTATTTCTTTCGGTAAACCAAACTGTGAGATAAACAATAAAAGTTTGTTAGCTACCTGAGGGGCTGACATTCCTTTCAATGGGTATGCCGCACTGTACTTTGTTAAGTCGTCCTGAATGGTCAATATGTATTTGTGTCCCTTTGTAGTGGGTGGGAGCGGACCAACAATGTCCGTGAAGATTTTATCAAAAGGGTTTTTTGAAGTGGTTGTTATCACTTGAGGTACATGCGTATTCTGCCTGTTATATTTACTTTTCCTACAGGTCTCGCAATTTTTACAGAATTCTTCTATATCTTTTTTCATTCCTTTCCAGTAATATTTCCTAGCTATGTATTCATACGTTTTGGTAGAACCTAAGTGTCCTATCATTGGTGGTGAATGATTTTCCTCTAGTATTTTGGGTACGTTTTCTCTTGGTACATTTATTAAGTTATTATTATATAAAGTTATCGATTCATTTTCTTTATTTAATTCATTTAAGGCATGTAAGAATAATTTATTTAAGTGGTTGTTATTCGTGACGAAGTTTTCGATTGACAGGTGATTTATACCATCCATGTCTATATGATTTCTTAGTTTGTGCAGTGTTCTGAGTAATATTTCTTCGTTTATTGGCTCGTTAGCCTTATCAGTTAAGAATAAAAAATAATATTTCTGTTTCGTCCTAGGATTTTCTAGTGTTTTAATCTCGCCTATTTCTCTGTTTTCGGCTCTAAAATTTATACTTCTTATCCTATTTAACACTTGTGTCTGTGGCAGAAGGTCTGTTGACAGATCAGTTGTTGCTCTGATAACGATGTGCTTATCAAATATTCGCGGGTGAGTTATACTTGCTTCTTTCGTTTTAATTCGCGGGTTTTTTGGGTAGTTTTTATATTGGGCTGCCTCTGTTCTAATTTTATCAATGAAGTTTTCTAGAGGTATGTAATTTACAAATTCCGTCTTTTCAATGGGTGGATTTCTGGATAACGCATCTGCGTTTGAATTAATTTTACCTGCTTTATATTCAATTTTATAATCATACTCCTCTAATTTTAAACGCCATCTAACTAATCGACTACCGGGTTCTTTTACATTGAATAGCCATTTCAAGGGTCTGTGGTCTGTTACTACTGTAAATTTCATTCCGTATAGGTATGGTCTAAATTGTTGAATTGTCCATATGATCGCTAATAATTCCTTTTCTGTTGTCGAGTAATTCTTTTCTGCCTTATTCATCGTTCTGCTTGCGTAACATATAGGTAGGTCTTCTCCTATCTTTCCTTGCGATAGTATTCCGCCTATTGCAAAATTTGAAGCGTCCGTTGTGACAATAAACTCTTTTGTAAAGTCGGGGTACTGAAGTAAGGGTGCCTTTGTTAGCTTATCTTTAAGGGTGTTAAATGATTCATTTACTCTTTCTGACCAGTTGAAGACTGCGTCTTTCTTTAACAGTTCCGTTAATGGTTTACTTAATCTCGAGAAATCTTTTATAAAGCGTCTATAATATCCTGCTAAGCCTAAGAATGATTTTATATCTCTTGGGTTTTTAGGTTTTGGAAAATCTGTGATTGCTTTAATTTTTTCGGGATTCGGGCTTACACCTTTCTCTGATATGTTGTGACCTAGGTAGATCACTTCTTTACGTAGAAAATTACATTTTTCGGGTTGTAGTTGCAAATTTGCGCCTCTTAGTCTGTCAAATATGTCTTTTAGTCGTTTGTTGTGCTCTTCTAGGGTTTTTGCATAAAGAACTACGTCATCGAGGTAGACAAAGCATTGATTACCTTGTAATCCAGCTAATACGCTGTCCATCAATCTTTGGAACGTTGCAGGGGCATTCTTGAGGCCAAAGGGCATCTTCTTAAAGTGAAAGTGACCTTGGGGAATAGTGAAAGCAGTCTTATGTGCGTCACTAGGATCCATGGGTATTTGATGAAAACCGCTCGCTAAATCTAATGTTGTAAAGTATTTGCTGTTTCCTAATTGATCTAATATTTCATTTATATTTGGTAGGGGATAGGCGTCTCCTACGGTTTGACAATTTAGGTTTCTATAGTCAATTACTATTCGCCATGCCTTTTCTCCGTTTGGTTTATTCTTTTTGGGGACCACCCAGATGGGGCTGGTATAGGGAGAGTTACTTGGTTCAATTATATCGTCATCTAACATTTTCGCCATTTGTTTAATTACTTCGGCTTTATGACATTCGGGGTATCTATACGTCTTTGTGCAAACAGGTGGAGCATCTCCGGTATTTATTGTGTGTTTTACTTTATTTGTTGCTGACAATTTATCGCCTTCCAGATAAAAGATGTCCGGGTACTGTTCACAGACTGACAAAAGGGTCTGTCTTTCCTCTTTGTTTAAATGGTCCGTCTTTATTTGTTCACGCAATCGGTCAGCACGCGCCTCATTGTCATTGCGGGTGAAATTGACAAAAAACTGTTCCTCTATTCTTTTGAGATTTATTTTAGCTGATTCCATCTTTATTTCTTTTTCTGTTGGGTTTAAAATGGTTGTGAATGCAGTTCCGCGTTGTGTTACCTTTAGAAATGCATTGGGTATTGTTACGTTTTCTTTGAAAGTCATTTTTTCGCATAACCCTTCACCAATGTCCGGGTTGAAGATTTCTACCTCTATTACGCACTCGCTACGGGGCGGTATTATTAACGAAAACAATGTTTCTGAGTTTACTCGTTTAATTTTGTTCACGATTTCTCCTCTGTGGAGGGTCTGTTTCTTGGGAGGTCTCGAAGCTGTAGGTCGAGCTTGTTCTTTGTATTTTTTATCTGCTCGAAATTTATTTTCTTTACAAAGGTGGTCATTTCCTGATATATTTTTAAGTATTGAAGGTTTTACACGCAATAGTTTTATGATCTTATTCTTAATTGTTAGAGTATCGTTTTCAAAGTCGATTTTAGCTTTTAACATTTTTAAATTGTTATCTCCGAGAATACCATCGTATGGCAATGGGGTGTCTTGGTCTCTTATAATTTGAAATTTACATTTTTCACCTATTTCTTGTAGGTCTAAAGTTACCTGGCCTAGTGTTTGTTCCGGTCTACTTTTATTTATGCCGATTAGGGTTACTCTTTCGCCTGTCGGTCGCGGGCAATTTTCTTTCAGTAAGCTTGATTTTATTAGACTAACTCCTGCTCCTGAATCTATCAAAAGGTAAACTTCTTTGTTTAGTAGGGTTGAGTGACATTTAAATGAATATAGGTCTCTTGTCCCTATAGGATCTGGGGTTTCTGCGCTGCTATATAAATTTAGAAGGAGAGTCGCACAGCGCTCGTGATCTCCGTGTTCTCGTTTAAATTTTCCTCCGTGTAGTTTACATTAGCGTCTGACTCATACGGTTGGTCGGTGTAGTTCACGTTTGTGTTACGCGTGTTTGGTGCTGAAGGTTGGTTGTCTCGTGCGAAATTGTTTTTGCGATAACATGTTTCTACTGTGTGGTTAGTCCTTTTGCAGAACGTGCAAAATTTATCATTTACTGGGCCACGGAAGTGTCCGTCTCTACGCATTTGGTTTTGGTTATTGAAATTGTTCGGGCTACTGGGGCCGGTGCCATACGTTCGGCTCGGGCCACGGGCATTATTCTCATATCGGTTGTTATACTGATTACGATAATTATTATTGTTCCTGTTGTTGTCCTGCCTACGCTGGGCGTCATGGTGATCGCGGTCACCCTTGTTACGGTAGTGCATCAGCTGATGCCATTTTTCTTCCTCTAGCGCAATAGTGTAGGCCTCATTGAGGTCTCGCGCCTTTTGATTTCGAACCGCTTGGGCTATTTCCCTGCTTGATAAACCTGATATGAAAGTGTTCATAGCGATTTCTTGGGCGATGCTGAGTCTGCCATCCAATAATGGGTCCTGGGGACCGTCGCACGTGTCTCTGATGTGTCGCGCATATTCTACATAAGCTCTGTCTACGCGTGACAAGAAAGCACCTGAGGTTTCGTTATTTCGCTGTCTAATGTTTTGCAACTCGCTTAGTAAATAACCAGAGTGGTGACTTGAGCCAAATTGTTGTTGCAAGTCGCGTTTCAATTCTGACCAGTTTCTGGGAGCACTGTGTCTTACAGCTGCAGCTGGTCCAGTTAGTTGGGTCAATGCGTATCTAAACAAAGCCTCGGTTTGAGCGGGCGTTGCTAACTTACGCGCCTGTTCAAAATTATCGAGAAAAATAAAGAGAGTGCTTCTATTTCCGTCGTACGGTTTTATAAAGTGTATGAGTGAGTTGGTCGACATTATTTCGACTTGTTTAGGTACTTGTATATCCGATGCATTTTTTGATTTAGCTTCGAAGTCTTCTTTAACGTTGAGACTCATTGTGACAATAGGTACTTATGTATTTGTTATTTATTTAAATTTATACGAGTGAATATATATAAAAAAAAATCTAATTTTAATGATGTGTATTATAATTTTTCTGGGTTATCTCCGGCTCACAGGAGAATATAACCTAATTATAATAATACGTGTCGTACAGTTCTCTTATTCTAGCATAGTTCATAAAGATTTTAAATTAGCACAGATTAATACAATTAAACTACTCACAAAATAATCTTCTTCATGGTTACGACGCCTGAAAGTCTGAAGACTCCCACTTCGAGAAGCCGCGTCGACGCCTTTCCTCTGCCGCTCGGTGTACGCGCTTGCCTCGCCTCTCCTTCGCTGCTCGCTCCGTGCTGGAACTAGCTGGACAGCCTTGGCGCCACGAAGAAGTGGTTGCGAAGCCCGCTCCGCAGAATGCCTCGCCTCGGCTAGAGACACTCGTTGGGTACCGCCGGTGCAGGTCGCCAAACCTCTTCACGAAGACTCGTTCGGTTCACGCGCACGTGAAGGATCACTCCGGACCCGGGACTCGAACAGTTCTTGGTTTTAATGGATTTGCCGGTATCACGTTTATTATCCCACCGCTGCCACCAATTTGTTATGGCGGTAAGTCATAGGAGGGTTTTTAAAAAAGGATTTTAATCGCCAACCTACGCTGTTGCACCTTATGATGCCTAGGTTCTAACTATTTGGGGTCCAGCAAGACGCTAGGCCGTCAAGCTGGGTTGAATTAGATTTATTTGCGAGAACAGTTTATTTATTTAAACACTTGGATTATTTTTATTCACTTTTAATGTCAATAACTTGGTTGTACAATATTATTATAATTAAACACTTAGAATATTATTAACTAGAGAGTAACTGACGCACAGGGTAGATGTTGTACCAGTAATTGTTGAGTAAGGAGTGAGCACGGGGCTTGTATTGTCCGCCCTCTTATAGTTGCGCAAGCGCACAGGGGTGGTTTGCTTGCAGGGTGGCCTGAGTGGCGTCCCTCATAAATCTATCTACTTTTAATGGGATGGCTCTAGCCGTCCGTAAGGAATATATGGGTGAGAGTGTCCATTGGGGATATAACAATCCTCCCCCCTTAGAACAAAGACGAGGATTTTTTAATTAACCTCGGCTTTACGGGAATACATCCTCGTTCTGGGTCTGAGTGGAATTTCTTCTTCTTTTACAACATTATCTTCCGTAACACTAAGTCTTCTTAGACTAATACTTCGGTTATCCTGGTTACTCTCGTTAACTCTTACATTATTGAAAATATTAATACATTTAGTCATACAATTATTATCATCGTCGCCATTTACACAGACGGTACGCATTAGGTAATTACAAAAAAGTTTCTTAAGTCTATACATCATATAAGCAATACCAAAAGCTAAACAAGCATAAAGTACATAAGCATAATAATTTGCGTATTTAACTGCATGGGGTTGGTCCTTAATTGCTTTCATTTCTCGTTCAAACTGATCCAACTTGTGGGATGCTATATTCAAATCGTCAAGCTTTATATTATTTAATTGAATGGGATCCATCTTGCTAATATCGTCGCGGAAATTTTCATATTTACAACAATCATCCATAGTTATATCTATAGGTATATAGGGAGCTGTCCAATTCACAGTTATATCTCCTGAAGCCTTTATTACTATTTCTGGTGTAAATACAGTACATCCAATAGCCAAATTTAATATACCGGCTCCTTCAATAGTGCCGTCTGTTACATCTGTTCCACATGATTCCGTAAAAACTTCCTTATCTGAAAATACATATAAAAATCTGTTGCCTGAAATCGGCTGCCAAAGCTTAATATTACCAACTAGTATTCTAGTATTACAATAGTTAGGTATCTTCGTAGGATGATTTGCTAATATATCTACTTCACATGATACAAGGGATTTTGTTGACATTACTGCTGGCTTCTTACATATATAGTTGCTTATATCTAACCGTTTACATTCGTTCTTCAGGTCATCAAATTGTATATAACTATTCTTGTCCATAGATAAGCCCAGATATTTATGAGTTATTTGTACCATTGCAAAGGTTTTAAAATTTTCATTTTGTTGCCTATAAGGGATTGGGAAAGGCACTACATGAAATAATTTCAGATTTTCCGTTGGGTGTACCAAAGGTATCCTAATTATCGTTATAATTTTACCGTTAATATAAAGGTTATTAATTCTGAAATATCTAAGAGAGTATGCACCGTGTGTAAGCTCGGCTGCAAAGGCAAATCATAGCCTGAAGGGATCCTTCCTTGGGTTTCCATGAGTTCAGCGCTCAGCTGTATAGGGGTTATCACTGAAGGGTGTAAAATATTTGCTTTAGAAAACAATATGGAGTCTACGAGGTCTCCGACAATTTGCTGGATAGTGAGTGCTTCCTCGTGTAGAGTGTGCACTTGGTTACTTAGGGCATTAAGAAGAGTCACGTTCGACATTTTTGAGTGTAATTTATTTTATTCATTATTTATTGTTTCCATGTTTCGATTTATTGTGTACTCGTTGTACATAAGTTTATGTATTGTACTGTTAAAGTTTTTGATTGTTGCTTGGACTACGTGTACATTTTCCTGAATTGCATTAGCCATTTTATCTTGTGATTGAGTAAGTTGTTCAATAGATTTGTCATAATATTTTGCATCATCTTCATCAAGTGTCCCGAAGATCGCCTTAAAAACATTACCTACTACGTTAACTAAGCCTCGTCGTTTCCTATAGTTGGTTTCGACTTTACCTACTAAATGCTTTATCGCCTCTAACTTCGTCTTACAGTTACTCAGTGTCATTTCGATCGTCGCGATTTCCTTGTCATACGGGTTTACATTTACAATAGATACGATTTTTGAGTTAGAAAGTTTTGTGTGTACCAGCTGGGTCTCTAGGTTGTCTACAGCATTGAGAATCGCCGTTAGGTTCCTGTATGTAATGAGTTTCCAATTATCTTGATAAATTCTAACGTTTCCTATCGGATCGTAATATATGCCGTTTCCTCCTTCCTGTGGGGTTAATATTGATCTCGTTGCCGCTGCGTGTCGCATGTTTAGCACGACCAGCGCTATTGCTCTGTAATGAAATAAAATGTACTTATACTACTTATTCGTAATTTCTATACCTTATTCTTATTGGTTTCAAATATACTAACATATTTTATTTTTATTTTCTTATGAGAATCCTACCTTAATCCGTATATTTTGTTATTATTTTAATTTTAATTAATTTCCTAACCTTAATATAAATCATCATATGTGGGAGTACGGAGCTCCTCCTCGATTATCGATTCTATTACCTTTGTTTGGTTAACATCTGGTGGTTTCGTGATAATCCTATCCAGTGTGTCCATATCGATTATTTCATAATTTTCACTTATATCTCTATTATAACTCGTGCTGGCATTGTTGCAGTCACTACTTCTTTCATCGCTCACGGGAGCCCTTAAGCCGCCGCTACTATTTTCATCGCTCACGGGAGCCCTTAAGCCGCCGCTACTATTTTCATCGCTCACGGGAGCCCTTAAGCCGCCGCTACTGTTTTCATCGCTCGTGGGGACATTGGGGTCGCCACCGTTATCATCTTCCTCTATAATTTCGTTAAGTAACTCTAAATCTTCTATCTGTTCTATCGTCAAATTACGTCCATCCATTACTGTGGGATGTATTTCGGATATATTCACTCGTTTGGTCGTACTTCCATTCACTATAGTTACATTATGATAATTTTCATCAAACTCTACTATTTCCCAACCGGGGTCAAACCTCGCGGAGAGAGCTGACTGCGGTTGCCGTACCTTTAAATAAACTTTGTCACCTATATTATATGTTCTATTTTTGGGGTTATTTCTCGCATCTGTCCTTTCCTTGGATTTTTGTTTTGACTGTATTATATTGCTACGCGCTAACTTGTGCATTGTTTGCAATCTTTCAATTACTTCTTTTACATAGTCGTCATAAGTGTGAGTGGATTGAAGATTAAGTTCTTCTTCACTTGGAATAGTCGCTTCTCTACCGAATACTAGTTCGTAGGGTGTATATTTAGTTGTATTATGCATAGAGAGGTTATATGACATCATTGCTGTTGGTAATAATTTATTCCAATTGGATTGTCGTTCATTTACATAACTCCGTAGGTATTCCTTTAGCGTTCCATGTGTGCGTTCCAAAGCACCATTTGATTGCGGGTGATATGTAGAAGATAATCTATGTTTTACACCTAACGTTTTCAATACTTCATCAAAAGTTTTTGATACAAAGTTCTTACCGTTATCACTCTGTATTTCTTTCGGTAAACCAAACTGTGAGATAAACAATAAAAGTTTGTTAGCTACCTGAGGGGCTGACATTCCTTTCAATGGGTATGCCGCACTGTACTTTGTTAAGTCGTCCTGAATGGTCAATATGTATTTGTGTCCCTTTGTAGTGGGTGGGAGCGGACCAACAATGTCCGTGAAGATTTTATCAAAAGGGTTTTTTGAAGTGGTTGTTATCACTTGAGGTACATGCGTATTCTGCCTGTTATATTTACTTTTCCTACAGGTCTCGCAATTTTTACAGAATTCTTCTATATCTTTTTTCATTCCTTTCCAGTAATATTTCCTAGCTATGTATTCATACGTTTTGGTAGAACCTAAGTGTCCTATCATTGGTGGTGAATGATTTTCCTCTAGTATTTTGGGTACGTTTTCTCTTGGTACATTTATTAAGTTATTATTATATAAAGTTATCGATTCATTTTCTTTATTTAATTCATTTAAGGCATGTAAGAATAATTTATTTAAGTGGTTGTTATTCGTGACGAAGTTTTCGATTGACAGGTGATTTATACCATCCATGTCTATATGATTTCTTAGTTTGTGCAGTGTTCTGAGTAATATTTCTTCGTTTATTGGCTCGTTAGCCTTATCAGTTAAGAATAAAAAATAATATTTCTGTTTCGTCCTAGGATTTTCTAGTGTTTTAATCTCGCCTATTTCTCTGTTTTCGGCTCTAAAATTTATACTTCTTATCCTATTTAACACTTGTGTCTGTGGCAGAAGGTCTGTTGACAGATCAGTTGTTGCTCTGATAACGATGTGCTTATCAAATATTCGCGGGTGAGTTATACTTGCTTCTTTCGTTTTAATTCGCGGGTTTTTTGGGTAGTTTTTATATTGGGCTGCCTCTGTTCTAATTTTATCAATGAAGTTTTCTAGAGGTATGTAATTTACAAATTCCGTCTTTTCAATGGGTGGATTTCTGGATAACGCATCTGCGTTTGAATTAATTTTACCTGCTTTATATTCAATTTTATAATCATACTCCTCTAATTTTAAACGCCATCTAACTAATCGACTACCGGGTTCTTTTACATTGAATAGCCATTTCAAGGGTCTGTGGTCTGTTACTACTGTAAATTTCATTCCGTATAGGTATGGTCTAAATTGTTGAATTGTCCATATGATCGCTAATAATTCCTTTTCTGTTGTCGAGTAATTCTTTTCTGCCTTATTCATCGTTCTGCTTGCGTAACATATAGGTAGGTCTTCTCCTATCTTTCCTTGCGATAGTATTCCGCCTATTGCAAAATTTGAAGCGTCCGTTGTGACAATAAACTCTTTTGTAAAGTCGGGGTACTGAAGTAAGGGTGCCTTTGTTAGCTTATCTTTAAGGGTGTTAAATGATTCATTTACTCTTTCTGACCAGTTGAAGACTGCGTCTTTCTTTAACAGTTCCGTTAATGGTTTACTTAATCTCGAGAAATCTTTTATAAAGCGTCTATAATATCCTGCTAAGCCTAAGAATGATTTTATATCTCTTGGGTTTTTAGGTTTTGGAAAATCTGTGATTGCTTTAATTTTTTCGGGATTCGGGCTTACACCTTTCTCTGATATGTTGTGACCTAGGTAGATCACTTCTTTACGTAGAAAATTACATTTTTCGGGTTGTAGTTGCAAATTTGCGCCTCTTAGTCTGTCAAATATGTCTTTTAGTCGTTTGTTGTGCTCTTCTAGGGTTTTTGCATAAAGAACTACGTCATCGAGGTAGACAAAGCATTGATTACCTTGTAATCCAGCTAATACGCTGTCCATCAATCTTTGGAACGTTGCAGGGGCATTCTTGAGGCCAAAGGGCATCTTCTTAAAGTGAAAGTGACCTTGGGGAATAGTGAAAGCAGTCTTATGTGCGTCACTAGGATCCATGGGTATTTGATGAAAACCGCTCGCTAAATCTAATGTTGTAAAGTATTTGCTGTTTCCTAATTGATCTAATATTTCATTTATATTTGGTAGGGGATAGGCGTCTCCTACGGTTTGACAATTTAGGTTTCTATAGTCAATTACTATTCGCCATGCCTTTTCTCCGTTTGGTTTATTCTTTTTGGGGACCACCCAGATGGGGCTGGTATAGGGAGAGTTACTTGGTTCAATTATATCGTCATCTAACATTTTCGCCATTTGTTTAATTACTTCGGCTTTATGACATTCGGGGTATCTATACGTCTTTGTGCAAACAGGTGGAGCATCTCCGGTATTTATTGTGTGTTTTACTTTATTTGTTGCTGACAATTTATCGCCTTCCAGATAAAAGATGTCCGGGTACTGTTCACAGACTGACAAAAGGGTCTGTCTTTCCTCTTTGTTTAAATGGTCCGTCTTTATTTGTTCACGCAATCGGTCAGCACGCGCCTCATTGTCATTGCGGGTGAAATTGACAAAAAACTGTTCCTCTATTCTTTTGAGATTTATTTTAGCTGATTCCATCTTTATTTCTTTTTCTGTTGGGTTTAAAATGGTTGTGAATGCAGTTCCGCGTTGTGTTACCTTTAGAAATGCATTGGGTATTGTTACGTTTTCTTTGAAAGTCATTTTTTCGCATAACCCTTCACCAATGTCCGGGTTGAAGATTTCTACCTCTATTACGCACTCGCTACGGGGCGGTATTATTAACGGAAACAATGTTTCTGAGTTTACTCGTTTAATTTTGTTCACGATTTCTCCTCTGTGGAGGGTCTGTTTCTTGGGAGGTCTCGAAGCTGTAGGTCGAGCTTGTTCTTTGTATTTTTTATCTGCTCGAAATTTATTTTCTTTACAAAGGTGGTCATTTCCTGATATATTTTTAAGTATTGAAGGTTTTACACGCAATAGTTTTATGATCTTATTCTTAATTGTTAGAGTATCGTTTTCAAAGTCGATTTTAGCTTTTAACATTTTTAAATTGTTATCTCCGAGAATACCATCGTATGGCAATGGGGTGTCTTGGTCTCTTATAATTTGAAATTTACATTTTTCACCTATTTCTTGTAGGTCTAAAGTTACCTGGCCTAGTGTTTGTTCCGGTCTACTTTTATTTATGCCGATTAGGGTTACTCTTTCGCCTGTCGGTCGCGGGCAATTTTCTTTCAGTAAGCTTGATTTTATTAGACTAACTCCTGCTCCTGAATCTATCAAAAGGTAAACTTCTTTGTTTAGTAGGGTTGAGTGACATTTAAATGAATATAGGTCTCTTGTCCCTATAGGATCTGGGGTTTCTGCGCTGCTATATAAATTTAGAAGGAGAGTCGCACAGCGCTCGTGATCTCCGTGTTCTCGTTTAAATTTTCCTCCGTGTAGTTTACATTAGCGTCTGACTCATACGGTTGGTCGGTGTAGTTCACGTTTGTGTTACGCGTGTTTGGTGCTGAAGGTTGGTTGTCTCGTGCGAAATTGTTTTTGCGATAACATGTTTCTACTGTGTGGTTAGTCCTTTTGCAGAACGTGCAAAATTTATCATTTACTGGGCCACGGAAGTGTCCGTCTCTACGCATTTGGTTTTGGTTATTGAAATTGTTCGGGCTACTGGGGCCGGTGCCATACGTTCGGCTCGGGCCACGGGCATTATTCTCATATCGGTTGTTATACTGATTACGATAATTATTATTGTTCCTGTTGTTGTCCTGCCTACGCTGGGCGTCATGGTGATCGCGGTCACCCTTGTTACGGTAGTGCATCAGCTGATGCCATTTTTCTTCCTCTAGCGCAATAGTGTAGGCCTCATTGAGGTCTCGCGCCTTTTGATTTCGAACCGCTTGGGCTATTTCCCTGCTTGATAAACCTGATATGAAAGTGTTCATAGCGATTTCTTGGGCGATGCTGAGTCTGCCATCCAATAATGGGTCCTGGGGACCGTCGCACGTGTCTCTGATGTGTCGCGCATATTCTACATAAGCTCTGTCTACGCGTGACAAGAAAGCACCTGAGGTTTCGTTATTTCGCTGTCTAATGTTTTGCAACTCGCTTAGTAAATAACCAGAGTGGTGACTTGAGCCAAATTGTTGTTGCAAGTCGCGTTTCAATTCTGACCAGTTTCTGGGAGCACTGTGTCTTACAGCTGCAGCTGGTCCAGTTAGTTGGGTCAATGCGTATCTAAACAAAGCCTCGGTTTGAGCGGGCGTTGCTAACTTACGCGCCTGTTCAAAATTATCGAGAAAAATAAAGAGAGTGCTTCTATTTCCGTCGTACGGTTTTATAAAGTGTATGAGTGAGTTGGTCGACATTATTTCGACTTGTTTAGGTACTTGTATATCCGATGCATTTTTTGATTTAGCTTCGAAGTCTTCTTTAACGTTGAGACTCATTGTGACAATAGGTACTTATGTATTTGTTATTTATTTAAATTTATACGAGTGAATATATATAAAAAAAAATCTAATTTTAATGATGTGTATTATAATTTTTCTGGGTTATCTCCGGCTCACAGGAGAATATAACCTAATTATAATAATACGTGTCGTACAGTTCTCTTATTCTAGCATAGTTCATAAAGATTTTAAATTAGCACAGATTAATACAATTAAACTACTCACAAAATAATCTTCTTCATGGTTACGACGCCTGAAAGTCTGAAGACTCCCACTTCGAGAAGCCGCGTCGACGCCTTTCCTCTGCCGCTCGGTGTACGCGCTTGCCTCGCCTCTCCTTCGCTGCTCGCTCCGTGCTGGAACTAGCTGGACAGCCTTGGCGCCACGAAGAAGTGGTTGCGAAGCCCGCTCCGCAGAATGCCTCGCCTCGGCTAGAGACACTCGTTGGGTACCGCCGGTGCAGGTCGCCAAACCTCTTCACGAAGACTCGTTCGGTTCACGCGCACGTGAAGGATCACTCCGGACCCGGGACTCGAACAGTTCTTGGTTTTAATGGATTTGCCGGTATCACGTTTATTATCCCACCGCTGCCACCAATTTGTTATGGCGGTAAGTCATAGGAGGGTTTTTAAAAAAGGATTTTAATCGCCAACCTACGCTGTTGCACCTTATGATGCCTAGGTTCTAACTATTTGGGGTCCAGCAAGACGCTAGGCCGTCAAGCTGGGTTGAATTAGATTTATTTGCGAGAACAGTTTATTTATTTAAACACTTGGATTATTTTTATTCACTTTTAATGTCAATAACTTGGTTGTACAATATTATTATAATTAAACACTTAGAATATTATTAACTAGAGAGTAACTGACGCACAGGGTAGATGTTGTACCAGTAATTGTTGAGTAAGGAGTGAGCACGGGGCTTGTATTGTCCGCCCTCTTATAGTTGCGCAAGCGCACAGGGGTGGTTTGCTTGCAGGGTGGCCTGAGTGGCGTCCCTCATAAATCTATCTACTTTTAATGGGATGGCTCTAGCCGTCCGTAAGGAATATATGGGTGAGAGTGTCCATTGGGGACATAACAACTGTATAAGGTACTAACAAAACATTGTGACTTGCGAAGTTTGTTTGTCAGTTCTTCTTCGCATTGAATTTAGAACTGGCGGAATTTTCGACATGTCCAAGCGTAGGTTACCTACCTATGGATGAAATTATACAATAAACAATAAACAATATTAAAATGTTTTCTTTAGTAGCGGAAGAGAGAATTCTTTACATTAAACATACGGCAGGCGCTGAACGCTGACCACTTATTAAAACAAGAGACCTATTGGTGATTTAGAAAGCTGAAGTGGACTGTGTTTTCGTTGGTATCCAGGGTCGACCCTTTCTTTTTTTTTTTTTTTTATTGAAACTGACACGGTTTGCCACATCACCCACAACATCCGTGATGTGAGCCCATAACACCGGGTGAACTTGGTGCCACGTCAGTGCTTCCCTTCGGTCGTGCCGGCTACACTGAACTGGACGGAAAACACAAACTATTTATATAGCCGTTTCGACCGACCTTTCATTCAGTGCGGTGCTACCAACCCGGGCGGGTTAAACCCTACCACCTAGTATTATAAGAAGGGAGTCATATCCCTTAGTCGGCTTTTACGACATACACGGGGAGAGATGCAGTGGGACTATTCTTTTAAAGTACCGGCCCCACACGGTACATACCGGCCCCACACGGTACATACCGGCCCCACACGGTACACACATTCTTGAATACATTCATTACATACATTC
Organism: Nematopogon swammerdamellus; assembly: GCA_946902875.1. Classification (NCBI taxonomy): domain Eukaryota; kingdom Metazoa; phylum Arthropoda; class Insecta; order Lepidoptera; family Adelidae; genus Nematopogon; species Nematopogon swammerdamellus. The sequence continues at coordinate 29,484,300 of OX336335.1, forward strand.
TTGAATGGAACCTCCTTTTAATGTTCTTGCTCCGATAAAGATGATGAACTTTCTTTTTGTCACCGGTTGGTTTGGAGAAGTCAGGGAGAACAATCGGGAATGAATGATATGGAGGTAGGTTTGGAAAGGAATTTTTAATTTTACTCATGAAGTTTTCGACCTACCTACGATAATCTCCTTGCCATATGAAATTTAGTGATGCCAATGAAATATATTGAAAATCCCTAAAATGTGAAGAATAACCACCTATCAAGCAGCAAGTAAGCAACGAAGACTTACAGCCGATATCACCGCCTTCAGCTACAATGTAGCCGCCAGTTACCTCCTGTCAAATGTCACTATAAACTACAAATAACTGTTGGTTTTTATTTAACTGGAGGTGGTGAAAACGTGGGCTGTAATGAGGAATTAAAATTAAAATGAAATAAGTATCAATTATAAACATTCTGTAGAACAATTTATTAACCTCGGGAGAATGGTCCAGAAAAAATCAATGTAATATATTTATCAAGTAAAATTTGAAATGAAAATGAAATGAAATGAAAATATACTTTATTGCACAAAAAGTGACAAAAGGCGAACTTAAAGCGTAAAGGCATTATCTGCGCTAGTCATGCCTGGGATTGTGAGTAGGGTAGATGGGTAGTGCGGAAAATTAAATGAGAGAAAAAAAAATATATTTAAAGATGTGTATAAAAATAAACAATAAAATATAAATAAAAATAATGACATACAACTAAATACATTCGTGACATACATACATACAGGTTCAAAAGTACATACATATACACATATAAACAAATACATACATACATATATACCTAATGCAGTTTCTATACCATATACAATAATATACAATTTATGTATTAGATTTAAAATATCGGTAAACCTTTTACAAGTGTTATCCATAGCATTCATGAATGAAATGGGCAAATCATACATTGAATAAATAACAGCTTCAAAAACCTTAGTTTGGAGAAGCTCCAAGGTTTTTTCATGTCTTAGTATAAACAACACCTTAATTTTCCATTTTGGATTCACATCCCGAACGGACGAGGTATCGTGAAGTCCTTTCAGAAAGTATGTAGAACCTGCATTCAGGCTCAAATTGTAGCTGACTGGGTTGATACCAGTGTACTGTGCGCAGTGCGGCCGCACAGCAGCATCATCGAAGCGGCGGCGTTCTTCTCTAGTTCTGTAATAGCCAGCAGTTCAAAAGAGAAGTCTCCAGTATTGTACCTTCTCAGAGTTAATATTGGCTGATCAGAGAATGTGCTCTGACCCCTCTGATTCTGCCGCCCGCACCGAATTTGATAAAAATTAATAAAAATTAATTTTTATCAAAAATTAATTTTAATTAATTTTTAGGTCTAGATTTAATTATTTTTGTTAATGTTGTGTGTTCAATAAAGATCACTATTAGAATATTTACACGACTGTTCTGTTGGCTAGGCATCAGTAACTAAATTAGTCAACGAAGATAAAAATTTATGTATACACATTTACATTGGTGTCTTCGTCAACAGTTTTGGACCTCCTCCTGCAGATATGAATCTCGTCAATCTGCTCCCTCTACTGGGCATTTCTGAACGGGAGTTCCTGCAGGAGGAGGTCCAAAACTGTTATTTATCTTTGAGAGTCTACTTCTTGAAGTTATCCTGCCATAAATTTAGTTACAATCAGAGACGTATTGCAGCGACTTGCTTCTGCAGAATTCAAATATTTACTTCTGCTTCTGATTGGCTCCTAAATGTATTCAAATGTTTGGCCGCAACTCCAGCGCAGCCAACCACTATGGCATTCACTTTTTGTTCGTAATTTTGGTCTTGGTTTTCCATAATCGTTCAACATACATGTATTTTTATTTCTTCATGTAGTCTGGTATGGGTGGTTGAGTCAGAGGGGCCAAAATGCATGCTCCGACCAGCCATTATCAACTCCAAGAAGGCACCATAATGGAGACTTCCGTTTTGCGTGGCATTACACTTTATTTATACACTAGGCTGGCTACTCTGAAATAACCCAATTTCTGAAGTACCTAACGGATAATGGATATAAAAGAATGGATCAAGAAGCGGTTTGGCCTCGCGGACTGCAGCCTCGACAACCTGCTGTGGAACGTCTTCTGGATGATGAGGTGTTTGACAATGAACCTCGATATCACTTCCGATCATTGTGAGTAACATTCCTTTTCCTATAAACATAAACTCCCTGATAAGTGTTCCCCACCTTACTGTTACTAGAACTCGATATAACTTCCGATTATTGTGAGTAAAATTCCTTTTCCTATGAACATAAACTCTCCCCCCCCCCCCCCCCCCCCCCCCCCTCTCTCTACTGTTATTAGAACTATAATATCCTTTTTAAGCGGCGAGTGGCCGATCGGTCTGTGTGTCGGCTTCTCTTGCTAGAGATCCGAGGTTCGAGTCCGGTCGACGTGTACTGCTACTGTTCCACGGTTCGGATGCCATGTAAAACTGTAGGTCCACCGGGTTGACGGAAGGATATTGCCTAAGGCCGTTGCCACACATTAAGTGGCATAAAGTGTAATATTATTATTATTAATTCTTGACATTCCTTTTGAAAATCTACAGGACCTTGTCAGCCGCGGTAGCTCAGTGATGCGATCGGCCGATTGTCGTTCATGATCATAAGCACATCTGGGCGCGACCAGAACTCGGATGGGTATCCGTTTGACCGTTGGAGGCCGACCGTGGTTCAGATGTCTCATAAAAGCTGTAGGTCCCTTCCCTTCTTACCTTACTAGCTGGTAAGTTTAACCCACCCAGGTTGGTACCTCCGCACTGAATTAAAGGTCCAACGAAGAGGCTATGTAAGTAGTTCGAGTTTTTCGTCAAGTATAATGTAGCCGAGACGACCAAAGGGAAGCACTGACATGGCACCTAACTCACTAAGGTGTTATGGGCTGACATCACGGATCATATAGGCGATGTAGCCAACCGTGTCAGTTTTCATATAAAAAAATTATACCATATTTTCGCAATACGACACTGGAACCATTGGAAAATTATTTAAAAATGTTGACTTATCTAGCCGCCAGCCTGATCACATACGCGTTCGACCTGACCTGCCTGCTGTCCTATCTCTACTGCTACCTCTTCTGCCTCTTCTACAACTGGGGCTGGGTGTACCCGGTGCGGCAAGACTTCACCGCCATCATCATCATCGTCAGTCTCAGCTTTGCGAGCAACATATCCACCATAAAGCTCACCTACATGTTCGTTCTTAGGTGAGGTTGCGACATTAAAATCTAATAATTCCTCTGCATTCTTTGAATCATTGAGCCTGTTTCTACCGGATTACGGGGAGCCAAAAGTAGTATTGTGATTTTGGCAGCGTTTATATGTTACGTCATGTTCTACATGTTACATTATCTAATGTATGTGTGTTCATCTGTTCCCTCATAGAGTCTACGTTATAGTTGAACCCATCTCGATCGGTGGTTTCGATAGTCCGCGTGTCATGGCTAGATTTTTTTTCTTTTCAAAGTTACCACTGCACTGCTAAGTATCATATTATACCATACCGCTTGGTAATTTGGAAGGCTGAAAGTGGAATGTAGGATGTGTGGAATTGTGACCTAAGTTCCATAGGCGTGATTCTGTCGGTATTGCCTGCTTACGGTTTTCGGTGGTATCCAGGGTCGACCCTTTCTTGAATGGAATGTCCTTTTAACGTTCTTGCTTCGATAAAGATGACGAATCATTTCTTTTGTGAATGACAAATGACAAATGAGATGTCATTGATTTCTTTATTTTGTCACCGGTTGGTTGTTGGAAGTCAGGGAGAACAATTTGCGAATGAAAATGATTGGAGGTATGAAATAAATATATTAAATATTTATTTATTTCCAGTTACACATTTGCTTAGCCTAAATTTCATGATTTCTTACAAACTATATCACTAAAGAAAAATTACAGACTAGCACTCGTTAATTTATATAGTCCTACCTCACACGCTAGGATACCCTGTGTTGTGTGAGGCAGGGTCTTTCACCTCGTATAAGTTTAGTATTATATAAAATGTATAAGTATTTGTGTATGTATATATCTACGTGTATATGTATGTGGTTGTGTATGAGTATGTGTTTATGTTATGTCTGTGAACATAATTGTGTGTTGGGGTGGGTGTATGATTTATCTATTGTAATTTTTAGGTTTCCGTGTCCCTACGCCGTCTATCTGTCTGTCTGTCCTACTGCTGTATCTTTGGAAACCTTAATAGGTAGCTGGTTGAAATTTTCTCAGAATACGTGTTATCAAATATCATGGCTGATATAACAAGAAACAACAAAAGGTAGAAAAAGCAAAAAATTAAGGGGATACAAGAAAATGTTTTTTTTTTTGGTAGGTTTTGAAAGGAATTTTTAATTTTACTGATGAAGTTTTCGACCTACCTTAAGCCACCCATTTTGGGTTTGATAAAAAAACAGTTTTTATTCATTCTAGAAAGAAGCTAATGCAGATAATCGACGAGTACCGCACCATTGACCAGCTCGTGGATCCAGCCTCCCGCTACGGCCGCTCTATGCTCTCTCGATTGGAGAACATAAAGAAAAGATCACTCGTTTTCTGGTGCAGCTTCGTCGGAGGCAGCATCTGTTACCTTTGCCTCCCGCTGGTTGCTCCCGGACGGAACCTGCCGGAGAATTCATTGTATCTTTACGGTAATGACCTTATAAACTTTTCACCTGACTTCGGCGAAGCCAAAAGGGGGCTTATGATTTTGTCAGCGTGTGAATGTTCATCTAAAGATAAACAGAGCCTAAACTATTTCACCGATTTCGAAATAGGAGCATTGTTGGATTCGTTTCGATAGTTCGCGTGTTACGGTAGATCTTTAATTAAATAACGAAATTAAATAAAAATTTTTTTTCTTCAAACCCCATCGAGCGCGGTATCGCAGACAAGAGCTTGAAAACTCTCTCGTATATTCAATGATTTAGAAATAAAAGGAATGAGCCGCGACCAGCCTAACTAAACGGTCGAAAGATCACCCATCCAAAGTTATTCTACGGGACCGCACCCGCGGAGTCTGTTTCAATATCGAGATCAAACGTCGATTCAACGCACCACCGAGCTATCGACGCTGGCATAATAACCTGAAATAAGTACCTTGAGATACATTATGACCGCACACATAATGAATTAAAGCTAAAATGTTAAGTATTTTGCAGGGTTGGAGCCGATGTTCGAATCTCCCAACTATGAGATCGCCTATACGCTGATACTTCTCGCGGGCGTCACGGCTACACTGGTGCCGTCGAACGTCACCGTCCTGTTCATCGTGCTGGTCGGCTACGTCGAGGCCCACATCTTCGCCCTCACTGAGGAGTTCCACCATTTGTGGGAGGACGTTGTGTATTCTGAGGATCTGGCGTCTTCTTCGAACTTTTCTGAGCACAGAGCCATCTTTAATTGTGCGTTAAACCCACACGAGATACCCAGTAGAGAGAAACGGGATAAAATTTTAAACGACCGCGTGAAACAAAGGCTCAGTTTATTAGTAAGCCGACATGGGGAAATGCTGATACTTCTTCGAAGAATCTGCGTTTTGTTCGAAGGAATCATAGCATGTGAGTTCATGCTGACAATGATCGCGCTGTGCGCTGTTCTACTGGGAGGATTGGAAGATACGTTCCTTCAAATACCCTACACGATAATTCAGCTGGTGGTGGACTCGCTGGTAGGACAGAGGCTTCTGGACGCCGGATCGTTGTTCGAGGAGTCTGTATACAACTGCGGCTGGGAAAACTTCGACGTCTCCAATATGAAGACTATTCAGGTTGTGCTGCAGTGCTCGCAGAGACCGCTGCGCTTGACTGCAGGAGGCATCACGACGCTCTGCTACGAGAGTTTCATGTCGATTACTAAATCCGTTTATTCTGCTTATGCCACTTTGAGCAGTGCTATGAATTAGACTATTTTATGCCTTCAGTAAATATAATATTAGCACGCAAATTTCTAAATAACCTATCTGGTCAGCCTGCGATGTATTTGATCACATTATTATTTGTAGTAACTCAGGTCAATGTAGTACGAAAATTGTAATTTAGTGATAAAATAATAAGCAAATGATCAGCTGTTGTAACAAAATGTATGTGTAGTTGAATAGCAGTTTATTTTTGTTATTTATGTTTTTTTAATGGAAACTGACACAGTTGGCTACATCACCTACAACATCTGTGATGTCAGCCCATAACACCTGGTGAAATAGGTGCCATGTCAGTGCTTCCCTTAATTTCATATCGGCTAGACCGAACTGTGCGGTGGTACCAAACCAGGCGGGATAAACCCTACCACCTAGTAAGGTAAGAAGGGAAGGGGCCTACAGTTTAACATGGAATCCGAACCACGGTCAGCCTCCAACGGTCGAGCGGATTACGGTGGCCATCGAAATCCGTTATTATGATTGTGCATAAACTGAGCAATACAAAACTGTTTCCAGTATCTTAGAATATCATAATCAAAATCAACTACAGCTTCATGGCTCGTTTTTTCCAGTTATGGCTTTGTTTAAGAGATATATATTATTTACTAGAGTGACAGCACCGTCGCCTGTCATTTGGCACGGAACGCTCTTAATATGTATGTGTGATAATGTTATTAGAAACCTCTAGAGTAGCTTTCAGACTAACTGAAAATTACACGCATTTAAAATATATGTGATATTTGCACAATATAAATATGATTTCACAGACATAGTAGATATTGTTTATTTGTTGTGTAGATACCTGCTCTCCGGGATCCTGCAATTAGATTAGCAGGGTACCAATTGCCCTCCAAGTACAGTTTCGGATTCTTCAAGAGGGGCGTGAATAAGCACCTGCCAGGCCGGCATGGCATTTGCAACCCCCACGTAATACCGAAAGTCAATGGGCACTTTCAATTTAAAAAATAAATTCGATTCATTTTCCAAATTATCAATCAATACTATACGTATATGTCCCGAGAACGCTAGCGTTCCCCCTTTGAATGACTGGCTCGTATTCACGTCGTCGCCTATATCAACACCGGGCCAAGCCTTCTCAGGAGCAGCTTTGCCTTGCGACTATTCAACAGATCTCGCTAGTCTAATTATTTCTTATTAACCCACTGACGACGTGATCGATATTACAACGACTATAATGTACGTACACTGATTATATTAAAGTGCATCGTGATTTGCATATCACAGTACCATATTGTTATCAACGTCGTCGTGTGGTTTCTGAACATATTCTGCTACAGTACCCACGGTTCCCAGTGGTCGAGAATATTCAAAATGAAACCTTTAGATTACCTTCGCTATCGCTTCGGCCTCGAGGACTCGAGCTTTGAGAATTTATTGTCCTACGTACTATGGGCCATGAAATGTATTACGTTTAATCTTGATCGCGAATCTAACGAAAGTAAGTTGAATTCTTCTATATTTGGTATTCGGTGTAAAATTCTAAGTCCATTCATTCCTTTACCCCTTACTAGGTGGTAGGCTCAAATTGTAGCTGAATAGGTTGGTACCACCGTACTGGATGTAAGATGGCCGCATAGCAGCCTCGGTTGTGTTCTCCTCTAGTCAATCAACAGCTCTCATAGCCAATAATCCAGGGAAGTCTCCGACTCAGCCACTCATAACGGATTACATAAAAAAAATATATTAATAACAATATTGCTCCTAGGACACCAAATTCTTATGAGCATGAGTACCTCCCGTATACAAGACCAGTTCGTCCTCCCGGTTATGTATGACGTACGGGTGTGAAACGTGGACTCTTGGCGGTCGCGGTTTTTTTTTTTTTTTATGGATACGCGAGACACTTCGCGCCGTCAGCATGGATTGTTGAGCCGACGACGCCCAAAAGCATTCGGTTTAGAACGGGGGCTGCGAATGCCGTGCCGGCGTGACAGATGCCTTTTTACGCTTCTCTTGAAAGATCCTAAGTCGTACATTGAAGGAAACACATGGGGAGGGGGGGTAGTGCATTCCAGAGTTTCGCAGTGCGGAAGATAAAAGAAATACTGGAGTGCTTAGTCCGCACTTTAGGCAGCTCTACAGTGTAGGGATGCATTCCCTGTCTGTTACGCGTGGACCTATGGTAAAATGCTGAAGTCGGAATCGTTTCCAACAGCTCCTCAGAGCATGCACCGTTGAACAGTCGATAGAACACACTTAGTGGCCCTATGTCTCTACGGAGCTGCAAAGGTTCAAGTTTGCATGACACTTCAAAGTCGTTAATTTGGCGAACTGCACGTCTTTGGATCGAGTCTAACAAGCCAAGTCGATATTGAGCAGCCCCACCACAAAGATGCGAGCAATACTCCATGCATGACCTCACCTGCGACTTATACAGCAGCAGGAATTGGTCAGGCGTAAAGTATCTCCGCGCCTTACAGACCTGTCGTATCGTGTCGAGTTGGACACGAACGCAGCCCGGTGCACAGGAATCAAGCGAGCGTGCGCGCCCCGTGTACGACGCCGCGCGTGCTCGGTTAAACTCGGCTCAGCCTAGCTGGCCCGTTTCGTGTTCGTGTCACGCACGACACGAGCCAGCCCGCTGTACACGAGACGGAAGTTATTATGCCACAAGTGGGCCTGGGCCATGATTTAGCAATGATATTGTATTACCGTGTGGGGCCGGTACTTAAAAAGAATAACCCCACTGCATCTCTACCCGTGCATGTCGTAAAAGGCGACTAAGGGATAAGGAAACAAGAAAACAAAAGAGTTTCTTTTGTTTCTTTGACATCTTATTCCTAATTATAGGAAAAATTTTGCGTTGGGCTGACATTGTATAAGTAAGAAATAAATAAAGAAATCCTAAATTCTTGTAGGTGCGCGCGCGCATAATCACATCAGCATGCCGTCAACATGGTTCGTGCTTATCGTGTCGACCGGGCGTCGGGCTGGCCTAGCTAGCACGGAAACACGATCGTGCTCGGAACATTTCGGCTTGCACGCACCGTGTTCGGGCTGTACCCGAAACTGTCGTGCGCGATTTCGTTCCGCAAACCGACACGACAGACACCTCTGGCGCCTTATTCAGGACGCCCAGCTTTTTGGAGGCGAGCTTGGCTTTGTCCTCGATGTGACAGCCGAAGTTGAGTTCGCGGGTTAAGTCCACTCCAAGGATACTAAAGTGGTCATCGACGTTCAACCTTGTGAATTCGAGGGCTGAGCGAAAAGGCGATTTTTTCGCACTAAACGCACACGCCTGTGTTTTTGTTGCGTTGAACTGTACCAGATTTTCCTGACTGAAATTAGGTGTTGGGTTATCTCAACTTCAACAACAACACTACGCCTGCCTTCCTCCACTTCCTTCTTATTGGCACTGGGGCGGCTACTATAGCGTCCGTGTACCGTGCTGTCATCTGCATAACAGTGAATATCACCAAGGGATAATAAGTCATTGATATGCAGAAGGATCAGCGTAGGCGATATTACGGAGCCTTGTGGAACGCCGGCGTTCACAGTCATGGCATCAGAGCAGCAGCCGTCTACTAGGACCAGAATGCTGCAGCCATGCAGGAAGTCGGCCATCAAGTCGCACAGCTCGGAGGGGAGGCCGTAAAACGGGAGCTTGGAGAGAAGTGCCTTGTACCAGACGCGGTCAAAGGCCTTTGATATGTCTAGACCAATAGCCATAGTTTCACCAAAGTCTTCAAGCGATTGCCCCAGAGGTGGGTGACGTACACTAGAAGATCCCCGGCCGAACGGTTTGGCGTAAAGCCGTATTGCCTGTCGGAGATGAGGTCATTAGTCTCTAGGTACGTCATTAATTGAGCGTTAACAACTCGCTCCATCACCTTGCAAAGCAGGGAGGTAACCGCTATCGGACGATAGTTGGCATGGTCAGAGCGATCGCCTTTCTTTGGGACGGGCTGGACGTAGGCAGACTTCCAAGCCTGGCCAGAGGAATAGGGCAGGCGGTACAAGCGTGTGAGGATAGGGGCAAACTCAGGAGCACACATCTTCAACACCAGAGCGGGGATCTTGTCGGGTCCATTCGCTTTCCTGACATCCAAACCGAGCAGCTCCTTCCGTACGTTGCGTTGATGAAACTGCACCTTTGGCATGGAGCACTCGCATCTGGGGATTGACGGAGGTGAAGCACCACCATCATCCAGGCGTGAGTTCCGCGCAAAGAGGGACACTAAAAGATCGGCTTTCTCTTTGGCAGAATGAGCGAGGGAACCGTCAGGACCCTCCAATGGAGGAAGTGCAGAGCGACAGAAGTTCAGCTGAGCAGATTTGGCCAGGGACCAGAATTCACGGCTTCCCGAGGGATGACTGATCAACCGATCACCAATTCTGCGCACGTGCTCAGACTTCGCCCTTAATATTACCTTCTTGCTGAATCTGGACGCAACGTTGAAGGCATGCTTCAGTTTGCAGACTTCCGAACCCTGTCTCGAGCGGGCACGGGACCATGCCGTGAATGCTGTTTCTGTCTTAGCTACAGCTTCAGCACAGTCCCGATTATACCATGGCTGACTTTTACCCCCGAGCGATATAGTAGCGTACGGTATGAATAATTCCATGCCTGCTTGTATCACTTCGGCGATGGCGGCAGCACAGCTAGACGAGTCCAGGGAGCTAAAGCAGATCCGCCTCCAAGGGTACGAGGCGTAAAATTCACGCAACCCATCCCAATCTGCTGACTTATAATGCCACACACGACGTACACCGACTGCACGGGTTTTTGGCGCCGTATATGGCACTGTCGTCCTCACCAGGCAGTGGTCCGAGGAGCCGAGCGGAGCGCTCACTGTCACCTTATACCCGGTGGGATTAGTCGTCAGCAGTAGATCAAGCAAGGAAGGCGTATCACCAACTCGGTCGGGTAGCCGCGTGTGCTGGGTTACCAATTGAGTTAGGTCATACATAAGGGCAAAGTCGTGGAAGGTCCGCCCAGCGAAATCGGTTCTCACAGACCCAAGCCAGCACTCATTGTGGGCGTTGAAGTCGCCGAAAAACACGAGTTCAGCCGAGGGGTACCCCACAAGCGCTTTGTCTGACGCTCCGCTAAGGTGCTCAGCCAGACGAGTTGTTTCCCTATCCCATTTGTGGGACCTATATACGCCACAGTAGATTCGCGACTCCGATCCAAGGTCCACGTGGACCCACAATGATGAGAAGTCGGGATCCTCCAGGTAGCGCAGACGTCGACAGCAAATATCCGACCTAACGAACAGGCATACCCCGGCTTTGCGGCGGAAAGACTCTTCCAGAGTGTAGCCGGGGTAATGCAGGTTGCGGTTGTCCAAAGGTTGAAAGTTGCCCAGCGCTCGCTGAGCGAGAGCCATGCTGGGAATGGTGCGCGATATGGTGCTTAACGAGGCAATTTTCCGACGCACCAAAGTAGTCGATATTGGACACCGAGTGGCTAAGCTCAAGTGGCAGTGGGCAAGGCGCGTCAGCCGAAGAGACGACGACCGTTGTTGGTGTAACCGTGTCCTACATTGGCGGCCGTGGACAGGAAAACGGAGTGTGGGAAGACCGCCCGCCAGGTGGGACGAGACGAAATCAAGTACGTCAGCGGAAAGCAGTGGTTACGTACCGCTGAAGGTCGGTAGGACTGAAGGAGATTTTGAAAGGCGTATGCTCAGAAGTGGACGCTGACACGCTGACTGACTGACTGACTGACATGAGCACCTCGTTGGAAACATTCCATTCTTCATATTTTCAGTCCATTATTATATTTCAATATGTCGTTTGAATACCTGACAATAAATTACGTAAAGTACGGTAGGTGCCATACCGGCGATTTCCCTTTAGATCGCTGTCCATAGTAATCTAAAGGAGAACACAACCGAGGCTGCTATGCGCCCAACTTACATTCAATACGGTGGTACCAACCCTGTCGGCTACAATTTGATCCTACCACCCTAGTAAGGGGCAAGGGATGAGACCGGCAGTTTTACACCGGTTCCGAGCGGTGAAGCAGCTGGTGTAGGTATGCACGTAAATTTTTCATCGGTACACGCGCCGACCGGATTCGAACCTCGCACCACTCGCATGAGAAGCCGCGGCCCAGAGCGCTCGCCAACTTGTTACATCCAAGGGGGCCAATTTTTTTCAGCTTTCGGCGTGGTGTTCAACACCCTCTGCTATATTTCCCTGGCGCTCTTCGTATACGGATACTTCTTCAGCATGCTGTGGTACGTGGGCTGGGTGTTGGTGGATACCAATGACACCATTGCTGCCATCAACATGGTCGCCTTGTCTGCTTCCAGCGGTATCGCCACTATGAAATACGTCTTTGTGCTGATTTGGAGGTATATGTTGCAACCTACCGTGTAGAGTCATTTCTTTCCGTGCAAGTCGTAAAAGGCGACTGAGCGATAAGGACAAGACGCCGTCCATAAGGACGACAGGATAGCCACCTATCACCTTGGCACGATCACTCCTACCTAATTTAGTGGCACCGAATCTTGCCTTTCTTGCGGCTTTATATTGTCTTTATATTGTACGAATACTTTGTGAAACGTGGTAGTTGGTTATTGTGCTGTAATTTATCAGAGTCCTTACAGCACAACACCGATTACTCTGCTTACCCCGATTGAAGGGTACAGCGTGTGGTGTGAATGAATGAATGAATGTTGCATGGTTTAAAATGTAGTAAGATTCATTTTCTGTGGATCCAGGAAGGAGCTGACAGATACAATAGCGTGGTACCGCTCCGTGGACGCCGAGTGCGACGTGGGTCCACGCTACGACCAGCGGGCACGACGAGAACTGCGCACTGTCAAGTTACGCTGCAACATCTGCTACTGGATTTTGATCACCAACAGCCTGTGCTATGTGCTCAGGCCGATATTCCGCAAGGGGAGACACTTTCCTCAAGACGCGCTGGTGTTTTACGGTCAGTGGTTTTATCACATTCGGAAACTTTTTCTGCATGACACCCCTCACACCATATAGGCAGAGGTTTTTTTATAATCTGGTATGGGTGGCTGAGTCGGAGGGGCCAAAGCGCATGCTCCGACCAGCCAATATCACCTCCGAGAAGGTAGGAAGGTAGAAGGTAGAGGAGAACTAAGCCGAGGTTGCTGTGCGGCCATCTTACATCTAGTACGGGGGCACCAACCCAGTCGGCTACAATTTGAGCCTACCACCTAGTAAGGGGCAAGGGAAGGGATCTACAGTTTTACACCGGTTACGAACGATGAAGCAGCAGGTGTAGGTATGCACGTAATTTTTTTCGTCAGAAAAAACTCATTGGTACACGCCGACTGGATTCGAACCTCAAACCTCTCGCATGAGAAGTCGATGCCCAAACCAATCGGCCACCCGGCGCTTAAGAGGACGTGTCAGGAATCAGGATTGTGGCACGTGGAGTTAAGTCGGCTCTGTCTGCTGTCCCCATTGGAAAGCAGGTCTGATGTTATCTATGTATATTATGTATATTTCCCATAACAACAGTTACATATTGTGACGTAGCATTCCCCGTACTCGGGTATCCTACCTACCTAATGGCGGGAATGCTTACGATTTCCTATCTAGGAGTACTTAGTAAAACATCGATGTGAATATCTTTCCTTTATTATTAAAACGCTGTTTATGTGTACATGGCTTATTACTAATTACTTATCCTCTATATATAATCTATCCCTAATAAACCTTCCTAACCATAACCGAGTGTCGCTGCCTATCGATATCTTACGTATATTGGATAAGGCAGGACAAGGTGTTGGTGCCTACTTGGGTAATAGGCGGGGGGCCTGCGATCAAAGCGGAGACCACCGATCGAGCAGGAGGGATCAGTACTGCGTTCGTGCGGAGGCCACCGATCGCTGGTACTGTGGGGTAAGAGGGGGAAGGAGCGGGGGGAATCTGCGATCAAAGCGGAGACCACCGATCAAGCAGAAGGGAGCAGTACTGCGTTCGTGCGGAGGCCACCGATCGCTGGTACTGCGGGGTAAGGGGAGAGGATGCCTGTGATCAAAGCGGAGGCCACCGATCGAACAGGGGGGCAGGGGGACCGTCTGAGTCGCTAGTCGAGCTCAGACTGACTAACCGTTGGCTGCGCGGCCGTATTTATATTAGCCGCTGGCGCGCGAGTGAGCGTCGGTGTGTCCGGCCGTGTGGTGGTGTGTGTGCCGGCCGGCTGTAGGTAGCTGCACCGCGCTCGCCTCGCTGTCCGTCGAGCCGCGCTGCCGCCGCCGGGCGTCAGTCACGCTTTATGTGACGTCATCGTCACACTCCCCCGGTGCGTAGGAGATTTTTGCATCTGCACACAGGGAAAAAATCATTAAATTCATTTAATAATCATAAAACTCTATCTCTACCGACTTGTCTTATCCTATCCTATATGTAACTACACAGCAACAAGAAATCATTTAACATCTTCAGCACCTTCTCAAGGGTTTCCATCCTTTAAATCTTTAATATGCGTTATGTACCTTTTCTTCCCATCTTTTAACACGAAAACTACCGGTGACCTTTTCTCAATAATTTCGTATGGACCTGCAAATTTAGGGGCTAACTTAGCTGCGAAATGTTTTGATGCATTCGAAAGTACGTGTTCCCTTTTGTAGACCTTGTCTCCTATTTTCGGTATCCATTCTCTCCGCCTGAGGTTGTAATGGTGACGTTGCTTTTGGAAAGCCTGGCCTTGGTTAACTTTGACTACTTCATGTATTTCTTTTATTTTGGAAGCTTTGTCGTGTTGCTCCAGCGCTGGGGTAGGCGCTTGGTTGCGGTCCTTTGGCATTTTAAATTCTCTCCCTGTCATCAGAAACGCGGGCGTGAACTTTGTAGATTCTTGAACGCTCGTATTCAAACTCAGGACAAATTCCGCTAAGTAGAGATCCCATGTTTTGTGATTCGTTTCTATGTAACACGATATCATAGTCTCTAGGGTCTTGTTTGTTCTCTCGGTGGGGTTTGTCTGCGGTGTATACGCTGGAGTTAGCCGGTGTTCGATGCCATATTCTTTTAACTGTTCGCGAAATATTTTGCTCGTAAACTGTGTCCCGTTATCCGTAATTATTGTGTCGGGGCAACCGAACCGCATTACTATGCAATCTTTGACCGCATTGGTAGCTGCGCTGGCTGTTGCCTGCCTTAGTGGTTTCACTTCCACCCATTTTGTAAATTTATCGTGGAATACTATCATGAAGGTATGCCCTTTTGACGATCGTGGTAACGGTCCAATAAAATCCGTGCATACTACTTGCCATGGTCGTTCCACTGGTTGTCCATACATGTATCCGGGTATCTTCCTTTGTTCTGGTTTATGTGTTTGACACACTTGACATCTTCTTACGTATTTGGCTACATCTCGGAACATCCCTGGCCAGTAATATCTTTGGGCGATTCTAGTTAGTGTTTTCGCCGTGCCTAGGTGTCCCGACGTGGCCGCATCATGGTTTTCTGCCAATACTTCTTCTCTTTTGCTCGTTGGTATACATAACTTCCATTCCGTTTCTGGATCCAGTTTCACAGCGTATGAGGGGTTTGAAATTCTTCTATAAACGTTGTTTTCCCTTATTTCATATTCTGGGTTTTCATTCGGTTGGTTATGTATTTTCTCTTTTAAATTTTCATACCACTTGCACGTGATAGTCCTTTGTATACTCGCTAGTGGGCTTCGTGACAGTGTGTCTGCGACTTTGTTTAGACTTCCTTTCCTGTATACTATGTCGAATTCGTATTGTTGCAGTTCCAGTGCCCATCTTGCGAGTCTACCTGAGGGGTTCTTCATCGTGTGTAGCCATTTCAAAGCTTGATGATCCGTTATTACCGTGAAGTGGTATCCTTCCACATATTGCTTCATTTTTCTTATTCCCCATACAACTGCTAGGCATTCTTTTTCGGAGGCCGAATATTTTTGTTCACACTTGTTAAGTGATCGGCTTGCATATACGATAACTCTATCATGGCCATCTTCCTCCTGTGTCAGTACTACGCCGATTCCAACGTCGCTTGCGTCTGTTTCTATCTTGAACGCTTTATTGAAGTTTGGGCAGGTCAGGATAGGTGCTGTGGTGAGATGTGTTTTGAGGGCTTCTAGTGCCTTATCCTGTTCTGCTCCCCACTTGAATCTTTCTTTCTTCTTTAACAGTTTCGTGAGTGGTTCCGTAATGTTTGCGTACTTCGGTATGAATTTTCTGTACCACGAGGTCATGCCTAGCACTCGTCTTAGTTCTCTTATATTTTTGGGTGTATTTATTCCTTTTATTGCTTCCACTTTTTCGGGGTCTGTCATTATGCCTTCTTTGTTAATAATATGTCCTAGATATTTCAATTCCGGTTGGCAGAATTTGCATTTTTCTTCGTTAATTTTGAGGTTAGCATGTCTTAGCCTTCTGAATACTTTCTTTAAATGCTCTAAGTGCTCTTTGAAATTTTCGCTAATAATGATTATATCATCTAGATACGCAAATGCATTTGGTTCCATCTCCGGGCCGATGACTGTATCTAGCAATCTCTGGAACGTTGCCGGTGCTGAGTGGAGCCCAAATGGCATTACTTTAAATTGGTACAGTCCTCTTCCGGGCACTGTAAACGCGGTGATCTTTTTACTTTCTTGTGCCATCGGCACTTGCCAATACCCGTTTTTTAAGTCTAGGGTTGATATGTATTTCGCCTTCCGTAATTTTTCCAGAGTGTGGTTTATTTGTGGTAACGGGTATGCGTCCATTACTGATATTTCGTTTACTTTCCGAAAGTCAATGCAGAAACGGTAGTCTCCGTTCGATTTCCTTACTAAGACTACAGGTGAACTGTATGGGCTGTCCGATTTTTCAATTACTCCTTCATTCAACATCTTCTTAATTTCTTCGTCGATATGTTGTTGCATTTTTGGATTTCTTGGAAAATATTTCTGTTTTACTGGTGTATTGGTTTTTAGTTTAATCGAATGTTGAATTAGTGATGTTCTGTGTCTAATGTTCCGTAATATTGGCAACTCTTCATTTAAAAATCGTTGTAGCTGTGACCGTTCTCCTCCTGACAGGTGGTTATTTTCAACTGTGGCAATATATGCGTCCTCTTCTGGCATTGTATCGAAATGCCATCTGAATCCTAAACGATCAAGTAAATCCATTCCCATAATAATTTTTGACGAAAGTTTTGGCATCACATAGAATCCGTGCTCTAATATTTTTCCTTGAATTTCTGTTGGTATCTCGATGTGATCTTGTATTTGGAGCTTACTGCTGTCTGCCAATATTACGTTTATGCTTTTGTTTTTATTTCGTTTTGTCTTGTCCTTTTGTTTGCTGTATTCCCAAATATCTTCATTTATGAATGAATACATAGATCCAGTATCTATTAACGCCTTGAATGTTCTGTCGTATATCCTTATGTCCATAAAATGTCGTTCATCTGTCGATATTGTGCCCTTTTTTTAGCTTTAGTTGTTCGGGCTCGCAACCTGCCGTATGTTTTCCGTTGTATTTTGGCAGCATTCCCTTCTTTTCGTTCCTGGCTTACCGCATTGACTGCAAAAAAGTAATGGCCTTCTTTGACACTCAAACCGCCTGTGTCCGCGTTGGCTGCACCGCCAACAACATGTTTGTGCGTTGTAGTTTGGATTTACGCCTGTCTGATATTCTTGTCGGACGAATCTCGGCTCTGTGGGTGTCGTTGTCTCGGTGTTAATTCCTTCAAACTCTTTTGCCATTTTCGTAAGTTCCGCGAGGCTCACAAAGTCGGTAACTTTTATATATAATTTATAATTTGGACTCATGTTTCTGTATAGCCTAGCTAATTGTTCCTTATCTGTTAAATTTCCTGCTCTTCGCATGATTGTCTGTAGTGCGGTCATGTAATCTTGAAATGGTTCTTTACTTTTTTGTTTCCTTGTTTGTATCTCTTCTTGTAGTTTTTCTTCATATTGTTGCGGGTAGTACGCTACTTTGAAATCTTTCTCGAATTCTTTCCAATGTTTCCATAAATCTTTATTATTTCTGTACCATAACAGAGCCTTGTCTTTTAACACTAAAGGTAGTGTTTTTAGTAATTGTTGCGTAGATATTCCGTAACTATCTCGTAATTCTGTTATTCTTTCCAAGAATTCGATGCTGCCTTTATGGCCGTCGAATTGTAAATTCCATTTCCTGACAATATCGAATGCCATGTGTGATTCCGACTCCTTATCCCCGGTTGACGTGTCTTGAGACATATTATCTACTTGTTCTTCTTCCGTGGTCGCTCTTAAGTGCGTAATTAATCGCTTCCGTAGCTCATCTACTGTGCCTTCCTTATCTAGGCCACTCTCTTGCAACATTTGCGTAAGCTCTTCTTTCTTTAATTTGTAAACTTCTTTTGAAGCCATCATGTTATTTTGTTCGGGCGCCAGTTGTGACGTAGCATTCCCCGTACTCGGGTATCCTACCTACCTAATGGCGGGAATGCTTACGATTTCCTATCTAGGAGTACTTAGTAAAACATCGATGTGAATATCTTTCCTTTATTATTAAAACGCTGTTTATGTGTACATGGCTTATTACTAATTACTTATCCTCTATATATAATCTATCCCTAATAAACCTTCCTAACCATAACCGAGTGTCGCTGCCTATCGATATCTTACGTATATTGGATAAGGCAGGACAAGGTGTTGGTGCCTACTTGGGTAATAGGCGGGGGGGCCTGCGATCAAAGCGGAGACCACCGATCGAGCAGGAGGGATCAGTACTGCGTTCGTGCGGAGGCCACCGATCGCTGGTACTGTGGGGTAAGAGGGGGAAGGAGCGGGGGGAATCTGCGATCAAAGCGGAGACCACCGATCAAGCAGAAGGGAGCAGTACTGCGTTCGTGCGGAGGCCACCGATCGCTGGTACTGCGGGGTAAGGGGAGAGGATGCCTGTGATCAAAGCGGAGGCCACCGATCGAACAGGGGGGCAGGGGGACCGTCTGAGTCGCTAGTCGAGCTCAGACTGACTAACCGTTGGCTGCGCGGCCGTATTTATATTAGCCGCTGGCGCGCGAGTGAGCGTCGGTGTGTCCGGCCGTGTGGTGGTGTGTGTGCCGGCCGGCTGTAGGTAGCTGCACCGCGCTCGCCTCGCTGTCCGTCGAGCCGCGCTGCCGCCGCCGGGCGTCAGTCACGCTTTATGTGACGTCATCGTCACAATATGGTGAATATAATTTACATGACTATAAAGCACTCATTTTTTCCCAACTGTTTTTTCAAGGTCTCGAGCCGAAGTTCGAAACTCCGTATTACCAGCTAAGCTACGTGGTGTTTGCCGTCGGGGACTACATGGCGATCATGGTACCGATCTGCGTCACGATTCTCCTGATCTTTCTGGTCGGCTACATCGAGGCTCACGTCTTGGCTTTGGGAGAAGAGTTTCGACTGTTGTGGTCCGATGCGCTTGTTTCAATTCTTGAACTACCAGATATAAGCAAAAAGGACGGACTCGACAGTGGTCCGATGAGAAAAGTGTTCAATGATTTCGTTAAGGAGCGCCTAATCGTCCTAATCAGTAGGCATTGTATCTTAGTAAACTTAGTGTGGACCATTAGCAAACTCTTCACAGCTATGATTCTCTTAGAATTTCTGCTAACGGTGATATCCCTGCTAGCAATTCTCCTTGGAGGGTTAGAGAATACATTTTTGCTGGTTCCCTATGCTGCTACTCAACTGATGATCGACTGCTTACTCGGGCAGAGTCTCATGAATGCCGGGCTTATATTCGAGGCACGGGTTTACGATAGCGGATGGGAAAATTTCAATTCTACTAACATGAAAAGTGTTGCGGTCGTGCTGCAAAACTCGCAAAAGGCCCTTCTCCTAACAGCAGGTGGCATCATTACTCTTTCCTTCGAGAGCTGTGTGGCCATTGGGAAATCTGTATATTCTGCTTATGCCGGTCTTCGGAGAGTCATGTATAAGTAATCTGCAAAAACACTCTCATTTCCTTTCAATTTTGGCAAGTTCTTCTTTTCTTAAACATATAAATACAGGATGTATAAAGACGTACCACGAACGCTTTCACTCGGGACATTCCCCATGCCATTCGTAGTGAAAAATATTGATATAATTTTTCTCTCAGAGAACTTTTCTTTCGTACAAAAGTGATCCAATTTTGTGATCATTACGTGCATGCATGCATGGTTATAATTTCAAACATTTAACTGCAACAAAAACCTTCCAAGGCAAGTCGGATTCGCGTACCGAGTTTTCTTTAGAGTTTGCACTATAATCAAGCCAAGCTTGACGCTTGAGTATTACCATTTTTAAGATAGAACAAAAACAGCAGGTTAGGTCTTGCTTCGAGTAATGCTTGCACTTGTGGGATGGCTCAGCTAAATACCAGCTGGTGCCACTAGACTCAATCCAGCATCGTGCCGTGCGATTGGTGGATGGCCCTGTGGTGTCTTGTGACTTGGAACTGCCACAACTCCGTAAGGAGGTGCTAGTCCGGCTTGAAGGTGGATTAATGTCGCTGGGGAAAGGCTGTTAGCCCACGATTTGAAGACGCGCGGATTGTAGGAATAGCGAAATACATTCCCCGGAAGCACATTCCACACCTTTGCGTTCGACACAAGAACTATTTAGAGAATCGTCCATTTCGAATAACTCTGTCGACTACAAAGGATGTTCGGCGAGAGTATGCCGAGTTTCGCGAAGGCGAACAGGAGAAGGAATGAAGGAAACGAGTTCGTCAGAGCAGCGATCATAGTAGTACCGATATAAAACAGGCTCAATGAACCAAGAATGCGTCTGTGCTTTAGTGGTTGAAGGTCCTTTGTGAGTACAGAGTCGCCAATGAGACGAATGGCTCGTCGTATAGATATCTCGAGACGTATCGTGTTTATACAAAAAACCGCCAAGTGCGAGTCGGATAATAATATTAACGTAAACCCATATCTAGGTGTCTGTGTGGGCTCTGAATAGCAATATGTAGTGAACATAAAAAAATATGATATCGATTTTGAAAGCAATCGGTCCAGTAACTAAAAAGTTCAAAATGGCGGCCACTTTTTTTAAATTTTGACTACAGATTCGTATTCAGAGTCCACACAGACGCCCAGATATCGATTTTGAAAGCAATCGGTCCAGTAACTAAAAAGTTCAAAATGGCGGCCACTTTTTTTAAATTTTGACTACAGATTCGTATTCAGAGTCCACACAGATGCCCAGATATCTATTTTGAAAGCAATCGGTCCAGTAACTAAAAATTTCAAAATGGCGGCCACTTTTTTAAAATTTTGACTACAGATTCGTATTCAGAGTCCACACAGACGCCCAGATATCGATTTTGAAAGCAATGGATCCAGTAACTAAAAAGTTCAAAATGGCGGCCACTTTTTTTAAAAAACCGGAAAAAAATGTTGTAATGAAGTCTCCAATTTTTTACTATGTTCCTCGAAGTTTAGGTAAATAAGTCCCACCTATTCCTATCACTGATAATAATACGTATAATATATACTTATTATAATAATACATAATATACAATATATAAATTTTGTATAGGTATACACACTCCCTGCTTATATATTTCCTCCCAAGTACAGCCTGGGGTTTTTCAAAAGGGGCGTGAAAAGGCTCCTGTCAGGCCGACATGGCATTCGCAAACCCCGTGCATCACAGAATGTCCATGGGCACCGTAAGTCACCTCCTCGTAAGTGAAACGGTGCCACATGTCGCGCTTTCTATTAAAAAAAAAAAGGTATATTTGTTTTATAATTATTATAAAAAAAATAGGTAAAAAAACTTTTAAGTTAAACGGTTTTATTAAAAAAAAAAACAGCTGTACAAAAAATTAGAAAAAAATCAGCAATACAAAAACTAGAAAATAATAAGGACACAAACCTGGGCCTTCTTAAGATTTTACGTCTGGGTAGGAAATCGTCAATACTAGCGTGCTGTCTTCTCATGTCGGATGCCAAAGGGCATTTTGTGTCGCTGCGTCAGCGGAATAAGTAATAAATTGAGACTTTTAACAGACTAATATAAAAACGTGGGGCGCATGTTATTACGTATATTACACGCCCCACGTTTTTATATTAGTCTGTTAAAAGTCTCAATTTATTACTTATTCCGCTGACGCAGCGACACAAAATGCCCTTTGGCATCCGACATGAGAAGACAGCACGCTAGTATTGACGATTTCCTACCCAGACGTAAAATCTTAAGAAGGCCCAGGTTTGTGTCCTTATTATTTTCTAGTTTTTGTATTGCTGATTTTTTTCTAATTTTTTGTACAGCTGTTTTTTTTTTTAATAAAACCGTTTAACTTAAAAGTTTTTTTACCTATTTTTTTATTTACTCGTTTTTAGTTTGATTTTTTTTATAATTTTTTTCTTTCATGTTGTTCCCACGAGTATTAGACCAATAACAGACAACCCCCTCCCTGAGGTCCATGTAGTGCGCAAGGCTCTCATACAACAAGATGTGGCCAGCCTTGAAGTTGAAACGCTAACGACGTATAATTTTTATCCACCCTAATGCCACACAGTCCTCGGCACGTTTCAAACGTTGACTTGGGTGGTGTATCGTTAACGACGTATCATTTTTAGCCACCCTAACGCCACACAGTTCTCGGGACAATACAGAAACCTTAACTTGGGTGGATTCAAACAAATATCCTGATCCTTATTTTTCTTTTATTTAAGTTCAACAGTCCACCTCCTGCCTCCATAATCAGATCCTCGTCACCAAGTGTATTGGTAGAAGTATGGGACACTCGTCCAAAACAACCAAATGAGCCCAAATTCGAGGGGGTTACTAGTAACAGTTGAAGAGTTCCACTGTCCACCTCCTGAATCCATCATTAGACCCTCGACACCAAGTGTATTGGTAGAAGTATGGGACACTCGTCCAAACCAACCAAACGAGCCCAAACTCGAGGGGGTTACTAGTAACGGTTGAAGAGTTCCACTGTACACCTCCTGACTCCATCATCAGACCCTCGTCACCAAGTGTATTGGGAGAAGTATGGGACACTCGTCCAAACCAACCAAATGAGCCCAAACTCGAGGGGCTTACTAGTAACAGTTGAAGAGTTCCACTGTGCACCTCCTGACTCCATCATCAGACCCTCGTCACCAAGTGTATTGGTAGAAGTATGGGACACTCGTCCAAACAAACCAAATGAGCCCAAACTCGAGAGGTTACTAGTAACGTTTGAAGAGTTCCACTGTACACCTCCTGACTCCATCATCAGACCCTCGTCACCAAGTGTATTGATAGAAGTACGGGACACTCGTCCAAACCAACCAAAAGAGCCCAAACTCGAGGGGGTTACTAGTAACGGTTTAAGAATTCCACTGTACACCTCCTGACTCCATCATCAGACCCTCGTCACCAAGTGTATTGGGAGAAGTATGGGACACTCGTCCAAACCAACCAAATGAGCCCAAACTCGAGGGGGTTACTAGTAACAGTTGAAGAGTTCCACTGTGCACCTCCTGACTCCATCATCAGACCCTCGTCACCAAGTGAATTGGTAGAAGTATGAGACACTCGTCCAAACCAACCAAATGAGCCCAAACTCGAGGGGGTTACTAGTAACAGTTGAAGAGTTCCACTGTGCACCTCCTGACTCCATCATCAGACCCTCGTCACCAAGTGTATTGGTAGAAGTATGGAACACTCGTCCAAACAAACCAAATGAGCCCAAACTCGAGGGGGTTACTAGTAATGGTTGAAGAGTTCCACTGTACACCTCCTGACTCCATCATCAGACCCTCGTCACCAAGTTTATTGATAGAAGTATGGGAAACTCGTCCAAACCAACCAAAAGAGCCCAAACTAGAGGGGGTTACTAGTAATGGTTGAAGAGTTCCACTGTACACCTCCTGACTTCATCATCAGACCCTCGTCACCAAGTGTATTGGGAGAAGTATGGGACACTCGTCCAAACCAACCAAATGAGCCCAAACTCGAAGGGGTTACTAGTAACAGTTGAAGAGTTCCACTGTGCACCTCCTGACTCCATCATCAGACCCTCGTCACCAAGTGTATTGGTAGAAGTATGGGGACACTCATCCAAACAAACCAAATGAGCCCAAACTCGAGGGGGTTACTAGTAACGGTTGAAAAGTTCCACTGTACACCTCCTGACTCCATCATCAGACCCTCGTCACCAAGTGTATTGGTAGAAGTATGGGACACTCGTCCAAACCAACCATATGAGCCCAAACTCGAAGGGGTTACTAGTAACGGTTGAAGAGTTCCACTGTACACCTCCTGACTCCATCATCAGACCCTCGTCACCAAGTGTATTGGTAGAAGTATGGGACACTCGTCCAAACAAACCAAATGAGCCCAAACTCGAGGGGGTTACTAGTAACGGTTGAAGAGTTCCACTGTACACCTTCTGACTCCATCATCAGACCCTCGTCACCAAGTGTATTGGTAGAAGTATGGGACACTCGTCCAAACAAACCAAATGAGCCCAAACTCGAGGGGGTTACTAGTAACGGTTGAAGAGTTCTACTGTACACCTCCTGACTCCATCATCAGACCCTCGTCACCAAGTGTATTGGTAGAAGTATGGGATACTCGTCCATACCAAACATATGAACCCAAACTCGAGGGGGTTACTAGTAACGGTTGAAGAGTTCCACTGTACACCTCCTGACTCCATCATCAGACCCTCGTCACCAAGTGTATTGGTAGAAGTATGGGACACTCGTCCAAACCAACCAAATGAGCCCAAACTCGATGGGGTTACTAGTAACGGTTGAAGAGTTCCACTGTCCACCTCCTGACTCCATCATCAGACCCTCGTTACCAAGTTGAAATTATCATAATATTGTATTGTCACGAGAACTCAATGTGTGTGCAAAGTTTCATAAAAATCGGTTCAGTAGAAGTAGTTGAAAAAGTTGTCGCAAGATTTGAAACAAAGATAGAAACAAACAAATATACGAAGTCAAGCTAAATAAAACCGTTTAATAAAAATAGAAAACGTGATATTAAAGAAATAATAATAATACATATTATAAATTGAATTCATCCATGTCATTGCCATAAAAAAAAACTAACAACACCTATATACAATAATAATTGATTTAAAATTTCTTTCCAGTCTGTCAAATTTGCCTATCGTGTGTACGCGCCTGGTATGGCTCGCAGTCGTGCTCCTAACTCGCGGAATTTTTGTATTTTACATGCTTTAAGTATTATCATTAAAATGACCTAATTATGAAAGGTTACGCCATCTTTTGTCATTCCTGATGATCTTGAGCTCTTTCGACACGTACGAACTGCACAAATCGCCATTTTGCGTAGTGCACATATACGTGTTCTTCGTTCTCAAGTCGCGAGCGCACTGACGGTCGATCCCGCAGACAGCGCTAAATATGTTAGTGCAATGCACTTAAACGCGACTAATTTTCCTATATACTAGCGCTCGACGGTTGCCACTCCCGTATGTATGCTCGGTGGTCCAAAACCAGCAGTTTTCCTGTAATCTATGGCCTATCTACTAACCCTATTAAAATAAATATTTTGCTTTAAGAAACCTACACATTTTTAGCTATATCTTAAAATTGTAAAAAAGAA
The DNA here is from genome assembly GCA_946902875.1 of Nematopogon swammerdamellus. Classification (NCBI taxonomy): domain Eukaryota; kingdom Metazoa; phylum Arthropoda; class Insecta; order Lepidoptera; family Adelidae; genus Nematopogon; species Nematopogon swammerdamellus. The sequence goes on from OX336335.1 coordinate 29,509,768, forward strand.
TTCTTACAGTTAGCTCTTTTATATAACGATATTATGATAATGTATAAAGCGACCGATATCGGCCGCTCCAACGGCAAAAGGTTTTAAACTTTTTTTTAATGGGTACTAAACTGGCCCTCATTTAAATCTAAAATAAATTGTTATCTAGTTATTGACGAGCGATATGTGTGCACGTCATCAAGATGTATCATTCATTATGCCAAGTTTCTACGTTAGGTACTTAGTTTTCGAGAAAAACCTCTGTGACAGACAGACGGACACAGGACAGAAGTGATCTTATAAGAGTTCCATTTTTACCTTTTAAGGTACGGTACCCCAAACATTTTAGAGTGGGAATCATGTTTCATGTTTGTGAAAGGTTCATAGTACGTCTTCATACACCCTGCACATACCGAGTGCAAATTATTTATAGTGCATGTACATATATATATATATTTTTATTGAAACTGACGCGATTGGCTACATCACCTACAACATCCGTGATGTCAGCCCATAACACCGGGTGAACTTGGTGCCACGTCAGTGCTTCCCTTCGGTCGTGCCGGCTACACTGAACTGGACGGAAAACACAAACTATTTACAGCCGTTTCGACCGACCTTTCATTCAGTGCGGTGGTACAACCCGGACGGGTTACCACCTAGTAATATAAGAAGGGAGTCATATCCCTTAGTCAGCCTTCAGAAGGGTCAGTCAGTCCCACATAGCGCAGTATATTAGAATCAAATTCGTCCTAGAAAAATTCGGAGCTAGTCATACATAACGACCACACGCTGCGTATCCCGACAATTGGCGTAAGCGGAGTAATCGGTGTTATGCTCTAACAGTAGTCAGTACTCTTGTAAATTACAGCACGACACCGACCACCACGTTTAGCAATGTATTAGATAACTATCAAGCAGCAAGTAAGGCACGAAGACCTACCAGCCGCATGAGGCGACTAAGGGATATGACTCCTTCTTATATTACTAGGTGGTAGGGTGTAACCCGCCCGGGTTGGTACCACCGCACTGAATGAAAGGTCGGTCGAAAGGGCTATGTAAATGGTTTGTGTTTTCCGTCCAGTTCAGTGTAGCCGGCACGACCGAAGGAAAGCACTGACGTGGCACCAAATTCACCCGGTGTTATTGGCTGACATCACGGATGTTGTAGGTGATATAGCCAACCGTGTGAGTTTCCATAAAAAAAATTACTCTGTGGAAGGACCGTTCTAACCGGTCGCCCTTTAGCACGTCATCTTGTCCTTTATCAGACGGTAGTTTTAAGTACCGACCCCACACGGTAGCTAGTTATTCTAGGTTACTCCTTCTTTACTATGGAAATAACTAAAATTGATTTCCGTCTAGTCAATCAAATGGTTTATAATTGACTCATTTGCACCGTCTCGTCAGTCGCCGCCGCCGACATATCGTGAGAATCTCCACATGACTCTTGTTTGTAAGATTGCGTCAGTGTCGTATTGTTACAATAATTTCACAGTTATTAAATTATTATAATAATTTCACAGTTATAATATTATTATTAAAAAGATAAGTATAGGGAATTTTCTAGGCTTTCAATGTACAGGATTACCTTTAGTGAACCTCGATGTTTAGACAGCAATTTTTAACTTCGCTCGATTGAATAAAAAATCCAAACAATGCTAAATTTTTGTGGCAATTTATATTGTAAAAATATAAAAAATCTCATCTCATCTCATCTTCTTTTCTTTTATTTATTTATTTACTTATTTATTTATTTATTTATTTATTTATTTATAATATCACAAGCTGTTCCCGCGGCTCCGCCCGCTCTCATATTTCACTTCACTGCTAACCTCATAAGACATTTAGCGTGATAGTAAGTAGCCTATAGTTGATGAGAAGAATCAATCTATCCGTAGAATTTTGTTTTATTAAAATCGGTTCAGTGGTTCTCGAGTTATAAGCGGACAGACAGACACTCAGACAGACAGAAAGCAGACGTTGGATTTTATTATAGGTAAGGAAGGAAGGAAGGATAAATGAGAAAGTATATTTGTTTGTTTGTTTGTTCCTCTTTCACGCCTGGACCGATTTTGACGAAACTTCGTGTAGTGGTAGTGTATATCCGGAGTAACAAAATAAAAATTGGTCAGGTTCGAGTCGAGCTCACCAAACTGGTGCCACGTCAGCGCTTCCCTTTGGTACTGCCGGCTACAACATAAACTGGACGGCAAACACGAATATTTTCGCGAGGTCTCTACCTGATTGGTAGGAAAAAATTTACCTATAGTTCTACACGTAATTCGAACTACTGCCAACCACAACAATCGCCCGGTCACCCAACCAAAATCTGACCACACCGCTGTGCTTAACATTGATGATCGACAGCCGATGCACACCACCACCGAGCTATCGAAGCTGACATACTAGTGTCTAGAACGTTTCTAGCATAGTGTATTGTATTATGTTAGTGTTTTATATATTCACATTATGTATGCATAAGTTTAAAATCTAAATCTTTATTGTTTTTTGCAGTTTTTTTCGTCTGAAATATTGTTCATTTTCTTAGTTTCGTGTAGTTTTTGTTTAGAGATTTTGCGGTAGACTAAATATTGTGATGTACACAAAGTAATTCTAAAATAATAAAAAATATATTATTCAGGACCTGGAGCCCTGTCTGAGCGGGCAGGACGTCAAACGTTCAGGCGGGATGATCGTGATCTCCCGGTCGCACGGTAGAACCCTGTGGTAGAACTCTCGTCCCGTCGCAGTGGGCTGGGCACGTCAGCCGAAGATACGACGGCGACCGTTTGAGAAACCGTGTCCTACACCGGCGCGGCGGCCGTGGACACGAAAACGGAGCGTGGGGAGACCACCCGCCAGGTGGGACGGCGACATCAAGTACGTCGGCTCCGTACCGCTGAAGCCCGATAGGATTGGAGGAATATTGGAGACGCGTGTGTCCATGATTAAGTAATCATATTTATATGTACCTAACGCAACCAATTTCATAATAATATATTAGAGAGAGTCATGTTCCAGGAGTCAGATTAATATGAACAGCTATGGATCGAGTGGAATATAAGAAGAATTCTAAAATGAAAACTGTATCTCTATCTCTATCTCCACTTCTTATAAAAGGGAACGTCTTTCTGTATATATGTATGTTTAAGGTAAACTCCGGAACCACTGTACAGATTTTTATGCGGTTTACACCATTGGAAAGAGTAGTTCTTGAGGCTCATTATATGCTATATACCATTACGCTAAATAGACTTAGGGCTGAACAGTACCAAAGAAAGTATAGTACGAACGGGAGAGAGAGATAGAGTATAAGAGGAGTGAGGGGCGATCATTTATTATCATATTTGCGTTTAAATCTTATTTGCTACCGAGTCTACCGCGAGCGAAGCCGCGGGCTTTTGCTTGTGATGGATAAATATTGAAACAACAGTAAATATCTATACAAGTACAATAATTTAATTTAAAAGCACAAATTGAGTTATATAGAATTTCGGCGGGCTTTATCGTCGTATATAGTCAGAGATAAATATTCGCAGCGAAACACTTTCACAAAATATATTTATCCAATTTCTAAATATCCTTTCGATAAAATACATCTCTGGTAACAATTTTACTAGGTACTTCTCGCTAACTCGCTCTGTGTCGGCATTGTGGCGCCACCTAGTAGAGCTCAGGAAAAACTGAACGCCGCTCGGTCACGGCGGTGCCGCTCCTGTCAGCTCTCGACTCCGGCTCCAGCGCTGCGCACTCTCCGCAGTAGTTCCTCCACGCGCCGGTAGGGGCTCTGCTCGTTCGGAGGCTCCTTGTCCCCCTCGATGAGGTAGGGACCGGCCGGCGGAGACTCCGAATCTCGGCCGTCGAAAGACCGTCGTCCGCTGGAGCCGTCCTCGGCGCGCACTAGGAACGGTTCGGCGTCCGCTGGATGCTCTTCCAGAGGTTGGGTCGGACGTCCGGCGGTGGCGGCCGCGGCTCGCTCCGCCTCGCGTTGTCTCAGCCACACGGGTGAGTCGACGTACAGCCGTGGACGGTCGCGCAAGGCATTGCACCGCTCCAACGCCGGTCTCCCGGAAGCCAGCGATGGTTTGTACAGGCCGACCGACGGTGGACGACTCCGGCCCAGCGCGGAGCGAATCAGGTTCTCGAGGGCAGCGCGGAAGTCCTTGAGATGGTACGCGTAGAGGAGCGGATTGACGGCCGAGTTGAGATGCGAGAGGATGATGCAGAACTCGGTGACGGTGGCGTGGATATCGAAGTCCGGCCAGAAGGCCTTGATGGCGTTGATGGTGTAGAGGGGGATCCAGCAGATCATGAAGAAGAAGACGATGACGGCGAGGTTCTGCGTGGCCTTCACCTCGCGCTTCTGGGCGGCGCCGAGCACGCGCAGCATGGTGCCTCCGCGCGCCTCCGCGCCTGCGCCGTGCCGCGCCCCCGGCGACACGCGCACCACCTCGCTCAGCTGAAAGCATATTCTCATTTCAGAAAGGTCGCATGAAATAAATTAATAAGTACATTGTATATTGTTCTATAGGGTTTGAGGGCAAACTGAAGAGCATGCTCATCCAGAAATCATACTACAATTTGAACGAAGCTTATAGTGATAAATTTTTCTAGTCATTTTTAGTTTAAATTTTGTAATTTTTGACATAAAATTTTTTATATCATTTTTAATTCAATGATTGATTTTATCTTAATGTTTTTATCTTAATTTTTTTTGTTCTATTGACTTTTTTTTACCTTTCTGTATGACATAATAAGTTTTATTTTAATGTGTTACGCTTGTAGTATTTACATATTTTGTGCATTTTAAATCTTCTATGTTTTGACGATGGCCTATCTTTGCTTAGATCGAAATAGAATAATAAGAAATTTGTTTATAACGGGTGACTGAGTCCAGATTTTAAACTTTAAAAAATAATTGAAAAATGTCACTTTTACTTACAGTAATTTTAATAGTATAAAATGAAAGTGTACAAATTGGGATTTTATTTATGAAAAATAACATCATCAAGATGCTTTCTTCTTCTCGCCGTAGACAGAAGAAGAAATGATAAAAGCTGTAGTTGAATCATTAGATAATTCTAATCACACATACGGCATCTTCTGTGACCTGTCTAAGGCGTTTGACTGTGTTAGTCATGATATAATCTTAATGAAATTGGAACATTATGGTGTGAGGGATAAAGAGTTGCGCCTTTGTAAATCATATTTAAGTAACAGAAAGCAGGTTTGTGATATTAATGGCAATAAGTCAGCAGTAGAATCGATTTCTATGGGGGTTCCTGAAGGCTCCATACTGGGACCATTACTCTTTTTAATTTATGTTAATGATATATCTACTTGCATTAAAGATGATATTGAGCTAATAATGTTTGCCGATGATATATCAGTAGTTTTGAAAAACAAAAACGTTACTGAATTACGTGAGTCCTTTATAGATGCAATACAATCATTAAAGACGTGGTTTCACTCTAATAACCTTTTGCTCAATGTAAATAAAACAAATGTTATGCACTTTGCACTTGGAACTCACAGACGTATTGTTAACCAAGAAATTGCCAAAACTGCAGAAGAACTCACATTGAACATATCCAAAGAAATAACCTTTTTAGGTGTAATATTTGACCGCACCTTAACTTGGAAACCTCACATAGATGCGCTTGCTGGTAAGCTAAGTGCAGCTTGTTATGCCATTAAAAAAATTAAAGAACTATGTGGTATGCAAGCTGCTAAAACTGTCTATTATGCTTACTTCGATAGTCTTATGTCTTACGGACTATTATTTTGGGGAAATGCAGCGGAATCTAGCAGAATATTTGTTCTTCAAAAAAGAGCATTGCGTTGTGTACTCAGTATGAAAGCCAGGGACTCTTGTAGAAATGTATTTCATAAAGTAGGAACCATGACATTACCCAGTGTTTATATTTATCAAAATATCTGCTATGCTAGGAAGTATATGCAGAACGCTACTCTTCATTCCGATATTCACCAGCATGACACTAGGAGTAAAAATAATATTCAAAATACGAAGCACAGATCATCTAAAATGTCTAAAAGTTTTGTTTGTAATAGTATTAGATTATATAATAAAACACCCGAAGAGGTAAAAAATCTTAATGATCCTTTGTTTAAGAAACACTTAAAATCTACCCTTGCAAAGAAAGCCTACTACAGTGTAAAAGAGGCCTTAGCTGATAAAATCATATCTTGAGTTTCTGACTGCATAATTAGTTAATACTTGACTAGGTACCATTTGTACCTCAATAATTATATTAACCCATATTGACAACTTGATACCTACTTCAAGTATGATAATATTTTATTATATATAAACATATATATATTAATATTTTTTTGTTTTTGACAATTGTATTTTTTACAATCAATATTAACTCTTGACTAGGTACCATTAGTACCTCAACTTTATTAACCCATTGACAACTTGATACTTCAAGTATCTTAAATATTCATATATTTTTATTTTTTATTTTTGACAATACAATTATACTACATTGTAGTTTAATATACTAACATAATTAAACTACAATGTAGTATAATTGTATTGTCAAAAATAAAAAATAAAAATATATGAATATTTAAGATACTTGAAGTATCAAGTTGTCAATGGGTTAATAAAGTTGAGGTAATGTTGATACAAATTACGTGTGGCTAGTCACTAAATTCTTGTAAAAATATGTTTAAAAAATACCCTGCGAAGTTTCTTGTCGGTTCTTCTTCGTGGGTGTAATCGAACCGGATAGAACAAATTGTGACAAGTTCGAGAGCAGTCTAACTGCCATATGATATGAATGATCAATCCTTACCTATAATAAAATCCAACGTCTGCTTTCTGTATGTCTGAGTGTCTGTCTGTCCGCTTATAACTCGAGAACCACTAAACCGATTTTAATAAAACAAAATTCTACGCATAGCTTGATTCTTCCCATCAACTATATGGCTTATGAGGTTAGCAGTGAAGTGAAATATGAGAGCACTTGGCAATATTTGTATGTAACGGACACGGAATCATTCACCCGAGTAAGAACCGATGACATTACAATATCCTGAAGGGGGAGGGGAGAGGGGGGGGGGGGGGGGGGGGGGGGGTAAGTGGAGGGGGGTGAGGGAGGGGCGGGAGGGGAGGTGGAGGTAGAGCGATGGAATCCCCCTTATCCTTATCCTTTCCTTTCTTCCTTACCTTTAATAAAATCCAACCTCTGCTTTCTGTCTGTCTGTATGTATGTCTGTATGTCTGTCTGTTTACCATCTTTGGGGTTGCCATATTTACTCCAAGTGTCGATGATGGCCAGACTCAACGGAAGGGAGGGAGAGGCAGAGAGATGGAGGGAGAGGGAGGGGGAGGGGGAGAGGGAGAGGGAGAGGGAGAGGGAGAGGGAGAGGGAGAGGGAGAGGGAGAGGGAGAGGGAGAGGGAGAGGGAGAGGGAGAGGGAGAGGGAGAGGGGGAGGGGGAGGGAGAGGGGGAGGGGGAGGGAGAGGGAGAGGGAGAGGGAGAGGGAGAGGGAGAGGGAGAGGGAGAGGGAGAGGGAGAGGGAGAGGGAGAGGGAGAGGGAGAGGGAGAGGGAGAGGGAGAGGGAGAGGGAGAGGGAGAGGGAGAGGGAGAGGGAGAAACGGAAACGGAGTGTTAAAGATTGTATGGGAATATCGGTTTTTTTAAAGGAAAATCATAATTATAGCTACTAAAAACAAATAACGGGTGTGACGGTGGCCTTGCCCTTAGTTACTTACTTTCTTCGTGGAGGTTTATTGTATTCCAGAATGCAGCTTAGCCTGAAGCCTCGCCGTTAGTTACTTACTTTATTTAAGAAGTTTTATCGTCGTTTATCTAAACGCCATTACTTTCATCGAGAAATCGAGAAGGTTTATCGTCTTCCAGAATACAGCTCGGCCTTCGTCCTCGCCCACAGTTACTAACTTTCATAAAGAAGGTTAATCCTCTTCGGCCTGACCCATGGTTTATCCTCTTCCTAAACGGAGCTCGGCCTTCGGCATCGCCCTCAGTTACTTACTTTCTTCGAGAAGGTTTATAGTCTTCCTAAACGCAGCTCGGCCTTCAGCCTCGCTCTTTGTTACTTACTTTCATCGAAAAAGTTTATCCTCTTCCTGAACGCAGCTCGGCCTTCGGCCTCGCCCTTAATTACTTTCTTTCTTAGAGATGGTTTATCGTCTTCCTGAACACAGCTCGGCCTTCGGCCTCGCCCTCAGTTACTTACTTTCTTCGAGAAGGTTTATGGTCTTCCTGAACGCAGCTCGGCCTTGGGCCTCGCCCTCATTTACTTACTTTCTTCGAGAAGGTTTATCCTCTTCCTAAACGCAGCTCGGCCTTCAGCCTCGCTCTTTGTTATTTACTTTCATCGAAAAAGTTTATCCTCTTCCTGAACGCAGCTCGGCCTTCGGCCTCGCCCTTAATTACTTTCTTTCTTAGAGATGGTTTATCGTCTTCCTGAACACAGCTCGGCCTTCGGCCTCGCCCTCAGTTACTTACTTTCTTCGAGAAGGTTTATGGTCTTCCTGAACGCAGCTCGGCCTTGGGCCTCGCCCTCATTTACTTACTTTCTTCGAGAAGGTTTATCCTCTTCCTGAACGCAGCTCGGCCTTCGGCTTCGCCCATAGTTACTTACTGTCTTCGAGAATGTTTATCGTCTTCCTGAACGCAGCTCGGCCTTCGGCTTCGCCGTTTGTTACTTGCTTTCTTCGAGAAGGTTTATAGTCTTCCTGAACGCAGCTCGGCCTTCGGTCTCGCCCTCAGTTGCGTAATTTCTTCGAGAATATTTATGGTCTTCCTGAATGTAGCTCGGCCTTCGGCCTCGCCCTTAATTACTTACTTTCTTAGATAAGGTTTATCGTCTTCCTGAACGCAGCTCGGCCTTCGGCCTCGCCCTTAGTTACTTACTTTCTTCGAGAAGGTTTATAGTCTTCCTGAACGCAGCTCGGCCTTCGGCCTCGCCCTTAGTTACTTACTTTCTTCGAGAAGGTTTATCCTGTTCCTGAACGCAGCTCGGCCTTCGGCTTCGCCCATAGTTACTTACTGTCTTCGAGAATGTTTATCGTCTTCCTGAACGCAGCTCGGCCTTCGGTCTCGCCCTCAGTTGCGTAATTTCTTCGAGAATATTTATGGTCTTCCTGAATGTAGCTCGGCCTTCGGCCTCGCCCTTAATTACTTACTTTCTTAGATAAGGTTTATCGTCTTCCTGAACGCAGCTCGGCCTTCGGCCTCGCCCTTAGTTACTTACTTTCTTCGAGAAGGTTTATAGTCTTCCTGAACGCAGCTCGGCCTTCGGCCTCGCCCTCAGTTACTTACTGTCTTCTTTGAAATACGAATTTCACGCGAGCGGAGCCGCGGGCTCAGCTAGTAAACAATACAATACAATACACTCTTCAAGGCGGACGCGTGTATTAGTTATCACAAGCTGCAATAAATCAATTGGGATAGAGTTGACTTCTTCAGTTATTTTTGTCTTCAAGTCTTCAAAATTGGCAAGCTGGTTGGTAAAAACTTTGCTTTTGAGATATCCCCATAAGAAGAAGTTAGCTGGGGTCAAATCTGGCGACCTTGGAGGCCAGGGTATATCTCCAAATCGGCTGATGATTTTTTCTGGGAAATAGTGCTGCGACTGCACTGATTGAGGCCCTGGCAGTGTGTGCAGTGGCCCCATCTTGTTTAAACCATACATCAGGATATCTGCTGGTACCCTGTCTCAGTTCCGGCACAAAAAAGTTCTTTATCATGGCGGTTTAGCGCTCACTGGTCACTGTAACTGTACTAACGCGATGGTTTTGAAAAAAGTATAGGCCTGCAGAATATGCGTCGCGCTCGTGTGCACGAATGACCGTTGCCGAAATAAGCCTCCACTGCGCACGCGCGGTGCTCTCCCGATTACGACATGGCGCCCACTAAAAATTCCCCAACGGTCAGTTTTCAAATGCTGTACCTCGCACCCCGCTAGTTCCGCTGCCCGCCAATTTATTCGAAATTCAAATTTAAAAAGTTTACTGAGTCACCCTGTACAATTTGATCTATCTATGTGTATCTATAAATATACCAAAAAGACCAATAAATAATTTGAATTGAAATTGAAAATTGAATTGAAATTAAATTGATAGAGCATCCGTATGGTAGTTCAGATACTCTTGAACTTGTCACAATTTGTGAGCTTTTTTGCTGGGGTTGCTTAGGAATTCGAAAAGAGCCAATCACAACCACAACACACGGATGCTTTTGGACATCAGAGCTGACTGTACCTTGCAGGAAAGTTCGTACTTGAGCTTTTGTACTACTATGAAAAAAAAAATGCCACATGTTCTTTCAAAACATTTAGCAAACTACGTTACAAGGTTTTTCCGGTTTTATTGCGAGGTTTATGCGAGGTTTACACTCAGTTATTGCCCAAAATACTTCTGCGGCAGCATCGACGCGAGTATCGTGTTTACACTCAGCCCATGATACTGCTCCTGCCGCTGCCGCGATTATTGCCCATGTTCACTCGTTCATGGCGGACGAAGTTCTTGCGGCGAACTTCTTGCTTATGTAAAAATGTTTTGTAGCAATAAATAATTTCTATCAATCTAATAAAATAAATATAATTAAATACAATAATAATGAGTGTTTTTCGAACGCAGACAATACAAGCTCGACGAACGGCGGCGCGGGGGCAAGTGAGCGAGAGGGCTGAATGTGAACACGATACTCGCGTCAATGCTGCCAGTCCTTTGACTCCTGCACGAAAAACCGACAATTTCGGAGCATCGGCAGCGCGAGCGGCATGACGAGTATCAGCGCGAGTATCGTGTTTACATTCTCGCGCTGCATACTGCCCTGCTCACTTCCCTGCCCTGTAGGGCTGAGTGTAAACCTCGTATTACAGTCAGCCCTACAGGGCAGGGAAGTGAGCAGGGCAGTATGCAGCGGCGTTATTAATATGTATAACCATACCAACTTACAACTTTCTAATACTAAGGGTCTTTGCTCTGAGCTAAGCCGCGGCCGCGGACAGACAGACGGACGGACATGGCGAAACTATAAGGGTTCCTTGTTGATTATGGATTTCTGAAAACCGGCCAAGTGCTAATCGGGTCGCGCACCGAGGGTTCCGTACCACCAGGTAAATGGCCGGTTTTTATTATTTGTTGTTTTACTTTAGAGTTTGTATTGACTTGACATGTTGGAATGACGGTAACGACAGGCCACATCGGACCGACACGCGCCGTGGAAACGGCTCGGTGCGGGGTGCGAACGGCCGCAAACGCGCGGCGTGGCCTGGCGCTACCTGGTGAGGCCTCGGGGCGTGGGAGGCCGTGGGAACCCACTTTTACGTTGTCACTATTAATATTGGACCTTTTTGGAATTCAAATCAAATCAAAAAACATTTATTGCACATATTGTTGTACAGAAGGTAGCACTTAATGCCTATGGCATTTTCCACCAGCCTACCCATATTTACAAAATATAGAACCAGGGTAGGTGCAACAAGGCAAAATAAACAAAACAAAGTAAAGTAATTGAACCTACTGCTGTGGTAGCGCGGGTGTTTCGCGGAGCAGTAGGACGCGGTGGGTCGCAGACGCTCGTATCATGAGTTACCTACTCAATTTCAAAAGGTCAAATCTGAATAGCAACATAACCGGATTATATCTACTACTGATAAGGAACAGGTAGAATTCTACGTACTTAATCAATACTCTTACGAACCTGTTTGACAACCACGCGATAGATATGCGCGTAGAACGCCGCCAGCAGAACGCTCGGAGTGATGATCGTGGCGAAGTACAGGAAGAGGAGGAAGTCATAGTCCATGACCTTGACGAAGTAGCACTGCAGCTGCGGCTCGCTGACGCCGTGCCAGCCGAACAGCGGCAGGAACCCCACGCCGGCGCCGGCCACCCAGCACACGGAGATTATCACTGCAGACAAAGAGAAGCGGTCACAGTCACATTTATTTACATGTGACGAAGTAGCACTGCAGCTGCGGCTCGCTGACGCCGTGCCAGCCGAACAGCGGCAGGAACCCCACGCCGGCGCGCCGGCCACCCAGCACACGGAGATTATCACTGCAGACAAAGAGAAGAGGTCGCCGTCACACTTATTTACATGTGACGAAGTAGCACTGCAGCTGCGGCTCGCTGACGCCGTGCCAGCCGAACAGCGGCAAGAACCCCACGTGGGCGCCGGCCACCCAGCACACGGAGATTATCACTACAGACAAAGAGAAGAGGTCGCCGTCACACTTATTTACATGTGACGAAGTAGCACTGCAGCTGCGGCTCACTGACGCCGTGCCAGCCGATAACAGCGGCAGGAACCCCACTCCGGCGCCGGCCACCCAGCACACGGAGATTATCACTGCAGACAAAGAGAAGAGGTCGCCGTCACACTTATTTACATGTGACGAAGTAGCACTGCAGCTGCGGCTCACTGACGCCGTGCCAGCCGATAACAGCGGCAGGAACCCCACTCCGGCGCCGGCCACCCAGCACACGGAGATTATCACTGCAGACAAAGAGAAGAGGTCGCCGTCACACTTATTTACATGTGACGAAGTAGCACTGCAGCTGCGGCTCGCTGACGCCGTGCCAGCCGAACAGCGGCAGGAACCCCACGCCGGCGCCGGCCACCCAGCACACGGAGATCATCACTGCAGCCAAAGAGAAGAGGTTGCCGTCACACTTATTTACATGTGACGAAGTAGCACTGCAGCTGCGGCTCGCTGACGCCATGCCAGCCGAACAGCGGCAGGAACCCCACGCGGGCGCCGGCCACCCAGCACACGGAGATTATCACTGCAGACAAAGAGGAGAGGTCGCCGTCACACTTATTTACATGCGACGAAGTAGCACTGCAGCTGCGGTTCGCTGACGCCGTGCCAGCCGAACTGCGGCAGGAACCCCACGCGGGCGCCGGCCACCCAGCACACGGAGATTATCACTGCAGACAAAGAGAAGAGGTCACCGTCACACTTATTTACATGTGACGAAGTAGCACTGCAGCTGCGGCTCGCTGACGCCGTGCCAGCCGATAACAGCGGCAGGAACCCCACGTCGGCGCCGGCCACCCAGCACACGCAGATTATCACTGCAGACAAAGAGAAGAGGTCGCCGTCACACTTATTTACATGTGACGAAGTAGCACTGCAGCTGCGGCTCGCTGACGCCGTGCCAGCCGATAACAGCGGCAGGAACCCCACGTCGGCGCCGGCCACCCAGCACACGCAGATTATCACTGCAGACAAAGAGAAGAGGTCGCCGTCACACTTATTTACATGTGACGAAGTAGCACTGCAGCTGCGGCTCGCTGACGCCGTGCCAGCCGAACTGCGGCAGGAACCCCACGCGGGCGCCGGCCACCCAGCACACGGAGATTATCACTGCAGACAAAGAGAAGAGGTCACCGTCACACTTATTTACATGTGACGAAGTAGCACTGCAGCTGCGGCTCGCTGACGCCGTGCCAGCCGATAACAGCGGCAGGAACCCCACGTCGGCGCCGGCCACCCAGCACACGCAGATTATCACTGCAGACAAAGAGAAGAGGTCGCCGTCACACTTATTTACATGTGACGAAGTAGCACTGCAGCTGCGGCTCGCTGACGCCGTGCCAGCCGATAACAGCGGCAGGAACCCCACGTCGGCGCCGGCCACCCAGCACACGCAGATTATCACTGCAGACAAAGAGAAGAGGTCGCCGTCACACTTATTTACATGTGACGAAGTAGCACTGCAGCTGCGGCTCGCTGACGCCGTGCCAGCCGATAACAGCGGCAAGAACCCCACGCGGGCACCGGCCACCCAGCACACGGAGATTATCACTGCAGACAAAGAGAAGAGGTCGCCATCACACTTATTTACATGTGACGAAGTAGCACTGCAGCTGCGGCTCGCTGACGCCGTGCCAGCCGAACAGCGGCAGGAACCCCACGCTGGCGCCGGCCACCCAGCACACGGAGATTATCACTGCAGACAAAGAGAAGAGGTCGCCATCACACTTATTTACATGTGACGAAGTAGCACTGCAGCTGCGGCTCGCTGACGCCGTGCCAGCCGAACAGCGGCAGGAACCCCACGCTGGCGCCGGCCACCCAGCACACGGAGATTATCACTGCAGACAAAGAGAAGAGGTCGCCATCACACTTATTTACATGTGACGAAGTAGCACTGCAGCTGCGGCTCGCTGACGCCGTGCCAGCCGATAACAGCGGCAAGAACGCCACGTGGGCGCCGGCCACCCAGCACACGGAGATTATCACTGCAGACAAAGAGAAGAGGTCGCCGTCACACTTATTACATCTGACGAAGTAGCACTGCAGTATTTTAATTTCTTTTTAAATATATTATTATAAAATTCAATATCTACCGTCTGTGTGTATGTATGGTAGCTTTGGACGGTTATAACTTGAAAACGGATGATCCAATTTAGATGCGGTGTTCACCAATGAAATTTGACATATCTCGAGATGGTTATCATAGCGATATATTTAACGTGTGCATAACGTATATATATTTTTTTTCTTATTGAAAGCGCGACATGTTGCGTCGTGCCATCCATAAGGTGTCTAACGACGCCCATGGGCATTCGGTCGTATGGTTGCGAATGCCATGCCGGCCTGACAGGTGCCTATCGCGCCCCTCCTGAGGGACCCGAGACTATACTTGGGAGGAAATATATGGGCAGGGAGAGAGTTTCAGAGTTGACCGGTTCTGTAGAGGAAAGAACTGCAGAACCGATTGGTACTTACCACGCATTCGCGGTTCCATAAATCCAATTCGTTATCATATATTTAGTCCGAAATTGTATGATTCAACGTTACAACTTGATAATATGAAATGTGCTGAATCGATTGCGTGCTGTTATCTGCGCATGTTTTGATAGCACTGTGTTTTTGTTTTGGCCGAGCGTGGATCTAGTTTTTGCAGTGTTGCGTCGACACCGAAGTGCCATTAGTCAGTTTAATAATTAACCCCTATTTATAATCCCTCTCACTCAACGTCGAAGTGGCTGGGTGATTGATCTATGTTGGGCGAGCTCTAGGGCTGGGTCGAGCGTATTTACTTATAGGATGAATTTAGTATTGCATTTTGTACAACATTCGTTAGTTCAGGCAAGTGCATTTTTTTAAGGAAAATACGGAATAATGATTCAAATCTTAATATAAAGGGATAAGGACACGGTGGCGTGCTAAAGGACGACAGGATAGCCCCCTCTCACCTCGGCACGGTCCTTCCACCGAGCCATGCAACAAACTGGTGTTGTCTTCGTACCTTACTTGCTGCTAGAAATACATTGATTGCCAAACGTGGTGGTCGGTGTTGTGCTGTAATATACAACAGTACTTGCAGTACAACACCGATTACTCTGCTTAACCCGATTGTCGGGATACGGCGTGTGGTATGTATACATAATACCTATCTATACCTAATATGAAAAAAATAAACTTACTGAAAAATTTCTGAGTGCCGTTGCGCGGCAGGGCACGGTTGAGATATTACGATGACATATACATACATATACAACCCTGTTAGATATGCTCTGAGGAGCTGTTCGAAACGATTCCGACTTCACCATTTCACCATAGGTCCACGCGTAACAGACAGGGAATGCATCCCTACACTGTAGAGCTGCCTAAAGTGCGGTCTAAGCGCTCCAGTATTTCTTTTATCTTCCGCACTGCGAAACTCTGGAATGCACTTCCTCCCGATGTGTTTCCTTCAGTGTATGACTTAGGATCTTTCAAGAGAAGCGTAAAAAGGCATCTGTCACGCCGGCACGGCATTCGTAGCCTCCCCGTTCTAAACCGAATGCTTTTGGGCGTCGTCGGTTCAACAATCCATGCTGACGGCGCCGGCGGCGGCGCCAAGTGTCTCGCGTATCCATGAAAATAAAAAAAAATATCTCAAACGTGCCGTGCGTGAGGCATATACATTGTGTAAACAGGACGCGTCAGGCAGGCGTCACAGCAGCGTCACGTAAAATCTAAATTCCCTCCAAATTCCCTCTACCCATACTGTAAATGTTTATAAATCAACGCAACGGAATGCGCGGTGGATGTTGTTGTGTTGTGAACACCTCGCGACTTCTTCTTCTTCTTCTTTTTTTAAATAGTGGCAACCAAACGAATAGGAAATTCGTTTATTACTGCCAGTATCCAGTGACGGAGTTGCACGGTATAAATTTGTGATTATTTTTTATAATATAATAAAACAAAATAATGTTGAAAGGAACGAAGCATTTGAAGTTACTAGTTTGCATGCACAAATTCTGGAAGACACATACTTAGTTGTAAATAAGAAGATGAAAATAAATAACTAAAACATTATACATATATTTATATATAATTAATTACAGTCTTACGTCATTACATTTTATAAATTTTAATATATATTTTATAACATGGGAATTGTTAGTATACAGTATCGTTTGTATGTTAGTAGGAAGTGGGACTTTAAACAAATGTAAAGTGGCATATAACGGAGGGGAATTAACCGCGAGGGTAATTGGACAACCAAAGAGGATATGGTCCAGGGTTCCTTCGTCCAGTCCGCACTCGCAGATTGATGAGTCAAGTATACGAAGTCGGGCTAGATGCACTGGAGTGCAGCAGTGTCCAATTCTCATTCGGCACAGAACTGAGGTTTCCTTTTTATTAGCCGTAATTTTAAAAAACCAAGGCTTTGCGGGTATGACCCGCTGAATGGTGGCATAGTAAGACCCTCTCGCTCGACTGGACACGGACCATTCATCGGACCAGGAATCATGAAGGTATGTTTTTGGGAGTGCCAACAAATCATGGGGAAAATTAATGAACGGAGCCCTATCTCCACACACCACCGCCTCCTTGGCTAGAGCGTCTACACGCTCATTGCCTCGAATGCCGGTATGTGAAGGTATCCAGGCAAAAACAAGTTGTTTTTGACCTAAGGTGAGTAATGTATCTTTAATACATAGAACTATGGGATTATGAATTTGGCAATTGAATGGGTTCTGTACCAATGCCTGAAGAGAACTGCGGGAATCTGAGAAAATTATGGTCCGTTCCAGTGTGTCGGAGAGGGACACAAATCTGACAGCCTCCAGTAGAGCCATACACTACCTCGCGACTTGCGAGCGCCGTAGCCTGCGACACGTTGCGCGAGGTGGTTGAAATGCAATACACTCCACCCTTACAGCCCTGTTAGATATGTTTAATAATTAACATTTATTTTATTTTTATTTCATTTATTATGGGAAAACAAACAGTCAAGTAGGTACCTACATAAAATAATAAACAATTGTAACCATAATAAGTTAATAACAAAAAAAAATAGTTACAGTCATGTAGGTACCTACATAAAATAATAAACAATTGTAACCATAATAAGTTAATAACAAAAAAAAATAGTTACAGTCATGTAGGTACCTACATAAAATAATAAACAATTGTAACTATAATAAGTTAATAACAAAAAAAAAACAGTTACAGTCATGTAGGTACCTACATAAAATAACAAACAATTGTAACCATAATAAGTTAATAACAAAAAAAATAGTTACAGTCATGTAGGTACCTACATAAAATAATAAGCAATTGTAACCATAATAAGTTAATAACAAAAAAAATAGTTACAGTCATGTAGGTACCTACATAAAATAATAAACAATTGTAACCATAATAAGTTAATAACCAAAAAAAATAGTTACAGTCATGTAGGTACCTACATAAAATAATAAACAATTGTAACCATAATAAGTTAATAACAAAAAAAAATAGTTACAGTCATGTAGGTACCTACATACAATAATAAACAATTGTAACCATAATAAGTTAATAACAAAAAAAAATAGTTACAGTCATGTAGGTACCTACATAAAATAATAAACAATTGTAACCATAATAAGTTAATAACAAAAACAAATAGTTACAGTCATGTAGGTACCTACATAAAATAATAAACAATTGTAACCATAATAAGTTAATAACAAAAAAAATAGTTACAGTCATGTAGGTACCTACATAAAATAATAAACAATTGTAACAATAATAAGTTAATAACAAAAAAAATAGTTACAGTCATGTAGGTACCTACATAAAATAATAAACAATTGTAACCATAATAAGTTAATAACAAAAAAAAAATAGTTACACATCAGGCAGCGCTCTCCACGAAACAAATTACTCGTACCAAAAGGACGACGACGTTATAATTTGAACAAACGAAACTTTCTGAAAAGATAAACCTAAGTACCTAAACAAATGAATATATTACAAATTTTAAAAACCCCCGACTCTAAAAAAGTCAAAAATAATTTCCGTTTACTTACTTAAAGGAGTCGTTGGACCGCTAAGTAAATTCCCGCGCAGCTCTGAGTTTTTATATTTCATTTACTTAGCGGTCCGCCGACTCCTTTAAGTAAGTATACGGAAATTATTTTTGACTTTTTTAGAGTCGGGGGTTTTTTAAATTGGTAATTTAACTTTTATTTCAAGCTTTTTAAAAAAACCGCATGCAAATCGGTCCACTTTTTAAGATAATTCATTTTTTTATTACTTAATTACTTGATTACAAACATAGCTAAGAACCATCCCGATTAAACAAGCTTCCTAATAAAAAAAACCGCGTTCAAATCGGTCCATCCGTTTGGGAGCTACGATGCCACAGCCAGACACACACACACCCTCTCCCTCACACGACACACACACACACACACACACGTCAAACTTATAACACCCCTCCGTTATTTGCGTCGGGGGTTAAAAAAGAGACAGCATAAGTACTTACTGCAATTGATTGAAGTGATGAAATTGAAAGCGTGACATGTGGCGCCGAGCCACCCATAAGGTTTCTAACGACGCCCATATATGGACATTGGGTCGTATAAGTGGGTTGCGTATGCCATACCGGCCCGACATGTGCCCATTCACGCCCATATTAAATGACCCGAGACTGTACTTGGGAAGAAATATATGGGCAGGGAGATCGTTATTCGTTCCAGAGTTTTCTCGATTCTCAGGAGGAAAGATCTGCAGAACCGCTTGGTACGCAGCGTCTAGGTCCCTACCCTACCCAATCCCTACTCAGTGCGTGTGATGCGGATTTGGAAGGGGGGGGGGGGGGGGGCGGGGGGGGGGCGGACTTACCCCTTACATAGATTTCTTCTTGTCAACCTTTGGATGCTTGGTAACCCATTACTATAGTGAAATTTAAGTAGGTATAGTAACTAAAGAGTTGAGTGTGTGAATTGAATATAAAACATTTAATAAAAAATACTTTATAATACCATGTATTATTGTAATGTATATGCTAAATATATAAAACATTTATGTTACTAAATATATAAAATTTTATATACATAAATGCTTGTCTATCCAGGTACGGTTTTTGCATCCAGCTCAGTGGTGCGGTCGGTCGACTGTTGTTAAGCAACCTTGAGCGCGGTCAGTTCTTGGATTTGTGACCGCTTGACCGTTGGACGCTGACCGTGGTTCGGATTCCATGTAAAACTGTAGGTCCCTTCCCTTCTAATCTTACTAGGTCGAAACGGCTATGTAAATAGTTTGTGTTTTCCGTCCAGTTCAGTTTAGGCGACATGAAATTAAGGGAAGCACTGACATGGCACCTACTTCACCCGGTGTTATGGGCTGACATCACGGATGTTGTAGGTGATGTAGCCAACCGTGTCAGTTTCCATAAAAAAAAGTTCTACTAACATTTTTAATTTTCTTAAACTTTACAGCAAGAGGAATAATATCTGTAATATCTACTCCCAAAGCGCTGTTCACTCAACTATAAAGCGAACGCTCCATCATTTCATCCCGACAACGCTGAAGTCGCAACTTAGCCTGAGAGATAAGAAGGGAAGACTCCTCGATAGCGCTCACTCTGAACAATTTTAACTCTTCCATCTCGTCAATGATTTATGACTCAAGTATGAGTCATTCAAAGCAGTTGAGTTAACTCGAACTCTGACGTTATATTCTGTAAACAGCGCGAAAACAGCTGAATCGATGTGCTTTACACGTAGGTCGTTTTTAACCCCTAACACGACGCAAACCGGGGGCTATTATAAGTTTGACGTCTACGTCTGTCTGTCTGTGTGTATGTGCGACTGTGTGTCTATGTGTCT
Organism: Nematopogon swammerdamellus; assembly: GCA_946902875.1. NCBI lineage: Eukaryota > Metazoa > Arthropoda > Insecta > Lepidoptera > Adelidae > Nematopogon > Nematopogon swammerdamellus. The sequence goes on from OX336335.1 coordinate 29,529,860, forward strand.
GTCTATGATATCGTAGTTCCCAAACGGATGGACAGATTTGGATGCGGTTTTTTTATCAGAAAGCTTTTTTAACCGGGATGGTACTAGCAATGTTTGTAATGAAGTAATAAAAAAATTATATCTCTTAAAAACTTGAAATAAAAGTTAAATTTAAAATTAACGAATCCGTTAAAAAATCCCGACCCTTTAAAATTTCTTAAATCATTCCCGTTTAGTTTCTTAAAGGCGTCTGGGGACCGCTAAATGAATAAAATATAAAACTCAGAGCTGCGCGGTTATTTACTTAGCTGGTCTTGACGGATTATTTACGTTTTAAGGGGACAGTGGTTTTTAAATTTGTAATTAAACTTTTATCACTAATGAAATCAGCGATATCTCACTACCATCATATCATTATGATACCATCAGGACATTTCTCCAAGATAATTCGACTCTAAATTAAAATAACAAATAAAAAACCGACCATTAACGTTGTGACACGGCAACCTCGGTGCGCGAGTCCGACTCGCACTTGGCAGGTTTTTTCTCATTTCATTTTACGTTTGTATTTTGATAGGTATTAGATATTTCTAATTTGCATCGTAAACACGAAACAACTTGATAATTATTTTTTTATTAAGTTTTTTATTTTTTATTAAAATACGAGTAAATGGGTATATAAATAATAAATACGCATTACTGTGAGATATTAAATAAAGGAGAAGAAAGCCGAGTGCTCTCTGAAGTCCGGTCACGTGCTGAGAAGTAAGTTTCAGTAGTTGCTTTCAGCGTCGCTCGCCCGACCGGATATCACTCAATGTATTTATAAGTAGGCTATCCGGATCCGGGCGAACGAGACGGATGAGAAATATTAATTACTGCGAATGGGAGAGACGCGTGTGGCATTAAATTACCTTCAGTTTTTTTTTTTATCTCTCCGTGCTTGCCGTAAAATACTCTTGATCCCTGGGTCCGAGGTTCGAATCCTGACTACATGCACAAATGAGGTGTTTCTGACGGAAACATTTACCTGCATGCCTACACCTGCTGCTTCACCGTTCGGAACCGGTGTAAAACTGTAGGTCCCTTCCCTTGCCCCTTACTAGGTGGTAGGCTCAAATTGTAGCCGACTGAATCGGTACCACCGTACAGGATGTAAGATGGCCGCGTAGCAGCCGCGTCTGTGTTCTCATCTAGTCCATCCAGTCCATTATAGCCAAGACTCCAAAGGGAGTCCGGTATGGCACCTACCTTCTCGGAGGTGATATTGGCTGGTCAGAGCATGTGCTGGCCACCCATACCGAATTACATGAAAAATCGCCTAAGGAATAAGGACAATATGCCGTGCTGAAGGGCGATAGGCTGGCCACCTTACACCTTGGAACGGTCCTCCCCACGAGTCATGCAATAGTTAAGTATTCGTGCCTTACTTGCTGCTTGATAGTATAACACTTTGCTAAACGTGGTGATCAAGGTTGTGCGTGTCTGAGGTCTCGCAGCACAACACCGATTATTCTGGTTATTCAGATTGTCAGGTTACAGGGTGGTGGTGGTAGGTATAAAAATGTAGGTCTCTTCGCTTCCTACCTTACTCGGTGGTAGGGTTCAACCCACCCGGGTTGGTACCACCGCACTGAATGAAATGTCCGTTGCAACGGCTATGTAATTTGATAAATTGTGTTTATGTTTATGATAGTTTGTGTTTTCCGTCCAGTTCAGTGTAGCCGACACGATCGAAGGGAAGCACTGACATGGCACCTATTTCACCCGGTGTTATGAGCTAACATCACGGATGTTGTAGGTGATGTGGCCAAACGTGTCAGTTTCCACAGCTCTATCAACTTTTGCAAATTTTTGGTAAACCAAAAAAAAATGTTTATTCAGATCCAGTTTAAAATGACTTTGTTAGGATTAATGGAGCTCTCCTATTGGACAGTTTTGCTTAGTGATAGTTTTGATGGATAGTGCTGTTTTTTATTGTTACTGTTAATTTCTGAACTATGTTTTTAATGGAAAGAGCTGCTTTTGAAGCAGTGTTTTATGACAATTCAATAGCCAATTGTATGAGGAAAAATTGTGCATTCATCTGTCGTTTCGCCAAAAAGTGGTAAAGAGCTACCTTTGATTCTATACCCCTCACATATTTGTATTGTTTTTCTGAATTCTTTGCTTACACACAAGGTAATTTATTTTGTACTAGCTGAGCCCGCGGCTCCGCTCGCGTGAAATTCGTATTCCAAAGAAGAATGTAAGTAACTAAGAGCGAGGCGGAAGGCCGAGCTGCGTTCAGGTAATCGAAAAACCTTCTTAAAGAAAGTAACTAACTAAGGGCGAGGCCGAAGGCCGAGCTGCTTCCAGGTAAACGATAAACCTTTCTCAAATAAAGGAAGTAAGTAAGGGCCGAAGGCCGAAGGCCGAGCTGCGTTCAGGAAGACGATAAACCTTCTGGAAGAAAGGAAGGAACTAAGTGCGAGGCCGAAGGCCGAGCTGCGTTCAGGTAAACCAAAAACCCTCTTCCGCCTTCGGGCCTCGCCCTTAAAGACTTCCTTTCTTCGATAGAATATAATATCGTTTACTCAATCTATTTATTTCATAAAAATAAAAAAGTAATATTAAGAACTAAAGAATTAAACCTACCTATCAAACATTAAAATAACTATCAAAACGGGCATTTTCAAATGTTCTTAGAGTACTTGCGGCATTACCCCGCTGGATGGCAAGGCTTACCCTTTGAATGAAGTACATAAGCCCTCGATGGCGGGACACCAGTTGCGTCAACCAGCTCAAGCCTCTTTTGGCTTCACTGCTGCACGGACCGAGGGTTTCAACCGCAAACGCAACAAATTCGAAATCTTGAATTATATTTCTATATTTGCTGCGTTTGAGGCTCTCCGCCCCAGCCTCGGCCGCGCCAGCCGCTCTTGAAGATGTCCTAACGTGACTTGGAGCCAATGTGAGAACAAAAGTGGCGTCCCACATCAAAGAACTACCCTTAGTCCATGGCACTAAGGTGATAGCATCGGGCCTCTTGCCATCCAGCCGGGAATAACCGCGAGGTTCTAGGATGCACGGTATATTTGCCGTTAGAAGCGTGGACTTCATAATAAAATTTAAATTAAATTAACTCAATCTTAATATTAATTAACTTTATTCGAGATGGTTTAGCTTCTTCCTGAACGCAGCTCGGCCTTCGGCCTCGCCCTTAGTTACTTGCTTTCTTCGAGATGGTTTATCATTTGTCAGAACGTAGCTCGGCCTTCGGCCTCGCCTTAGTTGCTTACTTTCTTCAAGATGGTTTAGCTTCTTCCTGAACGCAGCTCGGCCTTCGGCCTCGCCCTTAGTTACTTGCTTTCTTCGAGATGGTTTTTCAATTATCCGAACGTAGGTCGGCCTTCGGCCTCACCTTAGTTACTTACTTTCTTCAAGATGGTTTAGCTTCTTCCTGAACGCAGCTCGGCCTGCGGCCTCGCCCATAGTTACTTACTTTCTTCGAGAAGGTTTATGGTCTTCCAGAATAGAGCTCGGCCTTCGGCCTCGCCCTTAGTTACTTACTTTCTTCAAGAATGTTTTTCTTCTTCCTGGACTCAGCTCCGCCTTCCGCCTCGCCCTTAGTTACTTTCATCGAGAAAGAATATCGTTTACGTGAGCGCATATCCGCCTTCGGGCCCGCCTTTAGTTACTTACTTTCTATTTTTTAAATACGAATTTCACGCGAGCGAAGCCGCGGGCAACAGATATATAAATTTTATTGCACCAATGACAGCGACATAACTTCGACTTTCAATTATTATTTTTATTTATCAAACAATTTGTCACCGGCCAGCTCACGTCGAGAGCACGTCGTCAGCTCACAGTTCTCCGTTGTCAACATGACATTTAAAATTGTTTTTTACCTTTACTTTGGATTACGTGATTTTTATTATATTTTTTAATTATTATGTTCATCCGGGATATACACTGTCACTATAAAAAGTTTCGTCAAATTCCGTTCAGTGGTTTTTGCGAGATGCGCGTACAAATAGACATTTTTGCATTTACGATTTTATGATATGTATAGAAAGAATAGATATGTATAGACTATTGTGTTCAAGTTATAAAAAAGAAGAACTGTCATTTTCGTTGTATCTACTTATTTTTAAATTTTGAATGAATATTTTATTCAAATTGTATTTGCTGCCAGTTCTCAAGATATAATTATGTACTTTGGACTACGTGATTTTAAACGCGCAATAATGTTTATAATTGTTAATTTTTTTTTATTTTTTTTATTTTTTTTTACGTATTATGTTAACCCGGCATATAAACTGCCACAATACAAAGTTTCGTCTAATTCCGTTCAGTGGTTTTTGCGTGATGCGCGTACAGACAAACAAACAAACAAACAAACAAACAAACAAACAAAAATTTTAAAAACTGTTCTAACATGTTCAGTATCTCATTTTAAGCCACCCTGGTTAGTTTTTTTCCGAATACATTCAATGTACAGACTTTCTTACCTCTACGATTTTATTATATGTATAGATACGGTTACTTTCACTCACATCCACGTTATTCGCTAAAAATATTATTATAGTTATACCTACCTAGTCTCAGAGTACTCTGAGCTACTATAGTGCTTCTATGAGGCGATAAGGCTTCTCTGGAACTGGCACTATTTGATTACATTGATTGCATTCTGAGAAAGAATGTTGAACTGCGGTTGACGATGACGGTTGAACGCGACACCCGCTCTGCTTGTGTCGGAAACAAAACGACTTATATGAAATGCAATTAAATGAAATGGATGAATCAACTTTTTCTTGTTTTTGATATCTGTCTGAAAACAGGGTATTATCCTGACAAATTCATCTTATTTTAATAGTTACAACAACTCTCAGATAAGCATTGATTAATAAAAAAAAATAGGTAAAAAAACTTTTAAGTTAAACGGTTTTATTAAAAAAAGCAGCTGTACAAAAAACTAGAAAAAAAAATCAGCTATACAAAAACTAGAAAATAATAAGGACACGAACCTGGGCCTTTCTAGATTTTACGTCTGGGTAAGAAATTGTGCAATACTAGCGTGCTGTGTTCTCATGTCGGATGCCAAAGGGCACTTTGTGTCGCTGCGTCAGCGGAATAAGTAATAAATTGAGACTTTTAACAGACTAATATAAAAACGTGGGGCGTATAATATGCGTAATAACATGCGCCCCACGTTTTTATATTAGTCTGTTAAAAGTCTCAATTTATTACTTATTCCGCTGACGCAGCGACACAAAGTGCCCTTTGGCATCCGACATGAGAACACAGCACGCTAGTATTGCACAATTTCTTACCCAGACGTAAAATCTAAAAAGGCCCAGGTTCGTGTCCTTATTTTTTTCTAGTTTTTGTATAGCTGATTTTTTTTTCTAGTTTTTTGTACAGCTGCTTTTTTTAATAAAACCGTTTAACTTAAAAGTTTTTTTACCTATTTTTTTATTTACTCGTTTTTAGTTTGATTTTTTTTATAATTTTTTTCTTTCATCTTCCCACGAGTACTGGACCAATAACAGTCGACCCCCCCAGGCTCTCATACAACAAGGTGTTCCCAGCCTTGAAGTTGAAACGCTAACGACGTATAATTTTATACACCCTAATGCCACACAGTCCTCGGCACGTTTCAAACGTTGACTTGGGTGGTGTATCGCTAACGACGTATCATTTTTAGCCACCCTAACGCCACACAGTTCTTGGGACAATACAGAAACCTTAACTTGGGTGGATTCAAACAAATATCCTGATCATAATTTTTGTTTTTTTTTAAGTTCAACAGTCCACCTCCTGCCTCCATAATCAGATCCTCGTCACCAAGTGTATTGGTAGAAGTATGGGACACTCGTCCAAAACAACCAAATGAGCCCAAATTCGAGGGGGTTACTAGTAACAGTTGAAGAGTTCCACTGTCCACCTCCTGAATCCATCATTAGACCCTCGACACCAAGTGTATTGGTAGAAGTATGGGACACTCGTCCAAACCAACCAAACGAGCCCAAACTCGAGGGGGTTACTAGTAACGGTTGAAGAGTTCCACTGTACACCTCCTGACTCCATCATCAGACCCTCGTCACCAAGTGTATTGGGAGAAGTATGGGACACTCGTCCAAACCAACCAAATGAGCCCAAACTCGAGGGGCTTACTAGTAACAGTTGAAGAGTTCCACTGTGCATCTCCTGACTCCATCATCAGACCCTCGTCACCAAGTGTATTGGTAGAAGTATGGGACACTCGTCCAAACAAACCAAATGAGCCCAAACTCGAGAGGTTACTAGTAACGGTTGAGGAGTTCCACTGTACACCTCCTGACTCCATCATCAGACCCTCGTCACCAAGTGTATTGATAGAAGTACGGGACACTCGTCCAAACCAACCAAAAGAGCCCAAACTCGAGGGGGTTACTAGTAACGGTTTAAGAATTCCACTGTACACCTCCTGACTCCATCATCAGACCCTCGTCACCAAGTGTATTGGGAGAAGTATGGGACACTCGTCCAAACCAACCAAATGAGCCCAAACTCGAGGGGGTTACTAGTAACAGTTGAAGAGTTCCACTGTGCACCTCCTGACTCCATCATCAGACCCTCGTCACCAAGTGAATTGGTAGAAGTATGAGACACTCGTCCAAACCAACCAAATGAGCCCAAACTCGAGGGGGTTACTAGTAACAGTTGAAGAGTTCCACTGTGCACCTCCTGACTCCATCATCAGACCCTCGTCACCAAGTGTATTGGTAGAAGTATGGAACACTCGTCCAAACAAACCAAATGAGCCCAAACTCGAGGGGGTTACTAGTAATGGTTGAAGAGTTCCACTGTACACCTCCTGACTCCATCATCAGACCCTCGTCACCAAGTGTATTGATAGAAGTATGGGAAACTCGTCCAAACCAACCAAAAGAGCCCAAACTAGAGGGGGTTACTAGTAACGGTTGAAGAGTTCCACTGTACACCTCCTGACTTCATCATCAGACCCTCGTCACCAAGTGTATTGGGAGAAGTATGGGACACTCGTCCAAACCAACCAAATGAGCCCAAACTCGAAGGGGTTACTAGTAACAGTTGAAGAGTTCCACTGTGCACCTCCTGACTCCATCATCAGACCCTCGTCACCAAGTGTATTGGTAGAAGTATGGGACACTCGTCCAAACAAACCAAATGAGCCCAAACTCGAGGGGGTTACTAGTAACGGTTGAAAAGTTCCACTGTACACCTCCTGACTCCATCATCAGACCCTCGTCACCAAGTGTATTGGTAGAAGTATGGGACACTCGTCCAAACCAACCATATGAGCCCAAACTCGAAGGGGTTACTAGTAACGGTTGAAGAGTTCCACTGTACACCTCCTGACTCCATCATTAGACCCTCGCCACCAAGTGTATTGATAGAAGTATGGGACACTCGTCCAAATAAACCAAATGAGCCCAAACTCGAGGGTGTTACTAGTAACGGTTAAAGAGTTCCACTGTACACCTCCTGACTCCATCATCAGACCCTCGTCACCAAGTGTATTGGTAGAAGTATGGGTCACTCGTCCAAACCAACCAAATGAGCCCAAACTCCATGGAGTTACTAGTAACGGTTGAAGAGTTCCACTGTCCACCTCCGGACTCCATCATCAGACCCTCGTCACCAAGTGTATTGGTAGAAGTATGAGTCACTCGTCCAAACCAACCAAATGAGCCCAAACTCGGGTGGGTTACTAGTAACGGTTGAAGAGTTCCACTGTACACCTCCTGACTCCATCATCAGACCCTCGTCACCAAGTGTATTGGTAGAAGTATGGGACACTCGTCCAAACAAACCAAATGAGCCCAAACTCGAGAAGGTTACTAGTAACGGTTGAAGAGTTCCACTGTACACCCACTGACTCCATCATCAGACCCTCGTCACCAAGTGTATTGATAGAAGTATGGGACACTTGTCCAAACCAACCATATGACCCCAAACGCGAGGGGGTTACTAGTAAAGGTTGAAGAGTTCCACTGTACACCTCCTGACTCCATCATCAGACCCTCGTCACCAAGTGTATTGGTAGAAGTATGGCACACTCATCCAAACCAACCAAATGAGCCCAAACTCGAGGGGGTTACTAGTAACGGTTGAAGAGTTCCACTGTACACCTCCTGACTCCATCATCAGACCCTCGTCACCAAGTGTATTGGTAGAAGTATGGGACACTCGTCCAAACCAACCATATGAGCCCAAACTCGAGGGGGTTACTAGTAACGGTTAAAGAGTTCCACTGTACACCTCCTGACTCCATCATCAGACCCTCGTCACCAAGTGTATTGGTAGAAGTATGGGTCACTCGTCCAAACCAACCAAATGAGCCCAAACTCCATGGGGTTACTAGTAACGGTTGAAGAGTTCCACTGTCCACCTCCGGACTCCATCATCAGACCCTCGTCACCAAGTGTATTGGTAGAAGTATGGCACACTCATCCAAACCAACCAAATGAGCCCAAACTCGAGTGGGTTACTAGTAACGGTTGAAGAGTTCCACTGTACACCTCCTGACTCCATCATCAGACCCTCGTCACCAAGTGTACTGGTAGAAGTATGGGACACTCGTCCAAACAAACCAAATGAGCCCAAACTCGAGGGGGTTACTAGTAACGGTTGAAGAGTTCCACTGTACACCTCCTGACTTCATCATCAGACCCTCGTCACCAAGTGTATTGGTAGAAGTATGGGACACTCATCCAAACCAACCAAATGAGCCCAAACTCCATGGGGTTACTAGTAACGGTTGAAGAGTTCCACTGTCCACCTCCGGACTCCATCATCAGACCCTCGTCACCAAGTGTATTGGTAGAAGTATGAGTCACTCGTCCAAACCAACCAAATGAGCCCAAACTCGGGTGGGTTACTAGTAACGGTTGAAGAGTTCCACTGTACACCTCCTGACTCCATCATCAGACCCTCGTCACCAAGTGTATTGGTAGAAGTATGGGACACTCGTCCAAACAAACCAAATGAGCCCAAACTCGAGGGGGTTACTAGTAACGGTTGAAGAGTTCCACTGTACACCCCCTGACTCCATCATCAGACCCTCGTCACCAAGTGTATTGATAGAAGTATGGGACACTTGTCCAAACCAACCATATGAGCCCAAACGCGAGGGGGTTACTAGTAAAGGTTGAAGAGTTTCACTGTACACCTCCTGACTCCATCATCAGACCCTCGTCACCAAGTGTATTGGTAGAAGTATGGCACACTCATCCAAACCAACCAAATGAGCCCAAACTCGAGGGGGTTACTAGTAACGGTTGAAGAGTTCCACTGTACACCTCCTGACTCCATCATCAGACCCTCGTCACCAAGTGTATTGGTAGAAGTATGGGTCACTCGTCCAAACCAACCAAATGAGCCCAAACTCCATGGGGTTACTAGTAACGGTTGAAGAGTTCCACTGTCCACCTCCGGACTCCATCATCAGACCCTCGTCACCAAGTGTATTGGTAGAAGTATGGGACACTCATCCAAACCAACCAAATGAGCCCAAACTCGAGTGGGTTACTAGTAACGGTTGAAGAGTTCCACTGTACACCTCCTGACTCCATCATCAGACCCTCGTCACCAAGTGTACTGGTAGAAGTATGGGACACTCGTCCAAACAAACCAAATGAGCCCAAACTCGAGGGGGTTACTAGTAACGGTTGAAGAGTTCCACTGTACACCTCCTGACTTCATCATCAGACCCTCGTCACCAAGTGTATTGGTAGAAGTATGGGACACTCATCCAAACCAACCAAATGAGCCCAAACTCGAGGGGGTTACTAGTAACGGTTGAAGAGTTCCACTGTACACCTCCTGACTCCATCATCAGACCCTCGTCACCAAGTGTATTGGTAGAAGTATGGGACACTCGTCCAAACCAACCAAATGAGCCCAAACTCGAGGGGGTTACTAGTAACGGTTGAAGAGTTCCACTGTCCACCTCCTGACTCCATCATCAGACCCTCGTTACCAAGTTGAAATTATCATAATATTGTATTGTCACGAGAACTCAATGTGTGTGCAAAGTTTCATAAAAATCGGTTCAGTAGAAGTAGTTGAAAAAACTGTCGCAAGATTTGAAACAAAGATAGAAACAAACAAACGAAGTCAAGCTAAATAAAACCGTTTAATAATAATAATAGAAGAAAAAGAGCTGTCAAACCGACATGTCGGAAATTTGTTCTCTAGAAAATTTCTTTTAAAAGTTTTTGCCTGGGACGAACAAACCGAGCTTCCGCCACGCGCGGACCCTTCTCCAGCGGCGCAGCGGCCCGCACGGTTGGAGGCACAGTGCCGGCATCACCACCGCCGCCGCTCGGCGTCCCCGGTACTCCACCAGCTCGACATGCCTGGCGACAGAACCGGCTGCAGACCTCCCGGGACGCGACCCGCGTGATGGAGGGCTGGCTCTGCGGCGAGGGTCGGCCGCCGCCGCGCTCGATTTCGACGCCGCCGCCGCCACCGCTCGCCCGCAGCAGCACTGCCTCCGCCCACCGCGTCGCCCGGCTTCCCCGCGCCCGGGTCGTCCAACACGAGAGCCGGCATTCTTCTTGCACACTACACGCACACCCTACCACCCAGCTACACGCCGCCGGTGCATTTCATCGACGGCGAAGATGGAGCGTTGACGTCGGCCGAGCCAGAACAACTACGGTGAGGGCGACGTCCACCATCGGCCAGCTTGGGGTCATCGGGACCTCGCGTCCCGTCTAGTGCCCCCGCTACCGGTGGTGTAGTGCAACCATGAGGCGACGCTCGCGCGAAGATCAATATTTTGAAAACAGCTGCGCGACGACGTCGCCGTGCAGTCCGGCGGATACGGAGCTCTCCGAGATGGGGGTGGTGGTGGCCTACGTGTCTAGTACCACCACCTATCGCTCGTAGCTTGACTCGCGTCGTCTCGGAGAGCTCCGTAGCCACGGCCTGCACCCGCCGGCGTGCTTGGAGGCTTGCCTCCCGCCGTCGGCGGAAATTACCGTTTTTATCTAAATTTTGTATTAATTTTGTGTATTTTTATTACTTTTTGTAAAATGTATGTAAAATTAATATAAAAATATTGTAAAACGTGAAATAAAGTATATAATAATAAAAAGAAGCTGCACGAAGAATTTTAAGTAATTAAAAAAAAAAATATTATCCAAATCCATACAAAACTGGGGACAAAATTATCCCCTGGGTTACCCCGAAATTTTTTGTTAATGTTTTGTTTTAAATAGTTCTCTACTTTTATTTCAATTGCCTATCAACCTAAGTATTTTATACTTATTGATTTTCAACTAAGTAATAAATTGTAATAAACTTTTTTTTGTTTATTTCACTTTGTAGCTGGTTTTTACGTTACAAGAAAAAGTTGATCCACCCAAATATGAAATGAAATATGAATGAAATTATTTTTCAGCCTCGGTAGCTCAGTGGTGCGGTCGGTCGACTGTTGCTAAGCACACCTGGGCGCGGTCAGTATTTCCATGGGTGACCGCTTGACCGTTTGGAGGCTGACCGCGGTTCGGATTCCACGTAAAACTGTAGGTCCCTTCCCTTCTTACCTTACTAGGTGGTAGGGTTTATCCCGCCCGGGTTGGTTGGTACCACGGCCACCGCGGTCGCGGACCGCACTGAATGAAACGTCGTCGTCGTCGGTCGAAACGGCTATGTAAATAGTACGTGTTTTCCGTCCAGCTCAGTGTAGCCGACATGAAATGAAGACACCGACATGGAACCTAGTTCACCCGGTGTTATGGGCTGACATCACGGATGTTGTAGTGTAGGTGATGTAGCCAAGCGTGTCAAGTTCCATAAAAAAAAATCAATGAAAAAAATTTAAATATAAGTAAGTAGCCTATTTCACGCTATGTCCAAAGTTATAGAAAAAGGCGGACTTAATACCTGAACGAACATCTTCCAGGTCGAGTCGTATCAGCGATTGTGGTGATTTACCTACTGTTGCAAGTGCACCATTGATGCATCGTAACTATATACTTGATTGAGGTGGGATCACTAGATATTTGGAGTAACCATCTAACGAGTTACTACTAACTGGCGAGGGTGGGAAAACCATCCTCCGGATGGGTTGAAGACATCAAGTGCGTCGGCGGAAAGCAGTGGTTCCGTAACGCTGAAGACCGGGAGGACTGAAGGAAAATTGGAGAGGCGTAAGTCCACCAGTGGACGCATACGCGCTAACTGACTAGCTACTAGAATACTCATTTCAAATGTCCTTGTCATTTCATTTTATAAAACACAAGCTGTGCCCGCGGCTCCGCCCGCTCTCATATTTCACTTCACTGCTAACCTCATAAGCCATTTAGCGTGATAGTAAGTAGCCTATAGGTGATGGGAAGAATCAAGCTATCCGTAGAATTTTGTTTTATTAAAATCGGTTCAGTGGTTCTCGAGTTATAAGCGGACAGACAGACAGACACTCAGATAGAAAGCAGACGTTGGATTTTATTATAGGTAAGGAAAAGGAAATAAGGAAATAAGGAAAAGGAAAAGGAAATAAGGAAGGAAGGATCTGGTCCTCGTTGTACCAGACGTAAATTGTTTGACGTCTGGCGGGCACCAGATGTCACGGCTCCAGGAACTCCCGCAGTCCCTGAAGAAGCCCGTGACGTAGCGGGCGAAACGTCGACTTATATAAGTCTTCAGTACCTTCTGTTAATACGCAAAAAATTTAAATTAGTATCCTTCCTTATCCTTATCCTTCCTTCCTTATCCTTATCCTTATTCCTTATTCCTTTCCTTACCTATAATAAAATCCAACGTCTGCTTTCTGTCTGTCTGTCTGTCCGCTTATAACTCGAGAACCACTGAACCGATTTTAATAAAACAAAATTCTACGGATAGCTTGATTCTTCCCATCAACTATAGGCTACTTACTATCACGCTAAATAGCTTATGAGGTTAGCAGTGAAGTGAAATATGAGAGCGGGCGGAGCCGCGGGCACAGCTTGTAATTCATAAATAACAGAGTAAAATTAAAAACATTAGTGACTACTAGATGTGTGTGTGTAATATAAGAACACACGTTCACCACATGCCGTATCCCGACAATTGGGGTAAGCAGAGTAATCTGTGATGTGCTGTTGTTTCAAGTAAGGCACGAAGGCCCACCTCCTGTGCGACTCGGTGGAAAGACCGTGCCAAGGTGAGAGGTGGCTAGCCTGTCGGCCTTATGCATGCATCTGGTTCTTATCCCTTAGCGAAGTAACTATTTAGTAATCTGTGCCCTTAGTCGCTTTTAATTTTTTTTTTGTTCATGGAAACGGACACGGTCGGCTACATCACCTACAACATCCGTGATGTCAGCCCATAACACCGGGTGAACTAGTTGCCATGTCAGTGTTTCCCTTCATTTCATGTCGGCTGCACTAAACTTCACATGTAGTTCACAAGTAATTCACATGCACGGGAAAAGATGCAGTGGGACTATTGTTATTAATTACCGGCCTCACACAGTTATTAATCGGATTTAATTACTAGAAATCATAGACGCAACTCCTCCCTCCGTGATACAAAGAGCGATGAAAGATAATTGTAGCCGACTGGGTTGGTACCACCGTACTGGATGTAAGATGGCCGCTTAGCAGCCTCGGTTGTGTTCTCCTCTAGTCCAGTATAGCCGGCAATCCAGCGATGTCTCCGGTATGGCACCTACCTTCTCGGAGGTGATATTGGCTAGTCGAAGCATGTGCTTTGGCCCCTCCGACTCAGCCACCCATAGAGGATTACATAAAAAAAAAAACAAAAAAACAAAACAAAATGATCGCATACGCCGATGTTTGACGCTGGTTCCAACTAACCCGTGTGCAACGGAACGCAAAGCAACACAATGCAACACAATGGACAATCGATCGTTGTGCAAACGATTTGCAGTTCACTTGATTTTTTTTCAGCATAACCATTTGCGAGTGTAATTTTATTCCGGAAAAAAAATCAACCGACTCAGTTGATAAAGTGGTGTTTCATAACGATCCTTAAGGAAAAAAACCCCCGACCCTTAAAAATTTCAAAATTAATTTCCGTTTACTTACTTAAAGGAGTCGGGGGACCGCAAAGTAAATTAAAAAAATTACTCCGGAAATCTCTCCCCATGCATGTCGTAAAAGGTGACTAAGGGATAAGGACAAGATCCCGTGCTAAAGGGCGACAGGGTCGCCACCTCTCACCTTGGTACGGTATTTCCACCGAGTCATGCAGCAGGTGGGTCTTCGTGCCTTACTTGCTGCTTGATCGATTGAATCTTGTTCGAATACTTTGCGAGACGTGGTGGTCGATGTTGTGCTATAATTCACCAGAGTTCTTGCAGCACAAGACCGATTCCTCTGCTTGCCGCGATAGTCAGGATTCAGCGTGTATGATATGTATATGTATGTAATATGTACATACATACATAACACACGCTGTATCCCGACAATCAGGGTAAGCAGAGTAATCAGTGTTGTGCTATAAGGACTCTGGCAAATTACAGCACAACACCGACCACCACGTTTAGCACAGTATACGGACAAGACAACTATCAAGCAGCAAGTAAGACACGAAGAACCACCTGCTGCATGACTAGGTGGAAGGACTGCGCCAAGGTGAGAAGTGGCTAGCCTGTCGCCCTTTAGCGCAGTATCTTGTCCTTATCCCTTAGTCGCCTCTTACGACATGCACGGGGAGAGATGCAGTGGGGCTATTCTTTTTAAGTACCGGCCCCACACGGTATGTAATATGTATGTACTCCGAAAAGTTAAAGCTTAATAAATCTAAAAAAAATATAACAGAAAACATTCTAAATTAGTTCTAACGGCAATAAAACTATATTTCGAAGTTAATCAAAGATTATTGAGAAAATGACATTCAAGCAAATGCGGCTCGCTCGACGCGTGGCACCGCGGCGTGTTCAAGGCGCGCTTGCAAGAAGTAAACCCTCTTGTTTGTGAACAATGTACGCACTGAACATATTTTTAGGTTTCCGTAAACCGTACGGAAGCCTATTACTAAGCTTACAACGTCTGTCTGTCTGTCTGTCCGTCCGTCCGTCCGATGGATCTTTGGAACCGTAATAGGTAGCCATTTGTTATAGTTAATACTATTTTCAACGTTTGGGAGTCAACAACAAATAATAAAAAAATATTAAAAGTGAAAATTATTATACCCATACAAGAAACGTGTTTTTTCCACATTTTACTTTTGACGTGATGTCGTCACGTCTTATAAATTGATGAGCACCGGCTGCACGCACGAAAGTGTGTAGCGTTGATATTCAAAGTTACCATGGAAACGTCTTAAGAAGTAAAACTGTCAAGATCAGACAACAGAAGTTTTGATGGCCAGTCACAAGATGATTAATCTTTCTACTGGAAATAGAAATAACTGATCTTTGATCTATGTACTACGATTATTCCACGTCATCACGTAAAACTATCGTCCGTAAACCGACTTTACAGACAACCGAATATTTTTTTGTGGTACTGACACCTCTCGGTGCGCGAGTCCGACTCGCACTTGGCATGTTTTCGACAGACTAGAAGCACCAAGTAGGTGTCTACTCACTAACTGATAATCACATATGAATGACGCTGATATCCCGTTAACGCCCCCATGCGCGTAATATTTCCAACATGTGCCGATAAGTAAATGGCACTGAAATGTCTGTGCGAATACCCAAGCCAGACAGCGCGTACAGTCACTGTGGACACTGTGGTACAGCTGCTGTTGTCTACGTGTACCGATAAGACTGGGAAACCTTTTCACATTCACTATCTAGCTGAGAAGGTACCTCATTTGATTTAACGCGAACCCGACTCACGTTTGGCCGGTTTTTATTATTTATTGTTTTAACTAATATAGATTTTTATAATATACAGGGTGTTTCAGGATAGGCTTGAGAAACTTCAGGAATAGGAAGTACTCTAAATACTCTACTAAATAAAAAAAATCCATATCACTCAAATCGAAATTCTGTATTTTTTTTTCATATAAAATTTTAAATTTGAATAAAACCTCGATGGACAGTGAGTTTGGAGAGATTTGGCAAAAGTGCTGTTTAGGTCTAGGGAGTGCAATTACCTAGTCCAGTCAGTCCCCTTGTTCTTTTGATGTCATTGAAATTTAAGTGTTTGGAATTTACCTACATGCAGTTCAATTTTACTAGTTAAGTAAGTTATCTGGTACGCTTGCTGGTAAGCTAAGTTCAGCTTGTTATGCCATAAAAAAAATTAAAGAATTATGTGGCATACAAGCTGCTAAAACTGTGTATTATGCTTACTTCGATAGTCTTATGTCTTATGGATTATTATTTTGGGGAAACGCGGCGGAATCTAATAGAATAATTATTCTTCAAAAAAGAGCACTGCGTTGTATACTCAGTATGAGAGCGAGGGACTCTTGTAGAAATGTATTTGATAAAATAGGAATTATGACATTACCCAGTGCTTATATTTATCAAAATATCTGCTATGCTACGAAATATATACAGGATGCTACGCTTCACTCTGATATGCACCAGCATGATACTAGGCATAAAATAATGTTCTAATTACGAAGCACAGGTCATCTAAAATGTCGAAAAGTTTTGTTTGCAACAGTGTTAGATTGTATAATAAAATACCAGAAGAGGTAAAAAATCTAAATGATACTTTGTTTAAGAAACATATAAAATCAACTCTTGTAAAGAAAGCCTACTATACTGTAAAAGAGGCATTAGTCAACAGGACTATATCTTGAGGTTCTGACTGCATAATTAGTTAGCGCATGACTAGGTACTATTTGTACTCAAATTTATTTACTAACCGATTGACAACTTGATACTTCAAGTATCTTAATATTTTTATTATAATATAATTTTTTTTTATTATTTGACAATACTACGTTGTAGTATGTATACTTATTATGACTAGGTACTATTTGTACTCAAATTTATTTACTAACCGATTGACAACTTGATACTTCAAGTATCTTAATATTTTTATTATAATATAATTTTTTATTATTATTTGACAATACTACGTTGTAGTATGTATACTTATTACTAACATTATTGAGTTGATACAAATGACGTATCAAAAATTTGACAAAGGCTCTTTACACCTGATCCACTAAATTAAGTCCTTGCAGTCAGAACTTCAAAAACAAAACAAAAATCTGTTTTTGATCTTGCTCTCAAGCTGTATTTTCAATCGACTGTAGGCGGTGTTATTATGTGGATAGTCACTAAATGCTTGTAAAAATTATTATGAAAAAAAACCCTGCGAAGTTTCTTACCGGTTCTTCTTCGTGGGTGTAATCGAATCGGATAGAACAAATTGTGACAAATTCGAGTACAGTCATGCTGTCTAATGAATGCTTAATAAACAATATACAACAATATACAACAATCTCGCTTAAACGATTTTCACCAAAAGTACTATAAAATGTCTGAATCTGGAAAAAAAATTCAGAGCTTTTCGTCTTCAAATATGGACCCCTTTCGAACCTTGAAGTTTTTTTTTTTTTTTATGGAACCTGACACGGTTGGCTACATCACCTACAACATCCGTGATGTCAGCCCATAACACAGGGTGAACTAGGTGCCATGTCAGTGCTTCCCTTCATTTCATGTCGGCTACACTAAACTGGACGGAAAACACGAACTATTTACATAGCCGTTTCGACCGACGTTTCGTTCAGTGCGGTGGTACCAACCCGGCCGGGATAAACCCTACCACCTAGTAAGGTAAGAAGGGAAGGGACCTACAGTTTAACGTGGAATCCGAACCACGGTCAGCCTCCAACGGTCGAGCGGTCACCCATCCAAACACTGACCGCGCTCAGCGTTGCTTAATAACAGTTGACTAACCAACCGCGCCACTGAGCTACCGAGGCTGACGAATTTTCTTATCCCTTAGTCGACTTTTACGACATGCGACGGGGAGAGATGCAGTGGGGCTATTCTTTTTAGGTACCGACTCCACACGGTATAAAACCCTGAAGTTACGAAACCCTACCCTGAAACATCCTGTATTAGTAAACAATAAAAAAACAAATATTTTACATCTTATATTTCGACATTTAGTCTTTGTCAGAACAAAATAATTTTAAAATAAGTATATACAAGTTTAATTTAATGTGTCAAATGAGGACGAATGATAGATGGCGTTGACATGGGTTTGAATTTTTCGAATGTATCTATGGTTTAATAATTAAACCATAGATACAACCATTAAACTTTAATTGACTATATTTAGGCCGGGTGAATGGTGTGCGCCGAGGAATATTGTCACACCAATTTTGACGATTTTATGTAGGTATTAATGTTTTTCCGATAGAGCAAAAAAAACTTTGAAAAAATCACGTTTATGGATGGGCACGCCCCTTAATGTTTTACTTTTTTTTTTTATTTTGTTATTTGTTAGGATTTCCGTCATAATAACACAAATTTTGTGAAGATTTCAACCGGTTACCTTTTACGGTTCAAATGATACAGCCCCCAGGACAGGTACACGGTGATACGGCATATGCTTAGTAATATCAATCATGCATGATAAACTACAAGCAAATGTAAAAAATATTCAACATTGATCCTTGGAATGGCTCGTAAAACTGAATGCACAATTATACATTTAGTCAAGAAACACCCGAAACTTCCCTACTACCTGGATAAGACACAACTGACACCAGTTATTTCACAAAAAGACCGTGCGATCACCATCTCCTTCGATCGTAAATGGGATTCCCACATCAGGCATAGTGAAAAAGAGCCAACTCTTTAACATATAAGTCACAAAAAGAGCTTCCTCGTGTTGTCGCCATTTGTAATGCTTAAAATTTACAAGACTTACGTTCGACCGCTTTTGGAATATGAATTCCTGATACGACAACTATACTTTGTAAGATATCTACCAATCGGAATAAGTTCAAAGAAAAATCACTAAAATTCAGCATGAGTTAAAAAGCTTTAGCTAAGAAGAAAGGTTAAAAAATATATACTTGAAATGACCACACTGGAAGAACGCCGTGACAGAGGAGACCTCATTGAAGTATACAAAATACTCACCTCAATGTATGACTGCCATGTATGACATGAACGAGAGCCTACGCGCTCACAGCACAAAACATAACCGAACAGCTTCTAACAAGAACATTTTGAAAGTACTTCTTAACAAATCAAGTGGTGGACGCCTCTAATAAACTTCCAGAAGATGTGATTCACTCCCGAAACATGTCAGTCAGTCAGCGTGTAAGCATCCACTGCTGGACATACGCCTCTCCAATTTTCCTCCAGTCCAACATTACACACATAAACACATTCAAAAACCGATTAGATAAATACATAAAAAGTGCATCGACAAAAAATTTGCAACAGTGCCCAAGAACGAAAATAAAAAATAAATAAAACTGACAATCAAATATAATCAATATCTCTAAGAAAAAAAAACTTCATATGAACACACCAGCTAGAGCTACTTGTTTATTAAAAAAAATATAAGTAATATAATCCCACGAGGAGCCCTAAAATTGTCAAACTGCGCTGAAATGCCGGAAGTGTAATAGGAAGGTGTCATATGGAGATGAGGGTGCTACCCTTCCACTGACAAGATACCCGAGTCTGGGGGATATTGAAACCGAAAGAAACTCCCGTCTCGTCGGAATTACACTTTGATTTTCGGGAGAAATTGGCTTGGGCATTTTAGCATAAGTCAGAAATCGGTTCCCTTAGCTTGTTCTATTAGGTACAACCATGGCCGGCGCTCAGATAAATTGGCTTCCCTCATCTCTCATTTTGTTGTTGCTGATACAATTTTAGGATGTGGTTCTCCAACTGTTGTCGTCTCTTCGGCTGACGTGCTCAGCCCATTTCCACTTGAGGTAGCCACCTGGTGTCCAATATCGACCACTATGGTGCTTCGGCGGATTGCCTCGTTACGCACCATAATCTCTAAGGGTAAAATTTGGCAAAATACTACAACTGCGGCGCTATTTCCACCCTGTGGTAAAACGTGGCCAATACGACCGTATGCCCATACGGAAGCCTATTGCTGAGTCTATGCCGTCTGTTTGTCTGTCTGTCCGTCGGTCCGTGTCGTCCGTCCGATGGCTGTATGTTTGGAACCGTAATAGCTAGCCGGTTGAAATTTTCACACAATACCTATGTATTATTGTGGCCGATATAATAAGTAATAAAAAATATAAAATGAAACAATTAATTAGTTTTTTTTTGTGGTGCGAAAACCTCGATGCGCGAGTCTGACTCGCACTGGGTCGGTTTTTTTATTACTATAAAAGGAACATAAGCATTGAAGGCAACCACAATAGCAATTACTAATAGGCCATACATACTACAACGTCTATGAACAATAGTGAAAGCAAATCTACCACAGACGACTACGCCACAATAGCTGCATCAGTGGCCATGGCAAATGAAATGAGTCAGAACTCAGGCACTGGCAGACACGGCTAATAAATAGAGAACAGTAATTGCAACAGAACACAGGGCTGTTTGTGCACTAGACGAACGCCATGATACTGCAGCAGTGTAGAGACATAAATGTGATTCATAGTTCCCTCAAAACTTTAATGCCGCTCGACCTACCTGCGCAGTCAACGAATTTTAGGTCATCATAATTCGTAGAACATAGCGTTGGTGATCTGGCAGAAAGTCCTATCTCAAAAATGTAAATTTTTCCAGAGACGTGAAACGGTTTTTTTCAGAACTTAGGGTCATACAATGTACATACTTCGCGCAAGTGCAGTGAAGCAATTTTCTACCCTGCCCTGTGATCTACGAATGATGATGACCTAAAATTCTTTGACTGCGCAGGTAGCTGTACAGTGATGTTACCGTCGTCGTCGCCATCGCCGACGAGTGTGAAAACCGATGACGATGGTAACGGCGGCGTTTCATAATATTTTACCTCCACGGCAGCCCGTGACGTGCTCTTCGTGACGTTACGTTGCCGTCAATCAAACTAGCGCGCAATCAGACGCCACCGCGCCATGTCACTATCATTCATTCATTACATTCGCAGAATTTCACTTTAATTATAGAATACTAGCTTTTGCCCGCGGCTTCGCTCGCGTGAGATTCGTATTTAAAAAGAGGAAAGTAAGTAAGCCCGCTACCGATCCTTTATATCGGAGAGCGGAGCAATTGGGTTTGTATCAGAGCTACATCTTAGCGTAATCGGAACTGAATTTTATTTAGCCTATCCTGTGCCCCGTATAGTTAAATGTGCTTGTACTAAGTTTCATTGAATTCGGATGATCGGTTTAAGAGTTATGGAGGAACATACATACATACATACATACAGAAAAGATTTCTAAAGATTGTAAATTTAGTTTTAGTATCATACATATAGTCTACAAACGCAGTATCTCATAAAACAAAGTAACTTGCTCCATGATCATCCCTTACAGATTTATTATTAGTACTGATGATACTGATACTTTTAATGTCAGATTTTTGACAGCATTTTTTTCAGCAGACCCTGTCTGCTTCCATAAAAAAAAAAAGAAAAATCTAAAAATTAACATTCCATTGTCTATATTACCTATATAGCCTATTTTATTTTTCTCAATAAATTTTTATTTGACAGTGCTCAATCAATACCATCCAAATTAACACTTGCACTTCATTGGTGAAAACAATGAAAACTATTATTTATTTATGTATTATTATTAATTAAGTATTTGTATGTAGGTACCTATGAAAATTTTCTACATAATTAACTACATTTCAATATATTTTTTATTTCTAATTGTCACGCACGTCTTTTACTAGTAAGTAAACCACAGATAATACCTAGGTAATGTACCTACTTATGTTTCGCTACACGCAACTCTCAAACACCCGTCTTTTGTATATTATGTTATGTAACAAAGTGGTTTAATTAAGAGCATAGTGTACTGCGAACCGTTTTCAAATTTCGAATTTCCTTCATCGTATTGCTGTCGCTGTGGACAACTGCAGCTCAGAAGCAAACTGCCTACAAAATAATTGTGAATTATCCATCATTCAGGCGAAGTCTTTTTTTCATGTCTTTATGCTTCCTCAATTTAAGTTATATATATTTTTTTGCTATCAACAAAAGCCTACGGGTGTCCCTGTCTTAATTTTAATATATATTTTTTTTATAGTTTTCCATATAATACATGTGAAAGTTAGGCCTAAAATTGCTATATTTTCACATTTTTATAATCAATAAATAATATATTATTTCATTTAAAATGAAATAACGGAAAAAGGACAACATAGGGACATAGATATTGATAATATATTTTACACACAAAAAAATCAAATGGTAGTGCAAGATTTACGGGTTGGAAAGAGACTTCCCCTGGTGTGTATGAGAAAAGTGGACTTCCCGGTTCTCTTAAACCGGTTCGATAAGGAAAACATTTGAAAATATTTAATTATTTAATTCTTAGAAAAATATTGAGAACCTCAGAGGGCATAACATAATTGTATCGTCTAAATATCACAATACACTTAAAATAATTGATAGCTTAGATGTAACAGTGCATTGACACACGTGGAATATTCTAGGAACGATGTCACGCGCTAACTAAACCGATAGCATTCAGGTTGGAAACGCACATACCTACTGATACTCAACAAAAGACAATTTACATAATGATTCGCTTGTATTCAGCTTATTGTAACAGGTGTCCAAAATTTACAATAACAAATTCTTTACAATACATCATGTACAGCTGCTCTGAAAACTTCGTCATAAACTAAGTGGTTGTAGCATTCAACAGTTCGATGATTCAAACAAGATAATATTACTCATACATCGGAAAACATTTTCATTATTTCAGGTATAACATAAAATTTAATAAGAATACAAGAATCATATAAACTAATATAGATGCTCAAAAATGCTTTTCAATATGAATTAATAGCAAAAACAGCCTTGACGTTCTAAGTTGGTATGAATTGAAAAAAAAATCAACGATTTTGATCACTGTCTGATGCGCAAAACAAAGGTCTTTCTTACAAAAGCAATCCTTTATTCTTTGGTGAATGTACAGTTATCAGAAATCAAATCAACATGAGATAAATATGAAAGTGTACAAGCGTATCACGCCGTCGTCCGTGACCGGTACACCGCGCTATCGTCATTGACCATAGCTGTGCGCCGATACTATCCTCCTTGGCCGATACATTGGCTGTACCTTTTGTATACTAAAATATCTTGTATCCTATCTAACGCTTATCATAATGTTTTAATTGTGTTTTAATGATCGCGGCGAATAACGTAAATGTACCTCTATCTCTCTCTCTCTCTCGCTCAACTCGAGTATATAAGTGAGATAAAGCACGTCTCAACGACGACGACGTACAATGTGCTCATCACAAAAACGCAGCTATTATTGGACGAAGCCACAACAGCTCGGTCGCACTAGCACACTACATAGGCACCGATCGTCACGGTCAACAGTGTGAAAATTGAGCTTCTAAGGTCATATGCAGCGTTCGGATTGCGCGGACGTTGCTGCTGACGTTGCATAGACTGCAACGCGTACTGCTGCAGCAACCCGCACTCGATCTCCTTCACAGACGTCCTCGTTTTCGTCACCTTTTCGACGAAGCATCGCGCCCCATTGCTCAGGTGCAGTGGTTCTCCTTTCACCTTTACGGCATCCACAGGCTCAGCAGTTTTATTCGTAGTCGTGGCGTTCTGCAAGGCAACCGTAGTGTTCTGCAGCGCAACTGGCGTGTTCTGCGCAATATGCGTAGAGTTATCTGCGTTCGTTACCAGTGTGTTGTTACCCTGTAGTGCCGTGGCGTTAATTGCCGAAGTTACGTTCGACGTTACGGTGACGTTGGGCGTCGGTGAAGCGATAGTCGTCACGGGAACTGAGCTGGTCGTTACGGAGGCCGCTGTTTGGGCGACCGGGTGTGGAGTAGACACCGCCGCCTTCACGTCGCTGGCGTCGGTGAACGTCGTGACAATGTAACAGGGGATTTTGACCTTTTCCAAGTTCCTATCCTGCTCGATCCTGAGCGTGCATCGCTCGCCGTCCGCCTGCTGGGCTTGGCTCTGGCTAGAGTCGTGGTGGTGATATCCGGAGGTCGAGCGACCGAGATTGTAGAGCGCCAGTCCGGTGAGTAGCGTGCTGTAGCGACTTCCAGAGTCGCGGATCTCGTGGACGTACACCGGCGGCTGGCCGTGGTACACCGGGTAAGGATGCGCAGGCGCCGCTCCGTGCACCGGCGTGTAGTGTATTTGCTGGGGCGGTTGGTACACGTGCTGGTGGTAGTGGACGTTAGTTGCTCCGCCGTGACTGTTGCCGGACAGGCCGGGCGACGACGGATACGCGTGACCGTTTGCCTGTTGATGCGGTGTGTACTGACCGCCCGGCGATGGCTGTCCGCGACCGGATAGCCCTCCGGACGGAGGGTAGCCGTGTGAACCGGTACCAGAAAGTCCACCGGACGACGGGTAACCGTGAGAGGGGGATCCGGACCCGCGCGAATGTCCTGACAAACCGCCAGACGAGGGGTAGGAATGCGGCTGCGACGAATGACTCGTGTGTCCGGAATGCCCAGAATGGCTCGGATATGAATGGCGAGGCGAGGAATACGAGCGACGAGCTTCAATGGACGCGGTGAAAGCGGCCGCGAGGAGGAAAAGCGCGACCGCGAGAGTCTCCGCACGAGACATGATGTCGACACAGGTGCTCGACCGATACTAAACTGGTGACTGGTGGGGAGTGCCGAGTGACTGAGTGAGCGGTGGTGGCGGCCACATTACCAGCGTTAGACAGCTCACAGGCAGTTCACGTACGTACATTTAGACCGTATCAATAAATTCACGTACCAGACCAAAAATAGCAGTACTGCTGAGCAAAAAAAGCTAATAGCCAAGTAAAAATCCCATCTGGCTGGTAGATTTGAAGCTATTCTCCAGGCTATAGCCAAATTATATGACATTACGTTCTGTGTTTATATGTATATATTCATAAGTTGGCGCTTGTAGCTATATCAATGGTTCCGTTCGATCTTTTTTAGTTTTGAGTTTGGGTTGAATTGTTCTTACTGATCGGCCAGCCTCCCCGTATCACGTAGTTCACGAATAACTCAACTACGATAAATTAAAATCAATCTATTTAATGTGCCTATGTACAAAATTAGCCTATTTTTGAGCGCCTAATGCAAAACGCAAATGTTTTTTTATATAAAGCGCGACATGTGGACCCAATCCAATGGACATACGGTCGCATGCGGGGATTGTGAATGCCATGCCGGCTCTTCTTGAATGACCCGAGACTGTACTTGGGGGGGTGGCATTCCAGAGTTTGCTAGTTCTGTGGAGGAAGATCTGCAGAACCGCTTTGTATGCATCCGGGGTAAGTCCAGCGTGTAGGGAATAGGGATGCAATTTCCTGCCTAGTGCGCTTTGTGCGAAAGTGGAGAGGGGACGGGGCGGCGCGGGATCGCGCCAAACAGGTCCTCCGTGGATATCATTCACGTACGTGTACGTGAACCTGTACGCAAACTGTTTGCCGTCTGTGCTACGCTACCTCGCTATTGGCAACGGTGCGCGGCGCGGACGCAAGCGACAAGCAAGGTGCGCCAGAGGAGGGGAGAGGGGAATACCCCTCCCCCCTCCCCCCTCCCCCCTTCAGACGGACCGCGTCTTCGTGTTCGTAGAAAAGCAATGCAGCACCAGCCTGCAGCTGTATTATACCTACGTCATACTCAACTCAAGAGGAAAATAATGGCATCTGAGAAAGAACGGCCGGTAAATACGGCAGCCAGACGGTGTGTGTACAAAAATAAAAAATGTTTTTAAAAGTGTAGTGTAGGTATACACTACACTGCAACTACGAGTATTAGTAAGAACTAGATTTAAAATCTCGCAGATAGGTATGCGAGGTCAACTTGTTTTTATTGTGTTTTGTTTTGTTTTGTTTTTACTGACTGTAGCGTCTGTGATCCCACCGCACTGAATGAAAGGTCAGTCGTAGCGGCTATGTAAATACATAGTTCATATTTTCCAGTACAGTTCCGTGTAGCCGCCACGACTAAAGTGAAGTATTGACACGGTACCTTGTTCACCAAGGTGCTATGAGCCAATCGTGTCAGCTCCCATAAGGCCATTTAAGCGGCGGGTGGCCGAGTGGTTTGGGCATCGGCTTCTTATGCGGGAGGTCCGCGGTTCGAATCCGGTCGGCGTGTACTAATGAGTTTTTTCTGACGAAAAAATTTACGTGCATACCTACACCTGCTGCTTCACCGTTCGGAACCGGTGTAAAACTGTAGGTCCCTTCCCTTGCCACTTACTAGGTGGTAGGCTCAAATTGTAGCCGACTGGGTTGATACCACCGCACTGCATGTAAGATGGCCGCATAGCAGCCTCGGTTGTGTTCTCCTCTAGTCCAGTATAGCCAGCAATCCAGGGAAGTCTCCGGTATGGCACCTACCTTCTCGGAGGTGATATTGGCTGGTCGGAGCATGCGCTTTGGCCCCTCCGACTCAGCCACCCATACCGGATTACATAAAAAAAAAACAAAAAAAGAAAACTTACTCGTAGGTACGTCGTACCTCTCACCTAGGTACCTTACCTAGGTACTAACCTCAATCTGAGTTTTTATCAGTGAGGGAGGACAAGATTTAGTATGCGGACAGAGTTATCTATGTATTGTGATAACTTTTTTTAGGTATGTTATCTAAATCGCTTGGTAATACAAATAAATAAACTCACAGTAAATATTTTTTTTTTATTAGAAAGAAAGAAAGAAAGAAAGAAAATATATTTATTCACCGATGCAGTACACACAATAATTTTATACAATTATACACGAGGATGGTGAAACGGAAACCGCTCAGCTGAGGCGCAGTAGGACTGCGCGCTGATTTTCAGCGGCTCCCGTTTTAAAATAATAATTACCTAATATCGGAATTAGAACATAAAATAAAAAATAAAAATTATACAAAACAAATTAGAAACATTAACAATATAAATTGAAAGAACTCAACATATCCAACATATTAAAAAATACTCAACAACACGCTTAAAGCTTAGCACATTTTTGAAAATAAATAACATTCAAAATAAGAAACAGTATTATAACACTATTTTATAATTATTAATTATTTTATAATCCGCTATGGGTGACTGTGGGTCCAAAGCAAATGCTCCGACTAGCCAATATGCACCATGATGTAGACCCACCTGGCTGCATGACTTGGTGGAAGGACGATGCCAAGGTCAACCTGTCGCCTGGTGGGCAACCTGTCGCCCTTTAACACGACATCGTGTCCTTATCCCTTAGTCGCATGTGCATGTCGCACGGGGAGATATGCAGTGGGGCTATACTTTTTAATTAACGGCCCCACGCGGTAAATCAGAATATGTGGGGGAGAAGAATAGGGAGAGAGAGGGAGGAATAATGAGACAGATATACTTGCATAGGTAGAAATATCCATGATTGTAGGGTCACTCAATTTATTCTACAGGTAGGTAGGTACTATCATGCTGCTCGGATGAACTTGCTAGTTGCTTCCCTTATTCCTTGCCATCAAATTCAGCCTATCTTCGCAGCACTCGCCGCAGAGAAACTGAACACCCTTTTGTTGTTGAAATTGGGCTTTTGAAAACCCATCGGTTCTCAAAATCGTTTCTTTGTCGCACCGCCCGCTAGGGTGTGGAACTGTCTCCCGACGAGTGTGCTTCCCGAATCCTTTAACGGGTGTCTTCAAACTTATTAGGCCTAAATACTAAGCCTACGCCGCCGCCGTCGTCTGTCTGTCTGTCTGTCTGTCTGTCTGTCTGTCTGTCTGTCCTACTGCTGTATCTTTGGAACCGTAATAGGTAGCCAGTTGAAATTTTAACAGAAATGTGTTATCATGGTGGATATAACAACAAATAATAAAATATAGAAACGGTCAAAAACTAAGGGCGGTCCCCATACAAGAAACGATTTTTTTCAAAGTTTTTTTGTGCGGAAACCTGCGCACTTAGGGAGTCGGACTCGCACTGCAGGGACCAGCCGACCACCCAATCGGTACCCATGTCTGTAATACGTACCTAACGGAAAATACGCACACTGCATACGAATGACGTGTCACGTTGCGTGTCACCAACACAACACGGAGCGTGCGTCTCGGGTCGGGATTGCCTCGCCATTGCATTCTCAGAATTTCCGGCTCGGGGCACTCCAACTCCACTATTGATCAGGCGAGACCGATTACGCATGATATGTATGAATATACACAAATTTTCTGCAGCTGTTCTGCAGGTCAACCGTGGTGTTCCTGCTCGAACGACGAGTTGAAGTCGATTAAAAATAATTTTAATTTTCACCTCTAGGGTACGGAGCCTAAATAGTGCAGTCCGAGCTCTAGGATCCATGAGAGAATCATTAAAAACATTTAGGTAAGTCGGTGCATCAAACTCTTAAATTTGCATAAGCATGCGCATGGCAAATGGGCGAATAATTCTAAACCGCGCCAACCTTTTTATGTTGGAAAGGGAGGTTACCTACTTCAGGGGTAGGTATAAATCGTTTTTTTTTAACTAATAAGATTTTGAAAAGATTATTAAGTCATTCGGTTCCGTTAATGACTTCTATTTCTATAAATTTAAATAATTACCAAAACATTTTAATGCCTTAGTTACAATAATTGTTTTTTTTTATTCTAAATTATAAATTTAATGAATATAAATTGACGCCGCAGTCTTTGATTCTGTAAAATGTTATGTAAAGTATTATCTATCTATATATCACTAACCACTAGCAGATTGGGTAGTGGTTGGTGTTCCAAAAAGGGTAAGTGCGCAGTACCCAAAACCGACATCGAAAAATATTATGATAATGACAATGCGTCTCGTCGTCTCGTCGGGAAACATGATTGTGGAAGTGGCGTCGTAAGGGAAATTATATCAGGATCGTGGCACATGGAAATCCGTTGTATCTGTCTATATCATTGGGAAATAAGCGTAACGTTAAGTATGTATGTATGTACATTTTCAAAGTTAGCACGAATTCAGCCGATCTGGATGAAAACGCCTTTCACGTGCACAATGCAATGAAAAATACGATCTGTATTAAACAATTATTGTTGTTGTAAGGCAGTAGGTAAGACTGTTCGGTTACGCCCATGGAGAAGATCAATCAATCATCTTTTTTATCAACTTGTTTAGGTACTTCACTGCAATACTTAGGATCATAGAGTACAAGGCGAAATTAGCGTCCCAGACCGATATCGGCGATTTTTCCGCCAGTCCAACTGCTTACACCTTATAAATCGCAAGTAAGATCGGTGATGGCATATTGCAGCCATCTTTGGGAGGGGATCCCCCGAGTAACTTCTTTCTGTCTTGGATTATTCAATTCTCATTGGCGATTCCCGCATTCGAAGGGCCTCCAACCACTGAAGCACTGACGACGTATCGTTGGATGTCTCTTCTCTTGGAGAACTTTGGAGGTCGCCGCTCTGAGGAAATCGCATTCCTCATCCCTCCTCCCCCTGTTTGCATTCGCAAAACCCTCGGGAAAACCTGCCACACTCTCGCAAAATACCACTTTATAGTCGACAATACCACTTCATAGTCGACAGAAGAGCTCTTCGAAATATACTTAACGGTATCTAAATCGTGCATGTATCGCAACTACAAAGGTGTTGATTTGACTTCCAAGGAATATGTTCCCTACTACCATAATCTTTAAATCGCCGGTAATGGCGATGGTCTTTCCCCAGAGACAGCTAGTCCGCCTGCAAGTTGGACTGACAGGCACCTCTTCTTTGGGGTGAAAATGGCAGTGCCTCAGTTCAGAAACCAAAAAAATTATAATTTTGCGTATATTGGAGATTTGTGAGAGAAACATGAGTCAGTAGGCATTCGTGGATTCGAGTATATTATTCCAAACTTTAGAAAATGTAGGTATGAACCAAACACGCACGTATTCACTTTTGAATAAATGAAGTGATTTATATGGAGACGGATTTATTTTTCAACAATATTCTACCACTCGTAAACGCACAACGTAATCTACAACTCTATAAAACACAAATCAAGAGTACCTACTTAAACATAATAACAATAAAATTGTATGTTGGTATCATCATCATCATCATCAGCCTGTATCGGTCCACTGCTGGACATAGGCCTCTCCCAAGGCACGCCACCACACGCGGTCTTCCGCTCTTCTATTCCATCCACTCCCGGCTACCTTTTTTAGGTCATCTGTCCACCTAGCCGGGGGGCGTCCCACGCTACGTTTGCTTGTACGTGGCCTCCATTCGAGCACCCGTCTACCCCATCGGTTGTCGGGTCTACGACAGATGTGCCCAGCCCACTGCCACTTCAGCTTGCTTATTTTCTTAGCAATGTCGACTACCTTAGTTCTTTGATGTTGGTATATCAATACAAAAATATACTATAATCATTGATTTTATAGGGGGAGTCAGATGTACCGTCAGCGATGTTTTAAAGGTAACATGAAATTAGTCTTCAATTATGTCCTAAGATGGCGCCAGGAGTATCGAATTTGAATTAAATAATTATTATATTTTTAAATCTGCTAATTATAGAACGATGCTAAGTGGGAACAGCATAGTTAAATTTAAAGATTATTTTATATTAAGTAGAAATTTCAAAATAGTGTATTTTAAGGTTTTCATAATTTTTCCAATAAATATTTTCATGTTTTGTCAGTCCGTGAGCTTGGCGGATAAAATGTATAATTTCGCCGCTTCTGCATCATAGATGTCAGACCAAAGTTAAGTTGTCCTATTTGTCTATAGATGGCATGCCTATTTCTTATTATATTTTTAGTTGCCAAATACCAAAATACCCACCAACCAAACCTGCGTGCAATTCAAATACGCGCGTGCGGTTAGGATAAAGTGGAGATACCTTCTTTAAAATTATATTTTTTTACCTCACCACCTTTGAAAACGGAAACAAACACGATGGATTAAATATAATAATAATAATAAAAATCGTTAGCCATTTATAAGAAAATCGACCTCAACGAAATAATTTGTATAACAGCTACCCTTATTTTTTTTAATTAAAAAAAACTAAAAAAGGTACCCCTAGATTATCATTTCAAACTACTAAATACGAATTTTGAACGAAATCGGTTGAGCAGTTTAGGCACAAGGTCGCTGGACGGACACACACACACACACACACACACATACATGTTTCTCAAAACCACTTTTTTGGGATCGTTGACAGATATATAGCCCAAATCTGTACTGTGTGGGGCCGGTACTTTAAAAGAATAGCCCCACTGCATCTCTCCCCGTGTATGTCGTAAAAGGCGACTAAGGGATATGACCCCCTTCTTATATTACTAGGTGGTAGGGTTTAACCCGCCCGGGTTGGTACCACCGCACTGAATGAAAGGTCGGTCCAAACGGCTATGTAAATAGTTTGTGTTTTCCGTCCAGTTCAGTGTAGTCGGCACGACCGAAGGGAAGCACTGACGTGGCACCAAGTTCACCCGGTGTTATGGGCTGACATCACGGATGTTGTAGGTGATGTAGCCAACCGTGACAGTTTCAATAAAAAAAAAAAAAATCAGTCGCATTCTCAACTTCGACATTTTGGACGATCACAATACTTCCTTTCTCCTTACAGTCGCTCGAAAGTAAAAAGCCACCTCCATAGTTTTTAGCCGTTGCGGTAATTTATCGATCGACGCGCGACGTTCGCTTGTTTTGGAACACGCAAATGTTTGCGTGGAGCGTGCAGGCAAGCGATACGGGTTACTGCGCGTGGAAAAAGGATGACACAATATCGATGCGATCTCTTGAGACGGTCGGTTCTGTATTCACGCGATACGCACACTACCATAATCGCGGTGTCTCGTTTTAGTAATAGTTGAAGTATGAACAAAATGTCTTTGAGTCAAAGAGATTTTATGTATAGAGTGAGCACTACGAAGAAAGAATACAGAGAAATGACGGCCAATAGCTGAGGTATGAGGTAAGGTAGCGGGGTGGCGGAACGCTGAGCCGCGCGGGGCGGGAAGCGAGCGGGAGAGGGGCTAGCTAGCGAGCGACTAGCGGCTAGCGGCCCGGCCGGCCCGGCCGGTCAGTCAACACGTGCATTGGAATACGTAGGGTTGTCACTTAGTCTACCAAAAATATATTTTTCGATTTATTATTTTACGAGTAGGTATTATGGTTAATTGTGCCCGTAGTCTAGTGGTAACGCTTCTCAATGCAGAAGTTGCGGGTTCAAATCCCGGGCACCAACTAATGTACTTATTTATTTCCTTGATAAGGATTGATATACGTGCATTTCATAACGAATAGGTACGATCGCTCCGATGAAGAAAAATAAAGTTAGGTAACTAGTGCACACTGGTCTATGAAAGGTATTTTTGTGTAAACTGATTCTGATTTCCACTGATTTCCACCATGTACGAGTAATCGAACCGGATTTGTACCGTGTGGGGTCGGTACTTAAAAAGAATAGCCCCACTGCATCTCTCCCCGTCGCATGTCGTAAAAGTCGACTAAGGGATAAGAAAATTCGTCAGCCTCGGTAGCTCAGTGGCGCGGTTGGTTAGTCAACTGTTATTAAGCAACGCTGAGCGCGGTCAGTGATTGGATGGGTGACCGCTCGACCGTTGGAGGCTGACCGTGGTTCGGATTCCACGTTAAACTGTAGGTCCCTTCCCTTCTTACCTTACTAGGTGGTAGGGTTTATCCCGGCCGGGTTGGTACCACCGCACTGAACGAAACGTCGGTCGAAACGGCTATGTAAATAGTTCGTGTTTTCCGTCCAGTTTAGTGTAGCCGACATGAAATGAAGGGAAGCACTGACATGGCACCTAGTTCACCCTGTGTTATGGGCTGACATCACGGATGTTGTAGGTGATGTAGCCAACCGTGTCAGGTTACATAAAAAAAAATTAAAAATATATATATAACAAATTGTGACAAGTTCGAGTGCAATATGACTGCCGTAAGAATACTCAATAAACAATAAAACAACAACAATAAAAACAATACCTCCTATGTCAGTGGGCAGAGTCCGTGCCTAGCAGTGGGACGTTTTAAAGGATTATAGAAGAAAACAGATAGTGAATTTCATCGAAAAAAACGTTTTTATGTATTTAAACTTAAAATACAGAACTATAATAACTTGAAATACATACCTAAACTTATATGGGTTTTTAAATTACCGTGGTTATTTGACATTTTAAGAAGTAACAACGGATTTACTCGCTATCGAAATACGAGCTGTGTGGCTCGACATTTCGGCCAGAGTGCTCATGATGATGGGCCATACGTTTGGCCCGAAACGTCGAGCCACACAGCTCGTATTTCGACCGCGAGTAAAGCCGTTTTGTATTCTTGTAATACCTACACTTAATAACTAGAATAATATCTAAAAAACTAAACTTAATAATAAAGAATTCATAACTGCGGTCTTGGCCTTGGACTAAACTTAAAATCTCCAAACCAAACATACATAAAATAAAGAGTGCAGCATTTATTTAAAAAAAATATATATATATAACTAAAAAAACCATTAGGTATACTTTGGACTACACACACAAACACAACTAAAATAACTCTTCCTCCGTACTTAAACAAAATAATTTAAATTTCACTTTACACAAATTAAAATTTTCACTTTCCCTTAAACAATGTATCATCTTGGACTATTTTTATCCATCTTTCTCGTATTGATCCCTTAGTAGGATGTGGAAACCTTGTAAAAAAAATTTTTTTCTTGAAAATTTCTCAATTACTTACTAATTAAAAAAAATTAAAAGAATAGCGACAACCCTAATTAGCGGTCAATTCACTCTCATATTTTAACGTGGTTTAATACATATTTATTTACTTTCATACATGATATCCCAGAACTCTATTTCTAATCATTCATATGTGGCAGCCCTAATGAGCGCGTTCAATTTATTTGTTTAATTAAATAATGCTTATGTTATTGCAATGCGAGGTCAATACATAAAATGTACAAAATTTTCAAATTGAAGTAGCGTTGTGACAGCCCTAATTGGCCAGTTGAACCAAATATTTCTAAGCACATGGAAAACAAGATATTATATATAAGTTCTTTCAAAATTAGTTAATAGTACGCTAAGGGGGGGTTCTGTATCGTAAATAAATCACTTTTGAGGAACAAAGATTTTTGTTTACAAAAAAAAAATTTATAATAATGTAAAATGTAAAAAAAAATTCTTTTCTTAATCGTTTCAGTTTCATGCCAGGAACAAAAAAGTCTTCCAACACATAGATCTCTTTCTTTCAGAAATTTTGAAAACCACAATTTTAGTTTTATTAGTATGGAATAGAAAGAATTTGATTTTTTTTACCAACTTACACGTGTTACATCAAAATGGTATTGAAGACTTTTTTGTTACTGTTATGAAAATGAATCGATTAGGCTATAAAAATCAACCACATATTTTTTTATGTACATACATTTTCATACATAAAAAACATTTTTCATAAAAAAAGCCCAAGGTCCAAAAAAATTTATATAGGTTTTACTCCCTATATGATGCAGAACCCCCCCTTAGCGTACTATTAACTAATTTTGAAAGACCTTATATATTAAGATCGAAATGAAGTGATACTTACCTATGAAATGAAATGCCATCACTTTTCCCAATATTTTTGGTATGATTTTTGCAATATCGCAACACACAACCGGGCATAATGACTGGCGCGATGCGAGCCGCAGACGGACGGCAGCGAGCGCGCGGACGGCGCGTCCGCCGCGTTCGGTCGCTCGCGAGCTACTAGTCTCAAGAGGGTCCCTCCGCGTAATGGTTACTCCACCGCGGTGGAGCGAAGGCTGTTGCCCGGGTAAGAGGTCTAGTAGAATACATGATACGTCATTGCTTTGAGTATGAAGTAGGGAGTCCAGGCACCGAATTAAAAAAAGTTGAGTCCAGGGCTATATTTTCCATCTACGATGCTGCTGGTGGTGTTATACCAAAGAGATTAAAAGAGGGTGGGTTTAATGTATTTGTGATAAGCTTTACAGAATATATAAGTCAATGATATTTTATATAAAATTGTAAAATTGTAGATTTTACCGACGACGACACGACAACGAATAAAATAAAAAAATAGTAAATCTGATTTAAATGCAAAATTGATAATAAACCATCGCTTCTCTTATATTCTCTATCTTTTTCGGGAGGAAGGAAGGGATTCCTTCCTCGCCCATCTCTCACTCACCTCTCTCCCGGTCTTCTCTCCTCGATCCCGCCTTCCTCCCCTCCTTCCCCTCACCCTTCACGGACCCCCTCTTTGCCACCTTCCCTTTCGCCCATTCCCTCCCTCTCTCCCTACTTCCCTTCCTCCCCTCATGTCGCCCCTCCTTCCCATCACCCTCGCATTCCATTCCTCCCCTACTACCCCTCATCCTGTCCGCAACCCCCTCTTACCCCGCCCCTTCCCCCTTTCAACCTCTCACTCCCTCGATATCCATTCCTCCTCGTTCCCTCTACTACCTCCCTCCCCCACACCTACCCTCATTCACTAACCCTTCCTCCCTCCATACCTCTCCTCCTCTTCTTCTTTTTTTTATGGAAACTGACATGGTTGGATACATCACCTACAACATCCGTGATGTCGGACATGTCGTGCCGGCTATACTGAACTGGACGAAAAAAAACGAAAAAACTATTTACATCAAATCTCTTTGATTTACATAGCCGTTTCGACATACGTTTTATTCAGTGCGGTGGTACCAACCCTAGTAAGGTAAGAAGGGAAGGGTGCTACAGTTTTACGTGGAATCCGAACCACGGTCAGCCTCAAATGGTCGAGCGGTTACCCATCCAAGTGTTGACCGCGCCCAGGGTTGCCTGCACCACTGAGCTACCCAGGCTGACAAACGTACCTCCCACCCACTCCCCCTTCTTTTCTCTCCCCCTTCCTCTTCCTGACCATTATTCATTATTTCTTACCAAAAGCAGTAACTATTGAGTAATCTGTGCCAAAAGACTAGATAATAAATTTTCATATCCTTACCTAGAGAAATCATGGATTCCCCATACAAAAACTTTCACCCCTATTTCACCCCTTATTTTTAGGTTTCCGTATCCCAACAACAAATAAGCGGAGCTAGGTACAACCCAAGTACAACCAAAGAGTTTGTAAATTCTTTGGACCGGAGTAAAACCGCAAACAGGAAATTACAATCTTACACGTTCAACGCCACATGAAAAATCCAGTATTTCCGTTTGGGCCACGGGGCTCACCGCTCACCGGTGAGCCTTTCCTTACTGAACCATTCAGGGCATGGGGGTCACCGGTGAGCCGCGTGAGAGGGCCTACGTAAACGCTTCCTACAAGCCACAGAGCGCAGCTACAAAGCCAATATGGAAGTGAGCCGCATGGCCTTGTAGTCGAAGCGGACGGCGTGGTTTTCAAATCCAATAGAAACTTGTAGTTTTTTATTAAGTTAATTGTAACGATGCTAGGGCTGCTCTTAACGATAAGGTAGAAAATAATATTTGTATTAATAGAATTAATAAAACCAGAAAATAATAAGAAAATATTCGTCAAAATAAAAATGAACATAAAATTTTCTTCATTGCCAAATAAGAAGACATTATTTATTACGAAAATAATTTATGAAATTGAACAAAACAAAATATTTATGAAATTGAACAATCACAACATTATGACACTTCATTATTTAAAATAATCAATCATCTTAACCCCAAAGGGTTTAACCATAAACAATAAAGAATTATCCGTGAGTCATGTTAAAACAAGGCAAACAAAGGAATGGTTTAGTTGGGCTGCTTTGGCAATAAGTGGATACTTTTTTCGACTTGGTTTTAGCCTGTTTGCTACCCATTATTGGTACGTTCTTTGCATAACATTGGTGACATGTTCTTCTCACTTTTCTGGCCAATCCCTCTTTCCTTTCCAGAGTGTGTTTCATTCTCTTCCGTCTTTCTATATGCATTTCATAGTCGCTATCCTCACTCTCCGACAAAAGAATTCGACAGCATCTTCTTTTCGTTGGTTGAACTACGTCTTCATAGAATCTATTCCGAAACTACGGTTCAGAAGATCTATCTCGATGTTTTCTAACTGCGTTAGCGCTTCTTGTGTTAACTCGAAATCTTCAAAATAATCATTTTTGGCGAGAAAAGCGTAAAACATCCTCAATTGTCGACGCAGCCGGACCGGGATTGATCGCTGCGTCCGCGGCGCGCGCGCAACGGGTGGGCCGCGGCGTGACCCCGCGGCCCCAGCCAACAGAAAAATACAAATCCTTCATAGGAGGCCACACGATCCACCCGTGAGCCTTCTGCTATATCTCGAAAATTAGACGGTAAAAGTCGCAAATTTTTATTTTCCTTACAAATTACCGCATTTTATAAACTTTGTGATGAAAATCTCAAGTTGATGAAAATTACGGATATAATGAGTTTGGCTTGGCCCGAACCGAAAAGTACGCTAGGCCCACCGGTGGGTCGTATGGCGTTCAACGTGTTAATTGTGGGCTGATTTTGAAAATTCTTTTTTTGTTTGGTAGGTCATACTTCAGAGGTGCTCCCATTGAAATTTTATTGAAATTGATTGAGCGGTTTATGAAAAAGCAACAAAATACTATTGGTGTGTGGTTACCTTCAGCAAAACTTTTGTGATGTGGGCTTTTTCAGCAATTTGCAGTTTGACACATGGCGAATAATTCTGTACCACTTCAACCGATTTCGATTATTCGATTTCGATTATTGTTTTTTATGTAATATTGTTTTAAAAATATAAAACCGACTTAAAAAAAATAAACTAGAACTAAAAAGTATTAAATAGGTAGAATAGGTACCTAATATTTTGAAATTTTCTCTGTCATTGTATTGAAATACATGAATCGATATTGTCATTCATATTCGGACCCTTGTTTCATGAATATTCTAAATTTGAAATCTTTTCCGACCGGCCAGATGCGTTTAATATATTATAATACGAGTACGAGTACCATCGAGCTGGTCTGATGATGGAGACGGAAGGTGGCCATAGGAACTCCTAAACTACACATGATAAACCCATCGTGTTTGGGCTCGTTGAATTTGTCATCACGAGCAATTTACTTTAGACCTAGGAGATTCTCAATTCGACGGTATGTTTTCTTTTTTTGGATGTTTGTTACGCGATTACTCCGTCAATTATTGTGGGCCGATTTTGAAAATTCTTTTTTTTTGTTTGAAAGGGGATAACCATGACGTGGTTCCATTTTAATTTGGTCGAGATCAGATTGGAAAGCGAGGCGGAATCGCGAGGCCGAAGGTCGAGCGATTCCGCCGAGTACATTAATAGCAAAAAATTCCAAAAAAAACTGTGAAATAAAAAACTATTTAAAAAAATATATAAAAACCGCCTTCAAAAATGTATGAAATAAAAAAAATCGAACCCTAGAGTTGAAGGCGGTGCTAAAGCAAGCAAAAATGATACATGAAAGAAAACATGCGTGGATGATATCCTTTGTGATTTGTGTAGCCTTCTTTAGCACCGCCTTCAACTCTAGGGTTCGATTTTTTTAATTTCATAAATTTTTTAAGGCAGTTTTCATATTTTTTTTTTTTACATACAATGCTGACATTATTAGAATGAAGAGTGACGAGTATTTGTTTAACTGTTCAACTAAATAAATACGTTCTATCCACAGAGCACGGAATACCGCGCGCGCGCGCGCGGGGGTATTCCGTGCTCTGTGTGGATCTATCTATTAAAAGCGCACAAACAGGAAATTACAATCATAATAATATTTTGTTCCGTATACCAAATAATTTTCAAAACATTTTTTTATTTTATTTAATTTGATAAGAAGTGTTAGTTTAATTGTAAATTGTCATAATTTTATTATTCAAATATAATTAAAAATTTTGGAATTTACATAAATAATGTTCTTTATAAATATAAATGAAAGCGCCATCTTTTGTCTAGTAGCAGTAATTCTACAGCCTAGTGACAATTAAAGGTACCTAGATACATGTTGTATTTCAACTAGATAGCGCCCTTAGTATAGAAGTATTAACAAACATTAACGCCACCTGTTTGTTTTACGACAACATCAAGAAAAATTATTAACGCCCTCTGTTGGTTTTACGATTTACAACGTTACCAAATTTGTTATATGGAGTGGTCTATCTGTCCCGACAGGGTTATAAAATCAATGACTATAATATATCTATCTGTAAGGGATGGTCATGGAGTAAGTTACTTTGTTTTATGAGATACAGCACAGCGTTTGTAGACTCTCTTTATGTATGATACTAAAGCTAAATTGACGATTTTAAGAAATATTTTCTGTATGTATGTATGTTCCTCCATAACACTTGAACCGATCATCCTAACTCGATAAATTTAGCACCTACAAGCACATTTAACTATAGGTAACACAGGATAGGCTAAATAAAATTCAGTTTCAGTTACGCTAAGATGTGGCTCTCATACAAACCGAATGTTCGGCGCGCCGAAATAAAGGTACAGTACCGGCTTACTTACTTTCTTCTTTTTAAATACGAATTTCACGCGAGCGAAGCTGCGGGCATAAGCTAGTATGTATATATATGTACGACACACTGAAAAATTCAGTATGTCCTACATAATAAGATGATACGAATTATTTAACATTTAAAAGGTCTACATTTCTAAAAATTTCACCATGATAAAAATAGACGCATGAATCAAAAGAACCTTATAATTTTTACGTCCGTTAAAACTGGTTACAATAATGAAATTCCCTCTTCATGTTTCTTTTTTTATGAGTGTGGTGTGACATTCAGCCAAGCAGCTATGGCGAGCGAAATTGACTTCTACAAATTAAATGTGTCACGCACGCACTTAGTTGTTATTGGACTAAAGTCGGAAACATAATATCTGATGGGCCGTCTCAAGTCGCGACCGAAACACATTTACGACACACGCCCGCACACATATGGGTCGCTCTTTCATCAGCAAAAGCGAGTGATGCTGTCAATGTAATGTTTAACCAAAGAGTTTGTATTACGTCGCTGCGCTAACTCTCTGTGTTTAACTGAATATTAGGTACTCCTACATTGGAAGTCCAATGAAACTTGAATAGTTCTCCCACAACGGCCAGGCCGAAGAAATCTGAGGATGAATAAGGTATAATGTCAAGAGATGAAACACACTATAGTGCCACCAGGAAGTTAGCAAGCGTGGGAAATATGCAAAACTGTCTGCATTCCTAAGAAGGGAGGTGAACTTTCGGTAGAAAGGTTGTCGATAATGATATGACTTAATAACCTAAATTATCGATAAACTTTCGACCGAAAGTTCACGTCCCTTCTTAGGAATGCAGACAGTTTTGCATATTTCCCACGCCTCATAACTTCCTGGTGGCACCATACGCTTTGGTTGACTTACAAGACAGTCCGAAGTTAATACACCGCAGGAAAAGGGTTGAGCGTTGATGAGTCTCGAAGGCCGAGCTGCGTAGATTTTGTAGTGTTGTCTAAATGTTCGTGGTTGAATAACACAGCGAGAGCGAGGCCGAAGGCAGAGCTACGTTGGAAGAATTACAGTTTACAGCGTATAGCTACAAAGCGTAAACAAGTTCTTTGGAAATCCGCGTGATATCATTTATGTTATGTTATATGTGTTTTTCTATAGAGAAAACTCTATGTTATGTTTTATTTTGGTGGTATTATCCTTTGGTATTAACACAGTACAAAAGATTAGATGAGTGATAGCCAGTTACGTCCGGCCATAGAGTACCCAACAACAGTAATAACAATGAGTCCGGTCGCGTGATAATAACGTAGAGTACTGTTAATTCATTGTACATAGGACATTCGTAGTGAAACATAATTAAGTGCGCAAAACCGTTATGTTGTTTACGAATTCGGAGAATCTTATCTTGCATTTTTGTACCTTCTCAAACTCTCCAAAACGGAGACTGTGCGCTACAATTGGCCGGCACAGAGGCACAAGCACTCCTAATCTTATCAACTTTCACCTCTGACCGTTGCGGTCATTTCATATCAAAAATACATTCGAAAATATCAGGAGCGAGCGAGCGAGCGAGCGAGAGGAGAAACGCGACAGGCCGCGCGGCGCACATCGCTCTGAGTTCTGGGAATGTCCGAATGACGTCAGTACACGCGATCTCTGGCTACTCTTGCTAGGATAACTTGCGCTTCGCGCGCGAGCCGCGGCTTGCCTGCAGTATCAGCGGCGGTTCATTACGCGGCGCACGTGTCAAAATGGTGCCTCGATTGATTTTACTCTGCATATTTCTCGCGGTTCTGAACGCGCCTGCGCTCGGCAGGGGCGGCGGACGCGGCGGAGGAGGCCGAGGCGGAGGCGGCCGGGGCGGAGGCCACTCGTACGGTGGCGGACACTCCTACGGCCACAGCTCCGGTGGCTCCCACAGCTATCCCTCGTCGCACGGCCTCTCCGGGACCGGCAGTCATCACAGCTACCCGTCCTCCGGCAGCGGACTCTCCGGTTACGGCCACTACAACAAGCCGCCCTCGTACGGAGGCAGCTCTCACCCCAGCCAGGCGTACCGTCCGAGCCACACCTACCACACCGGCAGCAGCAGCTACAGCGCACCGCATTACGCGCCCAGCTTCTACCACGCCCCGCAGACGTTGTACGTGACCGAGTACCGCCGTTCCGGCAGCCAGTACAGCGACCTGCTAACCGGCCTGGCGCTGTACAACATGGGCCGCGCCAGCCACCACGACCATTACTACTACCACGACACTTACTCGCGCTCGAGGTACCCAGACTCCTAC
This sequence comes from Nematopogon swammerdamellus, assembly GCA_946902875.1. Classification (NCBI taxonomy): domain Eukaryota; kingdom Metazoa; phylum Arthropoda; class Insecta; order Lepidoptera; family Adelidae; genus Nematopogon; species Nematopogon swammerdamellus. Next base: position 29,571,563 of record OX336335.1, read on the forward strand.
ACATCATCTACCAAGTCGGAGGACGAGGCGAACTGCGCACTGCGCATCGACGAGGAGTTCAAGGTGTCCCGCCTTCGAATTCCCTGCGAGATCGTCTCGACATTCGCACCAAAAGCCGACTCCGCGACTTCTGAAGGCCCGCCCCGGGCCGACGTCACGACGGACAGCTCGGCACCGGTGATGTTGGATCCGCTGGCGATGAAAGGCTCCAAGGTGGCGGTTTCGCCGATGATGAAGTGCGCTGTGGAGGTGCGCTCCCGTCTCGTGTTCACGTCGAAGGAGGTGGACTGCGCGGAGCTGATCCGCTACTCCAAGATGCCGGATCCGCAGAGGGAGAAGGCTTTGGTGCCCTCCAGTGACTCCTACAGATCCTGGATCCGCTCTCCGCCGTGGTGGCTCTCCATTTTCTTTGTCGTGTGAAGAACTTAATTAAATAAGATAGTGCTAAACAACTATTGTATAAGATACATAATACTCATTAATGCCATGCTGTGCTGTTCTGTTGTAGACTTTATAATAAAACCAATTGAAAAAAAAAGTATATTTTATTTCAAAATATTAGTAGGTACCTAAGTAACGCAAGGAAGTCAGCCTCGGTTGCTCAGTGGCGCGGTCGGTCGACTGTTGTGTGGTTAAGCACAACTGAGCGCGGGCAGTAATTGAATGGGCGACCGTTGGAGGCTGAACGTGGTTCGTCGGATTCCACGTAAAACTGTAGGTCCCTTCCCTTATTTCTTACCTTACCAGATGGTAGGGTTTATCTCGCCCGGGTTGGTATCGCCGCACTGAATGAAACATCCAGTTCAGTCGAGCCGACATGAAATGTAGGGAAGCACTGACATGGCACCTAGTTCACCCGGTGTTATGGGCTGACATCACGTCTGTTGTAGGTGATGTAGCCAACCGTGTCACTTTCCATGAAAAAACCGGCCAAGTGCGAGTCGAACTCGCGCACCGAGGGTTCCTTATCGCCATGCCATGGTTAGCGCGTTTCATAACACGCCATCTATGGCGTGTTATGAAATGCGTCATATTAGTTACATGTCATGATTAGTTAAAATGCTTCTCACTCTATTCGGTAGATGGCGCGCGCGCATACACTTTTTGGTTTCTTCTATGGGAACACTTTTTTTTACTTTTTCTTATTTTTATTATTTGTTGTTATATCGGCCATAATAAATAACACACACATTCTGTGAAAATATTTGGGTGGGTTAGAATATTTTACTATGGAAGGTGGCTTGGGACGGCGGCGACCGTTTTGAAAAAAAAAACAAAATAAAGGCCAGCGATAAAAACTTCATTAATCGATAGCGAATAAATAGCCAAGCATAAATGTTGTAATATGCCATTACTTCATTACTTCGTAAGTGTCACGTTACTGAGATAATTGGAGGTAAAGATCGCAATATAGCCAGTACATCCTTACCTATAATAAAATCCAACGTCTGCTTTCTGTCTGTCTGAGTGTATGTCTGTCTGAGTGTATGTCTGTCTGTCCGCTTATAACTCGAGAACCACTGAACCGATTTTAATAAAACAAAATTCTACGGATAGCTTGATTCTTCCCATCAACTATAGGCTACTTACTATAACGCTAAATAGCTTATGAGGTTAGCAGTGAAGTGAAATATGAGAGCGGGCGGAGCCGCGGGCACAGCTTGTAGCTACATAATATCTACAACAAGCAGTGCCCGCGGCTCCGCCCGCTCTCATATTTCACTTCACTGCTAACCTCATAAGCTATTTAGCGTGATAGTAAGTAGCCTATAGTTGATGGGAAGAATCAAGCTATCCGTAGAATTTTGTTTTATTAAAATCGGTTCAGTGGTTCTCGAGTTATAAGCGGACAGACAGACAGACAGAAAGCAGACGTTGGATTTTATTATAGGTAAGGAATAAGGATAAGGAAGGAAGGATAAGGAAGGAAGGAAGGAAGGAAGGATTTGTACCTATGTTTTGTATTTTATATGAATGATGAATGCAAAATAATTTCTAAATAAATGAATAAAATAATAATACACTTTATGACACTTAAAGTGCCAAAAATGTGTGGCAAGGGCGGGCTTATTGCCATAAGCAATTTCCTCGAGTCAACCCCAAATTGTTACATGGAATCCGAACCACGGAGCATTGCGTGAAAGTATGCACGTAAATCAGAAAAAAACTCATTGGTACACGCCGCCGCCGCCGCCGCTGGTTGGATTCGAACCTCGGACCACTCGCAAGAGAAGCCGACGACACGCCCAGACCACTCATTCACCCGCCGCACATACACAATTACATACAAAATGGCCGCGCACAATTGACTTCAATTGACTTGCCTTGAAACAGAAGATAAACAACAAAAAATTATTACCTAAACAAACACAGGCAAATCTCTCCGAGTTCCTGGAAATGTATCGATAAAGAACGTCGAACGAGCGCGATAGAAACAAGTGAGAGTTGGAGTCGCGCACCGAGGGTTCCGTACCACCACACAGTATAGTATTATTTTTATTAACCCCCGACGCAAAAAGAGGTGTGTTATAAGTTTAAAGTGTGTGTGCATGTGTGTAAGGGTGTGTCTGTGGCATCGTAGCTCGCAAACGGATGGACCGATTTGGATGCGGTTTTTTTTTATTAGACCCTTATAAAGCGAAATTTCTTCGGGCGACCGACCGTATAACATATGTAGGTACGTTAATATATGAAAATCCTCATAACTCGAGAACCACTTTATCGATTTACATACGATTTTCAATGTTACTTTCTGTCACTTCTCAAAATGGTTTTAGGTTAAAAGTTATACTTATAAGTCATAGGCGGCCTGAGCTGTGGTAAAACAAGTCACGCGAATCGAAGTCGCGGGCAAAAACTACTTACATTATGTATGAGTATGGCCACCACCGACCGCAGAGATTTGGTACCACCGCATTGAATGAAAGGTCGCTTGAAACGGCTATGTAAATAGTTCGTGTATACAGTCCAGTTCAGTGTGGCAGGCATGATCGAAGGGAAGCACTTTAGGCAGGCCTCACGCACTCTATGTACTTGCGCGCGCTAACTACCTACCGCCCGACGGGCCGCCGGCGGTCTTTTCAGTAAAAATTCGTCTGCCGCGCGAAGTATACATAGACGCTCGCCCACGCAAGTGCGCGCAGCTGCAAAGCAATAACCACTTTACACTCGATCGTTAAGGTACATTTTCGCACGCAGCGATTGGCGTTGTGAAAGAGTAGGCTATTAAAGCCCGAAGGTAGGAACATTTTCTATGGAGTGATTTATCTGTTACGAAGTAACTATTAAGTAATCTGTGCTTTAGGTACCTAGTTCACCAAGGTGTTATGGGCTGACATCACGGAGGATGTAGTAGGTGTCCGTGTACGAATGTAGCCAGCCAAAAAGAAAACTAAAACATTGAACTGCTGCGGGATCCTCAATTAATTTTTTCGCCCTTTATTTTTCGTATTCACCTATTCTAAATCTGTTTTTCTTTCAACATTGCCGACTCTACCTTTATCCGAATGTCATATGTAAAATTTAAATACCAAAATGAAGGGAAGCACTGGCATGGCACCTAGTTCACCCGGTGTTATGGGCTGACATCACGGATGTTGTAGGTAATGTAGCCAACCGTGTCAGTATCAAAAAAAAATCACACTGTATCCCAACTATCGGAGCAATCGATGCTGTGCTGTGCTGCAAGAACTCGGGTAAAATATTACAAAGTTACTACTGCATGACTATGGAAGGACCGTGTCAAGGCGAGAGGTGTCCAGTCGATCCTGTCGCCCTTTAGCACTGCATCTAATCTTTATCCCTTAGTCGTCTGATACGACATGCACGGGGGGAGACGCATTGGGGCTATTATTTTCAACTACCGACCGGGCCACACGGGGGGCCACACACGGTAAAATGTCGTTTGTTCAACAAACGTCGTCAAAAGATAATCTCGAAAGTGTGTTGACGTAGTGTGGTGTGCCTACTGACTGCTCGCAGGTCGCAGACACTCAGTTGGTCATAGGTGTACCAGAATATCATGGAACGAAAAAAAAACCGACCAAGTGCGAGTCGAACTCGCGCACCGAGGGTTCCGTATCGTTATGTGATGGTCAGCACTGCTTCATACTGTTTTCGGTAGACGGCGCCCATACACTTTTTAGCTGTCTTGAAAATTCACCCCCGTGATTTTTTTATTTTTTCTTATTTTTATTTAATAAAACCAGATTGATGATTTTTAGAAATATTTTCCTGTTGTATGTATGTATGTATGTTCCTCAATAACTCTTAAACCGATCATCCGAATTCTATGAAACTTAGGTACAAGCACATTTGATTATACTGGACACAGGATAGGCTAAATACAATTCAGTTCCGGTTATGCTAAAAGATGTGGCTCTCATACAAACCGAATTCCGCCCGCCAAAATAAAGGTACCTACGGTAACGGGCTTACTTACTTTCTTCTTTTTAAATACGAATTTCACGCGAGCGAAGCTGCAGGCAAAAGCTAGTAATGATATAAAATGGTATGTTGTTGTAGTAGTAGTATGGGTTGGGTCTAAGCCTGCAAACTAGTCCCTCTTGGTCGGGGACCTTCGTGCAAAACCCTTTGCTACTCGAGCCAACCTATGTCCTCCATGAAAACCACAAATTTACCAATGTGTGTGTGAAATGAACAACCAATGTTGTTGTTCATTTGGCACCACCCAGGAGTCACGCGTGAATTGAGTATCTTAATGGACGCGAACAACGCTAGATAAAGTAATATATGATTGATTTATTTTTTAACTTATAAATCAATAAATAGATGCAACACCTCACATAGATTTCTTTTCTACGTTAATAACCACTGTATGATCGATCACACCATTATCATATTATATTAAATTAAATACTTAAGATTTACGGATAAAACATAAAAAGTATCAAGACGTTTTAATTCCAATTACCCGAGTGTTTCTTACTAAATAAATGTAATTTCCCCAGTTGCCATCAGATTCTGGTATACCTATAGGTGTTCGCACAATTTCACTAATTACAAACGTGACCAGCGGTGACTGTGTCTACCACAGAGAGGAAGGAGATCGGTGGCTAGATAGGTAGATAGAAAACACTTTGTTGTTTCCAAACATTTTACAGAAATAAACACAATATAAAATTTTCTTTATGTGCATAGGTGGACTTATCCCTTACAGAGATTTCTTCCAGTTCAAAACATTTTACAGAAATAAACTCAATATAACATTTATTTGATGTCCAAAGGCGGACTTATCCTGTACAGAGATTTCTCCCGGTGAACCTTGGAATGTTGGAGATTCGAATAATATTATGGTGCGCGCGGGGCTTAGGAATTCGGAAAGAGCCAATCACAACACACTGACACTTCGGTCGTCCGAGCCAACTTTGCATTGCGGTAAAGTTTATATATGCGTGTTTGTACTTCTATGAAAAGAAGATGCCACATGTTCAAAATATTTTGCAAATACAAGGTTACCTCTCCGTTTTCCGGTTTTATTCTTGGGGTCAGTATAGCCGGAGGGCGTCCAACGGTACGTATCCTCCATTCGACCAGTCAGTGTTGGAATGAAAATATGTTGTCTTTGGGTTTTTTTATTGCTTCCGAACTGGGTGGCTCTGCCCGAGGTCGAAGCCTCAGGCGCAGCCAATTTCACCGCCGAGGAGGTGCCATTCCCGCTTGGAGGTGGACTAATGTTGCTGGGGAAAGTCTCCGTGGATTGTAGGAGTGGAGAAATATATTTCCTGGGAACCCGTTCCACACCTTTGCCGTGCGGCACAAGAACGATTTAGAGAATCGTGCAGTTCGAAGAACTCTTCTGTCGACTACAAAGGGGTGTTCCGCGAGAGTATGGCGGGTTTGGCGAAGGCTAACAGGAGGAGGAGGGATAAGGGAAGCAAGGGGTTTCTGCCTTGCCTGACTAATCTCTGTCAAAAAGAGGTTCAGGCAAACGTACTACGTAGCTGTCGTGCGCAAGTATAGATAGGTGCACTCTAACCTACGAATAAACAAAACAAGTAAATTCTAACAAAAATTTGCAGCAACCGCCTGACTAAAATTAACCAAGCAACATATCGTACAGCAATCGCAAGAATAGTTACTAAACTTTAAAAGGCGTTCTTTTATTATTTAGTTAGTCGTCGAGGAAAAATCAATAACCCCACCCGGAATCCGCACTCCGGATTAGGTTATCAAATATATGTCAATCGAAAGCTTTTTAATTTTTTTAATACATTTTTGGCTTGGATGCCAGGTCCTTCTGCCATTTTTTAAATGTTCTTTTCTTTATATATTTTCTACTGTATTTAGTATATATTTGTACAGGCTTTTATAATATTTTGGTTGGGTTAATAAGTCATTAATTGTAATCTTGTCTTCAGATAAATCTTGTGTGTCTTGTTCTTGTATATCAGCTGCCAGCAATAATCGCTGGACAGCGAACTTCTGGCAACTCAATAAAAGATTAGACAGGTTCGGCATCATGGTGGCACGATGTGGGGAAGTTTCCTACATCGTGATGGTGGTTGCAATATTGACATACGCTGTTTGGCAAAAGGTGGAGTCTGTGAAGATGGGCTGGTGTTTGGTTATGTCCTAATCTCATTCTGTTGATTATTGTTATGAATTTACGGTTATTACAGTCCTTGTGTTTATTGTACCAGGGTTGAGATGGCATAACCTTTTGTATATCTGCATCAGGGATGTTGCGGATATTCGCATCCGCATCCGTAAATGCGGAGCATCCGCATTGATTTTGACATCCGCATCTGCATTCGCATCCGCATTAAATCGTTGCGGAACTCATGCGGATGCGGATGTAGTGCAGGTTGAGACATGAATGAAATTGGGCGGAGTCCGCGAGTGGCGCGCGCTGCAATTGACCAATAGGAAGGGAATATGCTGTGCGACGGTGCAGTGCAGTGCTGACGACTTTGTTTTCCATTATTATTGCGTCATTTCATTCCGTCACGTTTCGTGTATGCATGCGTGTCTAAACACGCGCGACGACGCGTCTTCTAAGTTGATAAGGCAGCCAAGTTACTTTTCATTAAATACAATAGCCCAATCTTGAAATTTTCTTACTAAAAATTGATTGATCAATAAAATATATTAAAAGCATAATCTCTTTTATTCAAGGACTTAAACTAACCGGCTCTTCAAGCAATCTTGTTAACATCCGCATCCGCATCCGCATCCGCGGATGTGAGCGTCCAAAAATCCGCATCTGCATCCGTATCCGCGGATGTCAAATAAATCGCATCCGCAACATCCCTGATCTGCATAGGTACCATTTTCCTTTAGTTTCTGTTGTCTTCATCCAGTATGCTTTCCACATATTTCTATTGTTTTAGTGTTGCCAAATGTCAAACGTCAGTATGTATGTGTTTTAAGTCAGCATGTATTGTGCATTTTGTACGTGGCTCTGGTATCCTTTCGATATGTCAGTCGGCGTCGTGTAAGCGTTTTTATTTTCGGTGTTTCAGTATTTATTAGAAATATTTTTTATGAGTCGGCACCTCTGTTTGTTTTTGCCTTGAAGTATTCAGCCATTGATATTTTACCTTCACAGGACCTTTAGATCTATGAAAATTTCACAATCGAAAAAATCAGACCAAAATATATTGTAATATTTTTAATGAATATTTAGGTACCTAACTACCTCTGTCAAGCAATCAAGCATAACTTTTCGTTGTCATAATGTTTGTTAAAGTACAAAGGGCATACATTACACACTATTCACGCTCCTAAGTGCCCAATAAGATCATACATAATTCATCATAAGCTACGTGGAACTAACCAACATAAATACACTAAAATAAACTCCATGGGGAGTACTCGGAGGAGATCCGACCGTCCCCTTTCCACCTCCGCACAACGCGCACTGGGTCCACTCCACTGGACGCTCTCCCTGTCCACTTAGTCCCCAACATCGTGGTCCCCAAGTACAGTCTCGGGTCTTTCAAGATGACATAAATAGACACAATATGTCAGACCGGCATGGCATTCGCAACCCCCGTGCATCACAGAATGTCCATGGGTATCGTTAGACACCTACTTGTAGGTGAAACGATGCCAAATGTTGTGCTGTCCATAAAAAAAAAAACAAAACAAAAAATTTCAGGCCGGCATGGCATTCGCAAACCCTCCTTGCGACCGAAAATCCATGGGCGTCGTTAGACGCCTTATGAGAGGGTAAGCGCCCATTTCGCGCTTTCTTTAAAAAAATATTACATAATAAATAACACATTTAGCTATGAAATTGTTTGGAACACAAGACTATTTTCCTCGTGAATTATTATTTATTAATTAAAAGCTGTTTTGCTAATAATTTGGAAAGTATCAAGTTAACATTTTCTCAGTACACAACTTTCTCATTTATTTTGTTTTATTTTTCGAATGTCCGAGTGGGACTCGCACGAAATCCACATTTAAGTGTATTTATTCCCTATTAAAAGGAAAAATATATAATTTTACAGAACACCTTCTTCACTATCATTTTGATTTACGTTTTGTTTATAGACGTCCAGAAATATCAACCTTCCGGTTACAAAATCCAGACGTCTACTACCTGCACTCTTGCGAGTACATAGATCATGTATACCAGATCGAGGCCCCATAGCTGTACCGTTTTTTCCGAAATAATCCCATGGGAATACACAGACTGCGACCTTTCCCCAACCGATCCGAGCCACCACCCGTCCACCCGAAGGAACCCCCGACCGAAGTCGAGAGCCGGGGGTGAAGCCATCACTGCCACTGGGGTCCAACCACAACCTGTGCCCAGGGCCAGAATTTGACAAAAAAGTATGCAATTCGCCACGGATGTCCAAGGCTCTAAACCACAGATGAGATACTGTCTAAACCTAGAACGATAAAAAAGGTATGGGCGCCGGACTGTCAAATGCTTGTATGAGAACTTGCGTCGCCGAGTTGCGGAGAGCGGGGTGTACTTAACGATGATAAGATATTCCACTAAGATATTGTGCACACTAAACTTGGCTGTAGTGTTTTTACACGTAAACACAGAGCATGCTGGCATTTTAAATAGGTTTTTGCGAACGCAGCCAATGACAGACTGACGGGCCAGCGCGCGACCGTCCAATAAAACAAGTATGCTTTTACTTATATCGTGTTACGCTGGCGAGGATAGGGTTCGGGGTCCATACCATTTTTATCGTTCTAGGTATAAACGCATGGCACGACCGAAGGGAAGCACTGACACGCCACCTAGTTCACCCGGTGTTATGGGCTGACATCACGGATGTTGTAGGTGATGTAGCCAACTGTGTCGTACTGAAGTCTTGTCGCACGCAGGTAGTCGAAGGTTGGTATGGATAGGGAGGGAGGGAGGGGCGAGCGCACGTCGCGAGAATCTTGCCGGCGCGGCGGCGCGGCCCTTTAGAACGGTGACGAGGATAAAACTCACCTCACTCAAACATTAATAAAAACACTGTAGATACAATGTTTTTTGTTGTTTATTTGGTTTGGGGTTGACTCTAGGCCTGCAAACTAATCCCCCTTGGTTAAACCCCGCAATCTCCAGCTACCCCAGCCAACCTATGTTTTCCAGGTGTCTGCAGGCCGCTGCAACGGAAGATGGAGAACGGAGTACTATGTCCCTTCGTTGGTTGTCAAGCACACTGCACTCCAACGAAACATGCTCGGCCGTTTTATCCGTTGCCGCACTTTTTTTTTCAAACTTAATATTTACGACTTTTGTGTTTGTGTCGATTATGCACTAGAAATACCAATTAAACATGATGGAAAACGAGGACCATGGTATGTACTTTATAATAAAAAAAAATTGTATCTTACTAAAGTCAGTCAGTCAGTCAGCGTGTAAGCGTCCACTGCTGGACATACGCCTCTCTAATTTTCCTCCAGTCCACCCGGCCTTCAGCGGTATGGAACCACTGCTTTCCGCCGACGTACTTGATGTCGTCGTCCCACCTGGCGGGTGGTCTTCCCACACTCCGTTTTCCAGTCCACGGCCGCCAGTCGTTCGGTTACTCTAACGGTCGTCGTCGTCGGCTAATGTGCCCAGCCCACTGCCACTTGAGCTTAACCACCCGGCGTCGACTACTTTGGTGCGTTGGCGGATTGCTTCTTTACGCGCCATATCACGTAGCGATATTCCCTACTAAAGTAAATGTTGTTATTATTATATAGATGATTATTATAGAACGATTATTATAGATGTCTCTTTCTCATACATGTTAAACAAATTCAAATTTCAAGGAATTTCTTGGACATAAAGTTATGGTATCCCACAGAGCATCAAATACCTACCGCGCGCGCCCCCTACTAGAGACGCCCTAAGCGATAATATTTGAAACCCGCGCATTTGATGCTCTGTGTGGTATCCTCTCTGATCCTCCAATGATATATACTAAAACGATAACTTCTATAATAAACTACATGTCTTCTCAAGAAAAATAAATTAGAGGTTAGCATATATTTTTTTGTTTTTTCGGTCAATTTTTTTAATGTTTTTTTTGCATGTTGCATAATCTAAAAAACAATCACTAAAAATCATTTTGATTTATTTTAGCTGAATGACGTATAAAATAATTTAGGCCGCTTAAAACTCCAAAATACTCCTGTATGCGTCGTCCGGAAACATGATTGTGGAAGAGGCGTCTTAAGAGATATTATATCAGGATCAGGGCACATGGAAAAAAAAACGGAGACTGTGCGCTACAATCGGCACGGAGACACAAACACTCCTAATCTTATCAACTTTCACCCTTGACCGTTGCGGTCATTTCATATCAAAAATACATGCCATTTTTTTTTCATGTATTTGTATAAGTACATGCAAAAAGCATTGCTACTCTTGCTAGGACGACTTACTTACTTCGCGCGCGGCCTGCCAGCAGTATCAGCGGCGGTTCATTACGCGACGCACGGCACGTGTCAAAATGGCGCCTCGGTTGATTTTACTCTGTATATTTCTCGCCGTTCTGAACGCGCCTGCGCTCGGCAAGAGCGGACCCCCGTTCGGGCGTTCCAGCATCAGCAGACAGCACAGCGATCTGCTAGCCGGCCTGGAGCGGTACAACGTGGTCCGCGCCAGCCACCACAACCATTACTCAGACTCCTACACGGAGACGGAGGACAAGGCGATATGCATACTACGCATCGACGAGGAATTCAAAGTTACCCGACATATCATTCGCTGCGAGACCGTCTCGACATTCGTACCAAAAGCCGACTCCGCGACTTCTGAAGGCCCGCCCCCGGCCGACGTCACGACGGACAGCTCGGAACCGGTGGTGTTGGATCCGCTAGCGATGAAAGGCTCCAAGGTGGCGGTGTCGCCGTTAATGAAGTGCGCGGTGCAGGTGCTCTCGCGCCGGTGGCACCACGTGTTCACGTCGCACACGTCGCAGGAGGTGGACTGCGCGGAGCTGATCCGCTACTCGAAGATGCCGGATCCGCAGAGAGAGGAGTCTCTGGTGCCCTCCAGTGACTCCTACAGATCCTGGATCGGCTCTCCGCCGTGGTGGCTCTCCATTTTCTTTGTCGCGTTTGAAATTATATAAGATAGTGATAAAGGAACTATTGTATAAAATACATAATACTCGTTAGTGCCATGCTGTTGTAGACTTTTATAATGAAACTATTCACGTAAACTATATTATTTCTCAATGAAAGTAACTAAGGGCGAGGCCGAAGGTCGAGCTGCGTTAAGGTAAACGATAAACCTTCACAAATAAAGTAAGTAACTAACGGCGAAGCTTCAGTCTGAGCTGCATTCTGGAAGATTATAACTAAGGGCGAGGCCGAAGGCCGAACTGCGTTCAGGAAGACGATAAACCTACTCAAAGAAAGTAAGTAAATAAGGGCGAGGCCGAAGGCCGAGCTGCGTTCAGGAAGAAGATAAACATTCTTGAAGAAAGTAAGTTACAAAGGGCGAGGCCGAAGGCCGAGCTGCGTTCAGGAAGATGATAAACCTTCTTGAAGAAAGTAAGTAACAAAGGGCGAGGCCGAAGGCCGAGCTTCGTTCAGGAAGAGAATAAACCTTTTCGAAGAAAGTAAGTAAGAAAGGGCGAGCTGCGTTCAGGAAGACCATAAACCTTTTCAAAAAAGTAAGTAACGAAGGGCAAGGCCGAAGGTCGAGCTGCGTTCAGGAAGACTATAAACCTTCTCGAAGAAAGTAAGTAACTAAGGCCGTGGCCGAAAGCCGAGCCGTATCCTGGAAGACGCTAAACCTTCTCGATGACAGTAAGTAACTATGGGCGAGGTCGAAGGCCGAGCTGCGTTCAGGTAAATTATAAACCTAATCGATGAAGGTAACTAAGGGCGAGGCCAAAGGCCGAGCTTCGTTCAAGTTAACGATATTATTCTCGATGAAACTAAGCGACTAAGGGCGAGGCCGAAGGCCGAACTGCGTTCAGGTGATCAATATTATTTCTCGATGGAAGTAAGTAACTAAAGTCGACTCCGAAGGCGAGGCCGAAGGCTCAAATGCAAAAAGGCCGAAGGCAAAAATACCTAAGTTCCGTCCACAAATTTTTTTTTTTATTTTGGATTTTTGGATCATTCGTCATCAAGAAATATATTGCGGCATAAATCTAAAGATTACTTGGATGGGCGAACGCTTCGGTCAGTTCAATAATTTTGCCTTTATTCAGTTGGACCACCTGTCTGGGTCCCCCTTCGGATTATTAGTCTGGTCTGGATCACCTGTCCGAGTCCTCTGTCTGAATTATTAGTCTGGATCATCTGTCTGGATGAACCGTGTGGCTAGTTCAACTACGTCCGTCGGAATCGCTTGTCTGGATCATTCATCTGGATCATAGGCGCCGACTCCGTGGGTGCTCGGGGGCTCCAGCACCCACGAGCGATGAGTCATAGGTGCGGAGCACCCACGACGATAGATATTTTATTTTGCAATTCAGTATATAGTTGGCTGAGTCGGAGGGGCCAAAGCACATGCCAATATCACCTCCGAGAAGTTAGGTGTAAATTCAGCGTGAAATGCAAAACATTGTGCGAATGTTTTGCGAATCCATGCTGCCGGGTGCCGGGGGAATTAGAGAAAAATTAGAGAAGCGTATGTCCAGCAGTGGACAGCAACACGCTGATGATTATGATGATTTTTCAATCTAGGATTTTATGCTTATCTATCTTCTTTTCTTCTCTTCTATATCATTAAAAACCAGTGGATAAAGTAAAAGAAAAAATTTGCATGAGCACCCACGAAGATTTCTAAAAGTCGGCGCCCCTGATCTGGGTATCATCGGTACGACGGCGTCGCCCCGGTCACGCGCGTGCCTCGAATAAAGTCGGTCGGGCCCAAATGACGGGCCCCTACCTTTTTTGACTGTCGTTTTACATCAGTCGTATTTCAGTTGAAGAACGTTGCTCCACTCAAGAGTGTAAATTTTCTTTTTTTTTCTTTCTCCTCCTTGCGGCGGTATGTCACGCGCTTCCGTCGTCGTGTGAGCTAATTATTATGGGCCCTTGAAGTGTGAGTTTGGGAGGAAAATGTAAGTTATATGAAAAGACCAAAACATATTAGTTTTATTGACATCTATGTTGTGGGTTATACACGGTGTTGCAGTTGCCCCCGTAATATTTTTAACTGACTTAAGTGTAGGCTTGCCATACGTCCGGATTTAGTCCGGACTGTCCGGATTTGGCAAACATGTCCGGATTTGGCAACCATGTCCGGATGTGGCAACCATGTCCGGATTTGGCAACCATGTCCGGATTTGGCAACCATGTCCGGACTTTTGTCCGGACTCATAATTACGTCCAGATTTTTCTGAAAAGTACGAATGGTACTCAGAATCAGAAGGAACCAAACGAAGACGTGAAAATGAAGCTGGAGATGGAGAAGGACCGAGTAATCAGTAGCCATATGAATAACAATAAGTAAGCTCATGAACATAAACTGTAATTGTATGTCTTATATTTTAATAAATAGAGAATTGTGTTGATTTTGAATCTTTTAATTTTTTTATGCACCTGACAGACGGGCTACACCACCGACAATAGCGGTGATATCAGCCCAACACGCTTTGGTGAACTGGGTACCATGTCAGTGCTTCCTCCTTTTTGATTGTGCTGAACTGGTAGGAAAACATGCACTATTTTATTTCATAGCTGCTTCGGCCAACCCTCATTCAGTGCGGTGGTGGTACCCATCCGGTAGGGGAGGCCCTTTTTTTTGAGGATCAGTGTGGGGTCCGGACTTGAGTCTGGAAAATTATGGCAAGCCTACATAAGGGGGTTATTCTATATGTGAAACTAAACAACTTCTGTGGCGAAAAAGTTTGCGATAAGCACTGCGATGTGGAACCAATGGCCACATCTCCCAGCGCAGAGGACACCGCTTTTAGTGGTGATTGTCTTGGCGTGACATACATAGCATTCTTTCTTATTTGCCATGTTTACGAATGCTGAGTGGCCGTTATAAGCAGTGATAGTGATTTTATCTACTTGCCGAAGTGACGAAGCAATTTCGCTCGAGTAGTGAGAGCATACGCTGTATCACAACAATTGTAAGCAGAGTAATCGGTGTTGTGCTGCAAGTATTCTTGTAAATTACAGCACAATGTATTAGGACAGGATACCTATCAAGCGGCAACTCAGGCACGAAGGCCCACCTGCTGCACGACTCGGTGGAAGGTCCGTGACAACGTGAGAGGTGGCTACCCTGTCGTTGCCTTTTACGAAATGCACGAGGAGAGATGCAGTGGGGCTATCATTTTTAAGTGCCGGCCCCACACGGTACATGTCAATGCAGGAATACAGGAAATACAATACAGAAATACACAATACAGGAATACACAATACAGGAAATTTCACGTTCTTTTATAACTGACATCGCAGGAATTATCCACACATTAGTTAGACACGTAGATAGGACTAACCTTGAGCGACAGTTAGGCCTCCAACGCAACCAAACGAATGTGCGCCGTATATAACTCTGACAACACTCCATTATTACACTTCGCAACGCACCCTGTTACTTTTAACCCCCGACGACGGAAAAAGAGGGGTGTTATAACTTTGACGTCTGTATCTGTGTGTCTGTGGCATCGTAGGTCCTAAACGGATGGACCGATTTGGATGCGGTTATTTTTTTAGAAAGCTGGTTTAACCGGGATGGTTCTTAGCTATGTTAGTAATCGGTCGGGTATTTACTTAGCGGCCCCCCGACTCCGTCAATTGTTTTTAAATTTGTAAGTGTCGGGGATTCTTTTAAATTTGTTATTTAACTCTTTACCCGACTGTGGCGAAAACAATAAGGAGGTTAATGTGTTCAGCCTGGATGTGTTTGGGTGGCTGTAACTCCTAAACGAATCGTCTGATTTTGATGATTCTGGTGTCATTTAGTTTGTCTCAATTACACGGGAGCAACATTTTGGAAAATTCAAAATGGCTGCCGCCATTCGCCATATTGTCTAAGTGTAAAAATAAAATTTCTCGAAAACCCATAGAGTGGGGGAATCATTAATATACTACACTTTATGATGAGGACAAAAATATTTAAATAAAAAATAAAGATATTTTTTTTATAAAATTCGACTATGAAAATACGAAGACTAAACAGGGCAAGTTGATCTTAAACAGCAGTATAAAATGCTGTAGTCGGGTGTTTAAACTGATTAGAATTAACACAAGGCCCGACTACAGCGTCCACCTTTTGTAAACTTGTTTTTTGTGTGCAATATATTTTCATTAACCGACTTCAAAAAAGGAGGAGGTTCTATGTTCGGCTGAATGTATTTTTTTTTTATGTATGTTCAGCAATATCTTCCCCAATTGTGAACCGATTTCGATGATTCTTTTTGTGTTCGGTTCAGTCTAGCTCCAAGGTGGTCTCATTTTTTGGTCAAGATTGGAAAGCGAGGCGATTCCGCCGAGTACATTAATAGCAAATAAAAAAACTGTGAAATAAAAAACTATTTAAAAAAATATATATAAAAACCGCCTTCAAAAATGTATGAAATAAAAAAATAAAAATCGAACCCTAGAGTTGAAGGCGGTGGTGCTAAAGCAAGCAAAAATAACCGACCGCCTTTAACTCTATGGTTCGATTTTTATTTTTTTATTTCATACATTTTTGAAGGCGGTTTTTATATTTTTTTAAATAGTTTTTTTTCAATAAAATTCATTTCATATAACTGAACTGCCCGTGTTCGCCTAGCTGCCTCCGAGTTTAATGTGTGTGCGTGTGCGAAGGTGTGAGGGTAATGTGAGATCCAGGCAGTGCGTCTCTGTCAGACATCTGACACAGACACATTACTCAATAATACCCGTATAGTACCGTATATATTGGCAATTTGAATATTTCAGATACCTGAAACTAACATTTGAAGGATTAAACAAGGTAGACTGCTCTTAAGTTTTGTACCTGAAAGATTCGAAAACAGAACGAATGGTGAGAGTGCTGCGTCCGTCTGTCCATCTGTCCGTCTGGCACAAGGTCGTAACTTCTAAACGGTTGATCGTATCACGGTGAAAGGTACGAAATTAGAGAATCGGAGCCTACAGATAAAATTTTTTTTTTTCTATATTTAAATGTAAAATTTAAAGCGTAATTATCTTCGAAAAACTATTTAACAAAATATGAAAACCGCCTTCAAAAATGTATGAAATAAAAAAAAAATCTAACCCTAGAGTTGAAGGCAGTCGGTTATTTTTGCTTGCTTTAGCACCGCCTTCAACTCTAGGGTTCGATTTTTTTTTATTTCATTCATTTTTGAAGGCGGTTTTTATAGTTTTTTATTTCACAGTTTTTTTTAGTAATTTTTTGCTATTAATGTACTCCGCCTCGCTTTCCAGTCCGATCTTAACCAAGTTGGGACCACACGGGAAGCACCAGCTTTCAAATAAAAATAGAATTTTCAAAATCGGTTTACCCAGTCTAAAGTTCTGAGGTAACAAACAAAAATAAAAATAAAAAATAAATAGAGTCGAATTGAGAACCTCCTCCTTTTTTTGAAGTCGGTTAAAAATATGCTAAAATAGTACTAGTAATTCACGAAGTAAATAAAAACAACAAAAAACCGGTCAAGTGCGAGTCGAACTCGCGCACCGAGGGTTCCGTGTCGCCATGCCATGCTCAGCGCCACTCGCGCCATCTATGACGTGTTTTATGAAATGCTTCATATTAGTTCAAATGCTTCATACAATTTTCGGTAGATGGCGCGCACATTCACTTTTTAGATTCTTTTATGGGAACACCAGTGAATTTTTTACTTTTTCTTATTTTTATTATTTGTTGTTATATCGGCCATAATAACACATATTCTGTGAAATTTTCAACGGGTTACTTATTACGGTTCAAGAGATACAGCCCTCGGAGAGACGGACAGACAGACAGACAGACAGACAGACGGCGTAGGCTTAGTAATAGGGTCCCGTACCGCATACGGAACCCTAAAAGTACTTAAAATGAAAGATTGCCGCGAAGTATCTTTTTAAGATTTTTAAATTTTAGTAATCTCGAATATATACTTCGCGGCGATCTTTCGCCCGGCCTCGAAAAGAGTTCGAACCTGATTCCTTCGGCGTCAGAATCACTCCCAAAGGATAAGTAACTCAACTCGCCCATTTAACGTGGCCTCTAGGGTTGCCAGACACTCGCGATTCCGATTCCGTAATTACTTTGTAACCGAGAATCCGTATTGCGTGGCGTGCTCGTATTTTTTCACGTTGCGCGTAAAATTTTCGTTAAATGCTCAGGAAATACTAGAGAGCGTTTCAACTAAAAGTTCCCTTCGCCGTTATGTTGGCTCCTCTGTCAGTGTCACTGTCAGTGCTTAAATTCGTGTTACCAGATTGTGAATATTATATTACCTAATAATGTAATCGGTATTTACCGTATAATAAATACGGTAAATACCGATAATTACGGGTAAAGCTGTACACATAGCAACCCTCAACGCTGTTTTGACAGATTGACAGTCGAGCCAACATAACGGCGAAGGGAACTTTTAGTTGAAACGCTCTCTACTAATACGGAAATAACTACTCGGAAATACTACTTGGGAAGGGGAACCATGGTTTCGGACCCTGTGG
The DNA here is from genome assembly GCA_946902875.1 of Nematopogon swammerdamellus. Classification (NCBI taxonomy): domain Eukaryota; kingdom Metazoa; phylum Arthropoda; class Insecta; order Lepidoptera; family Adelidae; genus Nematopogon; species Nematopogon swammerdamellus. The sequence goes on from OX336335.1 coordinate 29,589,605, forward strand.
GCAACCTTGTTTTCTTTTTGTAAATTAAATTGTTTATATTTTTGTGTGGTAAATTAATATAAGTACAGTTAGTTTAAAAAATATGGGGTGATTTCATTAACACGACCGCAAAATACGTCGAGCTATCCTATCTGCATCAGCCGGGTTTAATTTTATTTTAAGAGCATATTATCCTTCCCTTCTTATCTTACTAGGTAGTAGGGTTTATTCCGCCCGGGTTGGCACCACCGCACTGAATGAAACGTCATCGGTCGAAACGGCTATGTAAATAGTTCGTGTTTTCCGTCCATTGTTTTCCGTCCAGTTCAGTGTAGCCGACATGAAATGAAGGGAAGCACTGACATGGCACCTAGTTCACCCGGTGTTATGGGCTGAAATCACAGATGTAGTAGGTGAGGTAACCAACCGTGTCAGTTTCCACAATTTTTTTTCAAAAATCCAGGATACCGCGTCATATATCAAAATAAAAAAATTAAAATAAAATAAAATACAAATAAAACAATAAAAGTTTTTAAGTACAAAAACCCGATGTCGAGTTTGGCGACACCATCCGTCGCGTGAATGCAGAACAAGCCTAAGTAAATTTTTTTATAAAAAAAAATTTCTTGGAGAAAATTTTAGTATGGGTCTTATTTCTATACGCAACGCATCGCAAACAACAGGATAACTTGCAGTAGCGTTAGGTACATAAATTATTACGTCGTTCTAAGTCAGAACTTGTGGGTTTCTGTAGGAATTTTGGTAAAGAACAAAACGATCAGCGTTGTAAAATTGTTTTCATAAATGACGTGAAATCTTGAATGCGAGGGAACTTCAAAGGCATCTTTCGTCGCGAAAGGAGAGCTGTTTATGTTCTTGCTAAACGAATATTTATTGCGCATTCGTCGAGATTGTAAACCAATAAAAATGTGGTAAATTGCGCAGAAAGCCGTGAACTTAGAACACCTGATGCAGGAAGGAGGGGCGCACATAACCGTACACGCTGTATTAAGACGATCGGGATGAGCAGTGTAATCGATGTTGTGCTGCAAAGAGACTGGTAAATTACAACATAACACCGTTCACCACGTTTAGAAAAGTATTCGAACAAGATATCAATGAAGCAGCAAACACCTTGTCAGCCTCGGTAGCTCAGCGGTGAGGTCGGTCGAGTGTTGTTAAACATAACTGAGCGCGGTCAGTACTTGGATGGGTGACCGCCCGACCGCTGGAGGCTGATCGTGGTTCGGATTCCAGGTTAAACTGTAGGTCCCTTGCCTTCTTACCTTTCTAGGTGGTAGGGTTTATCCCGCCCGGGTTGTTACGACCGCACTGAATGAAACGTGGGTCGAAACGGCTATGTAAATAGTTCGTGTTTTCCGTCCAGTTCAGTGTAGCCGACATGAAATGAAGGGAAGCACTGACATGGCACCTAGTTCACCCGGTGTTACGGGCTGACATCACGGATGTTGTAGGTGATGTGATGTAGCAAACCGTGTCAGTTTCCTTAAAAAAAAATTCACAGATTTCGTGCCTCACACGACTATCGAGCACAATGAAAATGAATCTACGGAATTCGAAAAAATATTGTCGCTGAGCGACACGAGAAAGTCGGGATAAGGAAAAGGTTAGTTCGGGTCTGATGATGGAGCCGGAAGGAAGCCATAGGAACTGCTAAACTACACATGATAAGCCCATCGTGTTTGGGCTCGTTGGATTTGTCTTCGCAAGTACTCTTGTCATATATGATGTCCAGGGTCCTGATGATGGAGCCGGAATGAAGCCATAGGAACTCCTAAATCACACATGATAAATCGACCGTGTTTGGGCTCGTTGGATCTGTCTTCGCTAGTACTAAAATTATTTCGTAAGACTAAATAAAATTATTTAGTTTTGTATGGAAAAAAAAAAGTTCACCGTAGAGCAAAATGTCACCTAACTTTTTTGCTCCAATAGGCTCAGGAGTACCTGGTTTGCTTGTTGACCTATAGTCATCAAACACCCTGTATAATAAAAGACGATTTTTAGAAATATGTTCTGTATGTACCTATGTTGTTCCTGCGTAACTCATAAACCGATCATCCGAATCCGTTGAAACTTAGTACACCCACATTTAGCTGTACGTGACACAGGATAGGCTAAATAAATTATTTACTTAATGTTTTATTATTTACTTACTTTCTTCTTTTTAAATAAGAATTTTAACGCGAGCGAAGCCGCGGGCAAAAGCTAGTCTTTCCGATAAAACACAAACTGCAAGGGAAGGGGTTTCCTCTGTAGAACTGTCGGAGAGCGAGAGAGCAGAAAATATACATTTTCCAGTTCACTGCACATAGTATTTCTCTCCACGGAGTACTCTTTCGTATGTAAGCTGAAATAACCATCGCAAAAATGCATAGGTACCGGTTCGCGAAGGAACTATAGAAATGTGTGTTTAATAAGCGTCAGACGTATTTCTACGCGTACGGGAATCCGAGCAGAGCTCAAGGGCGTAGCCAGGATTTTGTTCAGGGGGGGCAGACAAGGGAAAACTCTTGGGAAAACTAATAGGTAATACGTATATTACAAAAAATGTTAATAAATATTTATTTTATTAAGTACACAATCAATCTTAGTGTTCTTGTTAGATCAAGGCATTCTTTTGTTATTCCATAGTTTATACCATTGTTCGGTTTCATAAACGGAAAATTCTAAATGGTAGTAGGTATTGGCAGAAACTTTGTGATTTTTATTTAAAATCAAGCAATGACCAATTAACATTTTACTGCGATTTTTGAATGATTAATTTTTTTATATTTTTATGTTGTAGATTATACGCAATGAATTTATTTATTGGATAGTAAAACAAGTTATTATTTTAAATTGAACATAAAATTACTTATTTACTCTTCTGTTCGGGAGCATTCCGAGCACTTACCCACAACCAGCTACAGCGCCCCCTTGTCTGTACCTGGCTACGCCCTTGGCAGAGCTTTGAGCTTTCTTGCTGCATTCCACACTCCGATTCCACATTCACCATGACACTGCTTGCATACTGTCTGGCTAATATCATTTCAGTGTTTAGTTAGAGTGGAATAACCCGGCTCAGCTCAGCGGGTCGATTCACTATCAGCCAATTCGTACATTGGACATTGGACCACAGAATATAAATTAGTACTATTGGACACCGGGTGGCTAAGCTCAAGTAACAGTGGGTTGGGCACGTCAGCCGAAGATACGACGACCGTCGGAGTAACCGTGTCCTACACTGGCGGTAGTGGACAGGAAAACGGAATGTGGGAAGACCATCCGCCAGGTTGGAAGACGACATCAATCGGCGGAAAGCAGTAGTTCCATTAATACCTTCTTTGATACTGCTCAGCCCTAAGGCTTTTAGCGTGATGGTATATAGCCTATAGTGAGCATTAAGCAGTAATCTTTACATTTGTGTAAACCGCATCAAAATCCGTTCAGTGCTTCCGGAGTTTACCTCAAATATAATACAGACACGACCGAAGCGAAGCACTGACGTGGCACCAAGTACATCCGGTGTTATGGGCTGACATCACGGATGTTGTAGGTGATGTAGACAACGTGTTAGTTTCCATAAAAAAAAAGACAGACGTTCACTTTTATAAGAAGTAGAGATAGAGAGTAGGGATATAGATAGAGATAGAGATAGATAGAGAAGATGAGATAGATATAGAGATAATTGTAGTGTTACTTTTAATAAATGTACAATAAATTGCTTGCACATTCAATTCTTGAATGCGCACTAACACACAAATAAATTAAGAACAAACATATCATAATTACATTCGATTCCCGGTTTTCCTACTACTGAATTCGGCTCCAATACGTATTTACTACAAATATGTCGGTGAGCCAGTTACGTATGCTCGGACAGAACACCTCTAGTTCGACGTAAAACCAAACTATTTCAAAACATAGAAGGACATCGACTCGTTCGAAACAAAAATTATACAAATCGCAAGAATAAAACCGGAAAACGAAGAGATAACTTTGCAACGTAGTTTGCAAAGTGTTTTGAACGTGTGTCATTTTCTTTCTATAAAAGTACAAACGCGCAAGTATCTACAAACTTTACTGCAAGGCAAAGTCAACTCCTCGGACGTCCAAAAGCGTCCGCTTGTAATGTTGAGATTGGCTCTTTCCAAATTCCAAAGCCCCGAGCTCGAATCACGCCTAGGGCATCCAGAATTACGGATATATAAATTACGTAACTGAATACGAATTTTGGTGGTCCAATTACGTAACTACGTAATTACGTAATTTCTAAGAGATTTTTTTAATTAGAAATTTTTCTTTAATTACTGTATGTTTATAGGTAGCAAAGGGCAATTTGGAACAAACTGAAAAATTACATTAATTAAACAATAGCTTTTATTAAAAAAATCAATGGATCAATGAGTATTCTGTATAGTACCTACAGTATGGACTTGTACTTAAGAAATTTTTCAACATCTCCGTTTAACTGCTATATTTTTGGCACATTACACAAAATTCCACTTAATTTTATTTCATAAAACTTCATGAAAACCACGCGAGCTTACTTAAATAAATACCTATGCCACATTAATTAGTATAATCTGACAAAGTTAGCTGATGAAGTATCGTATGATGAATAATCGTAAAAAAATTTATAATTTTTACTCGTACGTAAAATCATCCTGTAAAAAAAAAGTGTGTGTGTGTGTCTGCATGCACGATTGGAGTTTACTCCATACTGGCCGGAAAAAAACATAACGTTTTTTAGTTAACGCGAAAACGTCACTCTTTTGAGTTAACGCTTGAATTATTTCAATCCTCATAAAATTTCCATACCGGGGGCCTTATATTATGAAAAATCTATTCTTGGAGTAAACTCCAATAAATAAATTTTATCCCAGTACTTAAATTTGTAGTGATTCCGTACATTTTTAAAATGAAAAATGTCCAGCGAGTCTGAAGGCAAATCTCTGTCTCTAAAATATGTACAGGCACTCAACAAAAATACTTTAGTGACCAAGTCAGTTCGTGGACTTCGCGGTGTGGACTGTACTGCGAGCTGTACTGTGAACCTAATAACAGACAAATCAATGAGACTTTATTTCATACGTCTAAAATAAATCATAGTGTTGAACACACACATTGAAACACGCGGTTTCCCTGCGGACGATTAGTTAACAAAATTAAACTGTAGTCAGGTGCAGAAACTTACGTGTCAAAGATAATTATTGCGTACGATAACCAAGACCGAAATAAACCGACAGGTACTCGTATTTAGGGATTGAATTTATTTTATATAAGGGGGAATACCCGCTTGTCCGGTGTCAGTGTTGGCTGGGCTGGGTTGCCGTCATACTGTTTAGAATAAATGTTTAATGTTGCTATTGCCAACTTCAATAAGTCGCTGATTTGTGATATAATGGACCAATAATTTATTTATGTCATATTATATTTTGTTAAATAAGAGAATCCTATACTTACGTAATTACGGATTTCTATCCTTCAGTTACGGACTTGTCAGAAGTTTAAAATCTTTGCGTAATTACGTAATTGCGTAATTACGTAATTACGGAATGGAAGCCCTAATCACGCCGCATTCCTGACAGGGTTGCCAGATGTCCGGTTTTGGACCGGACAGTCCGGTTTTTGAGGCTTGTGTCCGGTCTCCAAAATAATGAAAAACCGGACACCAAAACGTCCAGTTTTTTCATCATATAACGCAAATATTTACTTTTTCAGAACCTTTTAATACTAATCTTACTGTGTTAATCGATTTTGCAGTAAGTTCGATCAATTCAACCCTTTTATTCATTAATCTATCTCCCATCCAATTTCAAAGTAAAGGTCATGAAACATTTCATACATAAAATCAAATTTAATTTTTTTCCTGAAAAATCAAAGGCCCTTTGATGAAAAATGTCCGGTTTTTCAACTGAACCATCTGGCAACCCTGATTCCTGATGCTCCCTAGTTTGAATGGAGGCCATGTACAAGTAAAGGTAGCGTGAGTGGTTGGATGAGAAGAGCGAAATACCGCGTGTGGACGCTTGCGTTGGGAGAGGCCTATGTCCAGCAGTTCACGTGCGTATAGTAATGTGTATTCGACTCATTTCATTCATCGCGATATTTGAATGGATTTGGCTGGAAATTGGCCGCGTTACACTAACAAATTACTCTACTGATGATGGCAGCTTTCGACGCAGACCGCAGCTGTTGAAACTTGATTATGTGTCTTTAAGAAAGCTCCAAAACGCAATGCATCAAAATATTTTATACTGGCTTTTACCCGCGGTTTCGCTCGCATAGCCTATGTGGAGGTCTACTCGGAGTTTCGATTGCGATATATTCGGGTAGATCCGAATATAACGGATGTATCTCGGGATGTGTCTAACTCATACAAATATCCCACTCTAACCAAATGTTCGGTCGGTCGGAAGAAGTGACATATCGAAAGCATAGACAAAAAGTTTTGTTTTTCTCGCAATCATCGACAAGCGATTTGTGTCCAAGACCAAAATAAAAGTTGTTGTGGTCAAATTTATGTATAGATAGTATTGGATGGATGCAGTGGAAAAAGATGGCGGACGGCGCAAGTTTGTCGCGTCGTCGTTGTAATTAAAAATATATATTTTTGTGGTTCTCGCCGTGTCGCACCTTATACAAAAGCATATATATTGGTATAGTATAATGCGCGGGGCGGATCTCGGCGTGTCGCCGCCGCCGCAGCGGTTCGTCAGTGTTCTCCCTCGCACCCGCACCGTACTTGTATAGTGTATTCGCGTGGCGGGTCGCCCGCTGCGGCGACGACACGCCGAGATCCGTCCCGTGCACTATAGTATTATATTCTTTGTATTGGTAATCTGTGGATGGATGGATGAAGGCGGGGCGGACGGAGCGGCCGGCTGTAGCCGGCCGCTCCGTCGTCGTCCGCGACGGGGCGGGGCGGGGCGAGCGACCGGAGCCGGAGCCGCGCGCGCGCGTGCCTGCCGCGCCGCGCGCTCGCGGGCCGTCTCGACCGCCAGTCATTCACCGCCGTAGCCGCCGCCGCGCGCCGCCCGTCACTCAGCCCAGTCAGTCATGTCATGTCATGACTTCATGACCGCCGCTACGATCGCGCTGAGTCCTCTAATTTTTTTGATATTTTCCAAGCGTAGGTAGCAACTTATGGATGAAATTATACAATAAACAAAAAACGAAAACAAATCACCAATGCACACATAGGTAGGTACTCGTAAATCGTGTGTAAGTCAATGAACGCAATACATACACCAAAACGACAATCTCTTCTTTTTATTTAATAGTGGCAACAAAACGACAATCTCAACGAGAGCTCATGAGGTGTCGTTGGAATTATCGAAAATTGTCGTTTGCTCATTGGTCAAATTCAAATGTTCGTTCTTTGACATTTGAACCTAAGAGTAGGGTTACGACACGACAATGACAATGCCATTTTTTTATTATGTAGTTCTAAAAACGATATATCGAAACGATGTCAATTAGAGTAGGTTACGACACGACAAATGGCACGATGCATCGTTTTTACAACTCCGAGTAGACCTCCAGAAGGTCCGTTCTAAATATTGAATAAATTAATAAATAAATATATAAACCATTAATTTCACACATTAATTACATGTTACAAACAATTTAACTATGATAGATAAGACTTAAAATGAGTGAAAAACGATGTAGGCACAGATTTTACAATGTTATGACCACGGGTCATACATAACATTGTTTCTGATTTTAAGCATACCCTAGTCTGATTTTAAGCCTACCCTATATATTACTACTATATTACAGCCTACCATATTGGTCGGAGAATTTTTAAAATCAGATCGAGTATTTTCCGAGATTATCTGCCACATCCAAACTTACAAACTTACCTCTTTATAATATTAGTGTAGATTTCATTCGTACCTATCATAAACATATAAAGGAAATTTAAAATGATAATTTTCTACAACCATATGCACACAATTATGAACATAATAAAGAATGCAAGGTGAATAATAATTGAGAAAATAAATTGAAACACTAAATTTCTATAGAAAATTAAAATACATTTTTAAAAATTTTATGATATGGTTAATGGTAATTTGTAGGGTTCCGTAGCCAGCGACGACGCTGGCAGGGAGATAAATGAACTTCCAAACTTTCTGATAACGAATGATTTATGAAGAGTTTGAGGATAGGAGGAGTGGTTTGCGCCCGTAATACACCGGTGCTGTATGATCATTAATTTTCAGTTTATTTTAGCAAGAGAATTAAAATGAACTCATAATGCACATACGAGTGCCTACCTCTTCGATTTAATCTAATATGTTTAGTTGGTAAGGCAAAATTTTAGAAAATGACTTTTTTAAATTGCTTTTTTTTTCTTCCGCGAATAGTCCAGGAGTCAATTTACCATAAACAAAATCGTTATCCCCTGCGGGGGCCAATAAAGTGAAAATACAAAATATATAGGGGATTGCTAAAATTGTGGTACTGTGTGGGGTCCATCCCACAGTCATTGAAGACGAAGGTCTTCAATCAGTGCGTTCTGCCGGTAATGACGTACGGAGCGGAAACGTGGACCCTGACGATGGGCCTGGTCCACAAATTTAAAGTCGCTCAGCGAGCTATGGAAAGAGTAATGCTCGGCATTTCTTTGACCGATAAAATCCGTAACGACGTGATACGTCAAAGAACTAAGGTAGTCGACATTGCTAAGAAAATAAGCAAGCTGAAGTGCCAGTGGGCTGGGCACATCTGTCGTAGACCCGACAACCGATGGGGTAGACGGGTGCTCGAATGGAGGCCACGTACAAGCAAACGTAGCGTGGGACGCCCCCCGGCTAGGTGGACAGATGACCTAAAAAAGGTAGCCGGGAGTGGATGGATGAGAAGAGCGGAAGACCGCGTGTGGTGGCGTGCCTTGGGAGAGGCCTATGTCCAGCAGTGGACCGATACAGGCTGATGATGATGATGATGATGATGTGTGGGGTCGGTACTTAAAAAGAATAGCCCCACTGCGTCTCTAACCTGTGCATGTCGTAAAATGCGACTAAGGAATAAGGACAAGATACCGTGCTAAAGAGCGACAGGCTCACCACCTCTCTTCTTGGCACGGTCCTTCCACCGAGTCATGCAGCAGGTGGGTCTTCGTGCCTTACTTGCTGCTTGATAGTTATCTTGTCCTAGTACTTTGCCAAATGGTGGTCGGTGTTGTGCTGTAACTTACAAAAGTACTTGCAGGACAACACTGACTACTCTGCATACCCTGATTGTGGGGATACAGTGTGTGGTATGTATGTATGTATGGAATGTAGGTATCTTACTAAAATTAGAATATATTTTTACGCTTCTGACAGCAAACATATGGTGCATCCTAGAACCTTGCGGTTATTCCCGGCTGAATGGCAAGAGGCCCGATGTTATCACTCTAGTACCATGGGCTAAAGGTAGATCATTGATGTAGGACGCCACTTGTGTCGACACATTGGCTCCAATAGTCACGTTCGGGCCTCTTCAAGAGCGGTTGGCGCGGCCGCGGCCGGAGCGGAGAGCCTCAAACTCAACAAATATTCAAATATAATTCAAGATTTCGAATTTGTTGCGTTTGCGGTTGAAACACTCGGTCCGTGGAGCAGTGAAGCCAAAAGCTTCTTGAAGAAGCTTGGGGCTCTGCTGGTGGATGCAACTGGCGTCCCGCAATCAAGGGCCTACTTCATTCAAATGGTAAGCCTTGCCATCCACCGGGGTAATACCGCAAGTGTTCTAGGAACATTTGAAAATGCCCCTTTTTGATAGTTATTTTAATGTTTGTTAGGTAGGTTTATTTCTTTAGTTATTAGTATTACTTTTTCATATTTTATGTAAATAAAATCTGATAATAATTCAGAATATTTAAATAATACAATTTAAATTTGCATTCCAGGAAATCGGTCTCATTAAATATAATTCTACAAACATGTAGTTATTTCCACGTACAAGAACTCTTCTCAACTTTTGTTGCTCCTCGATTCTCATAATCGGCACGTCCGCGCACCACCATTGTTTTGTTTGATGCTACTGCACATTCAAGTTACCTTGAACCCTATTTAGCGGACACACTGGCGAAATTACAATGCGATAGCCCTTTGTTGTAAGCTCGGAGCTCACTAGTTGCTGGGGTTGTCAACACTCCCGGAACTCCGGGAGACTTCCCTCACACTTCATCTTTCAAAAATGTTCCGTCTCCCGATATCATGTATTAAAAGTTCACGGCCCTTATGGCTGCGCATTATGATCCCCAAATGGCCTCCTCAATTCTATTGATCGAATTGTTTGTATGTATCTAAACAATATGTCTATGTAAGTTGTGTATTTATATTTCAGTCCACTCTTTAGTACTGCATTGTTCGCCCCTACGTGTTCTCCACATCCCAAATTTAGTTCGTAAAGAATGTTGCAAGGCATTAACTCGCCTTTTGTAACCCTTTTACATAATGGTGTACAATCAAGTATGTAGCACTGAACAATACTCAAATCCCACAAGCTGAGCGAGCATGTCGGGTACCTAGGCATCTACCTCAACAGGATACTAACCTGGAGGAAGCATATATTTTCTCGAAGATATTTTCCAAATGGAAAAGAACTCGGCTTGCAGCTAAAAAGATGTGCTGAGTGCTTGGAAGAAAATCACAGCTTTGCCTAAGAAATAAACTCCTCTTGTACATATCCTCAATCCCATATGGACTTATGGTACAGATGTTCTATGTCACGAAGTCAGTTTGGCTCAAGTTGTAGTAGCGACGTGTACTGATAAGCGCGCTTGTGTGTGTTGTGAGGGTGGACCGCGTCGTCGTGGTCATGTCATGACTAAGGTTATGCACACTAAAACAATGTGCATGTGCACACATGACAACATTCATAGCCAAACGGACTTCGTGTGATAGAATATCTGTAACCCGCTGTGGGGTACAGCGTCAAATTCAAACATTGAAATTATAAAAAGGTTCCAATCAAAAATGCAACGTAATAACAGACGCACACACCAGAGTGTCACTTCAATGGTCACATACCAATGTGACCATTGAAGTTTTACACCACGACCAAGATGTGTCTACCATGAAGGAGGAGGTGATCAAGCAAACAAAATCATACAAAAACAGGATACTGATGCACCCCAACCATCTAGCGAGCCATCTCAGGGATGATAAAACTACTGCACGCAGACTTAGGCGGAAGATGCCACAAGATCTAATAGCAGAACAGTAAACTTATGCGAATGTGACATTTGGTCACAACAAACAAGATAATTAACAGTCACACACGTGATTTTGTCATTATTTCACATTCGTTTCAACTTCCCTCCCGGATTTTTCTACGCAAGAGTTGGTAACCCTACTCGTTGCACGTGTAGAGAGTGAGTAAACAGGAATTGTACTGAGGATTAAATAGTTTTGTATATTTGAGCAAACGCGCAGTTTAATCTAAGGATTATGATTGAATTTAGACAATTTCTGCACATCGAAATATGTGAAATGGATTCATTGTAATTCTATGCGTGCGTGTTCTATAGATACGCCGAATAAGAAATGTTTATTTCTTGTAGTTAGATTTTTGTGATAATGTTAATTGAAAAAAATTTCTGCACTTGTGATTATTTGCCGAACAAAGTACCAATTGACGAATTGATCATCAGTCCGTGTCGTACCACTGCTGGACATAGCCCTCTCCCAAGGCAAGCCACCACACGCGATCCTAAGGCTCTTCTAATCCATCCTCTTCTAATTCATAGCCAACTTTTTTAGGTCGTCTGTTCACGCTACGATTACTTGTACGCGGCGTCCATTCGAGCACCCGTCTACCCCAGCGGCTGTCGGGTCTGCGACATATGTGCCCACCCCACTGCCACTTCCGCTTGCACATTTTCTTCGCAATGTCGACTACCTTTGTTTTTTATCACATTTGATCACTGACGAATTGATAATTGTAAAAAAAATCCTCTCTAACAATAATCATTATTTATTTGAAAAATATTATTTTTTTATTTTTATTTTAAATTGTGTGCACACTCTTGATATATATGCTGTGAATTCTATTTTCGCTTATCGAAAAGACATTCTCTTTTCGATATGTAATTACGTTGAGAATTGAAATGCATTAAAAATCATAATTAAATTATCTTGTAAAATTGAAATTTAATAAATATTATGAAAATAACTTTTTTATTTCAGGCATGAAATTAGTAGAAAACTTACATAAATGAAACAGCAACAAGACAGCTTACATCTTCACGTCAAATTCAAATGTGTCAATTCAACCCCTTGGCGCGTGGTCACCGGACGCACTGCACTTGCTTTTACCGAAACCAAATAATAGCTATAGTGGATAAATCCGGTGAGGTGCGCGCCAAGGCTTTATTCATACGCCGCATAAGTCTGGATATTCATAGAGGGAACGCTATAAGCGTCCTAAGGACCATGGCAGCCTCGGCAGAAATTGAATAGTTTTTAGGGTTCCGTAACTTGAGGTACGGAAGCCTAAAAACTGAACACTTATAGGATCACTCTTGTGTCTGTCTGCCCGTCTGTCACTGCTTATTTTCTCCGAATCTACTGGACGAAAAATTTTTAATTTTATACAGAGTTTGATGACGCAATCACGGACGTAACGCGTTAATGAACGAATTTCGATTTTGGTCATAGACGTCTATGATTTTGGTAGTCAATTATGGGGGACAAATTGGAAACTTTTTTTTTCAAGAGCATTATGTGACATCATATTTTTAGGTGTCCGTATCCCGTACGGAAGCCTATTACTAAGCCTGCGCCGTCTGTCTGTCCGTCTGCCTGTCTGTCTGTCCTACTGCTGTATCTTTGGAACCGTAATAGGTACCCGGTTGAAATTTTCACAGAATATGTGTTATTTTGGCGGATATATCAACAAATAATAAAAAATAGAACAAGTAAAATATTTAGGGGGGTTCCCATACAAGAAACGTGTTTTTTTTTCAATGTTTTTTTATAATTTTAAAATGCATAGTTTAAAAGATATTGAAGAAAATATACAAAAATCTAATCCCCGAATCCACCCCGCCCCCCCCCCCCCCCCCCCCCCTTTCACCGTAACTACTAATACAATATAGTGCCTTTCTTGTAGTTTACAGGACAATCTTAAAGTTCTCGCGGAAAACTGAATGGTACGGAACCATCTCCACGCGAATTCGACTCGCACTTGACCGCTTTTTAACCCTTCACCCCTCCGAGTTAGGTAATTACTTTAATTAGGTTTATTTTATTATTTATTAAATTAAATAGATCAGTAATGTATGTATTAAAATTTGATGCAATTAAAGAAAATCAAAAATTTACAAAATCAAAGGAATCCTTATACATTACACTTTTTCAAGTTATTTTGGAAGAAAAGCCATAATTATTCTTTACTAACTTTCTGGACGAAGGGAGGAAATGCCAAATAATATTCCTTTGATGTATGTTACTGCGACACCCGCGCCAGACGTCGCACAGTGGATCGAAAACAGACTCTCATAGACATAGGAAATCATAGTAAGTAATTTTTTTTATATTCATGGTATACCTCATTTCGAGGATTAATAAGACACTATACCTTCAGTACATGCATATAGAAGGCGATTGCACGTTGCTATAATTTTTTAAAATTTTATTAGTATGGAAATAAACAATTATTCAGTATTATTTCAGTTTGCGTTCGGTTGCCGCAAATATTAATTGCACAGTGTGGTTAACACTCTTTTTTGTAATATTTATTTAAATTTCGTTTATCTGGCAAGTCGTCGAAAGTTGACTTTTTTTGACGTTGAAAAAAAAAATAATTTTTTTTTGCTTTTCCGTCTAGTTTAATACTAATTTAGTTTAATATTTAATATTTAATCTAGTTAATAATAAGTACACACTTTACCATCGATCATAGTCATAATTAGTTAATGACGCACGGTATTGCTTTCACACACTGTTGGTAACAACGTTTTTATTTCTTCGTCCATATCATTTTTGGTTTTCAACACAACTAATTCACTTTCTTTTATGAAGTCAAATCGTATGGGACGACAGAAAAAGGTAGAGGACGGTTTAGGGTTCTCCCAAAGGGCTTTATCATCATCGCAGCTTAACTTTAGTGGAACAAGACACGATATAAACACACTAGAGTCATCGTGTTCAGTGCATCTTCCTCGTATCTTTGTTTGTACATACTTTGGCTTGAAGCCCCGTCAAACCCCCATTTACTCGTTAAAGTCAGTGTGCTATTTTTAACATTAATACGTGTTAATTTTAATATTCTTTTCACTGTTAGGTCTAGAAGTGATTGAAGCCTTATTTTTGCGCCAGTGTCTGTGCTTTTTATTGCTTCTTTTGGTGGATAACATTCTAACTTTGCCTGTTGTAACTTATAATACGATGGAAAAATATTATAGCCTTGTTCGATCGCTGCTTCTCGTAATGTTATGAATTGCCATTTTGACAACTTTAAAGAAACAGATATTCCTAAAGCTTTTTCGGGAGACATTGCTGTGGTTTTCTTCGACTTTTTGCAATACTCAAGGACGTTTTTCATTTCTTCAGGATTCTTTGACAAATAATCTAATATTTGAGAAAAATAGTCATTTCCTATTTCACTTGCCTTTCTTGCTGTTGCGAAAACCAATTCTTCGAGGCTATAATCACGCAGAGCTCTTTCAGTCCTTCTCTTCTTCTGCTTGCTAGAAAGCTCTTGAAATTGCTTCCGCGGAGTTGAAGACCCAATGGAGTACGATGATGTTGGTGGCGACGATATTGCAACTACTTCAACAGTCGCAGAACTCGTTGAAGGAAAGTCTTCGGTCCTTCTCTTCTTCTGCTTGCTAGAAAGCTCTTGAAATTGCTTCCGTGGAGTTGAAGACCCAGTGGAGGACGATGATGTTGGTGGCGACGTCATTGCAACTACTTCATCAGTCGCAGAACTCGTTGACGGAAAGTCTTCGGTCGTCCTCTTCTTCTGCTTGGTAAAATGCTCTTGTAATTGCTTACATGGGCTGAACTGTGCAGTTGAAGTCCCAACGAAGGACGTTGATGTTGTCGGTGTCACTGCAACTTCTTCGAGAGTCGGAGAACTAGTTACAAGAAAGTTCTCTTTCACACTAATTGGCCATTCTATTTGTGTCTCTAACCACTCACGGTATGATTTAAAAAATATTTCAAGTTTAGAACCTGAAGCTTTCCAGTTTTTCACTACGCTTATACTAAATCGTCTTAGAAACTCTTTTATAACACCACTGTCCGTGTCCGATAGCTTTAAACACATACGTATAATAATAAGGCTAAAAAGTGCATTATCATCTGATAGTTTTACCAGTTGATTTCAAAAGTAAAAACAAGTCAATATTATTCACGAGACCCTGCTTCATTTTAAGATTTAAAAGCGAAAATGCACGTAAACGCTTCGAACGGGAAAAAACACTTCAGACAGCAGAGAGCACTGAAACACGACTGAACAAGCAATTGCCCGCAAGCATGTGTTGACCGAGCGGTATTGTCTTATCACTTCCGAGAACTCGTTTATTTTCGCGCTAATAACTGACTTTCCAAAAAATAAATTATTTGAATACCGATGCACAAATAACTTGACAGCGTTTTAGTACCTCCTAATACGCTAATACGTAGAAACTAGCAAATATATATGCAAGTTGTGTTTGCCTTTTATTGGGCCTACTTTTTCGAACTGGTAGTAAATTTTAACATTATATATTTTTAGACGAATCCGAGTGTAGTGTACTACCTTAAGGATAATGAATAAAGAATACATAATGATACCAACATGGCCTTACATGTTGGTGAAACTTCATACAATCAATAATTATTTTTGCCAGGGTATTAGGTATTACTAATTTTATTTAAATTGTATGCAATTTCCTGCCTACTATCAATTGGAATAATTAATTTGATTTTTTTTTTTCATTTTACAGTTGTGGGATGTCGCTAGTTAAGTAAAATATATTGTAAACTGGTCTAAACTAAACTAGACTTTTTTCAAAGTGAAAAAAAGGACTTTGACGACTTTTGACGACTTGTGAGATAAACGCAATTTGAATAAATATGACAAAAAAAGTGTTAATCACACTGTGTAATTAATATTTGCGGCAACCGAACACACATTGAAATATAATTTCGTTATTTCTCCATAGTAATAAGATTTTAAAATATATAACAACGTGCAGTCGCGTTGTAGTTGCATACACTGAACTTTTTATAGCTATGGCATGTCGCTAGTTATGTAAACTACTTTGCTTCTGGTGTTAAACTAGACGGAAAAGCAAAACAATTTTTTTTTTACAAAGTCAAAAAAAGTCAACTTTCGACGACTTGCCAGATAAACGAAATTTAAATAAATATTACAAAAAAGAGTGTTAACCACACTGTGCAATTAATATTTGCGGCAACCGAACGCAAACTGAAATATGACTGAATAATTGTTTATTTCCATACTAATAAAATTTTAAAAAATTATAGCAACGTGCAATCGCCTTCTATATGCATGTACTGAAGGTATAGTGTCTTATTAATCCTCGAAATGAGATATACCATGAATATTAAAAAAATTACTTACTATGATTTCCTATGTCTATGAGAGTCTGTTTTTCGATCCACTGTGCGTCGCTCAGAAAAACAAGGAAAATCGTAAAATAAAATAATTTCCGTCAGTACACATCGGCATAATGCTTCGCACTGCGTAGCGTCGCGTCGCGTGGGGTGGCGTGGCATGGCGTTGTTGACGATTTTAGTCACAAACACATCAACTGTGTCCCATTCCCTTACCTTACTAGGTGGTAGGATTTAAGACCACACGAAACGGCTATGAAAGTAGTTCGTGTTTTTAGTCCAGTTCAGTGTAGCCGGCGCGGTGCGACCAAGGGGCGGCCGCACTGTCATGTTCTATTTCACTGTGATTTCCTGACATCACAGTTATGTAGTCAACCGTGTCAGATTACATAAAAAACTGTTAAGGGCCCGTAGGTAGCTAGCCAAAATTCAGTTCTGGCTCCCTGATTTGTCTGTGCCAAACGCCATCATATCGCACACAATAAATGACCAATCAAAATAATGTCCTGCCTTGGTAGGCATAGGCTGCGACCGGCGGCGCGTTCGCGGTCGCGCGCGACGACTCGACGACGCCGCTGTTGTTCACACAGAGAGGGTTCCGTAGCCATATGTTCCTTCTTGTTGCACGTGTTAGATTAAGCCATAAATATATACTGAACGCAGCTGAAACTGACTGAATGTCGCAGATGTGAGATAGCGAGCATTCAGTCAGGCGGGCAGTCAGCGTGGATGAAAAAAGTGGGACTGCTATCAAGAGGAGCAAAAACATAAAAATAAATAATATATTTATACATTTTGCAACGCGTTTGCGGGTTGCGGCTCTTAACTGCCTGGAGCATGGGCAGACGGTCTTTGTGTTGCTACTGATCACCATTCTTAAGATAAGTAAAACATTGTACTATTCTATAGACTGTTGCCCAAGTTATAGAGATAAAAGCTATGTTGGTGTTCCCCAATAAATGTTTGCTTTGCATTATTCTATGGTTTTATTCACTAAATCCAATTCTATTGGATTTCTAATAAATTTAACTTCATTTGGCAATTCAGTTTTGTAACCCTTGTATTACGTAGTATTTTCCTGAATAAGTCAGGTTGACTGGCAGAGATTGCCATAGGTAATAAGTCCGCCTTTTGTACCATTTCGCATTGGAAACTGTAAAGAGTATTTCTATTCTATTTTATTCTATAGGTAATGTGTATGTATTTGCGAGAGAAAACGGAGCAAACTACCGAAGCTATCGATGCTGGATCACTGCACAACAAGTGGGCTCTGGCTCTTCGATTGTACTGACGACAAATATAATAGAGAGCAAACTATCGAAACTATCGATACTGGATCGGCGCACAATAGGTGCTCTCTGACTATTTAAATTATCCTGACGACAAATATATAGAAACTTACTTGGTCGCTTGTTACTAACAGCGTATTTTAATTGAGTATAACTATCTAATAGTTACTATAATTTTATTTAAATTAACATCAGAAGTGGGATCGAAATCATGCCCAAATAATAACTTCTAGTTCAGTATAGCCAGCAATCTAAAATGGGAAGTCTCCGGTATGGCACCTACCTTTTCGGAGGTGATGTTGGCTGGTCGGTGCATGTGCTCTGGCCCCTCTGACATAGTCAACCATACAGGATTAAAAAAAAAAAAAAAAAAAAAAAATTTCACTACCGGTTATTTTAATTTATTTCATTATTTTCATATTGATGGATGCGGAGGCCCTGTCACTCCTGCGGAAGACTATTGGGGATGCGGCTCGAGGCAGCCGGATGCAGGATGACATCGCCCTGCCCCTGTTCCAGCCGGACAACCTGGATGGCGGCGCTGAGGCGTGGTGCCAGAATATCGAAGAGGTCGGGAAGGAGTTCGGATGGAGCGGCTTACAGATGGTAGTGCGAGCCGGCAATGCATTGCCAGGATCCGCTTCTTCTTGGTTTGAATCTTGGGAGCCTATGAAGAGGGATTGGGAAACATTTCGCGCCGACATCATAGCCATCTTTCCTGTTAAGAAAAACTGAAGGAAAAACTAAGTAAAGCTGCAGCTTATAGTTCTTGATGCTGCGGAAACGTATTTTGAATATGCCAGGGAAAAACCACTGAATGAAAGGTCGGTCGAAACAGCTATGTAAATAGTTCGTGTTTTCCGTCCAGTTCAGTGTAGCCGGCGCAACCGTAGGGTAGCACTGACTTGGCACCGAGTTCACGAAGGTGTTATGGTCACGGATGTAGTAACCAACCGTGACAGTTGTTGTCGTGATTAATATGTTACGTTACAGTCTAAGTCAGAATGGTCGAGCTTGCTTTGGAAAATTCAACAATAGCTAAATAAAACGGTTCAGAAATCTGCAGGCCTGTAATATTGCTAATAGGCCGAGACGGTAAAATACCATGTGTTCGGTTCAAGTACAGTTCGCTGACGTGCAAAGTGATGAGATCTCTGAGGCTTCTACTATTGTCAATTTAAAGACAGAAAGGCCTTTTGATCGAATTAAGGCCTCTACCGAAATATCAAAAAGACGTTTCGAAAAAACGAGACGCGAAAATGTTACGTTTGTGCAGAAACAGTGTACGTAAGTCAAAGTCACCGGCGAAATGATAAACATAATGATAAGTATAAGGGACAGTACGAAGTAATGACGATAGGAGAAAACGATAGATATTTAGGTTATATTTATTTTTAGGTTAGATGTATAGGTTATAGCCTAAAGGGAAAGGGAACATTTAGAAGCATAACAGTAGCTAAGGAAAATGAAATGATCCGAAAATGGCTTGGAGAATGAATGGAAGAAAATTTAATTGTTGAATATACTTTTATACGTTAATTTGTTTTCTGGCCATGTTAGATATAATTACTGATGTGTTAATTAAAAGTGTTGATTTGATGTACTTTGAGTTGATAGGGAACAAAAGAGTATACAATAAAGAGAGAATAATGATAATATGTACTGTGTAGGCACTGGCAAACACTTTTGTAAATATAGACTAAGTGGACGTAAAAAAAAAAAGAAAGAAAAAAAAAATAATTCTAAAAAATAATTCCAGCGAAGTTTCTTGCCAGTTCTTCTTCGTTGTGATAATCGAACTGGCTAAATGTCTAAATGTTTAAGTTAAGATAAATGACGAATCCGAGTTCTGTGTGACTGTCTAAGGATGATGAATAAAGAATAAAGAATAGAGTGGGCAAAAAAAAAAAAGTGTATATTTGTATATCAAAACAATAATAAAAACTAAATTCTAGAAGGTCTATTTCGATCCGTTGATGCTGGACACTCGCCCTGTGTAAAACCTGAAGCAACACGACCAGCACGTGGTGGGGTTCATCACTGAAGGGAGTGGGGATGCTGGACACTCGCCCTGTGTAAAACCTGAAGCACCATGACCAGCACGTGGTGGGGTTCATCACTGAAGGGAGTGGGGATGCTGGACACTCGCCCTGTGTAAAACCTGAAGCAACACGACCAGCACGTGGTGGGGTTCATCACTGAAGGGAGTGGGGATGCTGGACACTCGCCCTGTGTAAAACCTGAAGCAACACGACCAGCACGTGGTGGGGTTCATCACTGAAGGGAGTGGGGATGCTGGACACTCGCCCTGTGTAAAGCCTGAAGCACCACGGCCAGCAGGTGGTGGGGTTCATCACTGAAGGGAGTGGGGATGCTGCAAATAGACCTGACCTAGTAAAGAGCTTTTATACTGCGACCCTTAATTTGGGTGGATGGAAAGATAATGTTGGTTTGAGTTTGGGAGAAATAAAAATAAACTTTGATATACATATATATATGAATTTGTGGAGTGTGTGTTTGGGAATGGAATATTTAATCCTCTGAATGTATATAAGAACTACAGTTATTTTGTTTGTTATTTTTACTACGAGAACGTAGTAACTGTCAGATTGGCCGTGTTAGATTAAGCCATAAATATATACTGAACGCAGCTGAAACTGACTGAATGTCGCAGATGTGAGATAGCGAGCATTCAGTCAGGCGGGCAGTCAGCGTGGATGAAAAAAGTGGGACTGCTATCAAGAGGAGCAAAAACATAAAAATAAATAATATATTTGTACATTTTGCAACGCGTTTGCGGGTTGCGGCTCTTAACTGCCTGGAGCATGGGCAGACGGTCTTTGTGTTGCTACTGATCACCATTCTTAAGATAAGTAAAACATTGTACTATTCTATAGACTGTTGCCCAAGTTATAGAGATAAAAGCTATGTTGGTGTTCCCCAATAAATGTTTGCTTTGCATTATTCTATGGTTTTATTCACTAAATCCAATTCTATTGGATTCCTAATAAATTTAACTTCATTTGGCAATTCAGTTTTGTAACCCTTGTATTACGTAGTATTTTCCTGAATAAGTCAGGTTGACTGGCAGAGATTGCCATAGGTAATAAGTCCGCCTTTTGTACCATTTCGCATTGGAAACTGTAAAGAGTATTTCTATTCTATTTTATTCTATAGGTAATGTGTATGTATTTGCGAGAGAAAACGGAGCAAACTACCGAAGCTATCGATGCTGGATCACTGCACAACAAGTGGGCTCTGGCTCTTCGATTGTACTGACGACAAATATAATAGAGAGCAAACTATCGAAACTATCGATACTGGATCGGCGCACAATAGGTGCTCTCTGACTATTTAAATTATCCTGACGACAAATATATAGAAACTTACTTGGTCGCTTGTTACTAACAGCGTATTTTAATTGAGTATAACTATCTAATAGTTACTATAATTTTATTTAAATTAACACACGTATAGCGAGTGTGCGCAGCAATCACGCGGTCGCACTCATTTATTTCGTACACATGTCAAAGTCAAAGTCAAAGTCAAAATCGTTTATTTCCCGTTGAGTGGGTTTATACAATTTTATATAAATAAAATTGTTCCACTATGGGACACGTCAAAGATTTAAAAAAAATTTTTTTAAAATAATCCAAAATTAAAATATCATTACAATAATAAAATAAAAGCAATATCGCACATAATTAATTAGTGGTAGATTCCAAATTTACACATCTTCAGTAGAACAAAGTCAAATTCTCAATCACACATACATAGACATCCCCACACACACAGACCCGCACATAAATTAAATTATAATAGTAAATTTAATTAAAAATATTTAAATTAAATATAATTTAAAATTGTATGCTATAAAATTCATTAATATTATAAAGTGGATTAAGAGTTAAAAAATGTTTAATGTAGTTTTTAAATAAGTTTGGCGACAGTTGCCGTGTGTTCAAATTTATATCCTCAACCTGTATGTTAATGACCTGATCGTTGAACTCAGCAACACCGACGTCGGACTCAAGCTGGGTTCAAGATATGTTAATAACCTGAGCTACGCTGACGACATGGTGTTGCTGAGTCCATCGATCAAAGGACTTCGAAGACTCTTAACAGTGTGCGAGAGATACGCGGCGGAACATGGGCTCGCGTACAACGTCAAAAAGACTGAAATGATGGTATTCAAACACCGTGCTGGGCCGAACCATGTTCCGCCAGTATATCTAAATGGCTCCGTCATAAAACGGGTTGAACAGTTTAAGTACCTTGGTCACGTGCTGACTTCCGACCTGAAAGATGATGCTGATATTGAGAGGCAGCGGAGGGCATTATCCGTGGTTGGCAATATGGTGGCTAGGAGGTTTGGCAAATGCCCTGAGGAGGTGAAAATTACCCTATTCAGGGCATATTGCCAAACCTTCTACACGTGCCAACTGTGGACGACGTACACAAAAGGGGCGTATAATGGTGTAAGAGTCCAGTACAACAACATCTTCAGGCAGCTCATGCAGTTGCCCAGACACTGCAGTGCATCGGGCATGTTTGCAGATGCAAGAGTGCAGGACTTTTACGCCATTATGCGCTCCAGGGTATCCGGATTCCGACAGAGACTCGTGATGAGCTCGAACGAGATTCTCGCAGGGCTTTCACAAAGCCTGTGCGGCGGAATGTTTGCCCACTGGGAAAAAATTATGACTACACCCAACGGGGTATGAAATGTTTGCTGTTATTTTTTTATTTTTTATTGTGTGTTGTGTATGTATTGTGAAGTGTGGGTTTTTTTGCCTGAATAAAGAATTTTATTATTTATTATTATTATTTTATTATATGATTAAATAATTTAATTTTTTCATAGTCACCGTGACGCTTGGTGCGTTCCAAACGACAGATAGCCGGTCGTAGGTCCGCTCTCTTTCTCGTAATATACGCGTGAGTCTGCGAGTGCGACGCATATAGCTCCTGTCGTTTGTGTACAGTACATACAACAAGCAGTCCAAAATGTATTGAGCCACCACAGTTAAAATTTTTGATTCTTTAAATAACGGCCGACAATGGGTTCTTCTTGGGACACCGTGTAACACCCGTAATGCGGCTTTTTGCTTCACGAGTACTCGGTTCACATCCACCGCATTTCCCCACACCAGCAGACCATATGACAATAAAGAGTGGAAATACCCGTAATATGCCAGTTTCATCGTCTCCTCATTGGTGTATTTCTTCAGTTGTTTCAAAGCGTATAGACTAGAAGAAAGCTTATTACAGAGTTTGTCTATATGACTGGTCCAACTCAAGTTAACGTCCAGTGTTATTCCTAGGAAGGTAACTTCTTTAGCACTACAAAGAGCAGATGTTCGGTTTCTTTTGGTACATGTAAAATGCATCAAGTGAGTTTTTAATTGGTTGAGTACTATTCCGTTTACTCCAAACCAATTATCCGCTGCCTCTATAGTGTACTTGACAGATTCCTCCATTTTCGTAACAGTATCTGCTGGTATGAGATAGCTCGTGTCATCAGAAAAAAGTATTGGCTTGCATGTGTCCCCCATAAGACTAGGTAAGTCATTAATATATATCAGGAACAAAAGTGGTCCCAGTACCGAACCTTGTGGGACACCAATACATGTTGGCCTGCATGTTGAACGTTTCCCATTGACCCAGACGGCTTGACTCCTATCAGATAGGTAAGATCGCATAAGTTGAAGAGCGAATTCACTAACGCCATACCACTCCAATTTTGCCAACAATATATCGTGCCTCACACAATCGAAAGCTTTGGATAGGTCACAAAAGATTCCTGCAGATTTTTTCGACCCATCCAAAGAATTCCAAACATTTTTAGTATACTCATAAACGGCTGCAGTAGTAGATTTTAGATGTATTTCGCGTTCGGCACAGTATATTTTGTATTTTTTTTTTTTATGGAAACTGACACGGTTGGCTACATCACCTACAACGTCCGTGATGTCAGCCCATAACACCGGGTGAACTAGGTACCATGTCAGTGCTTCCCCCTTTGATCGTGCCGGCTACACTGAACTGGTCGGAAAACACAAACTATTTACATAGCCGTTTCAACCGACGTTTCATTCAGTGCGGTGGTACCAACCCGGGCGCGGGATAAACCCTACCACCAAGTAAGGTTAGGAGGGAAGGGACCTACAGTTTTACGAGGAATCCGAACCTCGATCAGCGCTCACCCATCCAAGTACTGACCGCACCCAGCGTTGCTTAAAATTCAATAGCGACAGTTGACTTTCTGCACCACTGAGCTATCGAGGCTGACAAAATTTGGGGTGAAAATTGAAAATTTGAGGTTGTATTGATATATGGCGTCATCTATCGGTGACCGTTCATACTTTTGTAGTTAAATGTCAGTGAAATGATCATTTTACGTGGAAGAGCGCCATCTGACGCTCCCCTTAATTTTTCACTTCTGTTTTTTGTTTTTTATTCGTTATGTCCACATCCATACAATGAGCGTGTTTTTGTTTTTTCAGGTTTTTTTTTCCTATCGTAAAAAATACAGCAAAGCGTCAAACTTGGTGTGATTATAGTGCTTAAACTCCAAAATAAAATAACAAATAATATAAAAATTACCTGCGCTAAGGATCCCGAACTGAATGAAACAAACACAATTTTTTGTCAATACATTACACAAATCTCTCGATGCGCGAGTCTGACTCGCACTTGGCTGGTTTTTCTCTGGGTATCGAATATACCCCCTTCCTTAACAAAGGCATGGCAAGGCTCCGTTCAAGTACCTACTTGCTTTCAGCCAGCTCAACGATGTGTGGAAGTCCCCTCCTGATCGCTTGTGGTCTTCCGGTAGACCAAATAGGAAAATAGAATTTGGACGAGTGGACTTATCCAATTATTTCACATGCACGCATCGACGAATCTTCTGCGAAGGTCTAGTGACTAGTCAGTCGTAAACAGAATTCTGCATTCACATTCTGTGAATACACGAAAAACTTCTTTTTTTTTGAGACCTCAAAGAATGATGAGTAGAAGACCTCTGATGAGGAGAATTTTCCGAGACGTACATCGATATTATATTGTAAAAAATCTGTTAAGTGCGAGTTTTACTCGCGCACGGAGGTTTCCGTATCTAAAAAAATCGTAATCAAGGAAATAGGTAACAACGGTAACCAAGGAAGTAACAACGGTAACCAAGGAAGTAACAACGGTAACCAAGGAAGTAACCGTAACCCTGGAAACAATTTAAAAAAAATCGTAATCAAGGAAATAGGTAACAACGGTAACCAAGGAAGTAACAACGGTAACCAAGGAAGTAACAACGGTAACCAAGGAAGTAACCGTAACCCTGGAAACAATCAGAACCGTGGTAACAAATTATGTCCACAAATGCAACATAAACAAAGATGTCATATTTGAAAATCAAATACGTCAATGTGAAAACTGTCATGAAAAAATAAAAAACCAAAATGAAATTGTTTTTTCAAATTTCGACTTTCGATAAAGTAAATATTATCCGCTTTTATCCGCCTATCTTTTGTCTTTCAACATTGCAATGTATAAAAGCCTTTGGCGCCATCTATTATTCAATAGTGTGACTAATCTATTTTATTGTACGTTTGTTGTATGGGGGCCCCATTTAATTTTTAACATTTTCTTATTTTTCTTATTTGTTGTTATATCCGCAATAGTAACACATATTCTGTGAAAATTTCATCGGGCTACCTATAGACGGACGGACGGACAGACAGACGGCGGAGGCTTAGGAATAGGCATCCGTGCGGGATACGGAAACCTAAAAAAAAAGTGCGAGTCGAACTCGCGCACCGAGGGTTTCGTATCGCCATGTCATGGTCAGCACCACTCACGCCAGTATTAGTCAAAATGCTTCATACTCCTTTCGGTATGGCGCGCATACACTTTCAGTTTCTTTTATGGGGACTCCCGTGAATTTTTTACTTCTTCTTATTTGTATTATTTGTTGTTATATCGGCCATAATAACACATATTCTGTGAAAATTTCAACGGGCTACCAATTACGGTTCAACAGATATAGCCACCGAGCATACATATGTATCATCCTTGGATATAGCGCTCGGACAGACGGACAAACAGACAGATAGACGGCGCGACGTAGGCTTAGTAATAGGGTCCCGTACAACGGATACGGAACCCTGAAAATGTGTAGTAACTACACCCACGTAATGGGCAGAGATTGCATCCCTACACATTGCCTTACATGCTACTAAAAAGCGGAGGGTGGCCGAGTGGTTTGGGCATCGGCTTCTTATGCGAGAGGTCCGAGGTTCGAATCCGGTCGGCGTGCACCATGAGTTTTATCTAACGAAAAAATTTTCGTGCATACCTAAACCTGCTGCTTCACCGTTCGGAACCGGTGTAAAACTGTATGTCCCTTCCCTTACCCCTTACTAGGTGGTAGGCTCAAATTGTAGCCGACTGGGTTGGTACCACCGAACCACTGGATGTAAGATGGCCGCATAGCAGCCTCGGTTGTGTTCTCCTCTAGTCCAGTATAGCCAGCAATCCATGGAAGTCTCCGGTATGGCACCTACCTTCTCGGAGGTGATATTGGCTGGTCGGAGCTGCTTTGACCCGGGTTGTGCTTCGGCGCGGTCTGCTGTAGGTCCCTTCCCTTCTTACCTTACTAAGTGGTGGGGCTTATCCTGGCCGGGTTGCTACCACCTCACTGAATGAAACGTCCGTCGAAATGGCTATGTAAATAGTTCGTGTTTTCCGTTCAGTTCAGTGTAGCCGACATTAAATGAAGGGAAGCACTGGCATGGCACCTAGTTCACCAAGGTGTTATGGGCTGACATCACGGATGTTGTAGGTGATGTAGCCAACCGTGTGAGTTTCCATAAAAAAAAAACTAATACCCGCCACACCGGGTGCCAGCCAATGCCTGCCAAATTATCCACAATTTAATAACAAAAAGCGTGACGATGCTCATACGTTACATAAAAGACACATTAAGATGAAAAGGGGGACCGCCGTGAAGGCGTGGCAGGAGAAAATGTAAAAAAATATACAGGGTGTCCCCGGACTGGTGTAGTTCCTTTAAGGAGGCTATTCTACACTTTGTAACAAACATAATTAGTAAAAGAAGTAGGGCTCTAGGTACGCCCGTTGCGGAGATACATTGATGTATATTTAGAGATATGCCCATCCCATACATTACTCCCGAAAAAATTTGTTCTCGACGAGAACTGCATAAATTGCAGATTTCACGGACAGCCGCTTCATACGGCGTGTGCAGCGCGTGTTGAGCGTAAGTCTTACTGTACTGTTCAGCATGCCCGGTTGCTGTTACAAGTATTGTAACAGCTCAGATCGAAATTACGTAAAGAATGGCGTCTCCTTCCATCAGTAAGTATTTA
Organism: Nematopogon swammerdamellus; assembly: GCA_946902875.1. NCBI lineage: Eukaryota > Metazoa > Arthropoda > Insecta > Lepidoptera > Adelidae > Nematopogon > Nematopogon swammerdamellus. Next base: position 29,616,830 of record OX336335.1, read on the forward strand.
TTTTGCTGGTGTTTTTCTCAAATTTTATGTTAAACAGATTTTTGTATACGTAATTAATATAAAGAGCGAACGAGAAAGAGTAAAGCTGTGTTTTATGCAAGAGTAACAGTGACAAACGTTGTTGTTTGTTTCGCCTGAGCATGTTATGACGTGTTAAGAATCCATGCTGACATGTCACGGATTGTGTGACGTAGCTATCGCGTTCTCGTTCCCACTTGCCTACTGATCATAAGAGTGAGCGGAAATACGACAATCGCGCCGATGGGCGAGCGATGACAACTTTCTCGCTCACTCTTATCACCTGTAGGCAAGTGAGAACGCGACAGTAACGTCGTAGGGATCGCGTCACGTGACAGCATGGCGGCGTGTAAAATGCAAACACGAAAGTATCTCGTGGCAGGAGGCGCGGCGCGCTCCGATGCCCGCCGTTTACGGACATGAAACGACTATATGACGTAAGTGTGTGCTTGTGTGAGTATCACAATACTGTGTGTGAATGCACGCACACTTGTTAAGACGAAACATAGTACAGGTTAAATCGCGCGACGTTCGATCTATAAAATTAGACATCGATGCGGAAATATACATTTTTAAAGTTATGAATGTAGAGCAATGTTGTAATGCTCTACTCTAATCGGGCGCACGCGGGGTGTGGGGCAACGGGCAACGGGAATACGGATGGACTCGACGCGAGTGAACGCAAACAGATAACCCGCCCCGCCCGCGTACCGCTCGCGCCCCTCTGCGCCGCCCCGCCGCGCGGTCTGAAGGCGCCCACACATTATAGTACGCATTTAGTTTGTTAGAAAATTCTAAAATTTTAATGAAAGCACATATTTAAAAAATTCTTTCACCAGTGCTTTTGTTACAAGGCGTAGAATAGAATAGCCTCCTTAAAGTAACTACACCAGTCCGGGGGCACCCTGTATATTGCATAATGCGGCTCCGCGCTGGGTAACTATTTAGTAATCTGTGGCGCTGGCTTCCGTTCAAGTGATGCTTGTCCATTTGTCCCCGACTCACCCGTCTGGTACAGAGCCGCGGTAACGATCAGTTCGATCGTTTGTATAATGGTCACAAGAGCCGGGGTCGGTCGGGGTGTGCTACCCTGTCCTATGTTGTAACCGGGTGTGGAATGCTGTGGGTGTGGATAATCGGTCGGGTTTGTGGGAAAATTTCATGAAAGGTTACGTTTTAAGGTTTCCGTATACGTACGGAATTTAAACTTAGAGGTACCTACGAGTATATAACTTATTTCAGCCTTCATTTTGATTTAGCTACAAAGGAGACTGGGATGTTTGGGCCCGATTGTAATAAAATGAGGTATGGTTAAAAAAAAAATTATATTTTTCTTTATCAAACTGTAAAATATCAACCGAATTCTTGATCTAGAAAACGAGAAATCTTAAAAAAAAGTATTAAAAAAAACGATTACGATTAAACTAAATATCTACTAATGTAGATACATGATTTTAAACATTTAAAAATAAAAACGCTAGCACCAAATGAATAACCCAATTAAAGTAGTTAAATCCATTACAATTAACATTTTACTATTAAAAAAAATTAAAAATTTTGCTCTCAACAACAGACATGCCTTACTACTTCCTCTTTTAATATTGTAACATTGCTATTGGCGCTAGTATCCATATATAGTCTGTGATAAAAGGAAATAATTTATAAAGAAGAAGAGCTGTCGTAGCTGTCAGTTGTATTTTCATTTTATAATATTTACAAAACATAAATAACTAGAATTCTGAAAATGTTTCGATATTATATTGCACAAGCTGTGCCCGCGGCTCCGCCCGCTCTCATATTTCACTTCACTGCTAACCTCATAAGCCATTTAGCGTGATAGTAAGTAGCCTATAGTTGATGGGAAGAATCAAGCTATCCGTAGAATTTTGTTTTATTAAAATCGGTTCAGTGGTTCTCGAGTTATAAGCGGACAGACAGACACTCAGACAGAAAGCAGACGTTGGATTTTATTATATGTAAGGATTATTTTATTATTTTGAAGCAAACATCAACAGCAGATCTATAGAAGTGAATTTTGAGTGGGTAATAAGCGGTGGGCCTGGTTGCTGCGCCTATGTTATGTGATATGTCTATAATAGTTAACCTAACTTTTACTAAATCTCTTAAAACTGCTCTCAGATTACCAAAATCTACTGAATTTTCAGTTCGAATATAATGATATTTAGGTTATTAATTGACACTATTTTCATCTTTTTACAATCGGGCCCAAGATTGTATGAAAGCGTATCCGTCTCCTTTGACAGTTGTTTGAGCAAATTCGTTATGGAGCGTTTTACACATGAGCCACGTGTTTTAATTAGTCTCTGTGCGACAGGGACGACGCTCTACAAACCGGATTGTCACTTTCTAAAGTACTGTGTACGGATTACATAAAAATATTATTCCCTTTCGTTGTTTACGGTATTGTCAATTGATGTAAGACAAACCATTACCGACCCCTCCCCCCCCCCCCCCCCCAACTTAATTAAACTTTCGAAAGCTTTGTTCTCGCTATTTATGAGCCTGTCACCATAAACTCAATAAGTTGGCCTCCTCATGCCCTCCAGTCCAATCTTCTAGCCCACCTGCGCCCCCGCTGGATAAACAACCAGCAACAGATAAACTTGAGTCACAATTAATTTACTCACCAACCGTCAGCGGCGTAACTAACAGGGGGTATCGCTTCTCGAAGTACCGTACTTCGTATTAAAGAAACCGGATTTTAATGGGTCACTTTTCGAATAAACCTTTTTTGAAGTTACACTTCTTTGGGCGCGTTATAAAAATGAGGAGTAAACTGAGAAAAAACATCACCGTCATCGTCACCGTTTGCAAATTATTATTTGTATGTAGGTATTGTGCGATGCGGCCCGATAGATCGCGGTAATTCATTGTCGGGGGCGCGGGCGGGAACCGGGCGTGCCATTGATTCGTCTAATATTGTATTTCTTATCGTTAGTATTTCCTTGTTGTCGTTTATTGTTTGGTTTGGGTTCTGCTTTGCCAATGATAAGCTGCTGTATTCATATACATAGGCGAATATAGTTGTTATGCGTGGAGTATACGTGGTATGGAACAGTGCATGGTGTGAGGTGGCTGCTCCCGTAGCGGTGATGCATTGAACAGGTATCAACGAGTGGTATGTGAATTATTTGTTTGTGCTCTGATATCTCTAATGTCTTTTTTTTTCTCTCTTCTTTGGTAACTTGATCAATACTTGTGCGTCACTAACGTAAGTGTTGCTTCACAAATATTGTCAACTTTATACACATTCGTATATATCTTTGTAGATATCGCTAATCCTTATACTTACTACCTGTGAAATACGTCGCTGGATACATGCTTCTTTAACTACTACGTGTATGTAACTGTTTGTGTTTCCTGAATAAATAAATAAAAAATAAATAAAAAAATTCGTTCAGTCATGTCTATTGTTTATTGATCATTTATATGGCAGTAAAACTGCACTCGAACTTGTCACAATTTGATCTATCCGGTTCCATTACACCCTAGAAGAAGAACTGGTAAGAAACTTCGCTGGGTGTTCGTGTGTGTCGCGGTAGCTCTTGTAGATTAGATGTAGTTCTTCATAGAACAAGTGTCGCGCTGGTGGACACGAGTTCGAATCCCGAGTACTGCAGGTATTTTTGCAGGTACAGCAGCTGTCTAACGAAAGCCATGGACATTAAGCGATGCACGAGGGTTGCGAATGTAATTTCGGCCTGACACGGCATTTTCACGCCTCTTTTGATAAATTCCAGGATGTACTTGGGAGGATACAGATGGGCAAATAGTGCGTGTCACATTTTCCTGGTTCTATGGATAAATAACCTACAGAAATGGTTGGTGCGCGCATCCGTGGTAGTACGCACAATCTATCTATCTAGATACAATATCTAGATAGATAGATTGTATATCCTATCCAGTGCGCGTAGTGCTGAGGTAGAATGGATGTGGATGGGAGCCAGCAATTTTACGGAAATGGTCCCATACATTTTGGATGAAAATGTTTTGGCCCTAATTCGCCAAACCGGAATAGCAGCCACACTAATTTAAGACCCCTGAACCATTCCCACTCACTACCCGCCAGCTGAGACAACGACATTTAGATGCGTCGGAGGCAATTCGTTTTTCTGTACCGCTGAATGCCGGGAGCACTGGAAAAATAATTTAGAGGTTTATGTCCAGGAGTGGACCCATACGCGCTGACTAACTGAAAGATTGTCTTATATGACCTTTAAACAAGTGCGCGTTGAACTCGCGAACTAAAGGTTCTGTACCACCACGTAATTGGCCGGTTTTTATTATGAAATGTTTTTAGCACTATCTTGAAAACGATAAGTAATACATAGAAGCATCAAACTTGTTGTGTGTGATTAATTCAAAAGAAAACGAAACTTGCTACGGCCCTGCCAACCAAGTTGCGTAGTTCCGCGGCGGAACGCCCGCGACAATAGAAAGACAATAAGGGACAGCGAGTTGGAGCAACTTTCTCATTAAGTGTTGTCCTCTGTCGAGTCTGTGCCGCCATATTGCCTTCTCTGTCTGTGCTAGTTGCGGACAGAAACAATTTAACAGCGATACAGTCACTGTACGATAGTTTAAGTTCTCGGTTAGTGTGCAGCGTACTCGTCACGCCCACATGGTTGGCATTTTGTTTAGTAATACGGTGAGGACCTTTCCGGCTTTGCCCTGCCAACCCTTCTCACTTACGCGCTACATGGCGCGCCGCCCGTTTGACAGCGATTGCCAAGCGATCGTTTACAAAACCGCGTATGCGTGGTAATCGGCTCAGTTGTTATTTATAGAATCCAACCAATGATATTATAATGTTTGAAAGGATTAGATACGTTGTCTAAACTAATAATAATTGGTCTATAATAATGAATGGTTAGAATAGAATGCCTCACGGCATTAAGCTCACCTATTGTGCCTAATTTGTATAAATTGGTGTTCAATAAAGAATATATACATAATATACATACACATTCGGTGTTTACAAATGGCACGACCTTGATCGAATGAACCACAGTGCCACGAGATAATTTTAATGTTACAATATTACAAGAGGAAGTAGTAAGGCATGTCTGTTGTTGAGAGCAAAATTACATATTGCTCTGCATCGTTCGAACAAATCGGAAAATGTGTGTCGTTGGTGCGAGACTGACTTCAGGTAGGACAAGTGTCCTGATTTCAAAGTGCCACTTGCGGAGCTCGGATAACATATCTATCTATTTTTAACATATAATATCACTGATAGAATTGGATAAAATGTGGAACGGGAATAGTATCCAGCGGATCCTTTCGAGATAATTTAGTGACATAAAAAAGGACCTTCGAAGCCGACATGTCTTCCGGGAACTTTACTGTATTTCCCGAATCCCTAAACCTTGGGTCTTCAAACGTCGCCTCGTATCAATAGATTAGACAGCATTCAACGGTCCGCAAATCCCCTGGCATAGCACCTCACTGAGCGTGTTTCGGTTGGAGAGGTGATTTGCCTCTGTCGACTGCACCAGTGGTCCATCGACAAAGATGCTGGCTATCATAAAAAAAATCAAATTTTAAACTTTCAGCGTTAGTCGCATCTGAACTAACAAAAACAATACATGAAGCGATATCACATTAAGCTCGGCTTTCATTTTTCCTCAGGGAAGAAAGCGAGGTTGCGCCACGAGAAGCCGAGCGGTAGAGCGGGAGAGGGAAGAGGAGATTGAGGCAGCAGAGGGGTTAGCGAACGGCGCCGCGGTCGCCGCGTGTAGCGCCGTCGACTGCTCGCGATCGACTAACTCAGTTGCGGCTGTATGGCTTCAACTCATGGAACATGGCGCGCAACACTCGATGGAACATGGCGCGCTGTCCGAGTGCGTTCTATAAAGTAGATATATCTCGATATTCGTACCCGTATTAAGTGCTCATAATCCGAGATGATATGTTTCTAATATGACGGAATCGGGTAAAGAGTGGGTTCTGTGACCGAAAGGCTGGTGCGCTCGGGATAGTGGCTAGAAAAGGGGAGATACTCCGATAGGCGCCAATCTATACCTACTTTATATCTACTACATCTACAATATTATTATCTACATTATAACTCTGAGGTACGGACCATATTTTTTTTTTATGTAAACCAACATGGGTGGCTGAGTCGAGAGACCAATGGTACAGTCGACAGAGCCAAAAACCCCTCTCCTCGCGAAACCACGCTCAGTGCGGCGCCATGCCAGCAGATTTGCGGACTGTTTCTAGGCTGTCTAACCCGTTGATACGACGTTTGAAGACACCCAGGTTAAAGGATTCGGGAAACACACTCGCCGGGAGACAGTTCCACACCCTAGCGGTGCGACAAAGAAGCGATTTTGAGAACCGATGGGTTCTCAAAAGCCCAATGTCAACAACAAAAGGGTGTTCAGTTTCTCTGCGGCGAGTGCTTCGAAGATAGGTTGAATGGCAAGGAATAAGGGAAGCAAGTTCCTCCGAGCAGCGTCTATGATAGTACCTGTAGAACAGACTGAGTGACCCTACAAATCGTCTGTGACTGAGAGACTCCAGATCATCAGTCAACGAACACCCAACTATCGTCATGCGTAGGTTTTAGAACGTAATGTTATAGGACGAATAAATTACTACTAATAAATAATTTATTATAAGTATTGCAAATAATTATAATTAATTATTGCAAATAAAGATTATAAATTGTTTCCTCGGTGCATTCATCAAAGTGCAGGCCGATCGAAAGCCTGCCTCCAGCGCATATAGATGTCTTCTAACGATGTGCCGATATGGCGACGAACCGGACACTATGGAGAGTCGTAACTTTTATAGGGCAATTCATACGTCGCAGGGTGCGGCCATAAACACATCGCAAATAGGTGTATTGTGCGTTGATTGTGAGGTACTTACGTATTAGGGTGTGGTATGTTAGGAATGTCAGTGTTCATGCGGCCACTGCTGGACATAGCCTCTACAATTTTCCTCTACTTTGGTAACGCGTTGGCGGATTGCGTCATACCTACTAGAGAAGCTGATGCAAGTGACGGTTCCAAAATTTAGAGAGATACGTCATCGACCCGGTGGCGGAATTGGTAACGCGCTGGCGGCTCAAGCCGGAGTTCCAGGTTCGAATCCAGATCGAGACTTATTCTTTCTCTTTCGGCTTTGCATCTATCGAGTGAAGAAATTAATTAAACATTACAAAATTTTGGTACTTAAATTCAAATCATTTCAAATATACTTTATTGTTCGCCATAAAAACGTGGAACATAAAAGGCGAGCCTAATGCAATGTAGCATTCTTTACAAACTAACCTTTGGGATGTGGAGAAGCGCATAGGGCATAAAACTATTAAATAAATGGACGGAAACATACATTAAATAAATACTATATGGTACATACACATTATATTATATATAATAAACAAATATTATTTTTATTTATACAATATATTTTATTTTTATTTATTTTTTGTGTAATCCGGTATGGGTGGCTAAGTCGGAGGGGCCAAAGCACATGCTTCGACCAGCCAATATCACCTCCGAGAAGGTAGGTGCCACACCGGAGACTTCCCTGGATTGCTGGCTATACTAAACTACAGGAGAACACAACCGAGGCTGCTATGCGGCCATCTTACATCCAGTACAGTGGTACCAACCCAGTCGGCTACCACCTAGTAAGGGGCCAGGGAAGGGACCTACAGTTTTACAACGGTTCCGAACGGTGAAGCAACAGGTGTAGGTATGCACGTAATTTTTTTAGTCAGAAAAAATCTCATTGGGACTCGCCGACCGGATTCGAACCTCGGACCTCTCGCATGAGAAGCCGATGCCCAAACCACTCGGCCACCCGCCGCTCATTTTACATTATAAACCAACTGAACAAAAGTTACATAAATATAATATGTAAAATTAAAAATTATGGTATTTCAGCTAGTCACATACATACATACATACATACCACACGCTGTATCCCGACAATCGAGGTAAGCAGAACAATCGACGTTGTGCTGCAAGAATTTAGGTAAATCACAGCACAACACCGACCACCACGTTCAGCAAAGTATTCGGACAAGATAACAATCAAGCAGCAAGTAAGGAACGAAAACCCACCTGCTGCATGACTCGGTGGTAGCACCGTGCCAAGGTGAGAGGTGGCTAACCTGTCGCCTTTTAGCACGGCATCTCGTCCTTATCCCTTAGTCGCCTTTTACGACATGCACGGGGAGAGATGCAGTGGGGCTATTCTTTTTAAGTACCGACCCCACATGGTACTTACAGCTAGTCACAAATATTATTATAACACCCCTCCGTTTTTTTCGTCGGGGGTTAAACACAGCATAGTACACGGTGCGATTGAGACTACTTTCTTATTCTTCTCATAGCGTGTCGTCGCCTTTCTTCTAGAAATAAACCTCGTACGTACATCTAGCGCAAATCTCAAGGCCACCAGCTAATCCATTCTCCGGCGCCGCCCCCGTTGCAGCCGAGGGAAAGCTCGCTTCGTAGTAGGTACCTACGTGTCGCTGTAAGTTCCTTTCGCGGGTAATAATAAAATGTTGAAATGAATATGAATGGCGCATGGCGGTCTGAAATCCCGAGAATAACTTGAAGAAATTCTCTCGACACGGAGAGAACATGTGACCTCCGCCGGAGTTGCGGAAATGTATAACCAGGAATATAAAGTTCTTTCTTATGAACTTTGGCACAAAAGTGTAGACAGTCGTACTTTAGTACGACGCGACGTTCTGCCGAAAAACAATTTTGACATTGAAAATGTCTTTTCGATCGCTTCAGTTTAGTCCCCGATTTCCAGCGAGAGTATAAATTCGCCCTGGTGTCGTGATTTAGGCTACGTGACGTTTTATGACGCGTATCGACGGTGTGCGACTCGTGGACCCACTGACTTTACAAGGGCTACAACAAGAACATTTAATGGGCTACAAGATGGTGAAAAAATAAAATTAAAAAAGTTTGAGAGTTTTTGCGAAAATCGCAAAAAAACACTTGGCCGGTTTGTTTTTATGGAAACTGACATGGTTGGCTACCACACGTCCGTGATGTCAGCCCATAACACCTTGGTGAACTAGGTGCCATATCAGTGCTTGCCTTCGGTCGTGCCGGCTACACAGAACTGGACTGAAAACACGAACTATTTAAATAGCCGTTTCCACCGAACTTTCATTCCGTGCGGTGGTAATAACCCGGGCGGGTTAAACCCTACCACCTAGTAAGGTAATAAGGAAAGGGACCTACAGTTTTACGTGGAATCCGAACCACGGTCAGCCGCCAACGGTTGAGCGGTCACCCATTCATCCACTGACCGCATCTAGGTGTGCTTATGATCCGACCGACGACGCGACAGTTGACCGACCGCACCAATGAGCTACCGAGGCCGACAGAAATCCTTCATAAATGCCGGATTCGCACTTTCACAATTTAATTAATTTTGAGAAAGTCACACTGCGCTGTGTACGTACCTCACTCGATATTGTTTACTCAGCGCCTACACACACTACTACCCTATACGCCTCCCTTCGTAAGAGGCTTCAACTTAAAATTAATTAAACTTATAATTAAAACAAACATTACACTATACCATGGAAAAAGTTAATTAATAAAGAAAACAAGGGACGAAACGCATCTTGTATGACAACACCGAATATAAATTTTAATTCGACAAACACACATTTTTTTTTTTATGGAATCTTGACACGGTTGGCTACATCACCTACAACATCCGTGATGTCAGCCCATAACACCGGGTGAACTAGGTGCCATGTCAGTGCTTCCCTTCATTTCGCGCCGGCTACACTGAACTGGACGGAAAACACGAACTATTTACATAGCCGTTTCGACCGACGTTTCGCTCAGTGCGGTGGTACCAACCCGGCCGGGATAAACCCTACCACCTAGTAAGGTAAGAAGAGAAGGGACCTACAGTTTAACGTGGAATCCGAACCACGGTCAGCCTCCAACAGTCGGGCGGTCATCCATCCAATAACTGACCGCACCATTAAGCTGCCGAGGCTGACGATCCCTTAGTCGACTTTTACGACATGCGACGGGGAGAGATGCAGTGGGGCTATTCTTTTTAAGTACCGACCCCACACGGTACCATACATACATTTCGGCTCTCCACGTACCACAATCCTGACGACGCGACGCCTGAAGCTACACTCATAATATTCTTCATACATGCAAATAAGAAAATAATATAAAGTACCTACCTATATCTATAAATCTCTGTCTCAACTAAATATTGTAGCCATTGGCCACAGATTACAAAGTAGTTATCGCTATGACGTCACACTATAGACACCAATCGATATTGGAACTTGTTAATCAATCAGCCAACCCACACGTGCCGGCATCTTCATTCAACTATATTTTCAGGATGTCTCAAATGCAACTGTTATATTAGCGACATAATGCAAAAGATAAGTTGCGTTGGTACTTACTTATACAGGACTTTTCATTCAACCGACTTCCCAAAAGGAGGAGGTTCTCAAAATTGGACTGTGAGTGTTTTTTTTTTATGTTTGTTACGCGATTACTCCGTCATTTGTGGGCCGATTTTGAAAATTCTTTTTTTGGTTGGTACGTCATACTTCAGAGGTGGTCCCTTATGAATTTTATCAACCACCTGTTCAAACATTTCGAAAAAAAAGAAAAAAATATTGGAGAGGGCATATCTCGGAAACTACTGATCCCAGCCTGCTCACTCCCATATAGAAAATGATAAGTCTCGACGAGATAAAACTTTTTTTTTTGGGACATATCTCTGAAACTACTGATCCCAGACTACTTTCCATCCGCTGGAGGAAATGATAGGTCTAAGGGAGGTTTTTTTTTTACGTTTTTTTCTTAGTTTGAGTGTGCATATCTCGAACTTAAAATTTGTTTTATTTTCTTTGACGAAACCCCATCAGCGCCACGTCAGGCCATTTGCACTCTATGTACTTGCGCGATTATTATATGTCTGCCCATGATTCCATGTGTCTATGTCTACCGGCAGTCCCACGACTACCAGGGTATTTTTTACGACATGGACGAATATTTTAAACTAAAACTAGTGACAATTTATAAATTTATAAAATATGTGTTAATTAAAAAAAATTAAATTAAAATTTAAAATAAATTAAAAAAATATATTATTTTAATATTTCATTAACATTGTATTGTTTTATTTTTATTGTTGTTTTTAGATTCCGCATCAGTACCATCCAAAGAGCTTAAAACGAAACCCAATGGTGTGACTCGTACGCCCGTCTGTCTGTCCGTCACATTGTCAGAACTTCTAGACGGTTAATCGTATACCAAGTTGATCTTATAACCGACAATACCGCGAGCGGAGCCGTGGAAAAAATGTTCACATATGATTAATGCGTGTCGTCGCCAGCCCACATCAACCGATGAAACAGTATTTGCCGATAAGCACGCTCCGCTTGCGGGTATTGTGGTCGCCGCCCGCCCGCCCATCACTCCTCATTGCAAGCAAACAGGAAAATGTGTTATCCTAAAATAATATTAATTTCACATCAGTTTGGTGATATAATAGATCAGCGGTGTCCAACCGGTATTACGCGGGCTAGCACGCAGCCTTATTTTTAGTATTGCAGCCTTGTTTATTGTACCGTGTGGGGCCGGTACTTTAAAAGAATAGCCCCACTGCATCTCTCCTCGTGTATGGCTTATATTTTAATAGCACGTACGTATATGTATGTTAATAAGTATTCTTATTATTATTTTATCTTCAATTGTCACGCTCAACTCTTTTGCTACTACCTACTTACATTCCACTATATTATTGAATATCAAACATCCAAAGGTTGACTGTAAGAAATCTCTGTAAGGGATAAGTCCGCCTTTGCACCTTATGTAAATTTTCCAATGTATTTGTTACTGTTTAATGTTTACTGGAGCAATAAAGAATTTTCTATGTATCTATCTATCTATGTCGTAAAAGGCGACTAAGGTATTCTTATATTACTAGGTGGTAGGGTTCAACCCCACCGGGTTGTTACCACCGCACTGAATGAAAGGTCGGTCGAAACGGCTATGTAAATAGTTTGTGTTTTCCGTCCAGTTCAGTGTAGCCGGCACGACCGAAGGGAAGCACTGACGTGGCACCAAGTTCACCCGGTGTTATGGGCTGACATCACGGATGTTGTAGGTGATCTAGAAAAGTAAGACAGACAGACAGACAGACGGCGTAGGCTTAGTAATAGGGTCCCGTACGACGGATACGGAAACCTAAAAATACATAGGCGTATAGGTTTCATGCTCAAATCAGTAAGTTTCATGCCTTCAAGTGGAAACTGACACAGGGGAAGCTATAATTAATAAGAGCGTAATAAATAGTAAGTCAGTATCGCCCATACAATATTACCAAAAGGCTTTAGGGCGACTCTGAATTCTGGGGATTTTCCTTTACTGCCTTTCGTCGGTCGTTAAGAAGCTTCAATCTATGAAGTTGTACTCTGAAATTAATTATTATAGTAATAACAAGAGCTGTAGTGTTTTTGGCAATAGATTTAATTACTAGTTAAAAATATTTCAAGCAACTAGCCTCAAATTACAAGCCTGAAGTTATCAAACTCAAAATAAATAATTATTTTATCTACATATGTATAGATTCTGTATTTAAACACCAATTCATTAAAATTTGGTACAATAAGCGAGCTTAATGCCTTGAGGTATTATATTCTAACTAACGTTTTGGATGTGGTTATGCAGGCGAAAAATATTATTTATTGAATAAAATATATATGTAAAGAAATATAAAATACGTTAATACGTATAGTATATTTATAAGATATTATATTTAATAGCTCGCCGTTAGTTACTCACTTTATTTGAGAAGGTTTATCGTTTACCTTAACGCAGCTCGACCTTCGGCCTCGCCCTTAGTTACTTTCTTTAAGAAATAATATAGTTTACGTGAAGCAAACTCCGCCTTCGGCCTCGCCTTTAGTTACTCACTTTCTTCGAGACGGTTTATCGTTTGCCTGAACCAAGCTCCCCCTTAGTTACTTACTTTCATCCTTTGAAATACTTATTTCACGCGAGCGAAGCCGCGGGCAAAAGCTTATAATATATATTATATATATAAAGCTAGTATATATATATTTAATAGACTTACATATTATTATGTAAGTTATCCTTAGTTAGGTAGGTAGGAACGTACCTAACTAAGGATGAAATTATACAATAAACCACAGAACAAAAACCGACTTCCTAAAAAAAGTAAAACTAAAAAACTATTTAAAATAAAAATATAAAAACCGCCTTCAAAAATATATGAAATAAAAACCTAAAAAAAAAAACGAACCCAAGAGTTGAAGGCGGTGCTAAAGCAAGCAAAAATGATGCATGAAAGAAAACATGAGTGGATGATAATATCCTTTGTGATTTGTGTAGCCTTATAGCTAATAAATTTCATATATTTTTGAAGGCGGTTTTTATATTTTTATTTTAAATAGTTTTTTAGTTTTACTTTTTAAGGAAGTCGGTTTTATGTTTTTTAAAACTTTTTTTTTATTTCACAGTTTTTTTAGTAATTTTTTGCTATTAATGTACTCGGCGGAATCACTCGGCCTTCGGCCTCGCGATTCCGCCTCGCTTTCCAATCCGATCTTGACCCAATTAAAATAGGACCACGTCAGCCTCGATAGCTCAGTGGTGCAGACAGTCAACTGTCGCTATTGAATGTTAAGCAACGCTGGGTGCGGTCAGTACTTGGATGGGTGACCGCTGACCGTTGGAGGCTGACCGAGGTTCGGATTCCTCGTAAAACTGTAGGTCCCTTCCCTCCTAATCTTACTTGGTGGTAGGCTTTAACCCGCCCGGGTTGGTACCACCGCACTGAATTAAACGTCGGTCGAAACGGCTATGTAAATAGTTTATGTTTTCCGACCAGTTCTGTGTAGTCAGCACGATCAAAGGGGGAAGCACTGACATGGCACTTAGTTCACCCGGTGTTATGGGCTGACATCACGGACGTTGTAGGTGATGTTGCAGAACTTAGTAGAATGGACAGACATTTTTTTTACCTTCCTAAATACATCATGCCTAAAGCAGAATCACGCAAGCGCAAGATCCATGGTTTTATGAAGATTATAAAACTATTTATCAATACGCGATAAAAGGGAGCTGTCAGTAGGCGGCAATCAGTCATCCCTTCATCTCGGCGGTGTGGGCGGTCCGCGGGCTCATTGTTTCAGGCAAAGGACATGATTTTTGGATTATGAAAGTTTCTGTAAGCAAATTTTTAGGGTTCCGTATCCGGTACGGGACCCGTATTACTAAGCCTACGCCCCGTCTGTCTGTCTGTCTGTCTGTCCGAGGGCTGTATCTCTTGAACCGTAATAGGTAGCCCGTTGAAATTTTCACAGTATATGTGTTATTTATTATGGCCGATATAACAACAAATAAAATAAGTAAAATAAAATTATCAAAAACTTTTTAAAAAATATTTAATAAAAAAAGTAAAAAATTCACGGGGGTTCCCATAGAAGAAACTAAAAAGTGTATGCGCGCCATCTACCTGAGTATGAAGCAATTTAACTATTATGAATTTAAACTAATATGAAGCATTTCATAAACACGCCATAGATGGCGTGAGTGGCGCTGACCATGACATGACGATACGGAACGCTCGGTGCGCGAGTTCGACTCCCACTTGGCCGGTTTTTTTATGTAATCCGAAATAGGTTAGAGTGGCCAAAACACATGCACCGAAAAGCCAATACCACTCCAGAGAAGGTAGCCGGTTATTAGCCGACTGGGTTATTACCACCGTACTGGATGTAAGATGGCCGCATAGCAGTCTCGGCTGTGTTCTCCTCTAGTCCAGTATAGCCAGCAATCGGAAGGGAAGTCTCCGATATGGCACCTCCTCGCAGTTGATATTTGCTGGTCCTGTCCAGTCCATTCTGGCCGCTCGGACTCAGCCGCATTACATACAAACTTTGCATATTACTACCTAGTTATTTAAAGAAAAAAATAGTTCGTGTTTTCCGCCCAGTTCAGTGTAGCCGGCACGACCGAAGGGAAGCACTGACATGACACCTAGTTCACCCGGGCTGACATCACGGATGTAGTAGGTGATGTAGTCAACCGAGTCAGTTTCAATAATAAAACAACCTGAACAAGATAAAACTTTCAAAACCACAAATTACTTTTCGAGCACTTGATTAAGAATCCTTAAACTTTTTAATGATCTCCCTTTGCCCACAAGAAGAGCTGACTAAATAATATTATAATTCTAACTTAATAAAGTCAAACTTTTTTACAAGCAAAAAATATTATTGTAACTTCAGGGGGTGTGCGTCGGGGGGGGGGGGGGGGGGGCGAATCTAGAATCTGTAGTCCTGGGCTTAACCTATGTTGCGGCCCTTCTGGGGAACGCTATAATTTGTTATTACTAAAACCTGAAAAGAAAAATATTAAAGCTTTTTATTAAATTGTAAAAAGTGTTTTTACTATATTGTATTTAAAAGTTTTTATAATACTACTTTAATTACGTTCGTAACTGCATAATAATGTAGGTATGAAAAGAATAAATGGATTATTATTACACATGCAATTAGTTATGTAGGAATTCGGTGTGTCTTATGATTATATGGGGGCACGCACCACAATATATGAATTGAAAAAAAAAATAATTACCCATTATTTTTTGTGGTGCGGGCCCCTAGGCTGCAGCCTAGATACCCTGCGCGTAAAAACGGTCCTGGGGGGAGAAAACTTTGGGAGATCAAAATAGCAATTTGTTTTTTGCTCTTCTATTTTTGTCAGAAAAATCTTTGACAAAAATAAATTTAATTTTTTAACTGAAAAAGCACTCAAATAATTTATTTAATATAAAAGGATAAGCCTGGCAATTCAGAGAGGTAACGCGGCTGGCATCCTCGGCACAATCCCGGGGACAAAAGCACTAAATGAAATATATTTTTTAAGTTAGTTTATTTCCTAAGTTAGTTTATATAATTTTTAGATTAGTTAATTATTTTATTCCTATGTTAATGTCATGTTGACAACGGAGAACTGTCATCTCGACGTGAGCTGGCCGGTGACAAATTGTTTGATAAATTTAATATAATAAGTTAAATTAAAATACAATAACTACCTAATAAACATAAAAAAGCTCCTCTAGAGTTCGGCATGCCGGGAATGTGCCCATAACGCTCGCAGCAACTGAAAAAGAAATTATGTCTCCCTCTAGATAGCTAGAGGGAGACATAATTTCTCTTTCATAAATAAATTTTGACATAAATAAATTTGTACATACAACGTGAACGATGCTAAGAACGATAATAAATGTGTCATAAAATGTATGGTCGCCAATTTGGCAGCGGATGCGAAGTTATAAAGCTCAGTTTACCCAAGTTCTTGTTCAACCGAGCGGACTTGCAAAGTTGGCCGCGGTGACATGTGGTTTATGCACGGACGGATTATGGATCCACTCTGCAAGTTGCCACGTTACGGATCTCTTCGATATTACATTCATAACTCGTTTCGAATGCTTCCGATACAAATAACTACATATAAACAGTTTGCGTTGTTTCATAACTTATTCAGGAGAGCAAGAACCACGAGAGAGAGAGAGTAAAACGGTCTAAGCAAGGGTACGTCGCTGCTAAGTGGGGGCATATGTCGTTGAAAACCGTGTAGTCGCTTTCCTTTTGAGTTTCAAACCATCGTAGCGCCGTATCTAAACATGTCAATGCTTCAGAAGCAGAAGTCGTAGTATTTTCCTCTTCACTCTCCGAACTGGACCCTGTGGTGTCAGCGCGACCAGCCACGAGTTGGACAATTTCAGTATCCTGCAAAATTGTATGCCCTGGATCTGCATCGTTGACAGCCAGCCATTCTTCTACTGCATGCTCATCACATTCAGAGCAACCGAGGTCTTTAAATAAGTTTTGAATTTCTGAAATATCATTTGATACTTCGTCTTCATTCTCGCACTGTTGCTACGGAGTGACGCACGCGCCGCTTACTCAGTTTTTAGGCGGTTCGGATAAGCGGTCGTTCGGATGACCGACGTTCGGATAATCGGCGCTCTACTGTATATTGATAAATACACCTTATTTTAATAGTTACAGCAACTCTCAGATAAGTAATTGATCTATGAGAAAGAAGCTGCACAAAGAATTTTGAGTATTTTTTTTTAATATTGTTTACCCTGACGACAACCCCTTTTTTCCATACAAAATTTGCGACAAAATTGTCCCCTGGGTCACCCCTAAAAATTTTGTTAATTTTTTATTTTAAACAGTTCTCTACTTTTTTTTTTCAATTGCCTATCAACCTAAGTATTTTATACTTATTGTTATTTAACTAAGTACCTAATAAATGACAATAAAAATTGTTTTATTTGACTTTGAAGCTGGTTTTTACGTTACAAGAAAAAGTTGATCACCCTTGTACTCTTTTTCCGAGGCATAGAATTTGTAAAGGTATACTTATACGAATACATAAATTATGGCTATAATCTAGTGATACTAATTAAATAAAATTAACATATAACTTACTAAATATATAAAATGTAATATACATAAAATATTTCCCCATGCAGGTATGAAAAAATGGTTTTTATAACAACTATATTGTTCTACTGATAATAATAAGACTTTCAGCGGTTCTTTGCCTTCTAAATGTTTAGCTTATTAAAATACATTTCTAATTACAAGAAAAATAGATTTGGAAATTGATGGAAGTTCCAACGATAAATTAATTTTGTGTCACAATGACAAAATAAATTGGGTGTTCCTAATGTATATTTACCAAATTGCCTATCACTTTCACTTTTAGACTGTGTAGCAGTAGGTAAGCCCAGCGCATTACGCAGTTCTCTGTTCAGACCATTTCAGTAATCTCCTTCGGTAATTGGATCACTTCGGCGGCGCTTCGGAATTGGGTGGTATTTAATTTGGGAAGCCAACTACGGGGCTGTAATAGTCGTATTTGCCTATCTACATAATTTTAGAAAACAAAACTTGCAATGTTTTATTGAGTTGGTAGGTATTTTCCAGTTACCCAGTAACAAATTTGAGAGAGAAAAACGGAACTCTTATGGCCTCACGTCCGTCTGTCCATTATGTCTGTCATAGGCTACGCCAGATGCTAGCTAGAGATTTAAAATTTGGCATATAGTTTTAAAGCTTGTTGTGAATCAGTTTTGTAGTTTAGACGTGTAATTCGGATAATAATAAATTGTGGATAACATTGATATAATGACACAATGCCTTTTTTCGTGATAGATAAATGCATAAAGTACATACACAAGTAGAACAGAGGACGCGTTACAAAAATATCAAATCGCCTTGTTTTTAGAATGTAAAATATAAGAATCATTTTACCATCGAAAATTGCTCAAGTCGTAGAATTTTTCACAGACTACCTAAGTCTGCATCTGGATGATAAAATTTTTAAATTTTATTTAATTTTAATTAGTTTGTTTGAATTGAAATTGAATATTTTTATTTCTAATTTAGATTTATAATGTCCTATTTAAGTAATTTTCATTGCGTTATGTAAATGTAATGTTAAGTATATTATTAATTACGTCAACATTGATCAAAACTTACGCATTTAGGCAACATAGCAAAGTTTTGTATTTTGAAGAAATTACCGATTAACTATTGCAGTACTGAACACTAATTGAGCGAGGGCGGAACTTGAACGCTTTTTGATTTCCTCATAATAAATTAAATAATGTTCATTCATCGTTAAATATTATGTTAATTTGTTTGATTATAATTTTCTAGTTTGTCCTCTCACTCAACTCTAGTTGGCGACCACAACTCGCTGAAAATTCCAAATTATATAATGAGCGGGTTGCGCAGACAAAATTAGATACCTAAATTACAAGAAGCGCCGACTTAAGGGTATACCAGGAATATTGAAAAGTCGCTTTTTGACATTGAAACCTGTCGCTCGAGCTGTATTTAAGGATGGCAAGTGGCAACTGTCCGCCAATGGTGTTTTATGGTACAAATAGTTTCAAAATTATGCGTTATTGAAATATTTGCATTCTACGCATACAATGGCATACACGTACAATAAGTACCATAAAACACAGCTGGCCCACCCCGCCCACCAGGCTTTATTCTAAAAAAGAGCGATTTTTCGGAGTATCGAAAAAACGCTCTAACTTTTTTTAGGGTTCCGTATCCGTCGTACGGGACCCTATTACTAAGCCTACGCCGCCGTCTGTCTGTCTGTCTGTCTGTCCGTCTGTCCGAGGGCTGTATCTCTTGAACCGTAATAGGTAACTCGTTGAAATTTTCGCAGAATATGTGTTATTATGGCTGATATAACAAAAAATAAGAAAAAGTAAAAAATTCACGGGGTCCCCATAGAAGAAACTAAAAAGTGTACGCGCGCCATCTACCGAAAAGAGTATGAAGCATTTTAACTAATACATAGATGGCGTGAGTGGCGTTTACCATGACATGGCGATACGGAACCCTCGGTGCGCGAGTTCGACTCGCACTTGGCCGGTTTTAATTATTTAATTTGCGGTTTTATCTGGGGGCACGGCAGTCAAGTCCAACAAACACGGCCATACCTCGAAGCAACTCAGGTATGCTTTTCAAGAAGTAAGATGAACTCAGTCAGAATCCTCCCCTTAACTTCTGCCGTTCTCGCAATGAGGATGTACGACATCATTTGTGTCGTGTCGTGTCGTGGGTGGCTCTCGTCGTCGTGTCGGCCGGACCACGCTCGTCCTTAATATTCGTAGTTTGCGGCGACACGGCGACGCTTGCAAATTAAAGTAGCAGTTTATGAGTCCACGGAGAAGATAGGTCGAGAGTCGAGACGAATGGATATTTACGGGTATTTAGCTGAGCCATCCCCACAAGTGCGAGCAGTACTCCAAGCAGGACCTAACCTGTGTTTTATACAGCGTCAGTTTTTGGCCCGGCGTGAAGTACCGCCGCACCTTGTACGCCCAGCTTTTTTGAGGTCAGCTTGGCCTTGCCCTCAATGCATCGCCGGAAGTTCATGTCGTGCAACAGTTAGACACCGAGGACCCCGAGGTGGTCGCCTAATTTCAGCGACGTGTTTTGGAAGAAAGGAGCTGGCGTGAACGCCGTTCTCTTCGCACTGAACGCACACACTTGTGTCTTCGATGCGTTGAACACGACCAAGTTGCTCCGGCCCCATTCGGCAATAGACTGGAGTGTTTGCTCAAATTCAGACACCAAGTGCTAGCCTCTTCTCGTCCACAACGTTCCGTCTGGCGGTAGGGTGACTGGTGTGGTATCTGTATGCCGTGTCGTGCTGTTGTCTGCATAACAATGTATGTTGCTGAGTGGCAGCATATATACTCCTATGTGTTTTATTTTTATAAATTTTTTTGTGGTGCGAGAACCTCGGTGCGCTTGTCAGACACGCACTTGGCCGGTTTTTATTTACATTATAATAACGAACAAAATGAAATAAATTTAAAAAATATGTAATTATAAGAAATGTCGCAGGCTGGCTAAAAGCGAATACGCAACTTTGTATTGTACAATATTTGAGCAGATTCAGCTAAGCGGATTACGAGACATTTTTCAAACGCGAGCGAACGCGAAGAGGTAAAAGAAACCATTCGGTATTAAAATCTTTAAAACAAGCAACTTTGACATTATTACATTTGTCAAAAACGTCTACACCGAGTTCCAAATTAGTAGATAATGCCTACCTACACCGAATGAATACACAAAAGAGGATGGTAATTTTGTGCCTGTTTGCAAACAATTTTTGTTGTAAAAATTTGTTTTTGTTTCAAGTCATCAACATCGTACATTAAAATTTGAAGATCAAACCGAACTTACAAATGCATAGATAATTCGAAAATTGTGTGCTCGGGTCACCTCTCAAAAAGTCGTAGAACAAAAGTTGTAAAAAATTACCCATTTCAGTACTCGGAAACTAATTTGGGATACGGGTATGTATAAGCAGCAATTTGTTTTAAATTGTATATAGTTATTGTCTGAGATTATTCCAAACTACTACTCAAAATGTATGGACGTAATGCAATGTTTCTAAATTCAAAAATAGGGTTACCCTAATTGTAACTATATTCAACTTAATATATTTATTTATTTTTATTTTATTTTATTTTTTAGCAAATTATACTACATTGCAGTATGCGTAATTAATTAACATTATTGAATTAAACATTAAACTAACATTATTGCTTAAATACAAATTACGAATAAAAATTTGACAATTCTATTTACATCTGCCTGATACACACAATTAAAAAGTCTTTGTAGTCCAGAACTGTTGAATGATCTTGAAATACATACATACATAACACACGCTGTATCCCGACAATCAGGGTAAGCAGAGTAATCGGTGTCGTGCTATAAGGACTCTGGTAAATTACAGCACAACACCGACCACCACGTTTAGTACAGTATACGGACAAGACAACTATCAAGCAGCAAGTAAGACACGAAGAACCCACCTGCTGCATGACTAGGTGGAAGGACTGCGCCAAGGTGAGAAGTGGCTAGCCTGTCGCCCTTTAGCGCAGTATCTTGTCCTTATCCCTTAGTCGCCTGTTACGACATGCACGGGGAGAGATGCAGTGGGGCTATTCTTTTTAAGTACCGGCCCCACACGGTACTCATCTTGAAATGTGGTAGAAAAGTCGTGTGTCGTATCAACTTCTCCGTCCAAGTACCTATGATAAATAAATAAGCACGTTCTATGTTTTGAAGTAAGTTATAATAATTTTTTAAATTTTATCTACGACAGCGTCGTTGTTTGCTAACGACGAGGCTCCGTTTTCCCGATTAATTGGATAAAAAAATTCGAAAGTAAAACCTAATCCTGCCGGGGAGAAATCTGAGTTTCACGAAGCGCTTATTGAGTTACCAAATATTTTTGGGTAATTTTTCCTGAAATCTACCTAATTACAAACCTGTTGTAGAACAATCGGATTGTACGTGTACATTGGGGATGTGGTGGTGTGAACAATATATTTATGTTGTATACAGTTACAGTTACATTTTTTAATAGGAATAAGCATCTGAAGACAATATGAAAGAAAACCTTAAAACTGTAAGGGGTGTCTATTGTGTAGCTATATATTGTAGTACAATGTATTGTAATCGAAGACGTTAAAAAAACCCTTGTGGCTGTATTTAATCGAACCGGATTGTAAAAAAAAAACTAAACAGGACAAATTCAAGCGTAGTGCAACCATAATATTAAATCTGTAAGGTATGGTCATGGAGTAAGTTAGAAGTTCTACTTTGTTGTTCATACATAGTTTCATAGAATTCGGATGATCGGTTTAAGAGTTATGGAGGAAAATACGTACATACATACATATATACAGAAAATATTTCTAAATATCGTAAATTTAGTTTTAGTATCATACATAGTCAGTATCTCATAAAACAAAGTAACTCACTCCATGACCATCCCTCACAGATTTATTATTAGTATTGATGATTTCGATATATTGACCAGAAACGTATTTGTCGGCATGTAATGCTGTACTGAAGGATAATAGCTCATTCCCATCTCAATCACACTGGTGCGCCTTACGGCTCAGTCGGTGCACAGTATGATTTAGAATTCAAACAGCTACTGGACGTTTCACTCATCCATCAGTGGCGAGTACTGATTCCAAGTTTGACACGCTCGAAGCATAGAATACTTAAGTGTCCCGTAATCTAGAACCACTGCAACACCGTAGGGATGTTGGCTCCCTAAGTGTGTTCTATCGCTTATTCCATGGGGAGTGCTCGGAGGAGCTGTTTAACGCGATCCCGCGTCCCCTTTCCACCTCCGCACCACGCGCACTGGGCAGGGATTGCATCCATATACGCTGGACTTACCGCGCATGCGTACCAATCGATTCTGCAGATCTTTCCTGTACAGAACCGGTAAACTCTGGAACGCTCTCCCTGCTCATATATTTCCCCCCAAGTACAGTCTCGGGTCCATCAAGAGGGGCGTGAAGGGGCACCTGTCAGGCCGGCATGGCATTCGCAACCCCCGAATACGACCGAATGTCCATGGGCGCCGTTAGACACCTTATGGGTGCCTCGGCGCCATATGTCGAGCTAACGAAATAAAAAAATAAAAAAAAAACTTATAATACGGCTCGAAGACTGGAACGATATTTGCACGTGCATGTTATCAATCTGGTGTATGGTGTGTCATGTCATGTACGGAGTTGCAGATTGCATGGAGTTGCAGTAGCAGTAGCAACAGTGAGTGTTGAAAACACGTAATTTTAGCCGAACATGGAAAAACTAAATCCAAAAATTTGTGGAACCAAGCGGCGGGTGGCCGAGTGGTTTGGGCATCGGCTTCTCATGCGAGAGGTTCGAGGTTCGAATCCGGCCGGGGCGGCGTGTACCAATGAGTTTTTTCTGACGAAAAAATTTACGTGCATACCTACACCTGCTGCTTCACCGTTCGGAACCGGGGTAAAACTGTAGGTCCCTTCCCTTGCCCCTTACTAGGTGGTAGGGTCAAATTGTAGCCGACTAGGTTGGTATCACCGTACTGGATGTAAGATGGCCGCATAGCAGCCTCGGTTGTTTTCTCCTCTAGTCCAGTATAGCCAGCAATCCAGGGAAGTCTCCGGTATATAGCATCTACCTTCTCGGAGGTGATATTGGTTGGTCGGAGCATTATGTGCTTTGGCTCAAGTGCAAGGTGCGATGGCGATGATGTAATGTAAGTTCAGCCGAGCCTAACTTGGAATAGAGCAGTAGATATCGCCTCTGGTGCGTAGATTATCAAGTTGATTATGGACTAGACGGGGAGGCGGGCGGGTGAGGCAAACTCCCCTAAGTACGTGCATGATGACAGCACGTGATTATCAAAGGTATGACCAGCCAGACGCATCGCTTAGCTCAGATATGCAGAAGTATCTAATTTAGGTATCTTTTTTAGGTATTTTTTTTATGTAATCCGGTATGGGTGGCTGAGTCGGAGGGGCCAAAGCTCATGCTCCGACCAGCCAATATCACCTCCGAGAAGGTAGGTGCCATACCGGAGACTTCCCTGGATTGCTGGCTATACTGGACTAGAGGAGAGAGAACACAGCCGAGGCTGCTATGCGGCCATCTTACATCCAGTACGGTGGTACCAACCCAGTCGGCTACAATTTGAGCCTACCACCTAGTAAGGGGCAAGGGAAGGCACCTACAGTTTTACACCGGTTCCGAACGGTGAAGCAGCAGGTGTAGGTATGCACGATAATTTTTTCGTCAGAAAAAACACATTGGTAAACGCCGCCCGGATTCGAACCTCGGACCTCTCGCATGAGAAGCCGATACCCAAACCACTCGGCCACCCGTCGCCAGGTTTCCGTACCCGTACGAAAGTCTATTACTAAGCCTGCAACTCTGTCTGTCCGTCTGTCTGTCTGCCCGGCCGTCCGTCCGTATCTTTGGAACCGTAATAGCCAGCCGGTTGAATTGTTCACAGAGTATGTGCTATTTTTGCGGGTTAAACAACAAATAAAATTGAAAAAGTGAAATATTAAGGGGGGTCCCCATACAAGAAACGCGTCTTTTCAACTTTTTTTTTTATTGTGGTGCGGAAACCTTGGTGCGCGACTAGCACTTGCCGGTTTTTTTATGGAAACTGACACGGTTGGCTACATCACCTACAACATCCGTGATGTCAGCCCATAACACCGGATGAACTAGGTGCCATGTCAGTGCTTCCCTTTGCTCGTGCCGGAAATACTGAACTGGACGGAAAACACGAACTATTTGCACAGCCACTTCGACCGACCTTTCAATCAGTGCGGTGGTATAACTATGGGCGGGTTAAACCCTAGCAACTAGTAAGGTAAGAAGGGAAGGGACCTACAGTTTTACGTGGAATCCGAACGACGGTCAAGCTCCATCGGTCGAACGGTCACCCATCCCAGTTCTGACCGCGCGCGGGTATGCGGTCGGACCACTGAGCTACCGAGGCTGACAATCGAACAACATCTACTTATTTTGCTAGATCACCTACAGATTCATGAATTATTTCAGTCAAATCTGCATTACAAGCTGAATACTAATATTGATAAAGCATATTTTTTAGTTGTTACAGTTAGCAGAAATGTCTGCTAAAAATATAGTTAATCCTGAAATTTATAATAATAATAAAACATGTGATTTCCGGTTGTTCGCAGCTTGCCCACACCGAGTATTTGCATAGACACAACCTAGTAGCCAGGATCATCCATCAGCAACTTGCCTTAAAGTTCAACCTTGTAGGTACCGAGGTGTCTTACTATAAGTACAATCCACCGCCAGTTCTCAAGAACGGTCATGTCACACTCTACTTGGACCGGTCCATTATCACAAACAGGACTATTCTCGCGAACAGACCTGATATTGTGATAGTGGACCGGGAGGCAAGGCGTGCAACGCTCGTCGATATCGCCGTGCCGCATGATGGTAACCTCGTCAGTAAGGAAGCAGAGAAGATGTTAAAGTATCTGGATCTGCAGCACGAGGTTACCAAAATGTGGTCCGTCCACTCGACGATCGTTGTGCCCATAGTCGTTTCGGCGCATGGGCTGATAGCGAAGAGCCTCGACGACCACCTTAAGAGGCTCTCGCTGAGTGGTTGGGTCAAGGGCCAGATCCAGAAGGCAGGCCTGCTCGACACTGCATGCATCGTCCGGAGGTTCCTCTCTTTGGGACCCGTCCATCGGTAGCTTGGATTCGCCCCGCCCGCCGCCGCCGGTGGTGGAAACTCCATTTGTTTTATAATAATTTTGTGCATAATTTTTGTATATTTTAGGTATAGTTGTATGTAAAATTATTGTAAATAGATGTGTAAATAAAGAGATAAAAACAATGTAATTAATTAATATTTCATTAAATCTAATTATTAATCAAACCATTAGAATTCAACCAGTGCCAGGTGAGTATAAAAAAAACTGCCTGGTATGAGGTTTTCACTTGGCACAGAACACCTCCTAAGTTTCCTAGCCCCTTGTATTTATGCCTTAAGCTCCTATAACGTTGTCTCGCAAAGTTTGTGTTGTCCCTTACATCACCTAGGCAGGCTTATCTCGCTGTTGTAGCTTAGCCTCTAATTAAATTCACGCAGCTTGGTTACACGGGGGACACTTTTTTGTAACTAGACGCTTACCCTGAGAACTCTAGAGTAAAATCAAAGTAAAATACATTTCTGTTTAAAACGTCCAGTGCTGTCCGTTTTTAACCCCCGATGAAAAAAGTGGGGTCTGTGGCATCGTAGCTCCCAAACGGATGTACGGATTTGGATGCGGTTTTGTTTTATTGGAAAGCTGATTTAATCGGGATGGTTGTTAGCTAGGTCTGTAATCAAAATAATCAAGTAATCAAAAAAATTATTATTTTAAAAAGTGGACCGATTGGCATGCGTTTTTTTTTTAAAAAGCTTGAAATAAAAGTTAATTTACAAATTAAAAACCCCCGACCCTTAAAAAGTGAAAAATAATTTCCGTTTACTTACTTAAAGGAGTCGGGGGACCGCTAAGTATATAAAATATAAAAACTCAGAGCTGCGCGGGAATCTACTTAGCGGCCCACCGACTCCTTTAAGTAAGTAAACGGAAATTATTTTTGACTTTTTAAGGGTCGGAATTGTGAAATCATTAAATAGCCTAGCATAGCAGCCTCGGTTGTGTTCTCCTATAGTCCAGTATAGCCAGCAATCCAGGGAAGTCTCTGGTATGGCACCTACCTTCTCGGAGGTGATATTGGCTAGTCAGAGCATGTGCTTTGGCCCCTCTGACTGACATCCATACCGATTACATAAAAAAAATCCCCTTTGAAAAAACATTAGTTGTCGAGCTCATAATGACTGCAGCATGTGTGTTTGTTCGTGAGTTAAATAAAAAAGTAAATTATATTATTATTTTTGTTTCATTTCATTTCGTACTACCCACCAACATGACCCACAATCCCAGCTGTTACTGGTAAATAATGACTCTGGGCTTTAAGTCCACCTTCTGTCACTTTTTTAGGATTCCGCACCTCAAAAGAGGTATTATGCACCCAAAATAACCTTAAAATAACTCACTTTAGTAGGCATCAAAATACTTTGCCAGTGTGAAGAAGCTATACGGTCAACGTCGCACAACCCTTTCCAATCACTATCACATTCGATGAAACACTCAGTCCTCAATCATCTAGATATGTTAATAGAGGATGCGCTACGAAGAAAGTTTCGACTCGACTCACTCAGAGGCTCGATTATGATTTTTTTTTTACATTTTCTTGCGTACATGTTAGTAAATAGTTGTATGAAAAAAAAACTATTTAAAAAAATATAAAAACCGCCTTCAAAAATGTATGAAATAAAAAAATAAAAATCGAACCCTAGAGTAGAAGGCGGTCGGTTATTTTTGCTTGCTTGCAGCACCACCGCCTTCAACTCTAGGGATCGATTTTTATTTTTTTATTTCATACATTTTTGAAGGCGGTTTTTATATTTTTTTAAATAGTTTTTTATTTCAATTTTTATTTGCTATTAATGTACTCGGCGGAATCGCTCGGCCTTCGGCCTCGCGATTCCGCCTCGCTTTCCAATCCGATCTTGACCAAAAAAAAATGGGACCACCTTGGAGCTAGACTGAACCGAACACAAAAAGAATCATCCAAATCGCTTCACAATTGGGGAAGATATTGCTGAACATACATAAAAAAAAATACATACAGCCAAACATAGAACCTCCTCCTTTTTTGAAGTCGGTTAAAAAAGATGCAGCGCCACAGCAGAGCAGACCGCTCGACCGTTGGAGGTTGACCGTGGTTCA
Organism: Nematopogon swammerdamellus; assembly: GCA_946902875.1. NCBI lineage: Eukaryota > Metazoa > Arthropoda > Insecta > Lepidoptera > Adelidae > Nematopogon > Nematopogon swammerdamellus. The sequence goes on from OX336335.1 coordinate 29,644,625, forward strand.
AAATCCACGTAAAACTTGTAGGTCCCTTCCCTTTTTACCTTAATAGGTGGTAGGGTTTAATCCACCCGAGTTGGTACCACGCCACTGAATGAAACGTCGGTCGAAACGTCATAGTCCGTGTTTTCCGTCCAGTTCTGCGTAGCCGGCACGACCGACATGGCACCTAGTTCACCAAGGTGTTAGCACAGATGCAGTAGGTGATTGTAGCCAATCGTGTCAGGTTCCATAACAAAAACCTCTAGCGGGCCAGTTGGTACTAAAATTTCCATACAAATATTTATTGAGCACGTTACTTGTACTTACACAACGAAATGTAAAAAAATCTCATAATCGAGCCTCAGTTACGGCTGGATGGCCTCAACCATGTGGAACATGGCGCGCGGTTCTAGTGCACTGTCTAGTGAGAAGTACATATATCTCGATGTCCTCAATATCCTTGAGTGACTTGATGCGGTTCTCTGGAGTTGTACCTAGCTCTATCCTAAGGCTACACAATGTGTAGGGTCCGGTAGGTAAACAAGAATAGTCCCATTGCACTTCTCCCCGTGCGTGTAGTAAAACTCGACTAAGGGAAAAGGAGAAGATTCCGTATTAAATAGCGACAGGATAGCCACCTCTCACGTTGGCACGTTCCTTCCACCGAGTCGTGCAGTCGCTGAGATCTCAGACCAGTAAGAGTAAGATGGTGGAGCCAACTTCAGCCTAAATTAACGAAAATTTTTAATTTGTCGGTCAGTAATAATACCTATGTGTATTGAATCCATGGATAAACCAGACTAGTTTATAGTTATCTTAATTTCTCCAAGATGATATTTCGATCGAAATTTCCATATATGGCTTGTGCACACAACTGTGAAAGTGATAAAATTTTTGTGGCTTTATTCCATAAAAATTACGGGAAAGTCGTGCGGGGCGACTGGCGTGGCCGAGTGTTTGGGCATCGGCTTCTCATGCGAAATGTCCGAGGTTCGAATCCGGTCGGCGCCGGCGTGTACAAATGAGTTTTTTCTGACAAAAAAAAAATTACATGTTGCTTCACCGTTCGTAACCGGTGTAAAACTGTAGGTCCATTCCCTTGTCCCTTACTAGATGGTAAGCTCAAATTGTAGCCGACTGGGTTGCTGCCACCGTACTGGATGTAAGATGGCCGCATGGCTTCGGTTGTGTTCTCCTCTAGTCCAGTATAGCCAGAAATCCAGGGAAATCTCCGGTATGGCACCTACCTTCTCGGAAGTGATATTGGCTGGTCGGAGCATGTGCTTTGGCCCCTCCGACTCAACCACCCAAACTTTTTTTTTCAACAAGTTTTTTTTTTATGTAATCCACATAAAAAAAAACAAAAAACAAAAAAAAAAACCTCCAAAGACGAGCTAACAAGTGGACTTCTTTTGAAACACTTGTATGTACTCTACTCACAGTGAGAATATTAACCCCTCACCATACTAAATAACCCGCCTTTCAGACGGACCCCCGCGGCTATCTCAATCCTCTGAGTTGAAGGACCTTTAGCGGACCTTTAACGGTGCTAACGCCTTTACACACTAGACTAGGCAAAGTACTACCTATAGTGTTGTGCCCGCGACCAAAATAGCCCTATATAACTTTAATAAGTAGTAGAAAAAAAAAAAAAAATTATTTAGTGTGGGGCCGGTACTTTAAAAGAATAGCCACACTGCATCTCTCCCCGTGTATGTCGTAAAAGGCGACTAAGGGATATGACTCCCTTCTTATTATATTACTAGGTGGTAGGGTTTAACCCGCCCGGGTTGATACCACCGCACTGAATGAAAGGTCGGTCGAAACGGCTATGTAAATAGCTTGTGTTTTCCGTCCAGTTCAGTGTAGCCGGCACGACCGAAGGGAAGCACTGACGTGGCACCAAGTTCACCCGGTGTTATGGGCTTACATCACGGATGTTGTAGGTGATGTAGCCAACCGTGTCAGTATCCATAAAAAAAAAAATAATAATAATAATTTAGATTTTTTGTATGTAAACCAACATGGGTGGCTGTGTCGAGAGACCAATGCAATGGTACAGCCGACAGAGCCGAAAACACCTCTCCTCGCGAAACCACGCTCAGTGAGGCGCCATGCCAGCAGATTTGCGGACTGTTGCTAGGCTGTCTAGCCCGTTGATACGACATTTGAAGACACCCATGTTAAAGCATTCGGTAAACACGCTCGCCGGAAGACAGTTCCACACCCTAGCGGTGCGACAAGGAACCGATTTTGAGAACTGATGGATCCTCAAATAAAATTCCAAAGTCAACAACAAAAGGGTGCTCAGTTTCTCTGCGGCGAGTGCTGCGGAGATAGGTTGGACGGCAAATAAGGGATGCAAGTTCCACCGAGCAGTAGCGTCCACGATAGTACCTGTATTGTACCGTGTGGGGTCGGTACTTAAAAAGAATAGCCCCACTGCATCTCTCCCCGTCGCATGTCGTAAAAGTCGACTAAGGGATAAGAAAATTCGTCAGCCTCGGTAGCTCAGTGGCGCGGTTGGTTAGTCAACTGTTATTAAGCAACGCTGAGCGCGGTCAGTGATTGGATGGGTGACCGCTCGACCGTTGGAGGCTGACCGTGGTTCGGATTCCACGTTAAACTGTAGGTCCCTTCCCTTCTTACCTTACTAGGTGGTAGGGTATATCCCGGCCGGGATGGTACCACCGCACTGAACGAAACGTCGGTCGAAACGGCTATGTAAATAGTTCGTGTTTTCCGTCCAGTTTAGTGTAGCCGACATGAAATGAAGGGAAGCACTGACATGGCACCTAGTTCACCCTGTGTTATGGGCTGACATCACGGATGTTGTAGGTGATGTAGCCAACCGTGTCAGGTTCCATAAAAAAAAAAAAAAGAACAGACTGAGTGACCCTAGATTAAGAACTAAACCGCTTGAGTAACATCAATAGTTTTGCGGAATATGTAATTTGTCATTTTGATGCGCCATACAATACGTTATTCTATCGACCGAAAGGTTGACTGGAAGAAATCACTTACAGTGATAAGTCCGCCTCTGCGCTCTCCTGTATTTCTTGTTTCTTGTCGTGCGCAATAAAGAGTTTCTATTCTATTATATTCCAAGTCTTTCCTTACTGCGCTGCATCCCTTACCGCCAAAGGAAGACCCTAAACGGAGTGTGGTGTGCGTGTGACCTCGAACACTGATCTATAGTACTAGAGGAGCCTTTCTCATACATCACTGCCGAAAAGGCATGTCACCGACCAAATCAGCTTATGAGCTGAGTTCACAATGACTGATGCTTGTGTTGTATGGCTCACCTGATAGTCTTACGTCCACAAATACGCGAATGATGAGCGTTAGCGCATTTATAGCGTAAGGTGAATGTCATGCTATTCATTAAAAGTTTTTATAATATACTAGCTTTTGGCCGCGGCTTCGCTCGCGGTAAACACAATACTGCAGTAATCCAATACTGTAACGCAACGCAACAGAACTGCTAACGCCATCTATTACTATCATTCGACACTAAATTCCGTTCATACTATACTTTCTTAGATACTGCTCAGCCCAAAGGCTTTTTAGCGTTATAGTATATAGCCAATAGTGAGCCTCAAGAACTAATATTTAAATTGTGCAAACCGTATAAAAATCCGTTCAGTGGTTCCGGAGTTTACCTCAAACATACATACATACAGACAGACGTTCCCTTTTATAAGAAGTAGAGATAAAGAAGATAGAGATAGAGATATTTTGTACATATTAGAAATTAAAAAAACACATATTTTACATGATATTTCGACATATAAATTCATTAATATTTGATATTCGTGGTGACAAAATTGCATGCGAACACACGCACACTTGCTTTACCGAAAGGTAACAAGTTTAATCGGTCTTTGCCTCGTCCAGTGTTTAGTTCGGTGACCTCGAGTCTCGCCTCGAGTAGATAGAGTAGAGACACGACTGCTAGGTATCAGAGATCACAGACAGCACACTATACATCCTAACTCCACAAGGAGCCGCGTTATCGACCGCTTCCCGTCCATTGTGCACCGGGCTATGTGACGAGGTTGCGGCGCGGCGTCATCCTATCTATGAATGACACATTACGCGACACGTCTTGCGTGCGATTTATACGACGGTACCTCCCTGGCTAGGTGACCAAGTGAGGCGGGACGGACGGACCGGCTGACGAACGCAGACGCGCCGCAGGACCACCGGGGCGACAAGTCGCTGTTTGTGACGCTTGTCTCTCATCTGGGACTGGGATGCAGGCTGACGGGCGTTAGACGTAGATGGGGACAAAACAAAACATCTACGTTCTTCAAAGGTGGGGGGCTGGACCTCAGTCAATGCGCGTCATCGCATCCAAATTGGTGGTATCCCGACAGCGGGCCTCCCTGCGTGCAACGACTTTCAAATGATTGTTCCATGACTTGGTTCCATGATGAAGTCTTGACACAGTGCGGGTGCTATGGCCACAAGGCTGGTGCGCTCTGGTCAGTGGCGGGTGAATATTGGTATCTCCCTGGGAGGAGGATCAGGGCTGATTGTATTATTAATCTCTATCACACTCGACTATGAGCAAAAGTTTACACTTAATGCCTTTTTTTTTTTTTTTATTGAAACTGACACGGTTGGCTACATCACCTACAACGTCCGTGATGTCAGCCCATAACACCGGGTGAACTTGGTGCCACGTCAGTGCTTCCCTTCGGTCGTGCCGGCTACACTGAACTGGACGGAAAACACAAACTATTTACATAGCCGTTTCGACCGACCTTTCATTCAGTGCGGTGGTACCAACCCGGGCGGGTTAAACCCTACCACCTAGTAATATAAGAAGGGAGTCATATCCCTTAGTCGCCTTTTACGACATACACGGGGAGAGATGCAGTGGGGCTATTCTTTTAAAGTACCGGCCCCACACGGTACAAATGCCTAAGGATATTTCTTCCAAATGGATAAAGCGGCTGAAAACAAAACCGGCCAAGTGCGAGTCAGACTCGCGCACCGAGGGTTCCGTACCACTACTATTACTTTTAGAGTTTACACTATAATAATTGTAGGTATATTTCATATAAACAACCATGTTTTTTTTTTATGTAATCCGGTATGGTTGGCTGAGTCAGAGGGGCCAAAGCACATACTCTGACTAGCCAATATCACCTCCGAGAAGGTAGGTGCCATACCGGAGACTTCCCTGGATTGCTGGCTATACTGGACTAGAGGAGAACACAACCGAGGCTGCTATGCGGCCATCTTACATCCAGTACGGTGGTACCAACCCAGTCGGCTACAATTTGAGCCTACCACCTAGTGCAAAAAAATGACAGCATTGGACTGTCCTTACCTTAAGACAAGAAAAAAAAACTGTAAAAGTCGGATAAGGTTTACGGGGCTAACGATTTTGTATGGAGAAAGTTAACTTCCGTCTTTTCTTAAGAAGAGTCTCGAATTGGCTACGAAGCAACTTTAAATCCTCACGAGTCGAATCATTATAATCTCTGTCGGAACTTCTAATTGGTTTGCTTAGAAGAAATACGATGTTATGCTGTTGATAGCTTGGCTCGATTACTTACTCTGGTAAATAGCCACTACACTTAAGCTAATGGTCCATTAACTTTAATTAAGTTCTCGGCAATATGAGCTATCCGCGGATTAGAGAAATAATGTCTATAGCAGCAGCGCTCTGTTTAGTATAGTCGACGCTAAATAAGAATTCGGATTACATAACACACTTTGAAATGAAACGAAATGATTTGAGAGTTTATTTGTAGGCAGTTTAACAAAATATATTCAATAGCGGTCTCCAAACTTTATTAAAGGACGACTAATATTAAAATTTTTGATAAAGCCACGTTGCCTTTAACAAAAATATTTTTTGCGGACCAGAAACAAAATATAAATTGGATATTTTCATTAAAAAAATTAATTCCCGCAAATTAATAGTAAACCAAAAAATATGTGCAGTTAGTTAAATTCCTCGAATAATGTTGAAATCAGAAAGTAAAATAATTTTGAGATAAAATATAAATAAAAACAATTTGGACCGCAAACGCGGCGCGGGGCGCGGGCCAGATAAAGTGGCGACGCGGGCCGTAACTGGCCCGTGGGCCGTAGTTTGGAGAACCCTGTACAACATAATTAGTGAAAAATTGGGCCTAACTCAGTATAATATGCAATAGAAGACAACGACGTTGTCTATTGAGCTGATTTGCAGTTGGACCCACTTTGCCGAAAAGCACAGAAACTTATAGGTTAGGCATACTCATGCATACAACATACGCTGTAACACGACAATCGGGGTAAGCGGAGTAATCGTTTGTTGTGCTGCCAGGACTCTGGTAATTTACAGACAAGGTAAATACAAAAGAAAAGTATGAAGGTATTGAAGTTGATTGTTGTTGGTTGACAACGTCAACTTTATTCAGATGGTATCAATCCGGACCAATTAAACCGAGGGGTCAGTCACTTAGGGAATCTGGTGTACAATTGTTTGGTAATCTCAGGTAATCTTAGGTGGGAATCCGAGGAATCTGGAAATCTTAGATAGATAGATAGAAAAGTATTTATTCCTCCTCAAATATTTCACAAGTATATACAGGTACATGAGGTGCAAAGGCGGACTTATCCCTTGAAGAGATTTCTTACAGCCAACCAATCTTAGGCAGTCTCGAGTAATGCCAGGGAATCTAGGAATACCTACCGGTAATCTGGTGTACACTTTTTGCTCTACTGACTAACCCCTCGGATTAAACCCTACCACCTAGTAAGGTAAGGGTAGGAACCTACAGTTTCACGTGAGATTCAAACCAAGGGAACCAGAGAGATTTGTGAGAGAACCGGAGTGAGTTGACATCTGACTGAACGACGACGTGTCGTGTGTCCTCCGTCCAGGTCGTCGCAGTTCCGCGAGGCCTGACGATGTTCTCGGAGCGAGACAAACCAGAGGGAAGCACTCACACGGCACCTAGTTCATCCAGTGTTATGGGTTGATATCACAGATTTTCTAGGTGAGGTAGCTAACCTTGTCAGTTTAATTATAAAAAACGAACCAAGGCCAGCTTCAACGGTCGGACTCATCCAGCCAATTCCGACCGCACCCGGTGTGTCTTTGGTGCCGAGGCGGACATCATCAGAGGTCAGCAAGACCAGATGAACAGCAATGGAGGAGGTTTAAAGTTTAAAACTAGAACGATACCTACATTATAGGTACTCTTGTTCGGCTACAAATTTACTGAAAGAAGCTTACAATACAATGTACAGTTTTATTCCGTGCAAGTGTTTCAGTAAAGTGAATTTCATCATTCCACAATCCACTAAGTAATTTTCTTTAGTGTTGCGTGTTGGCACAGAATACTTATGTGTTGGTAGCTCTCTTACAGAAATGAAAACGAAGCAGATATATCGTGGAACTTTGTCGCACGAAGTGTCACTCGTCGGGCATTGTTTTCACCTGTGCCAGTTAGTATGACAGGGTTCCATATATTTATTTCACATTTTTTTTCCAATTGAGCAGACCTGCAATAATTAACACATAGGTAGAGTGTAACCATTCTATAGTGACGCTCAACTCAATACAATACCGGCGTTCAACTTGTATTGTTGCGATATGCGTGATGTGACAGGTTGCAATAGAGTGCGCGCATGAGGAGGAACCTTGGAAGTTACAGCTGGGAGCTCAGGGAGTCAATAAATAACAACATCACGCTTTATTTCGCCCCAGAGAGAGCGTACGAACAAACTGACCAGCCATACACGGCCATTAAGTAATCAAGGCTACGAGTTTTCATGTGAGCTAAGTGTGAAATTGTTTCACGCGACTTTGGGTTAAAATTTTAGGCGACTTCTGTAAATTTCGTACCGACGTCGATTTTGGCATTGGATACACTAGAGTCACCTCAAAATACATTATAAATAAATAAATAAATGAAAAACTTGTACATTATGTATGTGCCAAGCAAAATGATGCAAAAAGCAGTGCATATGCTCTGCCACCCACACCAGCAGCGGGAGCACAAATGCGTCGATAAGCCTATATCGATCGATAAACATCTATTTGCTTCGTTCGACGAAGTAGAATAGAAGAAGACGAATAGATGTTTATCGATCGATATAGGCTTATCGACGCATTTGTGCTCCCGCTGCAGATGACCGCAAGAGTGTTCGTCGTCTGTTATATAAGTATGTATGTATGTATGAAGGACTTGCGGTCTGCATTTGATGTGTTGGCTGATGTTACATCAAGATGTGAAGTCACATATGGTAATTAAGAGAACCGGAAAGTCCACTTTTCTCATACACCAGGGGAAGTCGCTTTCCAACCCGTAAATCTTGCACTACCATTTAAATTTTTTTGTGTGTAAAAGTTATTATCAATATCTATGTCCCTATATTGTCCTTTTTTCGTTATTTCATTTTAAATGAAATATATTTGATTATAAAAATGTTAAAATATAGCAATTTTAGGCCTAACTTTCATATTTTTTATACGGAAAACCTTGATATAAATAATTAAAATTAAGACATAGGGACATCCAGTAGGCCTTTGTTGATAACAAAATAACAATAAAGACATGCAAAAAGACTTCTCCTGAATGAATTATGTTGTAGGCAGTTTGCTTCTGCGCTGCAGTTGTCCTTGTCACATGCGTGTGCAGCGGGCGGCGCGGCGGAGCGGCCCACTGCGACAGCAATTACGATTAACGAAATTCGAAATTTGAAAACGGTTCGCAGTACACGATGCTCTTAAGTATCATGTCATGCCATCTTTTTCCCGCAGCTTTTCCGTTCCTATATTCTCTACCAGCTACTGCCCTCGGCTTCGTTCGCGGCATTATAGGTTATGCTTAGGAGTTAGGTATACGCTTTCATGCATTTATTTATTAAACTAATTAAATGCCACGTCGTATTAGCGACCCTAGAGCAAATGTTTACATCTGTCTCATGGCGGAGCACAGACTTAGTCTGGCCGTCACACAGCCTACTCGAGGAGCGAACTGCCTGGATCTGACTGCTATAACTGCAAGGGAGCTGTTTATGGGAAACTACTAAGGGTAACTCATAATCACGACATAGACGCACTAAACAAATATACATATATATATTATTAGTAATAGTAATTTTATTTATTTATTTTTATGAATTTTGGGAAAACATATAGTTCAAATTATTTTATTAAATAAGGTACGATAAAGTACTCAATCTAAAGACCTATAGACCGGTAAAGTTTCCACATTACCTAATAATTCCACAAAATATAGTAGCTTGAATAAACTCAGGCGTAATAATAGTAAAGACAAAACTTTATTTCAACAAAAAACAATATAAAAAAATTCAAAGAAGAAATAACACATTTTGAAATAAGACCCGAGGAAAAAATTACGTGAGGAGGACCTCAAACTTTCTTATCCGAAGAGGAAGAAATTTTCGGAAAATCTTTCAAAGTTGGATAAATTATTCCGACTACCGAACGTCGTCGTCGGAAGAAGTTTATATAGCGAGATTCAACAGCTGGCTTCGATGATTGATTATTGATTTGTTTATTTTTGCTTCGAATGTGCGCGACGAATTTTTATGAAACGAGGAGCAACTGATCAAACAGTATTTTGTGTCGTGATCCTAGTTTCGAGAAATAGCAAAAAACATAATATTTGTATATGCTAATATATTTGTTTTGGCGAGTAGAGTATGATGATTGATGATAAAATAACAAATATACCCTTTGATTTCATAAATCAGTGTTTTTTTATTATAATTTCAAAAATACTCTGTGATGCGATTTTTGATCCATTCCATCCAAAGGAGAAGGATACCCAAACGCAGGTGATCATGCCGCGATCTTAAAACCTCAAAACTTAGGAACAAAATACGATTGGACGCGGTCGCCAACATTCAATATTTTTTTAATAATACAAAATATTGTTTGATGTGAATTCTGTAAAAACACACATAAATGAGCTATTGAGCTCTAGCAAAATAAGTTTTTATCGATTTTTTTTTTAATAAATGCTCAAAAGACTGTTTGATCATATCCCATTCAGAAACCAAAAGATAGATAAAATATAGGTATACTCTATTGCTCCAAGAATAATTTAACAGTAATTAATTAGCAACTTAGAATATTTACATGAGGTGAAAAGACGGACTTATTAGTTACATTACGCCGAATGTGCGACACCTTTATCAATTAACTGGTTTCTACTCAGACCATATTCCTATAAGAACATAGTCCGTAACCTGCTGTATGTATGATATACTATGTGCGCGTCATAAAGATCTATCAGTATGCCAAATTTCAAATTTCTATGTTATTTAGTTTTCGAGAAAAACCTCAGTGACAGACGGAAGGACACTAGAGTGATCTTATAAGAGTTTTTTTTTACTTATTAAATGAGGAATCCTGGTGTTAGTAAGCAAATCCGGTCGACTGGGACACTCTGTACAATTAAACGTTGACACGGCGACACTATTTCCGCATTATTTGTATGATAATCTGTATCTCCCTTATTTGTTTATCCAGAGATAGTCGCTTCTCCGCAGCGAAAGTCGGCCTTTCCTCCGTGACGCCATCAAAACTTTTGCCCTAAGCACAAAAATAATAGAATCAGATCCGCGTGACGCGATATCGTATCTGCGGCCTGCGAGCAAGAAGACGCCCTCGCCAATGACGCAGCAGCAGCGGCTCGATACGATAATACTATCGAGATCTTTCTACTACCTATAGAATGAGAGCTAGCGCTCCCACAGGTGCAATTCAATTTGTTGAATAGAATGAAATAGAATAGAAAATGCTTTATTGCTCCAAGAAACATTCAACGGTAACAAGCTAGGGAAGTCTCCGGTATGGCACCTACCTTCTCGGAGGTGATACTGGCTGGTCGGAGCATGCCCTTAGGCCCCTCTGACTCAGCCACCCATACCGGATTACATAAAAAAAAACACATCTGTCGATTCAAGTCGATTAGAACTTTTCTATATACATATTGTTTTATGTAATCTGGGTGGCTGAGTCCGAGGGGCCAAAGCACATGCTCCGACCAGACAATATCACCTCCAAGCAGCTCAATGGCTATTCAATTTGTTCCAACTTATCGACAATCTTCTCGTCAGCTGCTAAGCTGACTCTAGTTTTTCATTACATATCATCATCATCATCATCAGCCTGTATCGGTCCACTGCTGGACATAGGCCTCTCCCAAGGCACGCCACCACACGCGGTCTTCCGCTCTTCTCATCCATCCACTCCCGGCTACCTTTTTTAGGTCATCTGTCCACCTAGCCGGGGGGCGTCCCACGCTACGTTTGCTTGTACGTGGCCTCCATTCGAGCACCCGTCTACCCCATCGGTTGTCGGGTCTACGACAGATGTGCCCAGCCCACTGCCACTTCAGCTTGCTTATTTTCTTAGCAATGTCGACTACCTTAGTTCTTTGACGTATCACGTCGTTACGGATTTTATCGGTCAAAGAAATGCCGAGCATTGTTCTTTCCATAGCTCGCTGAGCGACTTTAAATTTGTGGACCAGGCCCATCGTAAGGGTCCACGTTTCCGCTCCGTACGTCATTACTGGCAGAACGCACTGATTGAAAACCTTCGTCTTCAATGACCGTGGGATGGAGGATGAAAAGATGTGGCGGAGTTTCCCAAATGCCGCCCAGCCTAGCTGAATCCTTCTGTTGGCCTCCTTATCAAAGTTGTGCTTCCCTAGTTGGATGGTTTGTCCAAGATAGACATAATTCTGCACAACTTCGAGGGTCGCCTCTCCAACTGTTACGTGCCCCGGGACGACGTGTTCGTTGAACATGACTTTCGTCTTGTCCAAATTCATCCCGAGGCCGACTCGGCGGGAGGCGACATTGAGGCCGTTCAGCATATGATTCAGCTCCTCCAGCGATTCGCCCATCACGACTATGTCATCTGCGAAACGTAGGTGTGAAATGTACTCGCCGTTAATATTAATGCCGTGCTTTTCCCAATCCAGCAGCTTGAATATATCTTCCAATGCATTCGTAAACAGTTTCGGAGAAATAACATTTCCCTGTCTGACTCCACGATGCAATTGGATAGGTTTCGTCTGCTGGTCCTGTATTTGTACGGTCATTGTCGCGGCACTATAGAGACATTTCAGCACCTCAATGTATCGCCAATCGGTTTGCCATATTTTCGTATTTTCGCCATACATATCACTCACGCTGAATCCCGAAAATCGGAGTAAGCAGAGTAATCGGTGTTCTGCTGCAAAAGCTCTGGTAAATTACAGCACAACACCGACCACCACGATTCGCAAAATATTTGAACAAGATTCTATCGATCAAGCAGCAAGTAAGGCACAAAGACCCACCTGCTGCATGACTCGGTGGAAGTACCGTGCCAAGATGAGAGGTGGCGAGCCTGTCGCCCTTTAGCACGGTATCTTGTCCTTATCCCTTAGTCGCCTTTTAGACATGCATGGGGAGAGATGCAGTGGGGCTACTCTTTTTTAAGTTTTTCACTCATAAATATTTTTTGGACAGCTGGTGGGTCAGCTCGACTTGCAGGGGGCTGGGCACGTCAGCTGACGAGATGACAACTGTGGAAACAGAGTGGGGAAGACCACACGCCACGTGGGACGACGACATTGAACGTCTCTCTCGGTCTAACTAACATCAAGAAAGAGCAAACAGTTCACAAGGAACAACGGAAGATCAGACACAGCCAATTTCTCGCCAAACCGCGCTCAGAGAGGCGCCATGCCGGCTATGAGGCGGACAAAAAGATCGTCGTCTAATTTATTGACACGCCTTTTGAAGATCCCCAGGTAGGGAACACACTGACCGGAAGGCCGTTCCATATTTTCGCCGTACGACGTACTTCGTCAGTCCACCCTGAGTGATAAAGATTTATTTATGTATTTTGGAAATGAACCATAAGCAAGTTTAACATATATACAGGACTTATTGTCTCTCACAATATAAACGTAGTAATTACATAAGCGTTATTAAACTGAATGTTATCTATCACTGATGGCTGAAACGGAGCTTCATCAGGGCTGGCGCAAATAGAAAACTGCTCTTTATAAACAGGTTTTATTATTAGAGTTTCGTATCCGTAGGGAAACCTTTTACCAGGCCTATGACGCCGCCCTCCGTCTGTCTGTCTGTCTGTACTACTTTTAAAGGGCTCTATATTTTAAACCTTTTAATAGCTAGCCAGTTGAAGTTTTCACAGAATATGTGTTACTTATTATAGTGGATATTCAAACAAATAATAAAAAAAATATATAAAAAAATACAATAATGGGTCCATGGGTCCCCATGTAAGTTTCTTTGTTTTTGCTCTATCGTAAAGACGCTAATACCACAGAATACTAATACATACAAGCGTTAATCTTGGTATTCAAAAACATAATCTAAGGGCTCTTTTTTACCATTTTGATACGGAACGGTTAACAATTTGAAAGACAATATTTTTCACCAGTTCCAATTACCTAGTAAATCTGGTTGATCAGATTATAATAAAATGTATTCTGAACAAGTGATCTACATAAATTATATAAAACGTGTGGTTTATTAACGTATGGTTGAAGATTTACAATTAATGATTAATGTTGTTAGCAGCAGAAACACTAGTAGTAAATCCTAGCACATTATGATGCTATCCGTATGCGTGATACTTTACGTGAATCTTCATTTAGTTAACTAAATTCACCACATTTTGTGATTAATCCACGCTATCAATTTTCTCAGTGTAATCATCATTGAAGCGAGGGCGGATATAGAATCGCGTCGCCTTTTGTTTCTCCTAATGTATTCAAATGAAAGCGCTACTTAGCACTTAGCACGCACTTTGGACTGAATTCCTAAGCGTCTGTTTTTAACGTAAGCCTTCAATGATATTATATGTTTAAAGGGAGTAGATACGTTGTCTACATGACATTTTTATAATAATTTGTACATAATAAATTAATTAATTTAATATTTCGACTTTTGTTAGGCGTCGTCAGATAATAAAATTTTAAAATTATACAAGTGTAATGTGTCAAATGCTTGTCAAGTGATAATGACGAATGATAGATGGCGTTGTTAGAATTTTTCGAATGTATCGGTGGTTTAATGGACGATATTTAGGCCGGGTGAATGATGTGCTCCGAGGTTCCAGATGTATGATGAATTGATGATTCCCATGTTCTTAGATCTATTCTATTTCTTTGAGTGGTGGGCTGAATGACTTAATTATTATTCAATATATTTATTAATTTATATGTATTAACACATGTATAGCTTGAATTTAACTAGCATGTACTTATATGTATTGTTATAAGTTATAAGTATTCTTATTATTATTTTATCTTTCAATTCTCGAGCTCAACTCTTTTGCTACTACCTACTTACATTCCACTATATTACCGAATCTCAAACATCCAAAGGTTGACTGTAAGAAATCTCTGTAAGGGATAAGTCCGCCTTTGCACCTTATGCAAATTTTCTAATGTACTTGTTACTGTTTAATGTTTACTGGAGCAATAAAGCATTTTCTATCTATCTATCTATCTTAAAGATGCGGAGCTTTGATTGAATTGAGTTTGGTGGTTTCAACAGTATGTGGGGATGGGAAGAGGAGAGTTTAATGAGTTAGATGTGAATCTACATGACATTCGGTGTTTACAAATGGCACGACCTTGAGCGAATGAACCACAGTGCCACGAGATAATTTTAATGTTACAATATTACAAGAGGAAGTAGGACGGCATGTCTGTTGTTGAGAGCGAAATTACATGTTGCTCTACGTCGTCCGAACATGTCTGAACACGTGTGTCGTTGGTGCGAGACTGACTTCAGGTAGGCCAAGTGTCCTGGTTTTAAAGTGCCACTTGCGGAGCTCGGATAACACATCTACATATTTTTAACACACACTATCATTGTAGGCGTTGATATAAAGAATGTTCTTTTAAATACAACTGCCTGAGAATGCCAATTGCAGGCACACGATGTAACGCGAACGATGACACCGAGCGAGACACACAAGTTGCTTAAGAGCTTGGCTAATTTAGCGATGTGAAGTTATGTAGTTAGTTGGCGTCACAGAAAGATATTCTATCACTAAGTTTTGCCCGCGGCTTCGGTCGCGAGCAAATCGAATTTAAAGGCAAATCAGAAATCAATACTAATAATAAATCTGTAAGGGATAGTCATGGAGTAAGTTACTTTGTTTCATGAGATACTGCGTTTGTATACTCTATATGTATGATACTAAAAATAATTGACGATTTTTAGAAATCTTTTCTGTATGTATGGTCCTCCATAACTCATAAACCGATCATCCGAATTCGATTAAACTTACGTGACACAGGATAGGCTGTATAATAATAAAATTTAGTTCCGGCTACGCTAAGATCTTACAAACCTAATTGTTCCGCGCGCCGAAATAAAGGTAACGCAGGAACGCAGCTCGGCCTTCTTTCTTAATTACTTGCTTACTTTCTTCTTTTTAAATACGAATTTCACGCGAGCGAAGCCGCGGGCAAGGCTAGTATGATAATAAACGATCGCCTCTCTTATATTCTATCTCTCCCGTTCATACTATACGTTCTTTTATACTGCGCAGCCCTAAGGCTATTTAGCGTGATGGTATATAGCCTATAGTGAGCCTCAAGAAATACTCTTTCCATTGGTGCAAACCGCAAAATCTGTTCAGTGGTTCCGGAGTTTACCTCAAACATACATATTGCAGAAAGAAGTAGAGTAGAGATAGAGATGATTCGCTGTCTTCGCGTCGAACTTTTGATCTCAATTTTTGAATTTCGAATCCGGTCGACGAGCACCATGAGTCTTCTTGATTGAAACATTTACGTGCGTGCCTCATGCTACACCGTTCAGAACCGGTGTAATACTATAGGTTCCTTCCTCCTTCCTCCTCAAATTGTAGAGCCACGTGAGTTGATACCACCGTACTTAACGAAAGATGGCCGAGTAGTAGCCTCGGCTAATTCTCCTCTATAGTCCAGTATAGCCAGCAACACGCAAAAGGCAAGACTCCGATGTGTCGCCTTCTCGATGGTGATATTGGGCGGTCGGTGCGTGGTCTGGTGTTTCCCTTCATTTCATGTCGGCTACACTGAACTGGACGGAAAACAAGCCCTCTGCTCACATTTCACCGTGCCAATCTTGTAAGTAACTTAGTTAACTAGACCTAAAGTGATTGGGCCTCTTTTCCTAATCGCGTTATAGGCAAACGCCTGTAGCTTCAGATACTCGTTCAAGTGTAATATTATCTAAGTGATGTAACTGTTGAAGAGATTACGTCTGAAGCGTATTGAATATTCCAGTAAGTACTTACATTGTGACGATTGCAAGACCCTGCATTTGACCGATACGACCGCGACAGTTCAAGTACCAAGGGAGGGGGATAGGGGGAAGGTTTAACTCGCCCCGCCCTATACACCGGGGTTATACTCGCCCACGCACTACTCTTTACTTCATTTATTATTAATGCACGTATAATCAATGTCCAATTTGATTTAGCCTAATACTTGTGTACCTACGCAAGAAGAAAACATTTTGTTGGTAAAAAGGCCAAAAGCTACAGCTAATTCCGGTGTCTCGCAGTTTAAGTTATAGGTATACTTACCCTTATACATATTATATTATAGTAGGTACCTGGGCGGCCAAACTTCGCTCGGCGTCTACACCTATCTAGATAAGCTTGAAAAACATTATCTAAATACAAAATTTCATCCAAACAGTTAGAGCCATTTCCAAGAAACTAATTATATATTTAGGTACAATATATACTTACATACAAGTTTAGCTCACTTAATATGATGTTGATTATATATGTAGGTAATATATGAATGCAGATATTCCATTAGGGAGTCTCAGTACAAACAAATTAGTGTAGGAATGTACGTACTTAAATATAGTAGTATGGGGCTGATATTAACAAAATCATTGTTAAAAGCCCTAAAAATATATATATTTTTTTTAATATACGAGGCAATCCGCGGACTCACCAAACTAGTCAATATTGACCACCGGGTGGCTAAGTTCAAGTGGCAGTGGACTGGGCTCGTCAACCGATGAGACGACGACCGTTGATGTAACCGTCCCTTACACTGGCGGCCGTGAGCAGGGAAACGGAGTGTGGGAAGACCATCCGCCAGGTGGGACGACGACGTCAAGTACGTCGACGGAAAGCAGTAGTTTGGTACCGCGCTGAGGGCCCGATAGCCTGGAAGAAAATTGGCGAGGCGTATGTCCATCAGTGACCACATTCGCGCTCACTGACTGACTGACAAAATTATTTTTTTCTCGAAATTTTAAAAGCCGTAAGATGACGTATCTAACTAAACACACACAGCAGTAGAAAGTTAAGTTCACAGTTTAGTATAGTCTCGTCCCGAATTTAAAAAAAAATCCAAATTATGTAAGTAATGACTTCACAGAAATTTTCACAATAACGAAAGTAGGAAAACGCGTCCAGAAATACAAACATTGTACAGTACGCACTTAATTTGTTTCGTTTCGGAGTTTTGCTACCTGTTCGGAGAATAAATGAGCATAACATAAATGAGCAAAAGGAAAAGAAATTTTCTAAAATACCGAAGTATATCTCACCGACAGCCGTTTTCGTGCGCACGTTCCTGGAGTATCCCATGGGATGCAGGATCGCCCAGTAGCGGTCCACGGACACGGCGACCAAGCAGAAGATGCTGATGGTGCACAGCACGACCAGCAGAGACACGGTGAACAGGCACGCGTGCAGATTCCTCGGCAGCCCCACCGACGCGAGAATCGCGAACGGAATTCCCAGTAGACCGACCAGCAAGTCCGCCACTGCCAGCGACACTATGTAGTAGTTCGTGCGTCTTCGGAGCCTCTTCTCCCGCTGGAAGACCGCAATGACCATCGAGTTGCCGACGACAGCCACAACGGCCACGATAATCTCCAGGATCGTGTAGGTCAGCTGGAGTTCCATCGGAGCGATAATCTCCGAAAGATTAGCCCGCTCGCTCGCTTGCAGGAGGTGCGTTATGTTAAACATGACCACAGTTGCATTCACGTCACTCACTTATTAATTATCCATCCTTTGAATCTAATACGCCCTCGCATCCAGGCAACAGAGACCTACATAAGGCGGTTTACACTTCCTCGCATTCCATCGTTATTGGATCTTCAGAACAACTCAATCGATCATGTTTCTCCCACAAATGTCCCAGGTCAATTTTGGACACTAGGCCACTTAATCACACGATCGGACACTCGAGTTCGATTACATATGACCACTTCACAAATTCGGAAAATTTTAAATAAATGTATGTACCTATATCAGAATCGTTTTTAAAACTAACAATGTAGGTATGTGCACGTATGATTTCAGTCACATTATGAGCTCTACCACTTTAGATTCCACACCTAGAAGAAGTTCACAAAACAATTCCGGGCCACTTCACGAGACCATTATTACTGCACATTTGTTTACGCAACTTCTGTTTGCTAGATTAGTGAGCAATTATAGGTGAATCGCCAAGCAATTAACACCTAGGAGCGCTCGTGTGCGGAGCGCAACGTTTGCCGGTAGTGCCACTGCTCAACGCGTCGCGCCGGGTGAGGAGCGCGCGAACCCGACAGCTTTCCCGTCACGAGTGGCGGGAAACGCGGGCGCCGCCACCGGCGGCTGGCGTCGCGGCGCTGAGAGGGACGCGCTCGGTCTGAAAATAATCACTTGTTGGAATGGGGAGTCCGATGATAAGCCGCGCGCGGTGAGTCGTGACAAGGCTCGGCGGTACTTTTATTGCACGGACGCGAAAATGAGGCAGGCGCGCGGTTGGCGCTCGTAGCCGACACCGGCCGCGCTGGCGGGCACAAGATTAGGCGGAGAAGTTTAGCCAATAAACACGACCTCAATGTAAGATGGTTTTTATTAAGAAAAAATGTGGAGGCGTTACGGAACAGAAGAAGAAACAGAGAACCACGAACACAGTTTAAATGTAATTTTGGTACACTTTCCTGAGGTGTAGTGGAGACGCGAAAATTTTCCAGAATAAAATATCTTCCGTCTATCGAAAGTACTTATATACCTTACCACACACGAAGTATCTATACTTACTACACACGACAGGTTGAAAACACACGCGATGTCAGCCAATAACGCCTTGATGAACTAGGTGCAGTGTCAGTGCTTTCCTTTGGATGTGCCGGCCGGCTAAACTCGAGGCTACACTGAACGGGACGAAAAGCATAGCCGCTTCGAGCAACCTTCCATTCGGTGCGATCAAACCTATATCAACCTGAGCGGGTAACCTACCTGGTTACCTTACCACCCAGTAAGGTAAGAAGGGAAAAGATCTACAGTTTTACGACATAGAATCCGACCCACGGTCACCCTCAACATTCGAACGGACGGGAGGTCGATCGATCGCACCACGGAGCTACGAAGGTTGACAAGGCTCCGGATATTTTGTAACTACTCGAAGATTGGAAATATCGTGTGCGGCAACTGAAGACATGTACGAGGACATGTACGAGTATTATAAAACGGCGGGTGGCTGAGTGGTTTGGGCATCGGCTTCCCATGCGAGAGGTCCGAGGTTCGAATCCGGTCGGCGTGTACCTACCAATGAGTTTTTTCTGACGAAAAAAATTACGTGCATACCTACACCTGCTGCTTCACCGTTCGGAACCGGTGTAAAACTGTAGGTCCCTTCCCTTGCACCTTACTAGGTGGTAGGCACAAATTGTAACCGACTGGGTTGATACCACCGTACTGGATGTAAGATCGCCGCATAGTAGCCTCAGCTGTGTTCTCCTCTAGTCCAGTATAGCCAGCAGTCCAGGGAAGTCTCCAGTATGGTACCTACCTTATCGGAGGTGATATTGGCTGGTCGGAGCATGCGCTTTGGCCCCTCCGACACAGCCACCCGGATTACCTACATAAAAAAAATATTACCTACTTTGCAGGCTTCCTTACCAAAGTAAAAAAAATCCCGATTTTTAAAAAGTCAAAAATAATTTCCGTTCACTTAATTAAAGGAGTCAGGGGACCGCTGAGTAAATACCCGCGCAGCTCTGAGTTTGCGGTCCCCCGACTCCTTTAAGTAAGTAAACGAAAATTATTTTTTACTTTTTAAGGGTCGGGGTTTTTTAAATTTGAAATTAAACTTTTATTCCTAGCTTTAAAAAAAAAACTGCATCCAAATCGGTCCATCCGTTTGGGAGCTACGATGCTACAACAGCAGACACACCCATACACACACACGTTAAACTTAAAACTTAGAAGCTTGTTAAGTTGTTGTTATAATACAAGTATACATTTATTTATTTATACATCTGTTTATTTGTGCGGATGAATAATTTGAGTAGGTATACATATTATATACTGGTTTACTAACACGTCAAAGTATTTTTCTTTTTTCTTTCTGAATAATATTTGTATCAATCTTTAAAGTACCTAACACCTATACCACACCAAACAGAACGAAGAATAGGCAATACGGATGAAAGTCTAGTGCCTTCTTCGAGCATAGTTACTTACACATCATTTTTAAAATTCTAGTAAATTACGTAGATAAGATAAACAAGTGTATAAACACCTATATTATGTAATTTGTTAAAATTTTCAATAAAATATTTGGAATTTGGAATTTGGAATTTGTTTATCTTTTTAACACGTCTCCGTTTGCTGTCGGGGATTAAAATGATAAACATGCTTAGAATTATTTCTTTACAATCGAGAAATTACACCTCTAAGTTAGCTCTATTTAAAATACGGTCTTCCCTAATATAGCTGGCAAAATTTGACATCTGACTTTTTGCGTTCCATACTTCAACCTCTACTTTTTGTGTACACATTGTTTATGTATTCATTAGGTTTTTTCTCTGTCGTTCCATATAAATTAGACACGTACGTATCTTGAATAATGACGATAAGATAAGAAGGTTAAAGTTCATTCGTTCGTTCGTTCTCTTTCTTTTTTCTCAATGTTCCTTGATTCATTGCTTTGCTTGCTTGCGTACAGTCACCAGTGCCAACCAAAATGTACTCTGTGGAACGAACCAAGAAATAAATCAAACAAAAAAACAAACGTCGATTTCGATTTTCGTCTCGTTTCTATCGCAGTGAGTAACAATTTAAAGATTGCCTTTTTACGACTATGACAGCCTCGTGGTGACTATTATACTCTTCAAAGATTCTCTATCTCTATTCTCTCACATAAAGAGATGCCTTTAGGAAACCAACTAATGTTTTAGAGTAGGTAACAATAGTTCAAGATCTTGGGCTTTTGGCATAACACTATTGGCATTCCATTGAATTCCAATCCAAAACGAATTTCGTAGTTTGTTCTTCATTGCATCAGTCCTAAGAGCCATTGAAAGCCCGAAAAACCCGAACCACTTCTCTGAATTGCTCTGACTTTGGGTCTGTTAAAGACTCAGACATTTTGAGTTTTCATTAGTGCATTGAGTTTCATTTATATTTTGTCAATAAAAGTTACAACTCCTACAGAATGAAAATGTATGTGCATTTTGTGTAGTAACGACGGGGTCAGCAGAATGGCTCTAAACAAGCTGGTGGGCGGGGACTGCGGCGGCAACAACACACTCGTGCAGCTCTCGTCCATCGTTGGTCGGGACGCGTCCGCGGGGCACGCCTCCACGTCGCAGGCCGACCGATTCGTCAGCGAGTTTCTCGCTCAGAACTCGCAACAACCGCAGACGTTCAACATGAGCGCTCTCCTCGGCAGCGTGAGGGAGATCGACAACGCGCAAGCGCAGAAACCTCGCTCGGCTCAATTTTTTCCTCAACAAACCAAGTCGTTCATGCCGGCTCTTCCGCCCGGCGCCTACGAGCCCTTTTTTCAACATCCAATGATGTATCATCCGTCGCATCGGCCCCCCTCGAATGTTCAGATTCAGTACGTCAACGACAGCGAGCTGATGGGGCGCGTGAGCGGGCAGGATGAGTTGAGAGCGAAAGCGCAAGAAGTCGTGAACGCGGTGAAGGACGACGACGAATTCTCGTACAACCAGTTTATGAACTTTATGAAGAATATCAGCTCCGGTGGTGTCGATTTCACCGTTCCAACCGAACAGGAGCAGACCAGGAAGGTATGCCATGTGTTCATCAAAAAAAAATTTTTATGGAAACTGACGGTTGGCTACCTTATGTGATGTCAGCCCATAACACCACCGGTGCCATGCCAATGCTTCCCTTCATTTCATGTCGGCTACACTGAACTGGACGGAAAACACGACTATTTACATAGCCGTTTCGACCGACATTTCATTCAGTGCGGTGGTATCAACCCGGCCGGGATGAACCCTACCACCTAGTAAGGTAAGAAGGGGAGGGACCTACAGTTTTATGTGGAATCCGAACCACTGTCAGCCTTCAACGGTCGAGCGGTCACCCATCCAACTACTCACCGCGCCCAGGTGTGCTTAACAACAGTCGACCGACCGCACCACTGAGCTACCGAGGCTGACAAAGTGAACTGACAAAAAAAACATGTACCTACTATTCAAGGTTTTGCCCATCTAAAGTTCGATCATGCCCAGTATTCTTAACATCGAGGGTTGAACACCCCCACCACCGAGCTACTGAAAAAAACATGCCTTTTTTTTCTTCATTTTAACAAAGGTATTGACTATAGCCCTCATAGCTAATCAGCTTATAATGTTCATTGTTTATCAGTCAACATCATTAGCCATCAGTCTACCACAACTTGTTGACCAACATTTGCGGCTGATCTAAGAATGAAGCATATTTGAAAAATTCAGTATAATTAAACTTTATCATTTTTCTATTGTTTAGATAAGTCAAGAGGAGATGCTGCACCAGATGGAGGAGAAGTACCGCGACGAGTGGGAGCGGCTCAGCGACGTGCCCGCCGGCTGGCAGGACGAGCAGGCCTACGGCATCCCCAAGGATTACTCCTTCGCCGACGGCAACGTCATGCTCGAAAATAAAAACGCTCTAGAAATCGGCAAGGAAAAGCTCAAAATGGGTGATGTCCCCGGCGCAGTCCTCTGCTTCGAAGCGGCCGTCAAACAACAACCAGAATTGGCGGAGGCCTGGTTCCTGCTCGGTACGACGCAGGCGGAAAACGAGCAAGATCCTCTCGCGATCGCCGCACTCAGAAAGACTCTGGAACTCGACCCGCGTCGCTCCGAAGCGTACATGACTCTAGCCGCCGCGTACACGAATGAAAACCTAGCGAAACTAGCGTTCCTTTCGCTGCACGACTGGCTGCGCGCCACTCCCCAGTACGCCGATCTGATGCCGTGCGACGTCGACCCGCACAAGATGGATAACAAACAGCTGGAGTCGCATATCAAGTCACTTTACATTCAGGCCGCGCAGCTTAACCCCGCAGTCGATCCTGACGTACAGAACGCTCTCGGAGTGCTGTTCAACATCACACAGGAGTACGACAAAGCGGTTGATTGCTTCCGAACGGCCCTCATGGTCGACAGTGTCAATTCCAAATTGTGGAACCGGCTAGGAGCCACTCTCGCCAACAGTGAGCGGTCAGAGGAAGCAGTCGATGCCTATCACGAAGCTCTCAACTTGGAGCCGGGGTTCATACGAGCGAGATACAACGTGGGAATCACTTGCATGAACCTAGGTGCGTATCACCAAGCGGCAGAACACTTCCTCGTCGCTCTCAATCAGCAGGATAAAGCGAGAGGGATCCATCCCGAGGCCAACGCGACCGACAGCAGCTCCAGCACAATCTGGTCCACCCTGAGGATGGTGTGTGCGTTCATGGGAGAGCAAGGTCTCACCGCGTTCGTGGACGACCGCAATTTGACAGAATTGAATCGGTTCTTTGAAATACAGTAGAATGCCCATGTCTATCTAATCTATATAATATTATCTATTATGTTTATTGAGCATTCCAACTAAAAGCAAAATTCTAACTATGTTTCCATGCCAGCATTTGTAGCTGACACCTAATATTTTGATTTATCTATAAAACTACGATCACACACACACAGCGACAGCCGACAGATAAGTGCCGTACAGCGACAGCAACACATTTTTATTGACTTCGTATGGGAGCTCGTATGCGACGCCGCGACAGGTGTCGACAGTTCACAGTCGCTGTTGGTGTGTGCAGAATCATACCAGTAGTTTGGACTTTGGACCATTAGCAGAAAAAACAAATCTTCAGCAGACTGCGTACCATGCGTACTGCGTACATGTAATCATTAAATTTTTTTATTAAATATTGGCTTGGATGCTGGGTCCTTCTGCCATTCTATGTAATAAAATGGTCCAAAATTGCCAGATAGGAAATGTCTTTTGCAAGTAGAATAGTATGGGTTAATAAAAAAACAGGATTTTTGTATATTATTGTATATTTTTATACAGTGTAATGTGTGTAATGTTGGTTAAGGTTATCTCTGTTTTTCTTACGAATACTCAATTTGTAAATACTGTAAATAAAAACTGTATAAACAAATGTTTAAAACAAATGGGCAGCTAGATAAAGGCTTATCTTAAAAATATTTAATTTTCTTATTGTAAACAATCTCCAAGTTTAAATGCGTTGCAATGAGGTTGATTACTGTAGTACAAGTTTAGCGTTATTAGATTTTTATACTTTTGACAAATATAAATCGGGATTTTAGAGTTGCGTTTCATTTGGTGTCCCATGTGAAAAACTGCAGTCTTCATCTGTCAATGGGCAACCCTGAGGGTGTTTGCTTTGAAACCAGCAAGCCTTTTTCTTCACGCTAAAGCAACGAGATTTCGATTTTCTTTTTTTCTGTATTTCAGTAACTTGACTCACTGTCTGTGGGTATCGGAGCTCAACTTTTCCAGACTCTACTTTAAATATGTGATGATTGTTTTTTAGCAAAGTCTGCAGCCCTCCACACTCTGATTTTAATGCTTTTAGCATGAATCCAGGCACGAGATTCACTATTTCATTAAACTCAACAATGCTTCCCTTACTCCATGCTTCGTCTTTCTTGCAATCTTTAATCAGATATCTGCTTATAATGTCCACAATAAAATCTATAATTGATTTGTCTACTTGTGTACAATTTCTGACTCTCTCCGTAGCCTCTCTCGGTTTGAAGTCAGAGATCCATTCGTCTCCTTTGTTCCCCTCTGCGATAAAATTGTGAATAGTGCTGCAGAA
This sequence comes from Nematopogon swammerdamellus, assembly GCA_946902875.1. Lineage (NCBI taxonomy): Eukaryota > Metazoa > Arthropoda > Insecta > Lepidoptera > Adelidae > Nematopogon > Nematopogon swammerdamellus. Next base: position 29,669,722 of record OX336335.1, read on the forward strand.
GTTGTTGAACTTATCTTCAGCGTAGGTTCTGTCGGTACCGATGAAGCATATCCTCTTGGTGCTGGGAATTTTGAGTCGATCGACAGACGTTTTGAAACCGCAACTTTCACACAGTCTGCGTACGTACTCCAAGTACTCAGTGTACTGGCTCTTGGAGGAGTCCTTCCTCTGATACTTGGAGCCGTTGAAGTTGTAGCAGCAACAGGGCAGGAGGAAAAAATTGCACTTGTAGGAGCTACGGGCCGCGATGACGGGGATCCAGGGTGTGAGCTCGTCGGAGTGGTTGCCGATTATCCAGTCTGTGTTGGGAAATAGGTGCACGTCTGACGGTGATATTGTTTGCTCCTGAAAACGTTTAAAATAGATTAAAACACGAAAAAATTACTTTTAAATCAACATTTTCATGTAAATGGCGTACACTGTCTGCCGTGGACAGGAAAACAGAGATGATAACACATACGCCTGTGGAAAGCAGTGATTCCGTACAGCTGAAGGCCGGCAGCAATTGGAATTGGAGATGCGTTGTCCAGCAGTGGACATGTAAATGAAGGCAGTGCTGCTGCAATGCTGAGAATATAGCTACTACACGATAAAAGTAGTGGATATTGGACACCGGGTGACTAAGCTGAAACGGCAGTGGGCTGGGTACACCAGACGACGACCGTTGGAGTAAACGGATTCTACACTGGTGGCCACATCGAGTGTGGGAAAACCACCCGACAGGCGGGACGACGACACATCAACATTGATTGACTGAAATATAAATGAAGCTGTCTCAGTTGTCCAAGAGATTAGTCAGTCAGCGTGTAAGCGTCCACTGCTGGGCATACGCCTCTCCAATTTTCCTCCGGTCTTCCCGGCCTTCAGCGGTATGGAACCACTGCTTTCCGCCAACGTACCTGATGTCGTCGTCCCACCTGGCGGATATACCATCTGACATAGAATGCGTGTTATATCTGCGGATATAGAAGAGGGTGAGTATGGTGTACACACACAATCACAAAACTAGATTCGCAAACCAAGTAACAGTTCCGGTTACAAGGACTAGTTTTGCACAGCGCTTTGCATGGTATCTGAGTCCATTCATTTATAAAAGAGCTGATAAGTATTCCAACATAAGGAAAATGACATGTTATAACTGTATAATACAATTGTATAACTGGCTTATTAGAATAATTATGAAGGTACTGAACAACAAACTGTTTTAGCCTAAGTTAAATACACAATGGACGTAATTACATAAAACTGAATATAAACTCACAGTACACAACACACTACACTATACTACTACACCACATCACACCACAACACACAATATACATCCCACGTTTAGGCTAATACATAATTTATACAAATATACCCAAGTAAATAAAATTACACTTACTGAATACGTTTACGTTACAGCTATGAAGCTAGTTTAGGGGAGAAGGATCGCAAAATGAATGGATACCTAAGTATATACACGGTGTTGCAGTTGCCCCCGTAATATTTTTAACTGACATAAGGGGGTTATTCTATATGTGAAACTAAACAACATCTGAAAAAAAAAAAATTTTTAAACAAAAAAAAAATATTTTTTCCATACAAATTTAAATTACCTATATTCTCAAAATGTATGGAGAAAAAAAATGTTTTTTTCTTCAAATAAAAAAGTCGTAGAACAAAAGTTGTTCTATTTCACGTACAGAATCACACCCTTTCGGGTTTTACGGTTGGGGTTGCAACACCGTGTATAATTAATAACATTTCATTTCATATTCATACAAACCTGGAGAACTACATTGGCCGGGTAGACGTCCCATATTTGTCTCTTCCTCACATCGATCCCGCGTCCATTGTGACCTTCGCCGGCCAGGATGTACACCAACAGTCCATTGCCACAGCCCAGGTCCACAAAGGACTGCATACGGTCGACATTCAGGCGTTCTCTTTCAGACTGCCAGAGGACCAGCAGGTACGAAGCTATAGCCACATCCTCGTAAACGAACTTTTGAGGATCCGTGCTTTCTGACCAGCTCTAGAAGCAGACCAGAATTTAAAGGTTAATCGCCTGCAGTCTCGTCCCGCCTGCAGCCTGCCCTCGTCTATACGTCTATCGAGGAGCGAAGACCACCTTTATTGGGTTCCGTATCCATCGTACGGGACCCTATTACTAAGCCTACGTTTTTTTATGGAAACTGACACGGTTGGCTACATCACCTACAACATCCGTGATGTCAGCCCATAACACCGGGTGAATTAGGTGCCATGTCAATGCTTCCCTTCATTTCACCTAATAGATAAATTATTTCTTTATTTACACATTTACATATTTACATTAATTTTACATATTAGATACAGAGTATAAAAATACAATATATACCTAAAATGTATATAAAAAATAAACGGAGTTTCCATAACCGGCGGTGGGTTGAACCCAGGCTACCGATGGTTGGTTCCCGAAGAGAAAAACCTCCGGACTATGTGTTGAGTAGGGCTGCCTTCTGGATCTGGCCCTTGACCCAACCACTCAGCGAGAGCACAACACCGACCACCACGTTTAGCAATGTATTAATGGACAAGATAACTATCAAGCAGCAAGTAAGGGGAAGACCCACCTGCTGCATGACCTATCCTGTCGCCCTTTAGCACGGCAACTTGTCCTTATCCCTTAGTCGTCTTTTACAACATGCACGGGGAGAGATGCAGTGGGACAATTCTTTTTAAGCATCAACCCCACATGGTTGGTACCACGGAGGAAATAGGAGAACACATTTTGTCCAGAGGAATATATACTTACTTTGACCATTTCCTTGCCATACTTCATTTTTAGCTCATTATACTTGGCATAGTAAATCTCATTGTGGATCAAATTCAGAGAACCGGAACAGATTTCATTACTTTTTTCATATGTTTCGGTTTCCCTCCCCCACTTCACGATCTGAGGCAAAACTGTCTCTTGTAACCATCGGAGGCTTTTCACATTTGAGTTTTCTGAAATTAAGTACATATAGATACATTACACAGTGCACTTAAAGATTCTTTAATGATATATTACCCAGTTTCCCAGTGGGGTAGGCAGAGACAACGAATCTCCACGTGCCACGATCCTGACACACCTCTGCCGCCTCTTCCACTCTCGATAGCGCGACACACGTCATCGTGTTCACCTACAAGTAGGTGTCTAACGATGACATGATTCTGTGATGCACGGGGATTACGAATGCCATGCCGGCCTGACAGGAACCTCATATTTTTTTATGGATAACGCGACTTGTGGCCTTTTCACGCCCCTTACCCCAGGCTGTACTTGGGAGGAAATAGATGGGTAGGGAGTGCGTTCCATATTTTCCCGGTTCTGTGAATAAAAGACCAACAGAACCGGTTGATGCGTTGATCCGATCGGTGGTAGGTCGATTGAGTAGGGGTTGAATTGAATTTAACCTTGGACAAATAAGGCGCTTTCATGATATACGCACTTACCATTTATTGCTTTCAGCACAACCATGCCATTACTAAAATGAAAACTATATGGGAAACCAGGACTCAAATTATGTTTTTGTGTGTTGGAAATGTCAACGAAGAATGCTAAATTTTCTAAATAATGTGCGGCGACAAATTGATAAATGCCCCTGCATTCCGTTGCGAGTTTTGGTAACATTTTTACAATATAAATCTCTATTATCTCTTCATCTTCTTTTGAAGGTTGCAGATTCATATTATCAAAAATATAGTTGAGAACTTTCTGTTCGTCGTTCACGTCATTTTCAGTCAAGGCGTCGAGGCACTGGTAGTACTTGTACGGATCCCATGGAGCTTTCTGAGAAGTTTTGAACGTATGCAGTAGAGTAGTTCCCCACAAACGTCGATTTACTACGTGAGGCTTTTTTATCCACACGTCCACCGCCGCCCAGAAATCCCTGCTGGATATTTCAGCCGGTAGACTGCACGTCCAAGTTGCAGAAGACATTTCAAACACAATTAATGAATGAAAGAAGAAACGAAATTATTGCAAAGGAAGGACGAGAGGAAGCGATTGATTGTAGTGCGTGGCGGGACGTTTTGCAAAGAATATTTTGATTTGATTTGACACTGACAGACAACTCACAACACAATGTCAACGTCAAATATGACAGTACTTGGAAATTTCAATACATGATTTCACGTATCCGTACTTTTTCTACTAGGAATGAGCGAAAGGAAGACTACTGTGATTTGGGGTGCAGCAGTTCGTTTCGTAGTACCTAACACCACAGAATAGAAAAGAGTGTAACACGGGCAAAAATAATTTCCCGTTTTACTACTGGTAAGTAAGACTGGTAGATATGTATAACACGGGTAACGAACGAAGGGCAAATTCGGTTAGGTACCTCCTACTGTTACTTATATATTATGTGAAGTATCTATATCTATATGGAGCGGCACGGAATGATATGGAGTGATTGAATAAACCAATATATATTATATTGGCTTCCCAATTAAATACAATATTATTTAAAAAAATGAAATATCGATTAGGAATTATTCAATAAATATAAGGCATAATTAATAAACCTAATAAAGTTCTTATTTTTTTTATTTTTTTTATGGAAACTGACACGGTTGGCTACATCACCTACAACGTCCGTGATGTCAGCCCATAACACCGGGTGAACTAGGTGCCATGTCAGTGCTTCCCCCTTTGATCGTGCCGGCTACACTGAACTGGTCGGAATACACAAACTATATTTACATAGCCGTTTAGACCGACGTTTCATTCAGCGCGGTGGTACCAACCCGGGCGGGTTAAACCCTACCACCAAGTAAGATTAGGAGGGAAGGGACCTACAGTTTTACGAGGAATCCGAACCTCGGTCAGCCTCCAACGGTCAGCGGTCACCCATCCAAGAACTGACCGCACCCAGCATTGCTTAACATTCAATAGCGACAGTTGACTGTCTGCACCACTGAGCTATCGAGGCTGACAACTTATTATCTTATTATATGCTTACACCCCTTGGCTTCCATGCCATTGTAAACTCAAATATTTCGTAAAGTAATAAAGTGAGATCAATACCTTTATCTTTGAACCAATGAAATTCTCCACCAAACGGTATACAACAAGTGCAGATTCTTTGGTAGCTCAGTGAACTGTTGTTAAGCAACGCGCTGAGCGCGGTCGGTACTTGGATGGGTGACCGTTCGACCGTTGGAAGCTGACCGTGGTTCGGATTCCACGTTATACTGTAGGTCCCTTCCCTTCTTACCTTCTAGGTGGTAGGGTTTATCCCGGCCGGATTGGTACCACCGCATTGAACGAAACGTCGTCGGTCGAAACGGCTAGATGTAAATAGTCAGTGTTTTCCGTCCAATTCAGTGTAGCCGACATGAAATGAAGGGAAGCACTGACATGGCACCTAGTTCACCCGGTGTTGATATCACGGATGTTGTAGGTGATGTAGCCAACCATAAAAATAAAAGCCAGCCATAAAAAAAAATTAAAAAAAAGCACAGATGGATTTTTTTAACTCCAGGAAACGACCGTTTTTATCCGTACAGCCAGTCCTCATTCTTTCATTCATTCTTGGGGGCCGGCCGGCCCTCCCGGAAGTCAACAGATGTATTACAGCTTAAAGCAGTTTGAGGGCCGCCGCCGCCACCGGCCGGCCCTTCCGGAGGTTATGCCCAACCCCGACGAAAAAAGAGAGGTGTTATACAGGATGTTCGGCACATCGACCGACAAATTTTGTTTGTAGGTAAGTGGGGTAATTTGCATCGATTTGACCTATGATACCTTTTATCAGGTGTGTGTCACGTGGTATCAAGATACAATATTTTTTCTTTATTTTTGAAAATTACCAAAATCCCAGCTGTAAACCCTTGTAACTTTTTTGTTTATGATTGTATCAGCACAAAATATAGTTTATTGAATTTTACGATGCATCCTTGTTCCAGAAAAAAATATTATGTGATTAAGTATTATCTTACCATTTAATCAGGTATTAACCATGAAAAGGTTTTATGACCTCCCAAAGTCCCGAGAACGGGTAAAAGTGTGACAGAATCTTAATTTCTTAATTCATTAAAAAAAAACTGACAGCAATTGAGTGCTAAGTGTGTTAAAAAGTTCGCTAGTTTACGCCCTTTCCAACGGCCCTACCAGCGAAGTCGCTCTACAGTCTCTTCTAGAATCTAGGGCTCCCAAGATCGAAGCTAAGCTCATATATGGAGAGAGCTTCGAAAACGTCACTGGAAGCATCCTACAGAATATGGATAGGTAGAGAGAGGGAGGTCGAGAGCGGGACTGGTGGTTTCCCCGCGTCCTAGTCAACGCAGACTAGCTGACGAGGGCTTGATGTGAGCCGAAACGTGAAGCATGCGCGGGAAATTTAGAGTGGCCACTCGCTAGTCCCGACCTCGATTAACACCCTCCTCTACTGCCGATGGGCCCGGATATGTTCGGTGAAGACATCGCAAGCTCAGGTCCACACCTTCAAAAGGAAAGGGCAAACCAGTAGCGGCTTCCAGAAGGCAGTGGCGGTTCCCCAGGTGAAGCAAGTGAAGCACCGCCTCACTTAATTATCTTGAAAGTAAAGAAAAAAAAAACATTTCAAAATATCAAGAAAGAAAACTTAAAAAAGTCAAGTATATCCGATCCGAACTGATCACAATATTAGCGCGGCGGCGGCGGCGCGGAGGAGGCGGAGGCGGCTGGTGCGACGCGCGCGACGAAATACGTTAAAGATGTGTTAGTGCATCAACACCACCAACACAGCACGCACACACACACAGACGTGACGTGTGACGTGTCACGTACGGCATGGCATATGGTGACTCACCCCGGTCCGGTGCGGCGACGAATCGCTTATTTTGATATCGCTTCACCAAGCGTAAAGACAACAGGTTGACCTTGGAGGCTTTGGATGTAGGGAGCAGCTGAGGCTCTGATAAATGGCGCCGGACGAGACATCTATATCCAATTAAAAGAATGCAGAGCGAGATGGGGCTATTCACGTTTTCTATAAGTCGGTTTGTTTTACCTCCGTGAAAATGATTATGTTATGATGGCGAAATTCGCACTAGTTACGGTAAGTTTCATAGCTCAATGGTATATGCTTCGCTTTTCAATCTAGTGACGTTGGTTCGAATCTCACTTTTGCGAATTCTTTTTTTTTTGTTTTTAGGGTTCCGTATCCGGTACGGGACCCTATTACTAAGCCTACGCCATCTGTCTGTCTGTCTGTCTGTCCGTCCGTCCGTCTGTCTTTTTTTTTATGTAATCCGGTATGGGTGGCTGAGCCGGAGGGGCCAAAGCGCATGCTCCGACCAGCCAATATCACCTCCGAGAAGGTAGGTGCCATACCGGAGACTTCCCTGGATTGCTGGCTATACTAGACTAGAGGAGAACACAGCCGAGGCTGCTATGCGGCAGCAGCAGGTGTAGGTATGCATACACGTAAATTTTTTCGTCAGAAAAAAACTCATTGTTACACGCCGACCGGATTCGAACCTCGCACCTCTCGCATTGCCCAATGCCAAACCACTCGGCCACCCGCCGCTTGTCTGTCCGTCCGCCTGTCTGAGGCCTGTATCTCTTGAACCGTAATTTGGTAGCCCGTTGAAATGTTCACAGAAAATGTGTTATTATGGCCGATATAACAAAAAATAATGAAAATAAGAAAAAGTAAAAAACTCACGGGGGTTCCCATAGATGGCGCGCGCGCATACACTTTTTGGTTTCAAAAAGTGTATGCGCGCGCGCCATCTACCAAATAGATGATGAATCATTTTCTAATCGTGACTAACTAATATGAAGTATTTCATAACACGCCATCTAGATGGCGTGGCGTGTTATGAAATTCATCTAGTGGCGCTAGCCGTGACATGGCGATACGGTACCCTCGGTGCGCGATTCGATAGTAGTTTTTGGTTAAGTATTGTTAGGGCCATAAAAATTAGGTTTAGGTTTTTCAATTTATCATAAAGTAATAGCAATGTAGGTGGATTTTTTAGTCGCCTCACTAAGATTTATAGGTCAAAGCCGCCACTGCCAGAAGGTCAACTTTGTGAAACCTGGAGCCAAAAAGATGCCCAAAGATAGGACTAAACCTTCTTAAATTTTGGGAGCAGCAACGGATTGGGAATTGTTGATGGACACACGTGAGAAGCATTACCAGATGCCTTCGGAAATCTGTACCACAGCATTAAGACCGGATATACTCATATTCTCAAAAGCGAAAACATGTAGTACTTGTTGAACTTACATTTTCATGGGAAAGCAACATACCGAAGGACCACAACATCAAACTTAACAAGTACTGCAACTTAGTAGACCGTATTGTGAGAAACAGATTCAAGACTGATCTCTTTGCTGTGGAAGTCGGAGCAAGAGGACTACCAGCAAAGTCGCTCTATAGGCTCTTCAAGAATCTAGGGCTGCCAAGATCGACGCTAAGCTCATACATGGAGAGAGCTTCGAAAACGTCACTGGAAGCATCCTACAGAATATGGATAGGTAGAGAGAGGGAGGTCGAGAGGGGGACTGGTGGTTTCCCTGCGTCCTAGTCAACGCAGACTAGCTGACGAGGGCTTGAAGCGAGCCGAAACGTGAAGCATGCGCGGGAAATTTAGAGTGGCCACTCGCTAGTCCCGGCCTCGATTAATACCCTCCTCTACTGCCGATGGGCCTGGATATGTTCGGTGAAGCCATCGCAAGCTTAGATCCACACCTTCCTGTCATACAAATAATTCAATATGTGATCAAAATTAGGCACAGAGACAGAACAGAACAACAACACGAGCACTTATCGGTGGTCGCTTCCCGTATTGAGAGCGTTTTCGGGAGCATTTTCAACATATGTACCGGTCGCGCGGGCACTCTTGCAAATTATCCCTAATTTTGTCGTTCTGTTCTGTCTCTGTGCCTAATTTTGACCACATAGTGAATTATTTGTATAACATGTTGTATACCGTTGGAAAGGGCGTAAACTAGCGAACTTTTTGAAAGAAAATGAAGCTATCAATTGCTGTTTATAAATAGTTTTTTTTTAATTAATTAAGAAATTAAGATTCTATCATATTTTTATTCGTTCTCGTGACTTTGGGAGGTCATAAGACCTTTTCATGGTATTAACTTCATCAAATAATTTTTTTTCTAGATCAAGGATACATCGTTAAATTCTATTAACGATGTATCGATTATTTCGTGCTGATAGAATCATAAACAAAAAAGTTACAAGGGTTTAAAGCTGGGATTTTAGTAATTTTCAAAAAAAATAAAAAAAATCGTATGTCGATATCACGTGACAGCTGACAAAAGGTATCATGGGTCAAAGCGTTGCAAATGACCACACTTACCTACAAAAAAAATTTGTCGGTCGATGTGCCGAACACCTCTATATAAGTTTAACGTGTATGGATGTGTGCGTCTCTATGTGGCATCGTAGCTCCCAAATGGATGGACCTATTTGGATGCTTTTTTTTAATTGGAAAGCTGGTTTAATCGGGTTCGTTGTTAGCTAGGTTTGTAATCAAATAATTTATTAATAAGATAATTTATTAATTTATATTTAAGTGGACTGATTTGCATGTGGTTTTTATTATTAAAAAAGCTTGAAATAAAAGGTGAATTAGAAATTTTAAAACCCCGAACCTTAAAAAGTCAAAAATAATTTCCGTTTACAGGAGTCGGGGGACTGCTAAGTAAATAAAATATAAAAACCTAGAGCTGCGCGGGACTTAACTTACCAGGTCCGACTCTTTAAGTAAACGGAAATTATTTTTGACTTTTTAAGGATGGGGGGTGTTTTAAATTTGTAATTTATCGTCATATTTAGTTACATTTAGGTGATTTATTCCGAAAAATTACTTTCAGTTCTCATGTAGTTGGCAATTGCAATTTCATTTTCACCAACAACTCTTGAGGTGGCAGCTAAATTCTGGTTACCCTGCAAAAGTATTGCAGATAACTTGGGTTGTCTGTTACCAGGAATATAATATATTGTCATAGACTACGAGTAAGCCTCAATAGCCGTCTCTACCTAAATGAATAATAATATATACCATTTTTTGCAGTTTCGAAAAAGGAATTCTTTTGGCGTGAGTGCACATATCCTGAGATTGAGGGGAACATTTTTGATGCAATGTTGCTGCGTTGCGTTTACGCACGAGACAATTTGAGCGTGGTACGAAGTTGCGAGTTAGGAAAGGAGGGATCGAAAAAAAAACGACGTACATGTTAAATTTTGAACAACGTTTATCACTTGTTCAATAAATACAGTCAACAGTAAGCATAATCTTAAACAATTTAATTTGGAAATGATAATTTCAACTTTACAATAAAACTGACAAAAGTAGGAAACAATGTAAAGTCGGGCGGTCTCCTGCGGGGCGACGCGCGCACGCGCGGTCGCACGCGAGCGCGCGTCGCTCCTCATTACGATGTTGTAATAGGAACCATTTCACGATGCGTTACTCATATATAAAAAGAAAGACAAAAACCTGATTACAGCCAGTAAACAGAACTATCGACTCCCCGCGGCCGTACGGTCGCAGGGAACGTAATAAAAAAAAATAGTTAACCTAAACGATAACTTATGTTAAAATTAACCACTAGAATTACGTCGAATATTTACAGATGATACAATTGTGCCGTCCGAGATGCGGGGCTTACGGAATTCCAATAGGATATACGGAGAGTTCGTGGTGGCGCGGCGAACACGCGACGCGGGGGTGGGGGTGGGGAGGAGGGGGTGTGGTGTATCAGTCTGTGTGGTGCGCGGCGCGGCGTCGGCGCGGCGGAGGCTAGGAGGAGGAGCCCGCGCCGAACATGGCCGCGGAGAAGGCGTGCGAGGGCGGCGGCGCCGAGTGCGGCGGGGGCGGCGCGGCGGGCGCGGGCGCGCCGCGCGGCTTCGGCACCGGCGGCTGCAGGTACTCGTGCCGCGCCAGCCCGAACACGTCGATGCGCTCCTCCTTGCGGTACGCCAGGCACGACCGGATGAAGCTCTGCGCACACACATTACTGTTATAGTCAACAAGTTGATATAAACAAGTTGCAACTGAACATGTTTGGAAACATTACAATTAACTGTCACTTGAGCCGTCACTCGGTGCTGTCCTTGATCAAATAAAGATCTAAATATGAGTTCTCACTACTAACTAGCGGGACGAATTATGGAGCGACACCAGAGCTGCGCTTCGTGCGCACGAAGCGCAGCTCTGAGCGACACTATGACTGCCCAGAGCTGGAAAGCGTGTTTGTGTTAAATTCAAACACTCACCTAAGAGGTCACAGCTTGAAACTCAATGTAACAAGCTTCTCAACCGAAGCAAGAAAACACTTCCTGACTAACAGAATCGTAAACAGCTGGAATAAACTGCCCAAGGAAGTTATTGAAGCGCCTTCAATAAACAAAGTCAAAAATAGGCTTGACAAGTATTTAAAAATCGAAGAAATATAACAAATAGCAACACCAGTGATCATCATAGACATGAACACATCAGCATATTAAGCTGCTAGTTCATTAACACTGCACTTTTATTTTTTCTCCGCGTATAGTCTTTGCGCTTGAGAATGCAGATGCAGTTTTGCAGCCGGTTATCCACTTAGTTGCTGCCGGACGGCGACTGACGCCGACAGAGAGTACGTACAACTATTCACAAAGTAAATACAGTTAAATTTGCAGTTTATGTGTCACGGACGACACAAGAGCACTTAGGACGTATAACAAAAAAAAACTACAATACAAAAACATAGCTATAGTACGGATAGAACAAATTGTGACAAGTTCGAGTGGAAACTAACTGCCATATGAATGAACAATAAAAAATACAAAACAATACTATGCCCATATTGTATGCAGTCTCACAAAAGTATTACGTCGAAAGCGCCGCCGAAAGCCCGGCCGGGTTTATACCACCGCACTGAGCGAAACGTCGGTCGAAACGGCTATGTAAATAGTTCGTGTTTTCGTGTCCAGTTCAGTGTAGCCGACATGAAGTAGCTGACATGGCACCTAGTTTACCCGGGCTATGGGTTGACATCACAGATGTTGCAGTTAATGTAGCCACATTAGTATCAACATTAGTGTGTATAATGTCAGTTTTGTATTTTAAAGAGGAATTAACGAATGCTGCCACGCGGTCTTCATGGAGAACGTAGGATGGCTTGGGTAGCTGGAAGCGGAGGGATTTTGCACGAAGATCCTCGATCAAGAGAGAGTGTTCAGGCTAAAGCCTGGTTGACACGATGCGAGTTCATGCACGAGAAATGCTTCACGAATGCATTTACGCACCGTGTAGACAGTTCTCGCAAGCTCGCAAACTGTTCGACGAACGCTTCGAGAAAACTCGGCATGCTCCTCGTGCGTGAAACCTCGCATCGTGTCAACGTACCTTAAGAGACACCCCTACAACTACAATACAACTTCATTACCTCACCAGGTCGTTGGGTTTAACACGTCCTGATTGGTATCACCGAAGCGGCTATGTGAATAGCTCCCGTTAACCATCCAGAGCAGCCGGAACGACCAAAAGTGAAGCTGCACTACACTGCACCTAGTTTACCCAGTTCGCCAATATCACGGGTGTAGTTGGTAGGTAGAACGTCACTGGAAGCATCCTACAGAATATGGATAGGTAGAGAGAGGGAGGTCGAGAGCGGGACTGGTGTTTCCCCGCGTCCTAGTCAACGCAGACTAGCTGAAGAGGGCTTGATGCGAACCGAAACGTGAAGCATGCGCGGGAAATTTAGAGTGGCCACTCGCTAGTCCCGATCTCGATTAACACTCTCCTCTACTGCCTATGGTCCCGGATATGTTCGGTGAAGCCATCGCAAGCTTAGTTCCACACCTTCTGTGGTAGAGTGATGCTGGGTGTTGTTACCTTGGCCTCGTTGCTGACGGTGGGTTTGTTGGCGAACTGCACCTCGGTCGCCTTGAGGATGGTGTTCTCCTCGAGGATGGTCGCCTGGCTCTGGTTGTGGCCGAAGGGCTTCTTGCCGTACAGGCACTGGTAGAAGATGACGCCGACGCTCCACACGTCCACCTTGCTGCTGATCTTTGGCGGGTTCTTGCCGACCACGAAGCACTCGGGCGGCAGGTACCTGATACCCACAGAACATCAATAGATACATACATACATATCACACACGCTGAATCTCGACAATCGGGGTAAGCAGAGTGGACGGTGCCAATCCAGATGTAGTAATTTTAGGTCGCTGGGTTTTGTTGTGTGGAGATGTAGAATAAAAGGCTTGATTGAATTCACTCACACGTTTACTGGTTGAAGAGACAGGAAGAGCAGACAAAAACGAATGGCGGATGCAGATGTCGCGAACCGCGTCAGCCAATCAGCGTGAGGCGCGTAATTGACCAATGAAAACGCTACACGTGCATCATAGACAAAGATATTAATCTATATTCCAACTACTGTAGTTCGGCACGAAACACAGAGTAATCGGTGTTGTGCTGCAAGAACTCTGGTAAATTACAGCACAACACCGACCTCCACGTTTCGCAAAGTATTCGAACAAGATTCAATCGATCAAGCAGCAAATAAGGAACGAAGACCCACCTGCTGCATGACTCGGTGGAAGTACCGTTCCAAGGTGAGAGGTGGCGAGCCTGCCACCCTTTAGCACGGCATCTTGTCCTTATACCTTAGTCGCCTTTTACGACATGCATGGGGAGAGATGGAGTGGGGATATGGGTTTATATATCCGGTGTTATGGGCTGACATCACAGACGTATCCATAAAAAAAAATACTTTAGTCGCTAATTTTATAACTAGGTAGGTACTTTTAATGTACCATGTTTTTTATAGCAATAAATATTTGAATATTTGCATAAAAAATAAAATTAAAATAAAACTAAAATATAAAACAAAAAAAAAGAAAGTGGACACAGTGAGGTAGATGATGATGATGACTGCAGAGAGTGGAGTGGACGGAGACTGACCAGTATGTGCCGGCGCCCTGGCTGGTGAGGTCCATGCCGTGGTCGGGGTTGTAGTTCTCCTCATCCATCACCTTGGAGAGGCCAAAGTCTGTGATCTTGATCTCGCCGCAGACGTTGCCCTCCGTCAGCAGGATGTTGCCCGGCTTGAGGTCGTAGTGTATCACCGGCGGCTTGATCTCGTTGAGGTACTTGAGCGCAGACACGACCTGCATCACGATCGAGCGCGCCTCCCGCTCCGGTATCGTCTTGTGCTGCAACACAATAACACACAAACTTAGAGCTATCATTTTTAATCTGCAGGGACGGCAGTGCCCCCGCCAAGTCTAACAAATGCGGCCGTACCATTTTTTTTTAAATCTTTAATATAAGTTTAGGGCTTCAGCCGTATTCGGAAATGTCAGCCACATGGTGACTTTCAAGTTGATAGAGTTCAGAAATTAATTAAACATCCCTCAAAGTGAGATAAGTTTTAAAGAATTTTATAACTTCTTGACAGTGCACGGAGAGTGGATCACCCAGTGCACAATGTATAGCACATACCAAGTTCATCCCATCCAAAGTGATGACTAAATCCTTTCTCAGGTCGACGTTCCGCCCACACTACATGAGAACATGGAATTGGTCCTCCTCTTTCATGCAAAAGCTACAATTTGGGGACTCTAGTTTTACGCATTAAAAATGCACTTTTGTTTATTGGAGTGTGACTTTTTCTCAATTTATCATTTTCGTTGTGTAGAAATATGGAACGCTAACATTTCGTAGTCACCAGCGACCTTTTAGGTTGGATTATGGAGTATTTCACAATAGAGTCGCAATTCTTTTTATTTATTTTGTATTTTATTTTTAATTGTTTCAACAATAAGTAATTTAAAACGCCACAGCGCCCTATGCAGGGTTTCGGCCTCTCGCGTTCGCGAGGTGCGGTCTACTCTTCCTGGCTGACCAGACCTGTCTGCCAAACATAGACACTGTGAAAATAAACACATTAGAAGCCAGTCTGCCTGCTTGGGTAGTGTCGGGCGTTCGCCAATTCAATATCAGAGCATCAGAAAGTTCGAGGTGAAAAATGCATTTTCATACAGTTTGCAAAATTCTCACCATTTCAGTAGTGAATTGCTGCAATTTAACCCTTGCAGCACACCACCGACTACTCTGCCTACCCTGTCGGGAAACGGTATATATTATGGATGTGCGTATGTGTACCTGCTTCAAGTAGAAGTCGAGGTCGTGACCGTCGCAGTACTCGAGCACGGTGCAGAAGGAGTTGGCGTCGATCTCAAACACGTCGTAGAGCTTCACGACGCGCGGGTGGTCCAGCGACTTGTGGATGTTGTACTCCCGCAGCGCGTGTCTGCGAGTCGAGCACAACGCAAGCAAGTTACACACACGTGAACAATTTCCCTCAGACTGTCTTCCATCAATGTTTGGGTGAGCTAAGGTGCCCGCGTGAGTGATTCCCTTTAGGTCGGTCCGGCTACAAAAAACTGGATGAAAAAAACGGCCTGACAGGTGCCTATTCACGCCTCTCTTGAAGGAGCCAAGACTGTACTTGGGGGGAAATATGTGGGCAGGGAGAAATGAGTGTGAGAGTCGTTGCTGTTGCAACACGGATGTTTGTCGGTCGGGATAGATAGAGCGTGTAGTGTACTAGACTGTATATGGTATGTAGGAGGCGAACCTATAGACTCACTTGATGTAGTTAGCCTTCTTGTCCTCCTTCCAGTCCTTGTTGAGCTGGTGCACCTTGCAGGCGGTGTAGCGCTGCTCGCGCAGGCCGAACGCCTTGTGCACCTCGCTGAAGTATATGGTATGTAGGAGGCGAACCTATAGACTCACTTGATGTAGTTAGCCTTCTTGTCCTCCTTCCAGTCCTTGTTGAGCTGGTGCACCTTGCAGGCGGTGTAGCGATGCTCGCGCAGGCCGAACGCCTTGTGCACCTCGCTGAAGTATATGGTATGTAGGAGGCGAACCTATAGACTCACTTGATGTAGTTAGCCTTCTTGTCCTCCTTCCAGTCCTTGTTGAGCTGGTGCACCTTGCAGGCGGTGTAGCGCTGCTCGCGCAGGTCGAACGCCTTGTGCACCTCGCTGAAGTATATGGTATGTAGGAGGCGAACCTATAGACTCACTTGATGTAGTTAGCCTTCTTGTCCTCCTTCCAGTCCTTGTTGAGCTGGTGCACCTTGCAGGCGGTGTAGCGATGCTCGCGCAGGCCGAACGCCTTGTGCACCTCGCTGAAGTATATGGTATGTAGGAGGCGAACCTATAGACTCACTTGATGTAGTTAGCCTTCTTGTCCTCCTTCCAGTCCTTGTTGAGCTGGTGCACCTTGCAGGCGGTGTAGCGCTGCTCGCGCAGGTCGAACGCCTTGTGCACCTCGCTGAAGTATATGGTATGTAGGAGGCGAACCTATAGACTCACTTGATGTAGTTAGCCTTCTTGTCCTCCTTCCAGTCCTTGTTGAGCTGGTGCACCTTGCAGGCGGTGTAGCGCTGCTCGCGCAGGTCGAACGCCTTGTGCACCTCGCTGAAGTATATGGTATGTAGGAGGCGAACCTATAGACTCACTTGATGTAGTTAGCCTTCTTGTCCTCCTTCCAGTCCTTGTTGAGCTGGTGCACCTTGCAGGCGGTGTAGCGCTGTTCGCGCAGGTCGAACGCCTTGTGCACCTCGCTGAAGTATATGGTATGTAGGAGGCGAACCTATAGACTCACTTGATGTAGTTAGCCTTCTTGTCCTCCTTCCAGTCCTTGTTGAGCTGGTGCACCTTGCAGGCGGTGTAGCGCTGTTCGCGCAGGTCGAACGCCTTGTGCACCTCGCTGAAGTATATGGTATGTAGGAGGCGAACCTATAGACTCACTTGATGTAGTTAGCCTTCTTGTCCTCCTTCCAGTCCTTGTTGAGCTGGTGCACCTTGCAGGCGGTGTAGCGATGCTCGCGCAGGCCGAACGCCTTGTGCACCTCGCTGAAGTATATGGTATGTAGGAGGCGAACCTATAGACTCACTTGATGTAGTTAGCCTTCTTGTCCTCCTTCCAGTCCTTGTTGAGCTGGTGCACCTTGCAGGCGGTGTAGCGCTGCTCGCGCAGGTCGAACGCCTTGTGCACCTCGCTGAAGTATATGGTATGTAGGAGGCGAACCTATAGACTCACTTGATGTAGTTAGCCTTCTTGTCCTCCTTCCAGTCCTTGTTGAGCTGGTGCACCTTGCAGGCGGTGTAGCGCTGCTCGCGCAGGTCGAACGCCTTGTGCACCTCGCTGAAGTATATGGTATGTAGGAGGCGAACCTATAGACTCACTTGATGTAGTTAGCCTTCTTGTCCTCCTTCCAGTCCTTGTTGAGCTGGTGCACCTTGCAGGCGGTGTAGCGCTGTTCGCGCAGGTCGAACGCCTTGTGCACCTCGCTGAAGTATATGGTATGTAGGAGGCGAACCTATAGACTCACTTGATGTAGTTAGCCTTCTTGTCCTCCTTCCAGTCCTTGTTGAGCTGGTGCACCTTGCAGGCGGTGTAGCGCTGTTCGCGCAGGTCGAACGCCTTGTGCACCTCGCTGAAGCCGCCCTTGCCCAGCAGCATCAGCAGCAGGTACCTGCGCACGTTGCCTCTACTCATCAGTTGGCGGCCGAGTGCCCCGCCCGCCACCTCCCGTACGCACACAACAACCGACCAACTATCACACACGTCCAACCCTGCAACGTGTATCCCTTCCGTTAAGCTTAAATCAATTTCATTTTATTTATTCATTTCAGTCTTAGGTACACTTGAGTTCGTCACATTTTAATAAAAAATATTTGCAATTGTAACTTTCTGGGTTTAGCCATGGCAAGGGATTAATAATTCTTGCCTAAGCAATAACATACATACCTATTAAACGAATTGTCAATCCTTACCTATAATTAAATCCAACGTCTGCTTTCTGTCTGAGTGTCTGAGTGTCTGAGTGTATGTCTGTCTGTCCGCTTATAACTCGAGAACCACTGAACCGATTTTAATAAAAAAAAATTCTACGGATAGCCTGATTCTTCCCATCAACTACTTACTATCACGCTAAATGGCTTATGAGGTTAGCAGTGAAGTGAAATATGAGAGCGGGCGGAGCCGCGGGCACAGCTTGTGAAATATAAAATTATAAAAAAAATTATATAAAGAAAATACAATAAAAAAAAATCACATCATTAGGATATTTTGCTGCAAAACAAAAACTACACCAAGTGAATTTAGACATATCAGCCAGGGTCAAAATAAATCCTATTACTTTAACCCGTCAGCTCCTATTGAGGACGGCCGTACCCAAGCACATTGTGTGCGATTCTAAGGTCGCAAGTTTTGGTCTATTGCTATCTCAGTCAACGATTCCTATAGAAAAGACAGAGATAGACCGATAGCTGATGAAATTATCTTTCTACAGAGTGGAAATATGTCTATGAAACGAAATAACAACAAAAACATGCTAAAAAAAAGGTGTGATACTTGGACTCAATGTTACTTGTTTTTCTTTATTTTTTGTGGGTAAGATGCAATGGCCTCGTTCATACGTTTTTGTCGCCTAAAATTCAGTAGGTATATCATATGTACGAATTGCAAATTTTAGGTTAGAAAAAATTCTGAAAAAATTTCGGGCGTGGTTTGTTTTTCCTGGAGTTCAAAAAATTCGGTGTGTGGTTCTAAATAAATGAATCTTCGCCTGTGTTAAATCGCTTTGTGGCTAATTTCATCAGTTTTACGCGGCAAAAGAGTTTATTGATCTGAGTTCATTAGTTTACAAAATATTTGAGTGTATGTGCGCAATCCAATTATTTAGTTAGATAATAAATAAATTCAGATAATATTATTTTTTCAAGTTTATCCAGATAGGTGTAGTAGACGCCGGTCACCCATGTACTGGATAAATAAACAGACTAGTGTTGAGATAAGTTGACAAGTCGAGTGAGTACGGATGGGAGACGCGGAGTGGAGTAGTGAGTTAGAGGCGCACCTATCCGAGAGCACTGGATGCTGGCTGAAGCGGCTCTGGTCCTCGTTGTGGATGCGCTTGAGCTCGCGGATGTGCAGGTTGCGCTCGCGCTCCAGCTTCTCCATCTCCAGCTGCAGGTCCGCGTCCTCCTTCTTCAGCGCGCTCTGCCGCAGCTGCACCCCACAACAAGCACAACCCAACACATCAACACCACACCGTTCTAACTACAGTACGAGCCCTAGACAAACAGATACACGGTTAAATACCTATTCTCAAAATGTATGGAAAAACTATTTTTTTTTTCTTCAAATTAAAAAGTCGTAAAACAAAAGTTGTTATATTTCACGTATAGGATCACCCCCTTTCGGGTTTTACGGTTGGGGTTGCTACCGTAAGCAATTATAACATGTGAACGGCCATCTTTTTTTCGTGGAATCCGTACCACGGTCAGTCTCGACGGTCGAATGGTCACCCATCCACGTTCCGATGGAGCCCAGATGTGCTAATTTCACAATCGTACGTCGATCCATTGCACCACCGAGCTATTGAGGCCTACGTAGAAGAACGCGGTAAGAGAGCTAAAATGAAGATGTAGTTACCTTGAGTATCTCGTCGGCCTCGTAGTACTCCTGCAGGGTCATGGTGGGCAGCGGGTCCGGCTTGAGGAATGTGGGCGCGTCGGTGCCGTTGTGCAGCGGCGCGGCGACGCCGGGCGCGGGCGGCGGAGGGGGCGGCGGCGGCGCGGGCGCGCGTTTGCCCCGCCCGCCGCCGCCCTCCGCGTTCGACGGCCGCTTCTTCATCAGAAGCTTCTTCTGCCGGTCGATCTCCTCCTTCTCTGCCGTTATCTCCTCTTGCCGCCTGCACAAACACATTTCATGTTTTACGAAACCCAACATTATTATGAACACCATATTATTATGTGGTGATATAGGTCTATAAAAACTGTTGGCATGTTCTGCATGGAATCCCAAACATGGAGCAACTTTTTTTTTTAATGGAAACTGACCCGGTTAGCTACATCATCTACAACATTCGTGATGTCAGCCCATAACACCAGAAGAGCTAGCTAGCATGTCAGTGCTTCCCTTCATTTCACATAAGTTGTATCACGATAGAAATGCGCTCATCAAACTCAAAATGAAAAATTAGTGTACTTATAACTAAATAAATAATGACTATTTATTTTTATTTATTTATTTATTTATTTATTTATTTTAAACACTGACAGCTGACAGCTGGTGCGTGTATTCTGTTTATTAATTTATGAGTGCACTTGTATTGTTTTTAAGTATTTTTGTTTGTTTGTTTTTGGTTTTGTTAGATTAGACTAGATATTCTTTTTTTTATAGAAAAGGCCACATGTGGCGCGGGGCCACCCGTAAGATGTATAACAACGCCCATTGACATTCGGTCGCACGTGGGGGGTTGGGAATGCCATTCAGATATCTATGAGCGTTTTACGTGAGCAGTGCGAGCGGTAGCAGCCCTCACGCACTCTAACTTGCGCGCGCTAACTACCTACCGCCCGACGGGCCGCCACCGGTCTATTTCAGTACAAATTCGTCAACCGCGCGAAGTATACATAGACGCTCGCCCACGCAACTGCGCGCAGCTGCAAAGCAATAACCACTTTACACTTGATCGTTAAGGTACAGATCGCTCCAAACTTCTAGTCCCCTCTGAACACGAGACGAGTCGCGTCGCAGTAGCAAAATACAGGTATCAGCGGGACGAAGGTGGCGGGCGGGGGACGACAGGGGCACGCCTCCCCTCCCCGCACCTGCCCGCTGCACCGCTCTCGTCCGCGTTTTCATGTGTATTAGTATGCAATCAGTGTTTCTATAGAGCATTATGTTTGTGTGCGAATTGGAGCAAAAGTACAGACCTGCGCGAAACAACTTCAGAGCGGACTAGAAGTTTGGGCGATCTGTACATTTTCGCACACAGCAATTGGCGACGTGAAACAGTAGGCTATTAAAGCAGGTAGGAAAGGTAGGAACATTTTCTATGGAGTGATTTATCTGTTACGAAGTAACTATTAGGTAATCTGTGGCGGTATTATGTGAGTGCGTGAGACCTGGTGAGCTCCTGGAAGGCGTAGCCGTCTGTCCAGTTCTCCTGGAAGGTGGCGCCGACGCGCTGCGTCACGAACTGGCCGAGCCGCAGCCGGTTCTGCATGCAGCGCTGCCGCGCCTCCTTCTTCTCGATGCCGCTCTTCTCGTTGAGCAGCTTCTTCACAACGTCGATGCACTTGTTTATGTGGCTCTTGTGCTGCTCGATCACCTGCAACCGTACACATGAAAGAAGGTGTCGAACTAAGCTTGCGATGGCTTCACCGAACATATCCGGGCCCATCGGCAGTAGAGGGGAGGGTGTTAATCGAAGTCGGGACTAGCGAGTGGCCACTCTAAATTTCCCGCGCATGCTTCACGTTTCGGATCGCATCAAGCCCTCGTCAGCTAGTCTGCGTTGACTAGGACGCAGGGAACCACCAGTCCCGCTCTCGACTTCCCTCTCTCTACCTATGCATATTCTGTAGGATGCTTCCAGTGACATTTTCGAAACTCTCTCCATATATGAGCTTAGCGTCGATCTTGGCAGCCCTAGATTCTTGAAGAGACTGTACAGCGACTTCCCTGGTAGTCCTCATACACCGCTACACGCAACGTAACACACCAATACTTCCAACACCACACCGCTTCTCAACATTGTTCCTGCGTCGTACCGCCAAAATATGGGACGGTCTTCCGGGGAGCGAGTTCACCGACTCCTACAACCTGCTTTCTTCTAAAGGCGTGCAAACAAATTGCCTGGTGGACTTTGTGGCCGCCTCACTGAGCGCGGATCCACGAGGATAGTTGTTTTCTCCAATAAAGGAATAAAAATAAATGTTGTGAAGTAGGTGTAGATGTGAATTACACTACACACAATATACCACACCCTACAAAAAGACAGATCGTGCCATTTTGGTGTTGATAACCATTAGCATTAATACAATTAAGTACCGTAAGACACTCTCAAGAGTGAGACAAATCAAATGACACCTTACACATTAAAATCGCCAGGTGGGACGACGACATCAAGTACGTCGGCGGAAAGCAGTGGTTCCGTACCGCTGAAGGCCGGGAGGACTGGAGGAAAATTGGAGAGGCGTATGTCCAGCAGTGGACGCTTACACGCTGACTGACTGACTGACTGACTGACATTAAAATCGGTCGAGTACTTTAGGCTGGCGAGTGGAAGATATGTATGTGTCGTGTGGGGTCGGTACTTAAAAAGAATAGCCCCTCTGCATCTCTCCCCGTCGCATGTCGTAAAAGTCGACTAAGGGATCGTCAGCCTCGGCAGCTCAGTGGTGCGGTCAGTTATTGGATGGGTGACCGCCCGACCGTTGGAGGCTGACCGTGGTTCGGATTCCACGTTAAACTGTAGGTCCCTTCCCTTCTTACCTTACTGGGTGGTAGGGTTTATCCCGGCCGGGTTGGTACCACCGCACTGAGCGAAACGTCGGTCGAAACGGCTATGTAAATAGTTCGTGTTTTCCGTCCAGTTCAGTGTAGCCGGCGCGAAATGAAGGGAAGCACTGACATAGCACCTAGTTCACCCGGTGTTATGGGCTGACATCACGGATGTTGTAGGTGATGTAGCCAACCGTGTCAGTTTCCATAAAAAAAAAAAAATTTAGTCACATATAATAAGAAACATTAACACATTAGAGAAAAACATACAGCGTAATATTACGTCGCATTCTTCCATCTAAGACACTGGCTGCCCTCCTCTTGTTAAACTTATAATCCTTAGTTTTGGTTTCGCCGTAGTCGGGCAAATAGAAGTGACCATAGAGTTATAATATGCGGGCGTATAGAATAATATGCGGGCGTATAAAGAGAACCAAACTGTCAAATGCTCACAAGTGCGTTCATCTGCGTGGTGTGTGGGGGGAAGGTGATGTTTACATCGCAGTGCGCAAGTCTGCGAAGGAACAGCCACCGAACAGAGTAAAACACGCCGAATGCTCGTCTCCGAAGTTGCCTCAATCACCAATGCTATCACTCAGTTTATATGTCTACGGCCGGGATGTATTGACGGCAAGGAAGCAAGTAAGAAAGAGATAGTGAATGTGTACAAACCTTCTGTTGCGCCTGCACTTGGTGTTTGAGCTCCTCGCCTGTCCGCGAGAGCTCGTCTATTTTATTATTTCTTAATTCTAAGTCGGAGGAGGCTTGCGTCTCGAACTCCTGTATCCGCTGACACGTCAACTCTGTTTGAACCTGCGCAGTTCAACAACAACATGCATTATTATTTTATTTTGATGAACGAACAGCGGAAGCTGCCGTGTTCATATCTACATCAACTGCACATTTATTTTATTTTTGTTGTACATATAGTGCTTTTAAATGTTCATCTGTCCTGTTCTTGAATGAGTTTATGGCGCGTGGTTGGATGACATCTTTGGGCAGTTTATCCGAGTATTTTTGTCGCACTAGAAGTGCTTAAGTTATATTAGAAGTCCTTAGACTTTGAGGTGACTATTTGCATTCCTTGTAAATGATATTTCATGGCAATTAAAGTGATGGCTGATGATTTTGTGGGTTTCTACGAGGTCCCCTCTTTCTCTACTTTCTTCGAATGGTTGAACTTTGACATTTTTCATTTCAATCTTAATTTTATAAGCAGTTCGCAAATCTGCTGGCGTGGCACCTGACTGAGCGTGGTTTCGCGAGGAGAGGTGATTTTGGCTGTCGACTGCACCATTGGTCTCTCGGCACAACCAGCCAAATTTTGTTTTTTTTATGGAAACTGACACGGATGTCTACATCACCTACAACATCAGTGATGTCAGCCCATAACACCGGGTGAACTAGGTAATTACAGACAAAGCCAAACCGTGGCATAAAACGGTTTCCTCTTCAGCGACTGATACATCTTGGTCGCTCTTCAAACTAACTTCGATTGCAACACTAATTTTGCTTAATGTTTCTTAATTTTTGTCTTTTGGTTTCAGAGCAGTAAACAATTCACACCTTTTTTATTTTTATTTATGAAGACAGACTGTCGGTGTGTGGGGGCCTCCGCCATGTCTACTTCAAGTTGGCCGGTAGTGCTGTGACTTCACGAATGCATATCAGTAGGGTGAACAACAAAATACCACCTTGCTATGCGCTATTTGCTATTTGCAAGCTTTCACTATCGGCACTGAACTGGTTAGCGGGGATTGCGACTAGGGACGGGAGAAGGGGTCCGTGCCGGTCAACTTGACGCAGAGAGTTTATAGTTACCTGTTTGATGTGTGTGTGTGGTCGGGGCGCGGGTGCGGGGGCGGGCGCGGCGGCCGCGCGCAGGTAGTCCGCGCCCGCCGGCAGCAACGACGACGGCGACGGTGGGTACTGCAACCACCAATACAATACACACATCTTAACAATCAGAATCGACTAAGTCCACTGTTTTTATGAAACCTGATATGATTGGCTACAACACCAACTACACCTGCAATGTCAGTTTTTTTTTTGTTAGCCCATCCACCTTTGTGAACTAGATGCAATGTCAGCGCTTCCCATTAGTTGTGCCGGCTACACTATACTTGATGGAAAACCCAAAGTTTGACAGACCTTCATTCAGTGCGGTGATATGACTCCGGTCGGGTTAAATCATACCTATATACGAACCACGGTCAGTCTCAACGGTCGGGCCATCCACCCATCAAATGTCAAAACCACCTGGTGTCGTGATGTTTCAGGTTTCATGAAACAAAGTTTTGAGTGTCAGGACAGAACGGTTGATGTGTAAATACATCTCGTAACCGTGACGCCCATGACCGTTCACAAAATCACTATTCACTCCAGCAGCCCCAAGAAGCCGGTGCCGGTACAGACGTTTACACATTTTTTCTTTTTCTTTCTTTTTACCGAGTGAACTTGGTGCCACGTCAGTGCTTCCCTTCGGTCGTGCCGGCTACACTGAACTGGACGGAAAACACAAACTATTTAGATAGCCGTTTCGACCGACCATTCATTCAGTGAGGTGGTACCAACCCGGGCGGGATAAACCCTACCACCTAGTAATATAAGAAGGGAGTCATATCCCTTAGTCGCCTTTTACGACATACACGGGGAGAGATGCAGTGGGGCTATTCTTTTAAAGTACCGGCCCCACATGGTACAACATGGAACAAGAATGTATTTTTTTTTTTAAAAGGCTTTTGCCATTCCTCGCTATGCCAGCCGCATACTAACTATATTGATATTTTAATGTACTTCAGCACGATTCAATGCCTGTGACTTTACAAAAAAACTTAGTATGAATTCAAACCGCCCCAAGGCTTCATGTACTTTAAAAAACAGGTTGAGTCTGTCAGTTCTTAAGTCTCTCAATCTGCCTCAGTTCTCGGTTCCGGGCAAGTAGTGTAAGGTAGACCGACCATGGGGTAGTTGGCCTGCTGCGGCGAGGGTGACTTGGCGCCGGCGAGCCGGCCGGGGCTCGAGGACGAGTGCTTGGTGAAGTACTCGCGGAGGTTCTTGTCTGTAGAGTTGTTGCGCTGCTTGCCGCCGCCGCCGCCGCCCCCGCCACCCCCCACGCCCTCTTCACCTACAACACACATTTCACCAATTCTCATTAACAATTTAGAATACTTTAAAACAACCAATTCAAATTATGGAAGCCTTATCCATAATTAGAATTGGTAGACGGGAGTGAATCGACCCCAGCTGACGAGGGTTTGATGCAACTTGAAAAGTATTTACGCCAAATTGTCCAATCGCTGTTCTCTTTGCTTGCAATGAGTCCGGATGTGTTCGTTTCTGTGAATGGAACTTCACAATTTTGCTCCAATTTCGAATGTATAATGCTCCATGATGCAATTTCAAAGCTTGCTGCTGACAACTATGAAATGTAAGCGTTCCATATTTGACACATCAAATATTATTCCAAATTCAAAATGGAAGATAATTTTGAGACACCTATACTTAACCCTTACCAGATCGGCATCACATTGCTGTGGATGATACAGTGGATACAGTACTTGTAAAAATCCGTTTGATTCTATACGTCTGATGCGTACGTTTTGCGCAGGTGGATATGTTCGTTTAGGCTTTTGGTGGATGCTTAAATGAAAATACCTTTTGGATTATCTGTAGCCCCGAGCTGTTCTGTTTTGTAGAGTGTTGTTTAGAATTATAAGAATTACCTTTCCGTTTGCGCTTCCTCTCGGGCATGGCGATGGTGGGGGCGGCGCCGGAGGGCGGGACGAGGGGGCCGGGCGGCGCCGCCGGCACGCCCCCCGCCCCGCCGCACACCCGCGCTCCAGCCTTCTCCGGCGTCAGCGCATCCGCCTCCTTGTCACTGTGTGATGACCCTGCACCACACAAATACAATAGTACGCTAGAATTGCTGTAAATATAATTCAAAAATTTGGGAGCAGCCAAGACTGGAAGTATTGATGGACATACATGAGAAGCATTATCAAATGTCATTAGAATGTACCACAGCATTTAGAACAGACATGCTCATATTATCAAAAGCGACAAAGCGTGTAGTACTTGTTGAACTTACAGTTCCATGGGTAGTAAAAAGTATGGCAACTTATGTAGTATACCGGATAGTGAGAAATGGATTCAAGACTGATCTCTTCGCTTTGGAGGTTGGAGCAAGAGGACTATCACCGGAGTCGCTCTACAGTCTCTTCAAGAATCTAGGCCACTCAAGATCGACGCTAAGGTCATATTAGTTAAATGGATAGGTAGAGAGCGGTAGGTCGAAAGTAGAACTGAAGGTCTCCGCATCTTAAGTCATTGGCAGACTAGCTGAAGAGGGCTTGCCGTGAGCCCAAATGTAACGCATGCTGGAGAACTACAGATTGGCCACTCGCTAGTCCCGACCTTGATTGACACCCTCCTCTACTGCCAATAGGCCCGGATATGCTTGTTGAAGCCACAGCAAGCTTAGTTCAACATCTTCAAAATGATGGTGATTTCATGAGCCAATTAGATTTTTTATTTTGATTGACACCGATAACCTGTAGTGATGAGTATAATTGTTCATATGATTATGAATTTCCTAATCCAATTATTGCATTAGGATTAGATATTAACCCTTTAATTGCGCATCAGTATCTTTAATTCAAAATTATCGTCATGTCGTTTGGAGCGTCTCCGTCTATTTTAAAGTGTTCATCGTGCTTGTGTACTTAATGTTATGTTTCGTGTGGTTAAATTTATTTTGTTACTGTGCTATGTCTCAATAGTCCTGTGTCGAACAGCGAAAACATGAAAGGATCTTCGGGTGAGTGTGCTTCTATAGTCTATAGCTAGTAGTCTATAGCTTCTATAAGCTCATATATGGAGAGAGCTTCGAAAACGTCACTGGAAGCATCCTACAGAATATGGATAGGTAGAGAGAGGGAGGTCGAGAGCGGGACTGGTGGTTTCCCCGCGTCCTAGTCAACGCAGACTAGCTGACGAGGGCTTGAAGCGAGCCGAAACGTGAAGCATGCGCGGGAAATTTAGAGTGGCCACTCGCTAGTCCCGGCCTCGATTAATACCCTCCTCTACTGCCGATGGGCCTGGATATGTTCGGTGAAGCCATCGTAAGCTTAGATCCACACCTTCCTTGACTACCTATTATAATCTGAATATATTCAAAAGGTGTGTCAATAAATTAGACAACAACCTTTTGGTTCGCCTTGTAGCTGGCACGGCAACTCGCTGAGCGTGATTTCGCGAGCAGTGATGGTATTGGCTGTGTCTGATCTTCCATTAAACTTGTTACTTTTAATTTTTACTTAATAGTCAGTGAATTCGGTGTATGTTACCCATCGCACATTCATTACCTAGACCTCTAGGCCATGTTTACCCTCGTCAACATGAGAGCGGAGATTTTAAAACTTATCATAGACTTAAATCCACCACCGATAGCTGTCAGTCGTTGATTTGCCTTCATTCTTGTTTTTCCTATTGGATACATTTATTCAATCTATTAATTATCCTCATTGGAGGCAGCTGAACAATTTTAAATAAAAAATAAAAATATAATTTTAAAAAGTGCCAATGACGAACAAGTGTAGAATGAAATTTGCACCCCGTGCACGTACCTGTGCTCATGTTAGAGTCTTGACTGTGCGGCGGCTGCCCGGGCGTGACAGTTGTCTGCGGTGCCATCTGAATCTGCGATCCAGCTGACATCTGTAAGTAAAGAAAGATGGCGTCTTCACATATGTACTACGAGAGTCGGTGCACCGAACGCCGCAAGCCGGCTAGAGTCGCCACTTACGCGCTCGCTACGCGCCGCTCGCCGGCGGCCATGGAGGCGGAGGCGACTCACTTCCGAGGCTCCTCGACATTTCCCGCCAGCTCCTGAGTCGAGTCCCGTCAAAATAACCTAACTCGTTTGACAGATCGGTGTGAACTCGGTGCAGAACACGGGTACGGCCCCACTCGCGCGACAGCGGTGGCGGAGGTGATCGGGGTCGGGGCGCGGCGCCATCTTTACACGATGCACAGTCACAACACGCGGCGGGGAGGCGCGGCGCGCGACTCGATTATGTATGGCGGAAAGAATAATGTTGTCCGCCGCCGGACGCGACGACGACGGGCCGCAACCACAAGCCAGACAAACGTGACGTGCGTGCGTGCGGTGACGTCGCGCGAACCGAAGAGCAATGTCGCCAACAATTTTTACCACAAGGTGCCAAAACGCACCAGAAAGTGCTAAAAAGACCCTAAATATTGGAAAAATCTGCCAAAAAAAAAGTGCTAAGTAATTCTGAAGTCGTACAAGCAAGGTTCAACTATATATTGCACTAACTTCATCGGCACTAAGGAATTATGCATTAAAGATAATATTCTATAGGCGAGTGGGGGACGCTGCGTGGTTATTTGAAAAGATAAAAGTTAAACTGTTAAAAAAAAAAAAATTGTATACCTACACTTAATTTATAAAATCATCTATTTTATATTTTGCAAGCTAGTCAAACAAATTAGCATTTTCAGTTCAAGTACCTAGCAACGATCTTTGTCGCACTCAATTATCAAACATCAAATAAATGTGACGATGTATGCTTACTTCATTGTACGATGTAATGATTTTTTTTTTCACTTTGTTTTGAAAGAAACGAATCGAAATAAATCTCAAATACATATTGCAGGAAGAAACCTATTATATCCTCTCCAACCACATAACAACTTAACCTGCAATGGTGATGCCGACATTATTCGATCAGTCCAGGCAAGCAAACTGTAATTTTATGATTTTAGCAAAAAAGAGCTAAGATTTAATTTAAAGGTAGTGAAATTAGGTGTTAAATGCTATACGTGATTTCTAGTTGCCAAGTCGGTGCAAAAGGTGCTAAATCTAGGACATAAAGTGCCAAATTGGCAACACTGGGACCGAGTGAACACAGCGGCTAATGCGTGCGCCTCCCTCCACTTACGTCCCCGTCGATCAGCAGACCCCTCCTCTCGTAGGGCCCGTAGTAATAATAATAATTGGCTAATCGCGGCGGATAAACAAGGTATGACAATGAAGTGTTTCCAATTTGGAACTTTCAGGTGCTAAATTTAGCCAATTTTGCAGTGGCTTAGCACCAAAAAATCACGTTTAGCACCGAGCACAATTCTAGTACCTTTAAACTTAAGCTCACTGTGGCACCTTCTAATTATAAAGCAAACCCTCGCCTAGTTGGTCAAATAATTTTTGCAGCACCAGTGAAGCATCACTACAGACAGAGGTTTCTTCTTCCAATTTGTATAGTTGAGTGATATTTCGTTTTTTTTTCCTTTTTCATACCGGTGTGACAAGACAACTGACTGAATGACACGAGTCCTCTTTCTTCTGTCAACTAAGTCTAAAGTATTGTTCTTCGCGGAGGTGTAGTGTGAGAGAAATTTTTATTATTAAATTTCTAAGTGATTATTTATATGTATGTACATGTGAAAATATTTCGATTTGGCAACACTAATAACAATACTCGTTTTGCAACGATCGTGACGGCGCGCGTGGCGCGGTGCGGCGGGCGGCGGCGGGACGAGAGTTCGCTGTAGGTCAACAGCCGGCCGGCGCGGGACCGCCGCGCGCCGCCGCTCCGCCGCGCCGACCGCCGCCACCTCCGCGCCACCGATTACGATCCGCGATCTCGCAGGTAGCCCTGCTCCACGCCTCGCGTCACTTCGTCGCCGGGCACTCTAGTACCTGCCTCCTCCCGAACTAGCCCATTCGCCGATGATACCTTTCTCACGTCGGGCAATGGAATATTCCGATGGTGGCGGGAAATTCTCATTTGAACTGTGGGAACAAATCCGTCAAATTAGTAGGTGTTGCTACCAGGAATAATATAGCCAATTTCTATATTACGAGTATAATATGTCGAGTTATATTTTATTGTATCAAAAATATATTCTTGCCTAATTTTCCATTAGGCAAGTAGGAATTAATATTTTATTTTTAATCTTGGACAATCTTTTAGTGCCGCGGGCTGACAGATGGCACGCCCATACTCTGAGAGTGCCCATACGATAGTAATGCGAACTCAATAATGTCCTCACTAAAATGCTGGTCAAAAATAATGCTTATAACATTATTCATTCAAACTGTAATCTCAAATTATAGTCTACAATTATTATTATCTAATTTGCCAAATAAAAATAATTGAAATATAACTTAATATATATATTTTTTTATAGACGACCGGCACGAGAGGAAGATTAAGAGACAGCCAATAACACCACTCCTCGCGAAACCACGCTCAGAGAGGCGCCGCCATGCCAGCTACAAGGCGGACAAAGAGGTCGTTGTCTAATTTATTAACACGCCTTTTGAAGATTCCTAAGTTATAGGTGGTGGGGAACACACTCGACGGAAGACCGTTCCATATTTTCGCAGCACGACATAATAGGAACGATTTCGAAAAGCGATGCGTCCTCAGAAGTTGTGTGTCAACAACATATGGATGTTCCGAGCGAGTCCGGCGGGTGAGACGAATACGGTTCAGGGCAGGAGGGATGAGGGAAGCCAGTTCTTCGGAACATTGGCAATGGTATGGCTATAAAACAGGCTAAGGGAACCAATATAATTATAGTAGGCGATGTTCAGTTTCCAAATAGTTTTTAGGTATCGCACTTGCTCGGTTTTCTTTTTTGTCATTTTATGCGTTCTTTCTTACTATAATATGTTTCTTTAATTTAAGATATTTATAACTGTGTGTTTCCTTAAAATAAATAAAATAAAATAAATAAATGGTTTGACAGTCGACATGGACACAAACGCTGGGATTCCCAGTGGTGTTCCGTTAAAAGTGGACATAACCTGAGCTGTAAGCGTGATTCGTGCCCCCGGGGCGGGGGAGGCAAGAGGACGCGCGCGCTCGAGTCCTGCAGTGTCGTCGAGCCTGCACCTACAACGCAAGATCGTTGACTCGGCGGATCGCGCGCGGGATGGCGATGGTGAGCGACGAGTGACGGATGCGAGCGCGCGGTCCGCGTCGCGTCGCCGCACTTTCTAGAGCGCCGGCTGTCCTTTGTGCGGCCGCTTTCTCTTGTATCATTTCCTAATCGGCTCGCGAGCTAATTTTTTTCATTACGAATTCGATTCGATTCGACTCCGCCGCCTTCGAATCTGGCCGACATACACAAATGAGTTTTTTTTTCGGACGGAAAATTTACGTGCGCTGTAAAACTATATGTCTTCAAACGTCGTATTAACAGGCTATACAGCCTAGCAACAGTCTGCAAATCTGCTGGCATGGCACCTAACTGAGCGTGGTTTCGCGAGGAGAGGTGTTTTTGGCTCTGTCGAATGCACCATTGGTCTCTTGGCACAGCCACCCATGTTGGTTTACATAAAAAAATATATGTGCCGTCCCTTGCCCCTTACCAGGTGGTAGGCTCAAAATTGTAGCCCGAATGGGTGGGTGCCACCGTACTGGATGTAAGATGACCGCATAGCAGCCTCGGCTGTGCTCTCCTCTAGTTCAGTAAAGCAAATCAAGCAATCCAAAAAGAAATCTTCGGTATGGCGTCTAGCTTCTCGGAGGTGATATTGGCTGGTCGGAGAATGTGCTTTGGCCTCTCAGACGTAGCCACCGGATAAAAAAAATAAAAATAAACAATAAACAATTTCTGGTATAGAGCGTTCCAACTAAATCTTCCCTTCGCCGTTATGTTGGCTCCACTTCCAATTAAATAAAATTAATCTTATAAATAATAAAAAAATAATAATTAAAGAAACATTGTCTGTGAACGTGATAGATAAGGGACAAGGAGTTTGTGTCGGTGTCGCTGTGAGACGCGGCGGGGGCGGCCGCGGCGCGCGCGCACTCTCCACGTAAACACTTGGCCAGCGGCGGCGCCTCGCGAAGGAGCCTGCGGCGCGCCGCAGTCGTCCGTCGCGGCTTCCTCGCGCTACTCTCATCTCTCGCGCCTGCGCAATGCGCATTCCGGTGATCCGGTTCTACTCCGCACGCCGCGGGCCACCCCCGCCACTGCGCCGCCCGCGAGTTCTACCGCCATTGTTTCTCTACCAACACCGTTAAGATAGTTGCACATAGCTCCTGTATTCGTATAATTCGCGATTGACTTTCAAAACCAGATCAGAAGCTCGATTCTGCTAATTGCACAATTTTCAAACATACTTCGTGTGTTGTGTTTGAGTCAAACATAACACGAGTAAGTTTGGACGTGGTTTCCACATGATGCTATTCTGCTATTTACAAAACACGTTTGGTTAGTGTCTATGGTAACAGGAGGCGGAGCTTAGGGTAAGGTTTGACATCGCGTCGCCTAACGCGAAAAATTCTGACAATAATGTTGACTAAAGTTTTTTCTTTTAAATACTTACCAATAAAAATAATGAATTATGCGTAATAGGTGCATAAAAATATGCAAGAATTAATTATTGTGACAAACATTCATAATTAAGCGAGTTATACATTTATTTTGTTCAAATTGAGTGCAAATGTTTACTGATTTTCGTCGCTTGGCGACACGCTCATAGATGTGATACCATTTTACAAATCCCTCTTTGTTGGGGATTTATTTGCTAGAAAGAATCATTTTTACAAAATGTTATATAATTATTATTACATAAATATAATATGCATAAAAGTAAGTGATATTACAATTAATATAATTTCACTGAAATAATCTGAATAGTAGGTACGTTAACATAATTTATTTAGAAGCCAAAACGGCAAACATGAATAATTAATAATTACCGTTTTTATTAAATTCGTACATTTTATGTATTTTTTATTAGTTTTAGTTTAAATATGTAAAATTAATATAACATTTTAAAAATGTGAAATAAAGGATTTAAATAAATAAATAATAAATAATACATAATAAATAATAAATAATAAGTGACAAGTGACAAGTGACAAGTGACAAGTGACAAGTTACAAGTGACAAGTGACAAGTGACAAGTGACAAGTGACAAGTGACAAGTGACAAGTGACAAGTAACAAGTAATAAGTAATAAATAATAAATCATAAATAATAAAATAGCAAATTCATCGGTACGTCGAGAGGGTTTGACGCGTATCTCCGTTTTCTCTCGGCGATCCCTGTCTCCTCATTCTCATTTCTAGATAGCCTTCTGCCATTTTTCGAAACTTTCAAAAACAACAATTTAAAATTAAACCCAAAACTAAAAACAAAACATTCGAAATCACCTCAAAAATAATATGTTTTCACCAAAACACATCGTTACTTTGAAGCAGACGGCGTGTTAGTGTTTCACAAACATAACATAACCTAACACGCGCGTTTGGTCTAACTTAGCGAGTAGAATAGCATTTCGGCGAAACGTGCGGTTTTGACGAAACACAAACATAACACACGCACTAATCTTATAGCAGAATCGAGCTTCAGATCTTTTCCGTGTAGGGTCACTCAATCTTTTCTACAGGTGGAACTTGCATCCCTTATTCGCCGTCCAACCTATCTCCGCATCACTCGTCGCAGAGAAACCTGAGCACCCTTTTGTTGTTGACATTGGGTTTTGAGGACCCATCGTTTCTCAAACTCGTTCTTCTGTCGCACCGCTAGGGTGTGGAATTGTCCACCGGCGAGTGTGTTTCCCGGTACTTTCAGCCTGGGGACTACTTGGGAGTCTTCAAACGTCGTCGTAGCGCTTCTATAGTCCGTTAGTCTATACTCCGCAAAAATTGCTGGTATTGTGTCTCGACTCTCGCTGAGCGTGGTTTTGCGAGGCGAGGTGGATTTGGCTTTTTAGGGTACCTCTGGTTCTCTGCACAGCTACCCATGCTGATTTCATAAAAAAAAATATCGCGCACTTTCGTTTCGCACTAATATTTCGGGATTTTCCATTTTGGGGTACCCTGTATTTTGCACCGAACTATTAGACAAATTTATCTATGGCCTGTGTGCGGGCAAACATTCTGCATGTTTAGGGTCGGTTTCATCAAAATCGGTTCAGTAGATCCGGAGATATGTGCGTGTGACCGACAGACAGACAGACATACACCAGAGTGATCCAATAAGAGTCCTTTTTTTTCGTATTTTGCGACGGAAGCCTAAAAACATCCTAACCACGGTAAGCGAGGCGGCTCTCGATACGATACGTACGCGCGTAGAGATACCAATTAGCGATAAATTCAATACGACCGAACGGTACCCGTCCCACCCAACGGAGCCCCAAGGTCACAACGGCGACTTGTCGTAGAAATTCGTGCACATAACACAACAAGATAATATATTGAATAAGGTAGATATGTATAACCTGCAGAAACCTTGAACGTAAAGAGATGCGCATTGCGCAATGGCAGACTCCTCGCGCGGTCGCGGTGTTGATGCTGCTGGTGGTGAGTCAGCCCAGTATATTTATACGAGCATTATTAACTTCTCATTAGTGGAACGCGGTCCACGTAGCCGTTGCCGCTTGCCTATCTGCGCATTCTGCCCGTCTGCTCCACTTACTTCCAAAACGTAATACACCTCATCATGGCGGCCATTTTGACTGCGATCATTTAATTTACTAACAGACAATCCAAAAGGCGGTAAGTGCTACGTTGCCTTCATAAGAACCAAGTCGGTAACTTGACAAAACCGCGAAAACGTGTTTGGTCACTTTTTTCGCGTAAATTATATACAGGATGTCCCAAAACTCAACGTCAAGCGGGAACCAGGGAGTAGGCCAGTTTATGACTACCCAGGAAAAAATAAGAAAAAAAATCGGGGGCATTGTTTTTTATGATATGAGCATTTTTTGAAAAACGTTGAAAATTTCTCGTACAACATTTTTAGGTACTACGACTGCAAATTTGGAAATATAAATTGTTAAAATGTTTTTATTGGTATAGCCTAAATAACTCTGCTATTGATCAGTATCCCAAATAAAACCAGAATGCCTGTAGTTTTGTCAAAAAAAATATTCGGTAAAATTTTTTTCTAAAAAAATTCATGACACAGATTTTTTTTCTTATTTTTCCCTGGCTAGTCATAAACTGGCCTACTCCCTGGTTCCCGCTTGACGTTGAGTTTTGGGACACTTGTATGCATAAAGTTTTTATATATTTTGGAAAGAAAAAGGTTTTTGATGCCTATCATATTTTGCGATAATTCATGTAGTTTGCGAAAGGGTGTGTGTGTGTTTGTGAGAATAGCCCCGCTGGGCTTCCGAGTTCCGCGGGCCTATTCTCTCAGTGTGGAGGCAGCCTAATGTCCCATGCACACGCAAGGAGTTGCCTGTACGGTATAAATTTGCAAATAACACTGAACACCACGCAGTTTATAACGACCAGCTTCATTCCAGCATTAGTTTTCTTCGTGCGGGCTTGTCTGTAAGAGTTCGTACGGGGTTATTTGGAAACAATTTTTTTACGGAAACTGACACGGTTGACTACATCACCTACAACATCCGTGACGTCAGCCCATAACACCGGGCGAACTAGGTGCCACGACAGTGCTTCCCTTCGTTTCATGTCGGCTACACTGAACTGAACGGAAAACACGAACTATTTACATAGCCTTTTCGACTGACGCCGCCGCGACGTTTCATTCAGTGCGCTACGGTGGTGGTATACCAAACCGGGCGGGATAAACCCTACGGGGAAGGGACCTACAGTTTTACGTGGAATCCGAAACACGGTCAACCTCTAACGTACGAGCGGTCACCCATTCAAGTACTGACCGCGCCCAGGTGTGCTTAACTTAACAACAGTCGACCGACCGCACCGCTGAGCTACCGAGGCTGACAAACATGGACAACATGGGTTGTGCGTGCCGAACGATATGCTGAGGAGTAACCCGACACCGATCCAGTCGATTTAGCTAAAACGATCTAGTAGATGCGAATATTACGGAACATAGCGTCGTCGCTCGTCGTCCCGCTCAGTGGAAGGAAGGCTACGTGAAAACCCGACATCCATCTTGCTCTATTACCTCCCTACAGTTGGCCGGTTGGCAAGAGACGACGCAAGGCGGGAGCAAGGGGAGTTAAGGGGCCCCGGCTGCTTTCGGCTGCCTCGCTCGACCGAGGCTGCGCTGCGGGCGGACGACAGATCGCCGACAAAGACACTCGCTCGAACCCCCCCGTCGCAAGAATTTCGCCGCAGATCAGTGGCTGGTTCGCGGTCGTGAATTTGTTAATATGGCAACGTTGCCGCATTGTTGGCAACCCCAATCCCCCTCACCCCGCGCCGCCAAACTCGGTTAGAACACGTCCACACGAAGACGACGGTATCAGATCGCACGGTATTGTCGCACCGAGCACAACATTGATAGTCGCCATGTTACGCCGCCGGCCGATGTCTACACTTTATATTGATGAGATAAGGCTGCGCCGGTGCTGGCCGGGGGGAGGCGGAGGCGGCGCGGTCACGTGACTTGTCGTTGTCGCTTCGTCGTCAGGTTTTTACGCCTGGCGACTTGAACAAAACGCCGAGCAGTGCTATTATAATACAGTACATGCTATAATTTTATATTACGTAAATTGTTGACTTATGTAAATAGATATTCGACCTCCTTGATTCGGATTACACGTAAAACTGTAGGTTCCTCCCCTTCTTTCCTTACTAGGGTGGTAGGGTTTAATCCGTTCCGGTTGATACCGCACAGCACTGAATGAAATATCGTTCGAAACTGCGATGTAAATAATAGTTCGTGTTTTCCGTCCAGTTCAGTGTATCGACCAAACGGAAGCACTGACATGGCACCTAGCTCACCAAGGCGTTATGGACTGACATCACGGAATAGGTGATGTAGCCATCCATGTCAGTGTCTATAAAAAAAAACAACAAATTCAACTACAGAATGAAGAAGTGCCTGCCCATATATGCAATTAGTTTGTGGTAATGTTTATTTAAATGTATAGTAATTTTTCTGTAATAGAAACTGAACAACCGTGGTTCGGATTCCACGTTAAACTGTAGGTCCCTTCCCTTCTTACCTTACTGGGTGGTAGGTTTTATCCCGGCCGGGTTGGTACCACCGCACTGAGCGAAACGTCAGTCGAAACGGCTATGTAAATAGTTCGTGTTTTCCGTCCAGTTCAGTGTAGCCGGCGCGAAATGAAGGGAAGCACTGACATAGCACCTAGCTCACCCGGTGTTATGGGCTGACATCACGGATGTTGTAGGTGATGTAGCCAACCGTGTCAGTTTCCAAAAAAAAAAACTTATTTGCTAGAACAATTATAGGTATTTACTTAAAATGAAAGAACCTAGAGATATGCCAGAAAACGTCTGCAAAAACTCCAAGTGAATTGATTGAGTATTGATTTATTTTACTAGGAACATACAATCGACGACACGGCGACTCGGCGGCCGTGGGGAGCGTATGTATATTAGTTAAAATATCTATAGTACCCTGCTATGTTTGAGTGTGGTTTTAATTGTTACATATGTATATATAAAAACTGTTCGGCATATCGACCGGCAAATTTTTTTTGTAGGTAAGTGGGGTCATTTGCAAAGTTTTGACCCATGATGCCTTTTGTCAGGTGTCACTTGGTATCGAGCGAGATACGATTTTTCTTTCTTTATCTTTAAAAAATACCAAAATCCAAGCTTTAAACCCTTGTAACTTTTAAGTTTATTATTGTATCAGCACGAAATTTATTAGATTTGACGATGTACCCTTGTTTTAGAAAAAAATATTATTTGATGAAGTTAATACAATAAAAAAAGGACTTATGACCTCCCAAAGTCCCAAAGACGAATAAAAATATGACAGAACCTTAATTCCGAACATTCTGTATATGTATTTGCACACAATATGTAATGTGCCCGTAAGTGTTAGTACTGCTACTAAGGAGCATAATGTAATAGCCACCGAGCCAACACCTGCGCACACACTATGCCCGGGGCCGCACTGCCAGCTGTGTGACATTGAGCCGAAGCAGGTAGATAAAACGCATCAACAAGACACTTTATTGTTTGTACCTACGTAGTAGAGTTCTTATCGTTTCAATGAAGATAATAAATAATAAATTCGCTGTTGCCAACTGTCGCGCGCTGAACGTGAAGGCAAATGAAAAACTTTCGGTAGCTCCGTGGTGCTACGCATCTGCGGTACGATCACGATTCACACCGGCCGCGGTGTGAATTTGGATGGATGACCGCCCGGCCGTTGAGGTTTGCCGTGGTTAGGATTCCACGTAAAAAACTGTAGATTCCTTACTTTGCTCGATAGGGTTTATCCTTTCTGGATTGAATACCACCACCGCACTGAATGAAGGTCGGTTGAAACTGTTTAAATTGAAAATTGCGCGTTTATGAACGATTTCTACATATAATAGAGTTATATTCATTTTTAAGTTTCCGGATTAACAGTAGGTTTAAAGACTTACATAAGTCGACGTTTCGCCCGCTACGTCACGGGGGTACTGCGGGAGTTCCTGGAGCCGACGTCTGGTGCCCGTTGTACCAGACGTCAAACGTTTGACGTCTGGTACAACGGACACCAGACGTCGGCTCCAGGAACTCCCGCAGTTCCTGATGAAGCCCGTGACGTAGCGGGCGAAACGTCGACTTATGTTAGTCTTTAAACCTACTGTTAAGCGGCCGTAAGCCGCAACTTTTTTTTAATTGAAATCAAAATCGACCAATTTTTCATCGCGAGAATTGAAGTAACCGGACATATGCGAAGCATAAAAAAAATCATCTGTATAGAGAAGGGTACATTACAAAAATCGTATCCAACAGAATTTTCAAAAATCTTCTAGAAACACAGAAAAAAAATAGCAAAGACTGCTTTACCCAAAAATCTTTTAATTGCGAGATCTCAGAATTTTGAGCGAGAACTGTCAATTTTTTTTACATCATTGGAAAGATATATTAATCTACTAGAAATCGTATCTTGTAGTTTTTCGATAAAGCATTTACTTTCCGATAAATTTAAGGAAAACTGGGGAAAAAATCAAATTTTAAGCGCTCTCATTTGTGCGGTAGAAAGCGTGCTTAGCAATATTGACCCGTATCGCCGCATGCTAAAATCGGTTTATATTACTAGCTGCTACGGTAGTTCAGTCAGTCTGTTGGCAGAGGCCGACCAGAGCGGGTGTCTTCCGGCCGGACATATCCGCAAATTTGACACATTGCACACGACAAGTCGCTCTTATACATTGTTTCGCACACTAATTTGAAAATAAAAATAATGGGTAACAAGAAGACTTACATGGGTTTTTAAATTACCGTGGTTGCTAGACATTATTTTTTTATAACAAAACAGCTTTACTCACGGTTGTTCCGAGCTATGTTGCTCGACGTTTCGGGCCAAGCGTATGGCCAAGCGAGCAACATAGATCGGAACAACCGTGAGTAAAGCTGTTTTGTTATAAAAAGAAGACTTACAAATTAAGAAATTAGAAATATTTATTTTTTCCCCTCCATCATTATATTATTTTTAAGGAAGACGTACACAAGAAAACGTAAGTGGAAAGTGAACTATCCTGGCTTGTTTAGGTAATTTTTTTTGTATAGGGCAATCAAAGAGTTTGTAGACAATTTTGAACCGTGTGGGGCCGGTACCACTGCATCTCTCCCCTTGCATGTCGTAAAAGACGACTAAGGGATAAGGACAAGATGCCGTGCTAAAGGGCGACAGGATAGCCACCTCTCACCTTGGAACGGTCTTTCCACCGAGTCATGCAGCGGGTAGGTCTTCTTGCCTTACTTGCTGCTTGATAGTTACCTTGTCCGAATACTTTGCTAAACGTGGTGGTCGGTGTTGTGCTGTAATTTACAAGTGTACTTGCAGCACAACACCGATTACTCTGCTTACACCGATGCATATATGGAATCTTTACTATGGGAACATTTCGCGCTTTTTATGTTTGATTTCATTGCCGTACGCGAACGTGGTCGGCTGGGGTTACTTACGCTGAACTATTTAAGTTTTTGTGTGGAAGTACTCCAAAAAAAAAAACTTTTCGTGTGGTTTATAAAAAAAAAATGTAAATACAATTTTTTTTTTGCCCTAACAATACTCAAAAAAGTACTATCGAAAATTTTGTTTTTATGTGGCTGTAAAAAGAACCCAAACCTATTTTTAATTTGCTAATAATACATAATAAACAATAAAAAACAAAAGAAAAAGAATTCGCAAAAGTGAGATTCGAACCCGCGTAACTGGATTGAAAAGCAAAGCATATACCATTCAGCCATTGAGCTTACGTTTGCTAATTCGAATTTCGCCTTCAGTTTAATCGCAACCAAGAAGACGGCACGGGGATGACGGGATGCCGACGTCCGTCCGCTCCGTCCGCGTCCGCGTCGTCGCCTCCGTCTATCGGGCTATCCACGCTCGCGCAGTATATGTTGCGGTGCACATAAATCACTCGCTGTTATTTTAATAAACAAGGTGAATCCGACCGTCGCGTCGTCGCCGCCCATGCTTTCTTAACATGGTGTAATATATATTATGTGTGATATAGAACACAAAAAAAAATTTATACACCGAAAAAGTGCACAATTAATACAAAATTTAGCAATTTATGCAAAAAAATGTTTTTTCGGAATACCTACTTTAAAGGAAATATTCTGAAAAGTACTCCCACCTGCATCCTTTGCTCCTATGTTCAGTCTGGGGTCCTTCAAACATAATGTGAAGGTGCGGCTGACATCGTATTCGCAGCTCCGTAAATATCTGAATGCCCGTGGGCGCCATCAGACTACACTTACGCGTTAGTCTAACGTGCGCCATATGTCGCGCTTCCCATAAAAAAAAGTTATTGACAAAGGACCATGGACAAAAATGTATGACGACTGGGTTTACCCACCAACAGAGATGAGAACTGTTAATATATTTTTTGCAGAATCCATGGGGTTATTTTGCTATAAATATATTTTTGTTTCTGTTTTACGACACATAAGATTTTTACTAATTCTAGGTACAAAAATTGCAAAAAACTCGTTTACGCGCTAGAGAGCTAGCGCGTAAACGAAGCGTTGGATCTCAATGAAATATATACCAAAATGTTCTAGAAAATCCTTGGAGTGACATAGGATAGGTCAGTACTCAATCCTAATTACCAATTTGTATAAATCTGCTATAAATCATCACGTACATAGTGAATGCGTAAGTGCGAGCGAGCTAGACGTCCGTCAGTTAGTATATTTGCTCTGTCTGTCTCTCTCCTTCGTGCCGGTTACCGGCTAGGTGAAACGGGGCGCTGCGCGCCATCTGTGATCCAATTATTGTACTAATTGGCTGGTCATTGAGCGGAGCGCGCGCGGCGCGGCGCCGCCCCCGCCACCGCGCGCGGCGTGAGGAGCGGTGGGGGTGGGTTCGTACTTCTTCGTCGTGCACGCATCCATTCCATTCCATTCGTGAACGCTCCATTCACTTGGTTGCCGGCTTTCACTCTCTTTTCTACATCTCCTTCACATTTTCCATCCCGCGTGAACATATTCCGGAATTATGATTGCCGGAAGTCCTCGACTACTATCGAGGATTGATCGTGACTCGTTGCCTGAGATTATGTACAACGGTACTGCCATACCATATACTAGGGTTGTCAAAAACCTGGGAATTCTTATGGATGATACGCTATCTTGGCAGGCTCAGGTCAATGAGGTCAGTCGAAAAGTCTATGCTGCGGTGCACTCCCTGAGGCAGCTGGAGAACCTTCTTCCGACCTCCACAAAGACAATTCTAGCACAATCGCTGCTTCTCCCCATCCTTGATTATGCGGATGTGTGTTGCCTGGACGTTACTGAGGAACTCCTGGACAAACTTGAGCGTCTGCAAAACATGTGTATACGCTTCATTTTCGGTTTACGTAAGTACGACCATGTTTCACAATACCGCAGACGTCTCAAGTGGCTCCCAATCCGTCTCCGCAGAAATTCCCACATTCTTGGCCTTCTTTATTCTTGTATCAACAACCCTTCTGCTCCCGAGTACCTATCTTTGCGTTTTCAGTTTTCGCGCATCTTCCCACGGTGTAACGCTTCGGTCAAGTGATGATAATATCTTAGCCATTTCCACTCACAAAACTGGATATTACACAAACTCCTTTTCTGTGCCCGCAGCTCGGCTGTGGAATC
Source organism: Nematopogon swammerdamellus (assembly GCA_946902875.1). NCBI lineage: Eukaryota > Metazoa > Arthropoda > Insecta > Lepidoptera > Adelidae > Nematopogon > Nematopogon swammerdamellus. The sequence continues at coordinate 29,712,080 of OX336335.1, forward strand.
TACTACCTCACTGTATACGGCACTGCAAGTCGCTTCCGTTATTCAAAAAACACTTAAAGTTGTACTATCTCCGTCAGTGTGAAGTCAAAAGCTAAAAAATCCTTTAATTCTGAATGGACAAGTATGTATGTATATATTTAGGTATTATGTATTATATAAATTGTAATTCATATGTATTTAATTTAATCTGTAAATAGTAATTTATGCGTTTAATTAACTAGTATGTACTTATATGTAGTGTATACTGTATATTATAGTATATTATAGTTATTTTCATTATATTATATTTTACATTCCCACACTCAAGTCTTTTGCTACTACCTACTTATATCTCGCAACATACGACTCTCAAACATCCAAAGGTTGACTGGGAGAAATCCCTGTAAGGGATAAGTCCGCCTTTGCCCCTCATGTAAATTTCTTATTGTTTGTTTATGTTAAATGTTTTTTGGAGCAATAAAGTATTTCTATCTATCTATCTATCTATCTATCCATATTCCCCAGATATACGAATTCGTTCACTTGCACCAGTCTCTCATTCCCAATCCTTACGTCGCATTCGGTCACTATTTCATTCCTTTCCAGTACCATTACTTTCGTCTTGTTTACATTCACTTTCATTCCCTTCCTTTTAAATGCTTCAACCATAACAGTTACCATGTCCTGCAACTCGCCCACCGACGACGCAAGTATCACTTGATCGTCGGCGTACAAGAGGCTGTAGCGTGCTAAAATGTGCTACTGGTTTATCGTGAAATAATGATTTCGGTGTCGCCAACGCTTGAACAGACCCCTGATTCGGCATACCACCAGGAAGTGGTCTGTTCCAACATTGGCTCCACGATGAACCCTTGTGTCTACAACATTGCCTCCTTAATCTTTCGTCAACTATCACAAAATCTATCATACTTCTTTCTTCCTGTCTCTGCCAAGTATACATATGAATCTTTTTGTGGTCAAACATTGTGTTTGTCACAAAAAGATTCTTTTCCAGGCACACCTCGAGCAAACTAACACCATTCTCGTTTTTTCGTTCGTCACCAAACTTTCCAAGTACAGACTCATAGCCATCCCTTTTCACGCCAACCCATCCATTAAAGTCTCCCATCATTAACACTCTCTCATTCCCCTCACATGCATTAAGTATTTCTCTCACACTCTCCCAGAACTCGTCGCGGTCCTTGATGGGCTTGGACATGTCCGGGGCATACACTACCAAGACGTACAAGCGGACCAAACCCACCTTAATTCGGACCCATAGGAGTCTTGGGCTCACACATTCGTAATCTATCATGCATTGAGCCATTCGGTCAGAGAGGACAACTCCTACACCTTGGAAAGCCCTTTCATTCTGTGGTACACCAGACCACAGGGCTGTGAAAGTACCGTGCGTGGACCTGTCCATCCCCTTCCTCTTGGTCTCGCTCACAGCCAGCACATCAATCTGCCTCGCATTCGTCAACTCATACACTTCATCCTCCTTATCTTTCATTCCTCCACAAACATTCAATGTGGCAAAGCGGCTTTCCGTTGCCCACTTTTCGCCCCCTTGTGAAACGCGACGTGACGAGTGGCGAGCTGCATCGCCGCCATTTATAGGATTTGTGATGTTAAATTCCATTATTCGTCCCACGAGTAGCTAGGGATGTAAACTGTCAACCCTGGCAGAGCCTCGCTTGCCAGGGTAAGGCTATTAGAGCCTGGGGGCGCCAAACCCCAGGATTTTATTTGGCACGCAAGAAAGGATGCCATTGTCACGGAGAGGTAATGGGAGTGTGACAATAGTAGCTGGAGGTGTCCGGGGCCTGGGAGGTGGCTGGGTTATCGGTTTAATTAATCCGATGAATCCCTCTGATTTGCCTGAAGATTTCTTGATTCTTTAGCTCTTTGCATTCGGGGCCTGAATATTTCTTTTTGACACATTGCTGTGTGGAATCGTTACGAACCAAACCCAGCTATAAGTGTTGATAGTTAAGGTCGCGGAAAGTTATTATCTGTTCGATTCGCACTCTAGAGGTCCCAAAGGTCTCGTGGCTGGCGAGCGCGGTACGGTTATGTGTTTCGATAAGGGCCTGTCACATGCAGCGAGTAATCGCTGCGAGTTCGCTCGCAGCGAGTGAAATCGCTGTGTGCGACAACCTACTCGCGGCGACTACAATCCACTCGCTGCGAGTAAAAAAGCTGCGAGTAGAATTGAACATGTTCAATTATACTCGCGGCGAGTGTGCTACTCGCCGCTAATGAAACCTACGCGCGAATCGTGGGACAAGGCACTCGCTGCTAGTCGCCATTTGCGCACCGTGCCGCTCCCGTCGTGACGTGTCGTCGTGTCGTGCGTGCGTGCGCACGACACGCATTTGTGTGAGGCTACTGCCACTCCCAATATAGTTGAGTGTTATCTCCAATTTAGTTCTGCATGTAATGGCGTTTCTCATAACTGTGTCTTGTTTTTTTATTTCTGGACTTATTAGTTCAAGTAATTCCTCAAACTTATCTTTGGTTATGCGTAGAATATTTTTGTAATCTACTGGTTCTTCGGCTGCTAATTCTTTCATTAGAGTATTGGAAGCTCCATATTTATCTCTTCGTTCAATCCACTTACGAACCCATTTCGTTCTCTTCTTGCGATTGAACTTTTTCAGCGTTTGCTGCGCTAATTCCGCGCAAGCTAAACGCATCAATTCTCTGAGACGTGCGCGACGACGTTCGACGGAAGACATTTTCCCGCGGTTTAAGCCAATCGACTGTAGAAACTCGCGCGGCGCACGCGAGTATGTATATCGCGAGAAGAAGCTTGCCCAATCACGATAACATTAAAAAAATCCAATCGGCAGTTACATTTTACAAGGTTCCCTGTAAAAGTAAGTATTATCTAAGTCGTGATTCAGTGTATTTTTTTTAAAACATCTTACACTCGCCTGTTGCGTATTAAATCCATCTTTAAGTAAGCTAACTATTTTGAATGATTTTAGGAGATGTGTTGGCGGAACATGACAAAATAAAACATATGACGACTAAAAAATGAATCTTAGGCCCAATTGCGGGAAGGATGTTTAGCCTCTGGTTGTCCGGAGATCGGGATTATTGTTATCTCAGGAATTGTCGATAAAATTCTTGTCGATCGATGTTTTAAAAATGTATGATATTGTTGTTGTTGTTTTGGTTTGGGGTTGGCTCTAGGCCTGCAAACTAATCCCGCTTGGTTGGGGACCTTCGTGCAAAACCCCGCAGTCTCCAGCTACCCCAGCCAGCCTATGTCTTCCATGAAAGCCACAAGTCGACCGGGGTGTCTGCAGGCCGCTTATCCCTTAGTCGCCTTTTACGACATGCACGGGGAGAGATGCAGTGGGACTATTGTAAGCTCCTCTAGCCTCCACTATCAACCTCTATCTCTACAGGATAATGTATGATATTATTCCAACTTCATCATTTCATATAATTTTCACTTCATGTAGTCTTCACTTGGTATATATAATATACACTTGATATAGCAAATTTTGATATAAGAAATATTAACTTTCTTTAATTTTCATTTGGAATAATTTTGCATTACATAATATGTATTTTATTTCGCATCCTAGTTTTCCCATTTCTTCCGGTATTTTATTGTAAAATCTTTGCAATTAGTACTTTAAAATCTCTAAAATATGTACTATACCCACTCCTGATTTGTTGTAATCTACATAATTTTGTCAGCCTTGGTAGCTCAGTGGGGCGGTCGGTCGACTGTCGTTCGTATCATAAGTAAGCCTGGGCGCGGTCAGTGGATGGCTGGGTGACAGCTCGACCCTTGGACGCTAACCGTAGTTCGGATTCCACGTAAAACAGTAGATCCCTTCCCTTCTTACCTTACTAGGTGGTACGGTTTAACCCGTCTGGGTTGGTACAACCTCACTGAATGAAAGATTCGTTGAAACGGCTATTTAAATAGTTCGTATTTTTAGTTCAGTTCAGTGTAGCCGGCGCAACCGAAGGGAAGCACTGACATGGCACCTAGTTCCCCAAGGTGTTATGGGCTGACATCACGGATGTAGTAAGTGACGTAGCCAACCGTGTCAGTTCCCATAAAGAAATATATTTATGTAAAATGATAGTGTATGTACGTACATTATGTTTAATTAGTGTTATACGTGTGGTATTGACTGGTCGGAGCGTGTGATCTGGCCCCTATGGCTCAATCACTCATGCAGAATAACATAAATAAAAACCATTATCATATCAATAAATAATATCACTGCTTACGTATACCACAATGTGTATATGTTACTTAGTAGTAATTTACAATAAAGTAGTGTTTTAATATTGACGAAAACTAATGAGTATTGAAAAAGAGCAATTTTCGACGTTAATGTAAAAAAAATATACAATATACAGGTATTACAAGGTATGTATGTTGAAGTCCCGCGACGGACGGACTGACAGACAGACGGACAGAAACCAAAGCGATCTCATAAGGGTCCCTTTTTCGCAATTTTGCGACGGGACCCTAAAAATGAATGTTTCGTGTACATATGTCTCTTGTCACCGAATTTCGATATGGCTATATAGGGTGTTACGATGACCATGTCATTAACTTCGGGAGGGTTACATAGACACTCAAATAAACAGGTTACGCAAAAAAAAAATGTTTTTAGCATTACTTTTCGAGAAATTTAACAAAACATGTTTGTTACCTAAATATTATCAGATCAACCTGTGTACCATTAGCAGTAGGTAACTTGCAGTGTACGGACGGGATCAATGACCGTACTATGTTCAAACAGCTGTTTGTTGTAGGTAAGTCACAACTCACAAGGTCACTAGATCTGTGTGTAACAGTAGGTAAGTCGCATTGTACGGGGTCAATGACCGTGTTGAAACACAGAACAGCTGTTTGTTGTGTGAGAGGATAGTGTGTATGTATGGGTACGTGTTCTTCTTCTATGCGCACCAGTAGTAGTTGTCTTCCGTTATCAAGTCGAGGCATAAAGACGCCCCAATCTCGGAACCGTTGCTCCGCTCCCAAGATGGTGCGTCCACATACACGCACACCGTCTAGCTGCTCATATATCAACACAGCAGCAGCTAAGTTCCAATTGGAGTTGGAGTCTCGGTAACATCACCATATCCGCGTCGCGCGTCGGTGAATCGATACGGCGCGGCGGCGCGGCGGCATTTTGAAATTGCGAAATAATGTGCTCTCTCGCGGACCGCCGCTAAGACACTGAGACGGACGCGACGCACCGCGCGCCGCGCCGCCCGCGCGCGACACATGCGCGCGGGGCGGGCGCATGCAATGCAAGCGCGTCGGCGGCGTGGCGAGCGAGCGCTTCAGAGGCGGCTTTCGCCAAAGGAAAGCCTTTGTGCCGCACCGCCCGCCGACGTCGCGCGCACTAGGTAAGTACCTACGTTTCGTGTTTGGCAAGAAGGGTCTAAGCATGATTCGTTTTTAGGGCTATTTGATTAAAATATTTTGTTCGGAGATCTTAGGAGAAAAAATGGTCCTATAAACATATGTTTTTTTTTACGTAAAGTGTTTATTTGAGTGTGTATGTAACCCTCCCGAAGTTAATGACATGGTCAGCGAAACACCTTATATACATGCGAGTGTGATTATTCTCATAGCCAGGGGTGTACTATGCAGGAAGCGCCATTCCATTACCCAGGCCACAGTAAACGAGTAGGGCAACTGGAGCCCATTTTTAAAATAACTATCTACGCTGCTCCAAGCCACCAGGGATGTCACACACAACTCACAACACTAACATTGTAGTGCGCCGTACCACAACTCACAACACTAACAGGTAGTGAGCCCATTATTATTATAATTTTTTTTTTATTGCTACCGAACTGGTTGGCTCTGTCCGAGGTCGCAACCTCAGGCGCAGCCAATTTCACCCCCGAGGAGGTGCCAGTCCGGCTTGGAGGGGGACTAATGTTTCTGGGGAAAGGCTATTAACCCGCGATTTGAAGATCCGTGGATTGTACGAGTGGGGGAAGATATTCCCTGGGAGCCCGTTCCACACCTTTGCAGTGCAGCACAAGAACGATTTAGAGAATCGTGCAGTTCGAAGAACTCTTCTGTCGACTACAAAGGGGTGTTCCGCGAGAGTATGGCGGGTTTGGCGTAGGGGAACAGGAGGAGGAGGGATAAGGGAAGCAAGTTCGTCAGAGCAGCGGCCATAGTAGTACCGATAAAACAGGCTCAATGACCCAACGATACGTTGCTTTAGCACGGCATCTTGTTCTTATCTCTTAGTCGCCTTTTACAACATGCATACATGCGAGATGCAGGGGGCCTATTCTTTGTAAGTACCGGCCCCACACGGTAAAAAATAACAAAACAAAAAAAATATTGTGCGGGGCGGCCATCACGGACTACAAGCGAGGGAAGTGAGAATGTAAGTAGTGGTTGTGTACGGACAGCGTGCGCTGGCGCGCGCTTGTGTGAGTGCGAAATCGGCGCACTTGTATGAAGACGGTTAACTAGTCTGTTTAAACTATGCCCAGGCGGACTACATTTTATTTTTATTGGTATTTTGATAATTTGTTCATAGTACGCTAAGGGGGGGTTCTGTATCATATAGGGAGTAAAACCTATATAAATTTTTTTGGACCTTGGGCTTTTTTTTTATGTAAAATATTTTTTTTTGTATTTAAATAAAAAAATAGGTGGTTGATTTTTATAGCCTAATCGATTCAGTTTCATAACAGTAACTAAAAAGTCTTCATTACCATTATGATGTAACACGTGTAAGTTGGTAAAAAAAATCAAATTCTTTCTATTCCATACTAATAAAACTAAAATTGTGGCTTTTCACAATTTCTGAAGGAAATATCTATGTGTTGGAAGACTTTTTTGTTCCTGGCATGAAACTGAAACGATTAAGAAATTTTTTTTTTTTACATTTTACATATAAAAAAAAAATTGTAAAAAAAAATATTCTTTGTTCTTCAAAAGTGATCTATTTCCGATATAGAACCCCCCCTTAGCGTACTATGAACTAATTTTCAAAGACATCTTTCTTTTCTTTTATGTGTATTTGTGCAAAATACAATTATATGTGTGTACCATGGGTGTGGGTTTGTACCTACATACATAGCTATGTGTAATTAAATATGTCAATAAATTAATAAATCACTCCACTACCAACCACCATGTGTGGTATATGTTCTATATTTAGTAAACTTAAGTTTACTTCAAAATTTACTAAAACTCTTTATAATTATAGTGATTCCATTGTGGTTAGCAAAGCAAGTTAGTGGTAGGTATCGCCAAATAATAACTGGTAACCCTGAGAGAGAACATCAGTATTGCACCAAGCAAAGAAGTTCGCGAGTGCAAGCCACGAGGATTTACTATCTACGTCCGGCGTGGCGACGCGCGCGCTCCGCCGCGCCACGGCGGCGGCGGCGGCGTCGAGTTCGCGGGACGAACCGCCGCGGTCGGCAGGCAGTCTCAAACTAAGGCAGGAGATTATTTTGATTGGCTAGTGAGTGCGAAATGGTGGCATTTGGCACGGACAAATCAGGGAGCCAGAACTGACTTCTGACCAGGGACGTGCGGCCCCTTAATCCGGAAACTTAAAAATGAATATAATTAATAACAGTGTAAACTTAAAAACATTATAATAGAGTTATTTGAAAGGATTGTGGCTTATAAAAGAGTTCGGATAGGCAAGGAGCCCAACCAAGCCATTTTCTAATGCTCCGGTCCTTGTTTACTTTATTTTCATTATTACGACGACGATGGACGTCACGCACGATCGTTCCCATCCACTCACCGTATATGAATGTATTTTTTCCTATCATGAGTAGTCGTAAGGCTAGTTTTAATAATACATAAGTTATATTATGTTATGTTATGTCCTACTTGTAGAAAACCAAATAAATAAAATAAAAAAATAAAACATTGTGTCAGATCGGCACGAAAAATAGCTGCCTCAAGCAATTACAGATTACTAGTAAGTACGTACATACATACATTTCAGTACATCGATAGCATTATTGTTTATTTGTTGTTATTTATATTGCTTATTGAGCATTCTTATGGCAGTAAGTAAGTATATATGACCAGTGTGTCCTCCCGGTTATGACGTACGGGTGTGAAACGTGGACGCTGACGGTCGGTGTTGTCCAAAGGTTGAAAGTTGCCCAGCGAGCAATGGAGCGAGCCATGCTTGGAATAACGCTACGTGATATGGTGCGTAACGAGGCAATCCACCGACGCACCAAAGTAGTCGATATTAGATACCGGGTGGCTAAGCTCAAGTGGCAATGGGCTGGGCACGTCAGCCGAAGAGACGGCGACCGTTGGAGTAACCGTGTCCTACACTGGCGGCCGTGGACAGGAAAACGGAGTGTGGGAAGACCACCCGCCAGGTGGGACGACGACATCAAGTACGTCGGCGGAAAGCAGTGGTTCCGTACCGCTGAAGGCCGGGAGGACTGGAGGAAAATTGGAGAGGCATATATCCAGCAGTGGACGCTTACACGCTGACTGACATGGCAGTAAGACTGCGCTCGAACTTGTCACAAATGTTCTATCCGGTTCGATTGCACCCTATTACACACGTTATTGTACGTGCAGCGGCCTTGCCCGCAAAGTGCCGTCGCCGCGCCGCTCCCAGCAAGTCGGCAACCGGATACTTAGATACGTCGACACCCAGGCGATCTATTTTTAGAGTGCAGTGCTTGCCTATAGTGGAAAGTTCCGAGCTGTATGTAAGGCGCCCCATACACCTCCAATAAAATTGTGCAATTTTCACGAATTCACAATACTATGGAACATTTAGGGATAGTATGGAAGATTGCGCAATGATTGAACAAAAGTTTGAGCTTGTTTACATTTTATTGCACCATTTCATAATTGTGTCGTATATTGGGAATATTGCGCAATCTTTGTCAGTCAACAGTTCGGAGCGGTCGCCCACGCGCGCACGCGACCTTTTTTTTTCAGCGAAAATGGCCAATCAAACTGCAGCGAATGAAAAAGAACGCGAATTAATCGTGGTTGGTTACGTTTCGCTACAATCTAACACACGATAGCTGCAGCCAAATATTGATCAGACATGTTTCTCACGCAAATGAATCGACAATGTTATTGACTCAATATAAATTGTGCCGTATGTTCGTGGGAACGATTCAATTATAAACTATTGTGCAATAACATTATTGCACTATTATATTGTAGGTGTATGGGGGGCCTAACAGCACGATTGATATCTATGACAAATTAACTCGCGTCTCCTCTCGGCAAGTTACTTGCGGTCGACGCTCAACTACTAACGACGTAACAATGTGTCTCAATAGGTATAAATGGGTGGATCTACAATTTTTTTACGTAGAATATGTCTTAGATTACGTTTTGTATGAGTGGAGACTGACTTGCTTGGTTCGAGTTGCCAACGTGATGGGCATATAATTTCACATAATAAAACAAACAAACAAACAAAATATTAGTTCACTAAAATATTATCACCTTTTAAAACAAAATATTTACTTTGGGAAGTGTAGTAAGGCACGCCCTAAAGTCGACTCCATTGATGAATTATGGGCAATTAGGCCTCTGTCCATTTTGCACGACTTAAGGTATGTTGACACGATGCGAGGTTTCACGCACGAGGAGCATGCCGCCTTCTCGAACGAGAAAACTCGCTATCGCAAAGCGTTCGTCGAGGGTTCGCGAGAACTGTCTACACGGTGCGTAAATGCGTTCGAGAAGCATTTCTCGTGCGTGAACTCGCATCGTGTCAACCAGGCATTAGAGACAGAGAAGAGAGACAGTAAACAAAATTGACAATATTTAAATATGATAAGCTCCCTCAGCCCATTATCCTGTTAATGAATCCAAATGACAGAACGTGCAAGGCGTAATGAATGACTTGCATGCATAGGCAGAGTTATTCTCCATCTCTAATGACACGACTCTCCATCAGTCTAAGTAACTCTACATTCAAGTTCGCGGCGCCCAACAAATCCTAATGTGCGTTCCCATCGTGCCCGCAATTCCCGCCGTGCACCTCGCCGAGGGGGTGGGGTTAACCCAATTCCGGACCGGCTGCGGAGGGGCGGGGGGCGGCGCGCGGCGGAACAGTGGCGGACCTCGAGGAGCCGCCTATCGGAGGAGCCATATTGATTATTTTACCGCGGTGTCATCTCGCCTCGCTCGCTCTCCTCTGCAGCTAGCTATTGCACCGACAAACCGCTACCCGCCACACCACACCGCACCTCCCCCTCCCCATCCCCGCTCCACCCGTCCGCCCCCCCTCCGCCCAGCACCCGGCGAACCTCCAGCCTCAACCGACCTCGTCGCAGATCTCCTAAAAGGGGCGCAAACGAATTTCCAACGAGCCGGGATGTAGGCTTAGATAAAATTGAGGCGGAGCGGTGATGTGATATCGATCCTCACAGCCGAGCCGGCCTCGGCGAGGCTCAAGCTTGTGCGAACATGTACAATATCGAGATACCTACTTACAGCTTTTGTACCGTGATACAAGACGTCCGCTGCTGTGATATATTGTCACAACCGCACATACTCGTTTACAATATACAAATTACTCATACTATTTAATTAATTACGGCGCTACGACGCTACGGTCCTACGGTGCCACGCCGCCGCGCAGCTACGATGCTACGGTACTACCCCGCTGCGGTGCTACGCCGCTACGGCGCTACGGCGCTGTGGTGCTACGCGGTTACGATGCTACGCCGCCAAGGTGCTACGCCGCCGCTACGATGCCACGTAGCTACGGTGCCACGCCGCTAAGGTGCTACGAGGCCGAACAGAAGCACTAACATGGCACCTAGGTCACCAAGGTGTTATGGGCTGGCATCACGGATATAGTCGGTGATGTAGCCAACCGTGTCAGTTTCCATAAAAAAATAAAAAAAAGGCTAAGGTCCTACGCCGCTACGGTGCTACGTCGCTGGGTGCTACGCCGCTACGGTGCTACGTCGCTGGGTGCTACGCGGCTACGGTGCTACGCCGCTACGGTGTTACGAGGCTAAGGTGCTACTCCGTCGCTACGGTGCTACGCCGCCGCTGCGGTGCTACGCTATACTATGCCGCTACGCCATGCCACTACTAACCTACCGTGCTACGCGGCTACGGTGCCACGACGCAACGCCACAGTGCTACGACACTATGATGCTATGCTGCTACGGTATTACCGTGCTACCGTGCTACACCACTACGGTGCTACACGCTACGGTGCTACACCGCTACGGTGCTACACCGCTACGGCGCTACACCGCTACGGCGCTACACCGCTACGGCGCTACACCGCTACGGTGCTACGCCGCTACGGTGCTACGCCCATAAAATAAGATAAAATCTCTGCGATCGTCTGACGGGACTACAGAGCATGGGTGGCCAACCCGCGGCCCACGTTGGATGGAATGTTTTTTTTTTCATTATACAGTAAACTAAAACTAGACTAAAATTGTATTGTTTTCACAATTTTTCAGGGCGTCTACGGCGCTGCCAAGAAAAAGCTACCCGATTTGTTTGTTGGTTAAGATGCATTTTAGATTTTTTCAGGACAAGCAAAGCAATATTAGTTTATTGTTATTTAGCCTCTATTGGCAGTACACTGCGCTCAGATTTGTCATATTTACGTGTTAACATTCCGCCAGTTCGATTATACATAACGTCACTCCACGCCGGTTTCCCAATGGGGTAGGCAGAGAAAACGAATCTCAACAATCCTGACAATTCACAGTTTGGCAACTATCCAGAGATCTGTCCCGTTCTCGACGTACCAACGCCCACTTATAGCCGCGTACTGACTGAGCGCGGCTGCCGCGCGAGGCAGCCTTGGCTCGCATGCCTCGGTCAGTCAGGACGCGCCTCGCCCGGGGCAAGCACACGCGCGGCCTCGGGCGAGCGTTGCCTCGGCCGATCCGCCCGCTGACGGTTTTTTGTCGCGCTCAAAGGAGCCTCAGTCCATTTGCCGCGCGCACTCAAGACGGACGTTGTGTGCCTAGCTCACCTCGCTCCATGGATCCATGGAGCTGTGCTTAAAACTTATTCAGCTGTATGGGACGGTTTTCGGACGGAATATGGCTCGGCTTTTCCTCGCGAGGCAGCCTCGCGCCAATGGTTTTGTAGCAAGGCAGCCTCGCGCCGCAAATCGTCGCGCGGCATACGGCCGAGGCAGCCTCGCCGTATGCCGCGCTCACTCAGTACGCGGCTGACGTATGCCCCCAGTTGGTGGCGACGAACGCAGTTTACTTAGAGCAACTGCTCTCTCTCTCTCTAGCTATCGTTTCCGTGGTGCTTTAGCGGCGGTATCGCGAGCCGAGACGGCCGCGACGGCGGGGCGGGGCGGCGGTGGGTGGTGGAGCGAGTGCGGTCTAGCCTCGTGCCTACCTAGAGTACTTTCTAAACGAGTACTTTCACCGTGAGATGCGCGAGCGGCGGCGACCGCGATACGAGTCGCGCATCTATCTACCTACTCCAACCTCGGCTCAATACGCTCCATTCTATGTCCTTATTTTGTCTTTTATTTAAAAACTAGCGGCCCCCGCCCTGGCCGCTTCCGCACGGTTCGTTCGGCTCGGCACTAATTTTTACATATGAATTTTGTATTTTTTTTAATGGAAACTGAGACGTTTGGCTACATAACCTACGACATCCGTGTTGTCAGCCCATAACACCTTGGTGAACTAGGTGTCATGTCAGTGCATCCCTTAATTTCATGTCGGTTACACTGAACTGGACGGAAAACACGAACTATTTACATAGCCATTTCGACGGACGTTTCATTCAGTGCGGTGGTACCAACCCGGGCGGGATAAACCCTACCACCTAGTAAGATAAGAAGGGAAGGCACCTACAGTTTTACGTAGAATCCGAACCACGATCAGCCTCCAACGGTCGAGCGGGCACCCATCCAAGTACTGACCGCGCCCAGGTGTTCTTAACAACAATTATACACGAATTATCTTATATCCTCCAGACGAGGTCCAGCAACTCTCCTTACTCTACCTATCTATGGTCTGGTTCGTACCGCCTGCTATTCTCTATATTAACATTATCACAAAAATTGCATAAACACCGACTACCAAAAATGGAATGAAATGAAGTTATATATACGTACTTCTCTCTCCTACTTTTCGTGGCCGGTGACGGTGACACGATGGGGGTTTTTGTGAGTTTAACTCGTCATTGTCATACATAACTCGCCTAAAGGAGCAAAATTAGTCATCGGTAGGCAAGCGAGAGCGAGTAAGCGATAGCAACGTCGCAGTGGGGCTATGACGATGCAGCATGGCTTGTCTCCGTAGAGGGAGACAATGACAGTCGGCTCTGGTTTATCCCGTCCGGGTTGATACTACCGCACTGAATGAAACGTCGCTCGAAACGGCTATGTAAATAGTTCGTGTTTTCCGTCCAGTTCAGTGTAGCCGACGTGAAATGAAGGGAAGCACTGACATGGCACTTAGTTCACCCGGTGTTATGGGCTAACATCACGGATGTCGTAGGTGATGTAGCCAACCGTGTCAGTTTCCATAAAAAAAAAACCTGAATCTATTCCAAAATATTAATAACTCGTTAATAAATTCTGTAAATCGAAAATAAAGAGTCACGTGTCGCCCGGACAGTAGTCACATTCCCAGCAGCGTACGCATAAATCTGTGAAGGTTAATATTATAGGTATTATTAAATCGTCGATCGCCTCCCATCTATTTATACATTTATACGAACAACAAATAGCAGTGCTTATCGCGGCGTCGTCGGTGTCGTCGCCGCGTAGGTACATACAGTGGGGCACAAGTCAAAAGTTACTCACACAACTAAACCGATGCTCCCTACGTCCGATAACGCTAAAAATAACTAAATGTGCAAACAATTAAATACCTAGTGTGTATTAAATAAGAACTGCAGTCAGCCTCGATAGCTCAGTGGTGCAGACAGTCAACTGTCGCTATTGAATGTTAAGCAACGCTGGGCGCGGTCAGTACTTGGATGGGTGACCGCTGACCGTTGGAGGCTGACCGTGGTTCGGATTCCTCGTAAAAACTGTAGGTCCCTTCGCTCCTAATCTTACTCGGTGGTAGGGTTGAACCCGCCCGGGTTGGTACCACCGCACTGAATGAAACGTCGGTCCAAAAAAGTGAAGCATTCACTAGCACGTTACCCAATCTGAAGGCGAAAATGTGCATTGCATTTTATTGTGAACCCAATTCATACTTATTCGAGATATGATTTTAAAATTTTGAAGGAGAAATGACCAATTTTGTCGACATTTTTACCCGACTGCGCGACGCACAGGAGGGTAATTAACTTTCGTATTTAAACAAATTCATACACATGAGAGAAGAATGCAATATCTACAGGATGCGGTAGCATAACTTTCTTTTTTCGAAATGCAATAAAACTTTATGAAGCAGATATGTTATTTTTTTATAATGTAGGTAGACATCGGTCGAAACGGCTATGTAATAAATAGTTCGTGTTTTCCGTTCAGTTCAGTGTAGCCGGCGCGAAATGAAGGGAAGCACTGACATAGCACCTAGTTCACCCGGTGTTATGGGCTGACATCACGGATGTTGTAGGTGATGTAGCCAACCGTGTCAGTTTCCATAAAAAAAAAAAGACATCTAAAGTTAGGTTTTGGACATCATATCCGGTAGGTGACACTTCCGTATGGGGTACGGAAACCTGAAAGTTAAATTAAAAAAACCCCGACCCTGAAAACGTCAAAAAAAAAAATCACCGTTTACTTACTTAAAGGAGTCGGAGGACCGCTAAGTAAATACCCGCGCAGCTTAGTTTTTAAAATATGTAATTTAACTTTTATTTCAAGCATTTAAAAAAAAAGCATACAAATCGGTCCACTTTTTTAAATAATTAATTGTTTGTTACTTAATTACTTGATTACCAACATAGCTAACAACCATCCCGATTAAACCAGCGTTCTAATAAAAAAAAAATACATTCAAATCGGTCCATCCGTTTGGGAGCTACGATGCCACAGACAGACAGACACATACACACGTTTAAACTTATTACAACCCTCTTTTTTCGTCGGGGTTAAAAAAGGAAGTTATGCTTATATCCTCAGCTCATTTGGAGTCAACTATACTATAGATAGATAGTTGACTCCAAATGAGCTGAGGTATGTCCTGCCCGGTGCAAGCTCCACGGTCTGTCTTATACAACCTGTATACCAACTTCAAATAGTTTTTTACGTAAAATACTTTCCGTTTCTACGGCTTGGACATTTCGAATCTTTGAAGTCGTTCGTTCGGTCATTATCGGGTTTGGCGGAAATGACCGATGATGTAGGTACCTAAGCTTTGACTTGTGTCCTACCGTACGTTCGTCACCTCCTGCTATTACGTGTGTATGTGTGTATGTACGTAGTATGCGTGTACGTAGTATGTACATAATATGATCGAGCGAGCGCGTTATCTATCACAGTTACCCACCACCACCGGCCGCCGACATTTGTGTCTATTTGAGGCCACAAATATTTGAAAGCGCTCTGTAGAGTTCGCAGAAACATGCATAAATCGGCATCGCGGACCCGTAAGCGCTTTTAATTATTATAACAATACACATTATGCCACTTAATGCGTGGCAAGGGCGGGTTTATTGCCTTAGGCAATTTCCTCCAGTCAAACTTTTGGCGTAGAATATAAATTTCGGGTTGTATGAGTGGCTAAAGGATGGCACACGGGCGATTTCAATAAAAGCAAATGACGTCAGTTTTAGTTCTAATAAAGCAGTTTTGGCGCTGCCTTCGCAATTATGAGGCCATGTTAAAAAATTACGCGGCGTATCGTAATCTTTATACCTGGAATTTGTGCCCTTCAGTACACAAATTTGGACGAGGCGTTGCGTAGGTTGCAGACAGGATAGCTCGACATTATTATATTTAAAGTTAGCGGTCGCGTTACAGACACAACCCCGTGATTAGATTGTCTGTTCACCGCGGCCGGGTGAGTAAGGACAAGTCCGCAGATCTCCAGAGAGTTGAGAGTTGAGTGAATAGCGTGAGTGTGCGAGCGAGACGCGGCGCGGCGTCGCCGCCGGCGTGCGAGCGAGACTCGAGCGGTAAATAGAGCGAGGCCCGCCGTCAATTATAATTATTGTGCTCTACATACGTACATACATACATACATACATATTCATACATCGACGTGATATACTACCTACTTGCACAGTGCTCGCGCTCAACTATAGTAGTATCAAACAGTCCTGGCAGGTAGGGCAATAACGTTATATAACCTAGGGAAGCGAATCTGCGCGCGAAATATATAGTGGAATAGCAATACTACAAGGAAGGGCTATGTGAAATAGGTACCTATTATAAATAAATACCTTAAGTATTATAAAGAATATTGATATAAAAAAAGTGAATAATTTTATATCGACCAAGGTGCCTTTTTATCGACAAAGCGCCGCGCACAGATTCACTTCCCTAGGTAATAAAACTTTATTGCCAACCTGCCAGGACGGTTTGATACTACTATAGTTTAATTACTCCACCAGACGACGCGAATACGTTATGCATAATTTTGAAAGATGAAAATCAAAATAAATCGTGTTACAATCAAAAACGTCTATACGTGTTATATATAACGTTTAGCGTCAACCTGCTAAATATACTTACCACGCTCAATAGATATCGAACGAACGAAACATAACGAAATAATGTTTAACTATCTTTCAACTTATCATTTTAAGGTTAATCTAACTTTTTAACTCTTAAAAGTTAAATTACAAATTTTAAAAAGCCCCGACCCTTAAATACTCAAAAATAATTTCCGTTTTTTTTTTATTTTTTTATTTTTTTTTATGGATACTGACACGGTTGGCTACATCACCTACAACATCCGTGATGTCAGCCCATAACACCGGATGAACTTGGTGCCACGTCAGTGATTCCCTTCGGTCGTGCCGGCTACACTGAACTGGATGGAAAACACAAACTATTTACATAGCCGTTTCGACCGACCTTTCATTCAGTGCGGTGGTACCAACCCGTGCGGGTTAAACCCTACCACCTAGTAATATAAGGGAGTCATATCCCTTAGTCGCCTTTTACGACATACACGGGGAGTCGGGGGACCGCTAAGTAAATAAAATATAAAAACTCAGAGCTGCGCGGGGTCCTACGACACTCCAATAAACCCGCCATATGAGAAGACGAAATCAAATACATCGGCGGAAAGCATTGGTTCCGCGCCGCTGAAGGCCGGGAGGACTGGAGGAAAAGTGGAGAGACAATGTCCAGCAGTGAAAGCATACACGCTGACTGACTGTGTCATTTGCATTCAATTTAGTTATTCGTAGTTATGAATAATCTGAATAACTAATTCGACTAGAGAAATCATTCATAATCGCGCATCATTTAGTTAGTGGGACGCTCACTGCGGATGTAAGATTGCCGCATAACAGTCTCGGTTGTGTTCTATTACAGTCCAGTATAGCCATAAAGCCAAAGGGAGGTCTCCGTCAACTAGTAACTACTGCGAGGTGATATTGGCTGGTCGGAGCATGTGCTTTGGCCCCTCCGACTCAGAATGCCGGATTACATAAAAAAAATAAATCAGAGCTAAAATAGCGAAAATCAAATGTGAACCGAAATAGCAATTTTGATGTAAGGTGAAAAGCAATTGTGAAGTAGTTGTGTACTAGAATAGTTAATAAGATTTCTATGCCTACACCACTTGCATAGCTATTGTCGCGCGCCGCGCAGTCGCCGCGGTGGTCCGCCAACATCAGAGTTGTGTGTGGCGGCGCAAGAGAGCTTGGAGCGACCGTAATGGCTTCTAAACCGGATGACGAGGTGTATTTCTGATGCAGAGAGCCATTCACCTCGCGGCTCGGCGGTGCGGCGCAAGCGCGGCGCGGCGCGGAGGTGGAGCCGTCTCCGAGTTTACAAGTTGCACGTCATACATAAGGCACAATATATGCATGATTTAAGTACCTCAATAAACTGTGACTTACTGCGTTGCGCAACCTACGACTACCGGATAGGTACCTTTTTTTATCAACTAGATGGCACGTGGTGATAGACAGATTGGAATCGGAGATAAAATCGCCGTTGATTAAAAATATTATAAAATCAGTTAAACGTTAAGATTTTTTTTTTTATGGAAACTGACACGGTTGGCTACATCACCTACAACATCCGTGATGTCAGCCCATAACACCGGGTGAACTTGGTGCCACGTCAGTGCTTCCCTTCGGTCGTGCCGAACCAGTTTGAATTTCGATTTCATTTTGAAAAAAAAAATTACATTATTAAGGAAACTGCGCGTGAAGGTAGAAAACCACTATCAATAAAATATGGCGACTGGAATCGAGCAAGTCGCAGGGCGGCGAAGCCCTAGGGCGGGCGGATAGAAACAGCGAGCGGCGACACGGGCGGGCGGGGGCGGCGGCGCGACGCGCGGCGCAGTGGGTCAGGCGCGGCGGCGGGGCGGCGGACCTTGCAATGTCGCGGTGACGCTCAGCTGACTGCCCCCCCCCCCTCCCCCCTGCGCGTCCCGCGCGCGGCGCGTCGCCCCCGCCTCCGGCGGACGGTTCCGCTCCGGCCGCCGTTCATTGCCTCGTGGGCCGCCGTGGAGTGCGCGCGTGCCTGTGCCGCTCTCGCGCATCGAACGCGGCACTTCGGATCCGAACCGCCGTGGAAGGAATGCGATCGCCTACTCACAACAGACTGTGAGGTGTCGCGCAGGGTGCGCGGTCTCGCCCGCCGCGCCGCGGCTCAACTGAACCCGAAAGGTCGACGGGTGTAAAAATAACCGCTCGCATCGGACGACGGAGGCTCGATGGCTCGAGTGGGGGTGCGGAGGAGGGCGGGCGGCGGCGGCGCGGCGGGCGCTACTATTCATTTGCCTACGAGGGAGTGCGAATCGGAGTGTTGCGCGCCGTTTCCCTTCCTCCCGTGTCTCGGTGCCGTGTGGAGTGACAGTGCGGAGTGCCGGAGTCGCGGCGTCGACTCACTGCGGCCTACCTACGCTACGTACTAAGTGCCTATCGACGACGCAGGCTATTGTGTGAATTTGTGTGTCTGGCTGGCTGGCTATGCAATGTTGGCGCACGGAGCGCAGAATGTTTCAAATGACATCATAACAATATAATGGCGGGGATGTAGTCACGTAGTCGCGCGCGCATCGGCTGCTTCAATGTGTTGTTTTCGAACATAACTTATTATAATCTAATAAAATAGTACAAATAAGACGATGCAATGTAATATGGAAAATTTACAAATGAATGAAGCAATGAAGTACTCGGGTAAAAAGAGAAAAGCAATTAACCATTTAGAGAAAAAAATATGCTAAACTGCGCCTACAAAGTGACGTATGCCTTCTCTTGAGATATTATTGTGAACATAAATGTACTTTTTCTTTCATTTTTTTTTTATGGAAACTGTCACGGTTGGCTTCATCACCTACAACATCCGTGATGTCAGCCCATAACACCTTAGTGAACTAGGTGCCATGTCAGTGCTTTCCTTCGGTCGTGGTCGTGGCGGCTATACTGAACGGGACGGAAAACACGAACTATTTGCATAGCCGTTTCGACCGACGTTTCATTCAGTGCGGTGGTATCAACCCGGGCGGATTAAACACTACCACCTAGTGAGGTAAGAAAGGAAGGGACCTAAAGTTTTAGAAATACAAGTGCGTCGGCGGAAAGCAGTGGTTTCGTACCGCTGAAGGCCGGGAGAACTGGAGAAAAATTGGAGAGGTTTATGTCCAGCAGTGGACGCATACACGCTGACTGACTGACATAATATGTACTTAAGTGTTAGATAAGACAACGATAAAAAATCCGACGCTTTATGTTTAATCTTTCCAAGTTATAGGTAGGTATTGTGTTAATATTCATATTTAAGTCTTAATTAATTTAATCTTATATTTTGTACTGCGCATTTTAGTACGCGTTGTTTTGGCATTAGGTACTGTACCAATGTCATAATAACTCTCAGCTAGCAGTTATCAATGTCAATACAAACACTCAGCTAGCAGATAATACCCCAAAGGAATTCTGATAGTGCATGTTTTGAGGCATTTTAACTGTTACCTTTTGTCCATATTTTTTATTTGAGTGCAATTAATATACACAATACAATAATGGCGGCTGTCGAGTGAGGCACTGAGGCGCACGCATGCAAGCATATAATCTATTATGTTATGTTTAATATTATACTAGTAGGAGATGACTCCGCGCCGCCTCCGCCTCAGCGCCGGTTTATTATTAGAACACAACAACGCTGCTACTACTACTCGAGACGAGGTGTCGTCGTTGCGAAATAAACCTTGCTCCGATCGCGGTTGGAGTCAAGTTCCCATCATCGTCCGCCGATCTTTCATCGGCGCCCGCGCATCGATCTCCATCCGCGTGAACGTCGAGAAGCGGCATCAACAAAATGGCCGTCATTCAGTCGTAGTTAGTACCCTAATCTTTGCGATGCGAATCGCGCCGAGACGAGAGCTCCGTCAATCATTTCATTAGTCGTCGGTCGCACGCGAGACCGCCCGCGCCGCGCCCCGCGGATCCGCCCTCCCTCAGGGTTGCCAGAAGTCCGGTTTTTGAGGCTTGTATCCGGTCTCCAAAATAATGAATAACCGGAAACCAAAACGTCCGGTTTTTTCTTCATATAACGTAAATATTTACTTTTTCAGAACTTTTTAATACTAATCTTACTGTGTTCTTCGTTTTTGCAGTAAGTTCGATCAATTCAACTAATTTATTTATTACTCTATCTCCCATCCATTTTCAAAAGTAAAGGTCATGAAACATTTTGGTACATAATATCAAATTTCATTTTGTACCTGAAAAACCAAAGGCCCTTATGATGAAAAATGTCCGGTTTTTTATCAACTGAACCATCTGGGAACCCTGCGCTCCCCATAGCGCGGCGCGGCGGGGGTGCCGGTTTCTGGTTGCTCTGTCGTACGCTGTCATCATGAGTGTTCATTCATATATTCTCGTTTATTATACTAACCGCAAGAATAACAGGAGCGGGGAGGCTGCGGTAGGGGCAGCAGGAGTGGGTGGGTGGGGTGCATAGGAATGCGGCGTGAACCAATCACACCCAGCGGGACAACACACGGACGCTTTGGACGTCCGAACTGACTTTGCCGTGCAGTAAAGTTTTGAAATGATTCATTTTCTATGAAAGGAAAATGCCACGTATGTTCAAAACGTTTTGCAACAGGTATGTTTTCCGGTTTTTAACCGACTTCAAAAAAGGAGGAGGTTCTATGTTCGGCTGTATGTATTTTTTTTTTATTTATTTTTTTTTTTATGGAAACTGACACAGTTGGCTACATCACCTACAACGTCCGTGATGTCAGCCCATAACACCGGGTGAACTAGGTGCCATGTCAGTGCTTCCCCCTTTGATCGTGATTTGATCTTCCCCAATTGTGAACCGATTTCGATTATTCTTTTTGTGTTCGGTTCAGTCTAGCTCCAAGGTGGTCCCATTTTTTTTGGTCAAGATCGGATTTGAAAGCGAGGCGGAATCGCGAGGCCGAAGGCCGAGCGATTCCGCCGAGTACATTAATAGCAAATAAAAATTACTAAAAAAACTGTGAAATAAAAAACTATTTAAAAAAATATAAAAACCGCCTTCAAAAATGTATGAAATAAAAAAATAAAAATCGAACCCTAGATTTGAAGGCGGTGGTGCTAAAGCAAGCAAAAATAACCGACCGCCTTCAACTCTAGGGTTCGATTATTATTTTTTTATTTAATACATTTTTGAAGGCGGTTTTTATATTTTTTTAAATAGTTTTTATACTTGCGACTTCTATAGCTGCGCGATTCAAAGCCGCTCTCTGGCATGTTTTGAATATCCATTAAGCTAAGCGCAAATTGGCGCGATCAGGGCGATCACGGCGGTGGCGGTGGCGGTGGCGATCAGATAGGTTATATGCAATTGTGTGTGCAAGCGCACACTGGTGCGGCCGATCGCTGCACGCGTGCGGTCAGTGTGCGGTCCGATCGCGGCGGTGGCGGCGGTGGCGATCAGATCGCGCCTGCAGCATCTGATCGCGTGATAATCATAGGAACTGACGAAAGAATGGAGGAAATAATTATAAACGAGGTCTACAATCACTCAATTCTATACAATACTCACGCGGAATTCGAAAACATACGAAAGAAGAACAAAATATAACATAACAGAAATATAAATATAACATATTATATAGAATAACAATATTAGAAGAAATAATATATATAGAATAACATAAATATAACAGAGCGGCCAAAAGTAAAATTTCTTTCATTTTGTAGTTAAAAGTACAAAAATTACGAAGAAGAACCACCGCGGCACCACCGCCGTCGAATCTGAACGCTCTGATCTGCGCGACTTTTGAACGCCACCGCTACTTTGGCCGCCACCGCTATGACCGCCACCACCGCGCCAGTTTGCGCTTAGCTTTACCCATAATGTTATTTTGCTTATTACCTACTTCATAAATCATACATAAGTTATTTCTTATAGGGTCTACAACCTTCCATAAATCCTTAAAATTTGGCGCCGTCTACAGAAGTCCAGTTCACAACTTTCAAGACTGTTTAAAAAAAATATGCTATAAAATCTCCCGAGGAAACGGGAATACGAAACCTCGATTTTGTCTAATTTTTCGACGCACGCATTTCGTCTTAAAATAAAAAATATTACCTATTTATTTTTATTTCATGTATGTTTTTAACCCCCCACGAAAAAAACGGAGGGGTGTTATAAGTTTGACGTGTGTGTGTGTGAGTGTGTGTGTCTGTCTGTGGCATCGTAGCTCCCAAACAGATGGACCGATTTGGATGCGGTTTTTTTTATTAGGAGGCTTGTTTAATCGGGATGGTTCTTAGCTATATTTGTTATCAAGTAATCAAGTAATTAAGTAATAAAAAAAATAATTATCTTAAAAAGTGGACCGATTTTCATGTGCTTTTTTTTAAAAAGCTTGAAATAAAAGTTAAATTACAAATTTAAAAAACCCCCGACCCTTAAAAAGTCAAAAATAATTTCCGTTTACTTAAAGGAGTCGGGGGACCGCTAAGTAAATAACATATAAAAACTCACAGCTGCGCGGGAATTTACTTAGCGGTCTCCCGACTCCTTTAAGTAAACGGAAATTATTTTTGACTTTTTAAGGGTCGGGGGTTTTTTAAATTTGTAATTTAATGTAGTCTACTTTTATTTCCCACCCTACGCCAATCACAAACTTTTGACGTTAGTTTGACATCTGTTAAGTGGATGTGAAGACGCTCTGGTAATTCAGCGCGTATTATATCTGCCCTGGGTCTAGGTCTGCTAGAGGTCGGCGGATAGGCATTAAGGCATTATTACATTACGTCTATAGACAATGTGAACGACGCGTCGATCGCCCCCAACTCCAGGCCCCTGCGCCGCATGCATGCGAGCATGCGATCATGCCCACCGAACGATGTAGGTATATAGATAATAGTAAATATGTAGATAGGGGCCGCGCCGCGTGGCAATACCTATCCGCGTCTGCAATAATAGTACAGTGACGCCTACTCAACTTAATGTAGATAAAAATACGCAGAGATACTTACTCTTCGTTACAGATTGCAATGAAACATCGGCGGCCGTACTGTATGACAATTTCATGCTTTCAGGTTGGCGGTGAGTGAAGTTAACTAAGTCTACCTTTTTTTTTATGGAAACTGACACGGTTGGCTACATCACCTACAACATCCGTGATGTCAGCGGGTGAACTAGATGCCATGTCAGTGCTTCCCTTCATGTCGTGTCGGCTACACTGAACTGGACGGAAAACACGAACTATTTACATAGCCGTTTCGACCGACGTTTCGCTCAGTGCGGTGGTACCAACCCGGCCGGGATAAACCCTACCACCCAGTAAGGTAAATTTTACCTACACAATTTTAGTTA
Source organism: Nematopogon swammerdamellus (assembly GCA_946902875.1). Classification (NCBI taxonomy): domain Eukaryota; kingdom Metazoa; phylum Arthropoda; class Insecta; order Lepidoptera; family Adelidae; genus Nematopogon; species Nematopogon swammerdamellus. The sequence continues at coordinate 29,735,959 of OX336335.1, forward strand.
GCTGAAGCCTCACATACCGAACATTACCGAACTGTTACGAAGATTACAAACGGTACACCTTTATTTAGTGAATATTGTGTCACGCCAGCGCTTCCCTCTGGTCGTGCCGGCCACACTGGAACGAACAGCTATTTACACAGCCTTTACGACCGACTTCATGCAGTGCGGGCGGGCGGGGGGTGAGGGAAGGTCATCAACGCTTGGACAGTGGTAACCCGTCAATAGCACGACCGCGTCTGGTTGTGCTTAAATTCGAAGACTGAATGCAGATTCCAAGACTGAAACGTCGGTCTAAACGGCTATGTAAATAGTTTGTGTTTACCGACCAGTTCAGTGTAGCCGGCACGATCAAAGGGGGAAGCACTGACATGGTACCTAGTTCACCCGGTGTTATGGGCTGACATCACGGACGTTGTAGGTGATGTAGCCAACCGTGTCAGTTTCCATGAAAAAAAAAAAATACATAGCACCAACGAGCTACCGAGGGCAAGGACTCGCTCACGTTCGTGGAAAGTATTACGGAAGGCTAAACCACCGGCTAGAAAGGCAAAATATAATTCCTAAACCTACACAATATACCGGCTCACATATCACGATTATACATATACATACATACATACTACACACGCTGTATCCCGACAATCAGGGTAAGCAGAGTAATCGGTGTTGTGCTGCAAGAACTCTGGAAAATTGCAACACAACATCGACCACCACGTTTATTTAGCAAAGTATTCGGACAAGATAACTATCAAGCAGCAATTAAGGCACAAAGACCCACCTGCTGCACGACTCGGTGGAAGGACCGTGCCAAGGTGAGAGGTGGCAAACCTATCGCCCTTTAGCGCAGCATCACGTCCTTATCCCTTAGTCGACTTTTACGACATGCACGGAGAGAGACGCAGTGGGGCTATTCTTTTTAAGTACCGGCAGGCCTCACGCACTCTATGTACTTGCGCGCGCTAACTACCTACCGCCCGACGGGCCGCCGGCGGTCTTTTTCAGTAGAAATTCGTCTGCCGCGCGAAGTATACATAGACGCTCGCCCACGCAAGTGCGCGCAGCTGCAAAGCAATAACCACTTTACACTCGATCGTTAAGGTACATTTTCGCACGCAGCGATTGGCGTTGTGAAAGAGTAGGCTATTAAAGCCCGAAGGTAGGAACATTTTCTATGGAGTGATTTATCTGTTACGAAGTAACTATTAAGTAATCTGTGGTACCGGCCTCACACAGTACGATTATACCGATCACGATTATAATAGATTAAAAAAAATAGATTCCTCACAAAGCTACCTAAATACAACGTATACGGTAGACCTCCCCGCACCGGACAACTTAACAAGATTTGACACAAAACACACGACCAAATAAACCGGTCCACCACTCCACTCCGCGCACTGCCCAACAACTCAAGGTCGCCGGCGGCAGCAGCGGCGGCGGCGCTCCGCCAGTATGCGGTGGTGAAAACAATCTTATTACGAGAGAGCAAGGTCCAATAAGGACTAGGGGTAAATTTATACGAGCCAGCCTCCCCCTCTTCCAGAATTATCGACCACGGCTGTGTCGCTGTGTCGACCACACCCTTTTCTTTGCAGTAGCGCTCTGCGCGCCGCCCCCGCCAACGACGACGACTACACGACTACGTCCTCAGTCCTCACTGACTTCTATAGTCTTGTAGCCACTGTGGAGTAAAACCACAAAATTCGCATAGGCAGCGAAAAAAAATTGTTTATGTTTTTTTTATCGAAACTGACATGGTTGGGTACATCACCTACAACATCCGTGATGTCAGCCCATAATACCTTGGTGATCTAGGCGCCTCGTCAGTGCTTCCCTTTATTTGATAAATCATTGTTTGAAACAAATAAATCGTCTTATGCTACTTCCGACTTACATTCCACTATATCAACGATTTTCAGACATCCAAAGTTGACTGCAAGAGATCTCTGTAAGGGATAAGTCCGCCTTTGCACTTTATGTAAATTTTATAATTAGTTTGGTTCTGTAAAATCTGTGCTAAAAATAAAATTAAAATAAAAATGTTCTTTGGAGCAATAAAGTATTTTCAATCTTCCTACCTATTTTAAGAGTCAAAAAAAAGTCAGAAAACCGTAGACGGAATAGTTACCACAAAACGCATCAATCGAGTGTTTTGTTCCGCGATGTCGCTTGCTCGATCTATCTCGTCTGTGGTTGAGGACGGAACACGGAGGATGGCTTGCCTGGCTCAGCGAGTCACTCGATTTTGGTCACCAGTGTATGTCCCCCATAACGAGAACTACGGAGCTGATTTTCAACTGGCCCTATTTTGGTTGCCAGTTTGCTTATTAGCAGTGATCGGCGTAGGTAGTGCCATTTGAGGTCAATGAACATAAATGATGATGTTAAATATGGACATGCCCCGGGATTCCGGGATTAATGATCCCGGGATCCGGGGCACCCCGTTCACCCGGTGTTATGGGCTGACATCACGAATGTTGTAGGTGATGTAGCCAACTGTGTCAGTTTCCATAAAAAAAAAAAAGTTTTTATTATAATAATTTTTTAAATATGAAGATGATTAAATAATGAAGATAAGAACAAAACAAATATTCAAAAACCAGCAATATTTATTCGCAGATATTGAAAATCAACAACACTTGTTCGCTGAAACAAAATCTAAGGTTGACTAGGTAACTTACGTTAAGGAATATCCATATTAAGATAACGGTCACCAAATCCCGGGAATAACACTACCTACGCCGATCACTGCTTATTTATTAGGCCCAATCCTCTCTACACTCTATCTATATAGTCTGTGGGACGGGAGGTTCCGGCGGTGCGCGGCGGGTGAAGGGAGAGCTGACAGAGTCGCAGGCGTCTCGCGTGTCAATGAACCCTCGCCGCCGCCGCCGCCGCCGCCGCCTCGGCCGACATCGACATGCCTACCGCAGACCATTTATCAGTTCACATCCCATCCCACCGCGATCCCACCGTGATCCCACCGAAAATAAACGCAACGAAATCCCTTTCGTATGCAACATACATACTGGATGAACGGGCAATAAACCATTGAATTATGGATCAAATCAATTAAATAATGTTAAAATAAATAAATAGTAAAGTAACACATTCAATTATACAGGTAAAATATGGATGAAATTGCGATGATATCTACGTTACAAACATAATATTTTTTTATGTTGAAAATTTTTCAGTAAACTTTTTCAGTACACTTTCAGAAGTATATATAAAAGACACTATTTTAGAAAAAAATTCTAAAAAATTATTTTCAAATTTGTATTTTAAATGGTTTTATTAAACAAAACAATACTTTGTGATTCTTTTCGACGTACATTCGACCGCTGTGGTCGGAATGTTTATGACTATATTTTAAAGAGGCCTTCTAGACTTCATGCCAAATAACATAATATTCTAATGTCGTGCCAAACTAAACTTCAACAACGACCAACCGTTTAGTTATCTATCATAAAAGATGCATACAACAAGTCATGAACCTGTGACTGGTGACTGGACGGACGGACGGACAGACAGACAGACAGACAGACAGAAGCACGAGTCACACCATTCATTTTAGTTTTCATCTCTTTTTGGCAAGGAACCCAAAAAGGGGTCGGGCAAGGGAAGGGAAGAATTTATTAGAGTCCACTCACAATACAAATTCTACAAGTCAACTCGCAGTGAGTCGCCGCACCGACGACGACGACGCCTCCACCGCCGTCGTCGTCGGCAGAGTGTACTATAAACACGCCCACGAAAATAACAGCAAGGTGAAGATGCGTCATCAACTCATCATCACATCACTCCGTCTCCAGTGTGGAGCGGCGGCGGCAGGTCGAGACAACTGGGGCGGTGACAAACACGTCACAAGAATATCTAGCCCGCACCTGCCACTAAGTTGAAACCGCTGATTGGCTAACTAATGAAGCTGTTTCAAACACGAAATCAGTGCAAGAACATTCTAAATAACATTTTGAATCTTTTGAACAAAACAGTTGCAACTAATACATACGACTTCCTTTATTTCGTAAATTCTAAAACTGGTGCTTCGAATCTGCGCCAATTGGAAGGCCCCATTCAAATCTAATATCGCTTCCATTCCATCCGCGAGGTCAACAACATGAAATGAGCCACATGCTACGGTATGCACGCGCACACAAAAGCTGTCTTGTGGCGTAAGGAATAGGGTGTAAATTGTATGCATATAGGTCAAGCTTGCGGCTGTCGGCTAAAATGTCGATTGGTTCCACAGACCGACGGGCGGACGCCATCTTGTCAATCGCACGTCCTTAATCGACGCGTGGACACGTGACTCCACGTGATCCTGCCTGTACGAGGGAGTGCGATGCCCACGGTCACGGGGGCGCCAGGGACGACGGACGCCGCTCTTTGAATTATTCGACGCAAATCAGAAGGCACCAGAAGCATTTCACACTCACTTGTCAACGAACGTCAGCATGGATGTGTGTGACGACGACGACACACTGGCTGCTGCTGGCTCGCTATGCACGGAATTAAAGGAGGAGAGAGGGCTGCCTCTCGTCGTCACATCCCTTTTGACATTAGTTTCACAGTTAACAAGTGAGTGCGACAAGGTTCTGGTGGCTTCTGATCCGCCACCAGTCCAGTAATACAACTCACATTGCATTTAAACATGAAAATAAAACCCAAAGTTCACGATCGCAGTGAGGGTAGACAGAAAAATGTCGCCCTGCACAGCCGTAGTTTAATCTGTGCAGACGACGAATCTGTTCTTCAGCGCGCGGACAACACAGAATAAAACATCAATGACGATCACGAAGGACGATCATTTCGAGAAGGAGAGTTTACAAATCGTCACACTCACACGAGATTGAGAAAAATGATGGAGCACTCACCGGGCGCTGCGAGTCTGCGCGAGATGGCCACCGCGCCGTGCGTCGACTGGATCGGTTTGAATTACAAATACGGAACAGTTTAGCGGCATAAATAAAGCGCGTCGAGCCAGAGACGTCGAGTTATAACGAAATTACATAGCGCATAGGTACATCGGCAACGAGCGAGCGAGCGACCGGCGCGGCGCGGCGGCGCGCCTCACATTATGTACCCCGCTCGTACATGGGCACAGTGGGCACACTTCTCGGTCATATAGCGCGCGAGTACGTACCTACACGTTCAGGTGTGTAGGTGTGTTGTGCGCCACTATCTACCGACCACGTGACCGCCACATATCTCTCTATACAGTCCACCGCGACGACGACGGCGGCCGCGGCGCCATGCCAGTATGTATGTATACCTACACGACAACACGCCGCCGCCGCGCCGCCTGCCTGCAGCGCGTCTGCGTTGCGAGCCGAGAGCACACAACACTCGCTGAACTATCTCATTAAATATGGTCACAATTTGGAGCGCAACGTAAACGGATAAGACGTCTTGCGGCAAACGCGCAAAGTTCAATTTGAAGCGCAGAGCGGCGGCGGGTTCGGGCCGATTGTGAGTGCGATTGTTTTCAGTGAGTGCGAGGAGGCAGGTGGGCGCGGGGACGCGCGAGGGGAAGGGGTCGATTGAAACAAAATGGCGACGGAGCACAGGAGGATGACGACTGAGCGAGCTGACTTGCCGCAGTTAGCAGCGACCGCGAGCCGACACGCCGAAAGCCCGGCGCGACGCGACCGAGCTAGCTGCAACAACGGCGGCGGTGACACTCCGCACTTAGATCGAATCAAAGTCCTCCCAGTAGAGTCTTCAAAAGATCTAGACGATCAAACGCCCACAATGACGGGAACGATCGAGGAAGAGATTAAACATAGTACCTCATAAAAACGAAAGACGAAAGGAATCGGAATCGAGCTATATTGATTTACTATGAACAATCGGTCGACGATCGATATAAAATAGAAACTAATTTTATCAACATCTTATAACAATATCACCCATGTGGGCATGTATTACTATCACTATGTATTTAGGACTATTTAGGAAGATAGCATACGCAGTCAGTGATAGCAACAGCCAGAAATCATAAAAAATGCACGTCGCTATCTCAAAGAGGTCGTTATCAGTAACGGAGAATAACGTCTCTAGATAAGAGCGCATGAGCTTCACAACAATTTCTAACTACCAACAGAGGCATCCCATTTAAGTTAGTGACAATCCGACAATGTCACATATCTGACAAACCAAGTACCTACTACGCACTTTTCAAAAGATTTCCGATCGTTATTGGACTTCGTTCGCAACATAAAGATATCTTGAACGACCGCGCTTTGAGCCACATCTATTGCGGCCTACTCACGTCCCTAAATCAGAGGCGATATCGGGGCCAGTGATGGGAGCGCAGCGCTCTACGATCGCCGCGTGTGTTGTGTACGCAAATCACGAATCGACCTACCACGGATTGGTGCGCAACCGGTTCTGTGGGTCTTTTATTCACAGAACCGGGAAAATGTGAAACGCACTCCCGCCGCCCATCTATTTTCTAACAAGTACAGCCTGTGGTTTTTCAAAAGGCTCCTGCAAGGCCGGCATGTCATTCGCTCTTCTCCGTGCATCACAGAATGTCCATGGGCATCGGTGGAAACGATGCCACATGTCGCCCTATCCATAAAAAAAATCGGCGCAGTAATAATTATTATTGAAAACGGGACTGTCTGTCACCGCCAACGATTCAGTGGCGACTTCGGGTCGGCGGGTGCGATTCGTCGAAAGTAGCGAAACTGGGGCGATTTGGCCGAGCGGCAGGGCAGGGGCGCGTTTCAGTAGAGATGCACCCTCCTTGCCCCATCACCAATGCCCCGATATCGACTCTGATTTTAGGGACGCGAGTACACCCCCCGTCTATGAAAGACAGGGGTCGCCAAGGTCAATACTAATACTTCGACGAGGTATGAAGACGCGCCGCAATGCGACGGACGAGACGACACGCATTGTCGCCAAGGTCGACGAGCAAAAATTAGTAGTTCACCTTCGGGTGGCGTGGCGTGGCGAATGATTCTACGCCAATTGGATACAGAGCTCCACCACTTTAAATTATTTCCGTACGGCTCGCGTTCCTGCCTGCCTCTGAAGAGTTGCAGCCGCGACACAAATACATAATATCCGTAGACTGTTACACGTGCATACATACCACATACGATGGATCCCGACAATGGGGTTAGGTCAGGTAATAACCAGTAAAAATTTATTTTCAAATCAAAATCCCTACCATACCAATTTTTTTTTCTATTAAGTTTTTAAAAAAGGTATTCATACGTTACAGCATGTTACAAGTCTCAAGTTATCAATCAATATCAATACTTACTAATAATAAATCTGTAAGGGATGGTCGTGGAGTAAGTTACTTTGTTTTATGAGATACTGAGTTTGTAGACTCTATGTATGATACTAAAACTAAATTGACGATTTTTAGAAATATTTTCTGTATGTATGTATGTATCAATGTTCCTCCATAACTCTTAAACCGATCATCCGAATTCGATGAAACTTAGTATTAGTCAGTTATTGTCAGCCTCGATAGCTCAGTGGTGCAGACAGTCAACTGTCGCTATTGAATGTTAAGCAACGCTGGGTGCGGTCAGTACTTGGATGGGTGACCGCTGACCGTTGGAGGCTGACCGAGGTTCGGATTCCTCGTAAAACTGTAGGTCCCTTCCCTCCTAATCTTACTCGGTGGTAAGGTTTAACCCGCCCGGGTTGGTACCACCGCACTGAATGAAACGTCGGTCAAAACGGCTATGTAAATAGTTTGTGTTTTCCGACCAGCAGCGGGAGCACAAATGCGTCGATAAGCATATATTGATCGATAAACATCTATTCGTCTTCTTCTATTCTACTTCGTCGAACGAAGCAAACAGATGTTTATCGATCGATACAGGCTTATCGACGCATTTGTGCTCCCACTGCAGTTCAGTGTAGCCGGCACGATCAAAGGGGGAAGCACTGACATGGCACCTAGTTCACCCGGTGTTATGGGCTGACATCACGGACGTTGTAGGTGATGTAGCCAATCGTGTCAGGTTCCATAAAAAAAAAAAAAGTATAAGCACATTTTACTATACGGGACACAGGATAGGCTAATAAATAAAATTCAGAAGCGGGAGCACAAATGCGTCGATAAGCCTATATCGGTCGATAAACATCTATTCGTCTTCTTCTATTCTACTTCGTCGAATGAAGCAAATAGATGTTTATCGATCGATATAGGCTTATCGACGCATTTGTGCTCCCCCTGCAGTTCCGGTTACGCTAAGATGTGGCTATCACTCACCTCAATCGAATTGTCCGCGCGCCGAAATAAAGGTACGGTAGCGGGCTTACTTACTTTATTCTTTTTAAATGCGAATTTCACGCGAGCGAAGCCGCAGGAAAAAGCCAGTTAACTATATAACTACCTACCAGGAAATATTTTTAAAATTTCGGAATTCCCGGAAGATAATCATTCCATGTTATGTCTTCTCGGCAACATTAGTTATTTATACTCTACCTATTTCGATCCCTGATTTATTATTCCCTGTCCTAATGTCTTCACTATCCTTGCCTTTATTCTTCTTCACTCAGTCTCATCAGCATCGCCCGAAGGTTGACTGGACTGGAAGGCACACGTCGTCGCCTTGGCAAGCTATTCTTCTCTAATCTTAGTGTATCAATCAATACTAATAATAAATCTGTAAGGGATGGTCGGCGAGTAAGTTACTTTGTTTTATGATAGCGTTTGTAGACTCTATGTAAAACTAAATTGCCGATTTTTAGAAATCTTTTCTGTATGTATGTTCCTCCATAATCGATCAACCGAATTCGATGAAACTTAACACAGGCATTGTTCTACGCGCAAAACAGAAATTGTTCTACGCGCCGAAATTAAGTTACAGTAGTAGCGGGTTAATTATTTTCTTCTTTTTAAAAAAGAATTTCACGCGAGCGAAGCCGCGGGCAAAAGGTAGTTATTGTATATTTCTATTGTTCTCGTGTATGTTTTCTACACGTATCATTGTTTCTTAATATTTTGATGAACAAAAGAATGTATATCTATCTTGAAAGTTGCAACACCCTCCAGCTAGGAATTCCCTCACGACAGTTTCTCGTCGCAGTGAGACTCAGCACCCTTTTTTGACATTGGACTTTTGAGAACCCATCGGTTCTCTAAATCGTTTATTTGTCGCACCGCTAGGGTGTGAAACTGTCTTCCGGGGAGTGTATTTCCCGAATCCTTTAACCTGGGTATCTTCAAACGTCGTATTAACAGGCTAGACCGCTTAGCAACAGTCCGAAAATCTGCTGGCATGGCACCTAACTGAGCGTTTTTTCGCGAGGAGAGGTGATTTTGGCCCTGTCGACTGCACCATTGACACAGCCACCTATGTTGGTTTAAATAAAAAAAAACGGCCAGGCCAGAAGAAACCAGAGGGCTCATACCTCGCACAAACATACGTTTGAAATATCATTGGCACATCGCAAATGACATTGTGTTTGCACGTAAAGAGGTGCAAAGTGGCATTTAGAGCAGTCAGTAAGTGTGCTGGTAAACACTCCGCTACGGAGACAAGTACTACGGCGCGGGCGGCGCGGGACGGGGCGCTGCGCGATATTATTGTCAGACGTAGCTTAATAAGAATAGCCCCACTGCATTTCTCCCCGTGCATGTCGTAAAAGGCTACTAAGGGATAAGGGCAAGACTCCGTGCATAAGGGCGATAGGCTAGCGACCTCTCACCTTGACACGGTCTTTCCACTCAGTCATGCAGCAGGCGGGCCTTCGTGCCTTACTTGCTGCCTGATAGTTATCTTGTCCGAATACTTTGCTAAACGTGGTGGTCAGTATTGTGCTGTAATTTATGAGAGTACTTGCAGCACAACACCGATTACTCTGCTTACCCCGATTGTCGGAATACGGCGTGTGGTATGTATGTATGTATGTACGTAGCTTTTGCCCGCAGCTCCGTTCGAGTTCAAAAACTCAAAACTCAAAACTCAAAATTTCTTTTATTGTTTTTACAGACACTTTACACAAACAGAAGTTGTCCCTATTTCATACATAACAGACAAAATTATCAATGATTATTTTCTGTTGTGTGCAAACACCGTCTCCCAAACTGGCCTAACCGGCTGTATCATGAAAGACAGTGGGTGCATACAATACCCATAACACTTGACCAAGCCACTCAACATCACAGTCTAGGAATAAGTAAATAGTACCTACATAGGTATTACAGTGTTGTATATATATATACTATATCGCTTGTATAACACCTTAAAACACGAGAGAATTATTAAACACGAGATTTATCATTGGAGAATTTAGCGGGTATCTCAAAAAATATAAAAGAGAAACAAAATAGTTTACCACCTAATAAGATGTGTAAGTTAGTAAGTAAGTTATTATATAGGTGATGCTTAGGAGTAGGCGCCAGCATCCCTACTTACATCATTCATTAATACATAATGTTCGCACCTCTAATGGTGGTATCTAGAACTTTTTTGTGGACTTAACTTGCTGCTATATTTCCTTAATTTTTTTAGGTTTCTGAATCCGGCACGGGACCCTATTACTAAGCCTACGCCGTCTGTCTGTCTGTCTGTCTGTCTGTCTGTCTGTCTGTCGTCTGTCCGAGGGCTGTCTCTTGAACCGCAATAGGAAATGTTTACAGAATATGTGTTATTTATTAAGGCCGATATAAAAGCAAATAAGAAAAAGTAAAAAATTCACGGGGGTTCCCATAGAAGAAACTAAAGTGTATACGCGCCATCTACCGAAAACAGTAAGAAGCATTTTAACTAATCATTAATTTTAACTAATATAAATTGACAAATAAAATTTAGCATTTCATAAACACGCCATAAACACGCCATGGATGGCGTGAGTGGCGCTGACCATGACATGGCGATACCGAACCCTCGGTGCGCGAGTTTGACTTGCACTTGGCCGGTTTTTAACAGTATAGCGCTGATTATCCGAACGTCGTCGCGTCGTCGTCGGTCATTCGAATGACCGCTTTATCAGAACAGATTGAGTTTGAATAAATTTGATTATCCAAGTATTCTAACTTTCACTAAATACTGAATGGACAAACAGACACTTTAACAGAGACCACAAACCATATTAGCTTTAGCTATAAACGTATATTATACATGTTTTGAACAACGTTTTTTATTCATAGTAGTTTCGGTCATGTTGGAAGAAAGGATGATAGGAGACTAACGAAAGAAATTTATGGAGCAAATGTGAGTGGAAGAGTCGAGAAGTGTCGCCCTAGACGCACGTACCTGGACCAGATCGTGCGCATGTGCTCAAAAAGGGTCAAGTGCGTAGTACCCGTAACCGATGAGCATGCATGAAGAATATTATGAGAGTGGAAGAGGCGGCAGATGTGTGCCAGGATCGTGGCACGTGGAGATCCGTGGTCTCTGCCTACCCCACCGGGAAACAGGCGTGACCAATATATGTATGTAAGTTTAGTAGTCAAATTATCGGGGAAAAAATGTATTTTCCGAACACCCATGTCCCCCAATTAGTTTTTACTTTTTAGAGTTCCGTATCCGGTACGGGACCCTATTACTAAGCCTACGCCGTCTGTCTGTCTGTCTGTCTGTCTGTCTGTCTGTCTGTCTGTCCGTCCGTCCGTCCGTCCGAGCGCTGTATCTCTTCAACCGTAATAGGTAGCCCGTTGAAATTTTCACAGAATGTGTGTTATTATGGCCGATATAACAACAAATAATAAAAATAAGAAAAAGTTAAAAATGTACGGGGATTCCCATAGAAGAAACCAAAAAAGTATGCGCGCGCGCCATCTACCGAATAGAGGGTGAAACATTTTAAGTAATCATGACATTTAATTAATATAAAGCATTTCATAACACGCCATAGATGGCGTGAGTGGCGCTAACTATGACGTGGCGATAAGGAACGCTCGGTGCGCGAGTTCGACTCGCACTTGTTTATTGTTAGTTGTTAAGGAAGTTCGTATAATCGACGCTGCTCTACTGTAGGTACATATGTAAGAACAAAGGGTGAGGGAAGGCGAGGGAGGATGGTGTGGTCTCACCTTGGCGCCGAGGAAGCGCGCCTCCAACAACTCCTGCTTGCGCGGGTCCAGCGCCGCCTGGAAGTGCTCCATCTTGACGCCAGCGCCTGTCGACAATAACATATCATATTTTATATTTAACTATTTCAATTTATACTAGCTTTTGCCCGCGGCTTCGCTCGCGTGCAATTCGTATTTAAAAAGAAGAAAGTAAGCAAGCGCGCTACTGTACCTTTATTTCGGCGAGCGGAACAATTTATGAGAGCCACATCTTAGCGTAACCGGAAGTGAATTTTATTTGAAGCCTATCCTGTGTCCTACATAGTTATATGTGCTTGTACAAAGTTTCATCGAATTATCGGTTTAAGAGTTATGGAGGAACATACATACATACAGAAAATATTTCTAAAAATCGTCAATTTCGTTTTTTTAGTATCATACATAGTAGAGTCTACAAACAAACTCAATATCTCATAAAACAAAGTAACTTACTCCATGAGTATCCCTTACAGATTTATTATTAGTATTGATTGATAGATGATATTGATTGGTAGGTACAGTCTCGGTTCCTTCAAGAGGAGCGTGAATGGGCACCTGTCAGGCCGGCATGGCATTCTCAACCCCCGCATACGACCAAACGTCCACGGACGGGCGTGGTTAGACACCTTATGGGTGGTTCGGCATATGTCGACATATGTCGCGCTTTCAATAAAAAAAAATTAAGGTACACGTGAAGCAAATCGAAGGCACCACCTGCCCTAATGACAGCCATAATGGAATGAAGGGAAGCACTGGCATGGCACCTAGTTCACCCGCTGTTATGGGCTGACATCACGGATGTTGTAGGTGATGTAGCCAATCGTGTCAGTTTCCATAAAAAAAATGGAATAGAGTTTTTGTTGGTGTTAAGTACCTGACTCAATCGACAAGCGTAAATCACTTTCAATATCGTATTTTCAGAATAGTCCGAAATTATAAATGTACTTAATAGTTTTGAGTTATAAAGTGTAATTAAAAGGTGAACGGCCATATCCACTATCTGAATCGGTGTGTGACCTATTGCTCTCATTTAGTTAATGACTTCAAATAGATATTAACTCAATCATCAAGTATGTTTCCACAGCAGCAGCGCGAGATGTGAGCAGTAGTTGCGTTACGCGAGCGAGCAGGCCCGCCGCCCGCTACAACAGCGGCGCGCGGCGGGAATTTTCCGCTCGATTCGGCGAAGCTCTCGCACAACGTTCGGCTGTGAACTCGTGTTGTCATGCAAATTTCAAACATGACTGGAAAGAATCTAATGAAATGAAACACTCAGCCGAAGACGTACCAATTTAATATCCTGGTTGGAGCAACGACCGGATGCCGTGCTAAAGGGCGACAAGCTAGCTGCCTCTCGAGTTGGCACGGTCCTTCCATCACCGCCCCGGCGCGGCCCCGCCCGCCCTAGTGCATACAGCACGCGATTCGGCTTCTAGCAGTGTGCCTATTTTAAACATCCTTAGATCCGTCAGAAAATATTAATGAAAACCCCATGTGAATGTATTGAGTAGTTCTCGACTTATGAGCGAATATAGAATCGACGGCCGCGCATCGGTCGTTATACGTTTTCCGCTTTACTAGTTAGGATTATAAATTGTAAATCACAAACAAATAATAATAAGTTTATTTTATTTATTGGACTTATTTTCACGTTAAGTTAATGTTTTACTTAAAAAAATTTGAAGCCGATTAAAAGTTTACCGATTACGAGTTTTATTTTAAATCACTTCCCCATACCAACAAAATGCGTCGATATACTCGTAAAATATGGCTGAGGCAAATACAAATTGTTAACCTCCCAACACGGTGACATCCACATTCATATGCGGCGATAAAACTCGAGGAGTGGAACAAATCGGCTTCACATTTCATTTGATATCGGCGGCTCCAGCTTGCGCCGCGCCGCCGGGGATACTGTACGGCGGCGGCGCTGCACTGTCTAGCGCCGCACTGAGCGTATTTTGTGATTTCTCGGGATCATGGATGAATTAAATTCTAATTTATCCATATGCTCGGGATACTCGATTTTCTTTTATTTTTTTTTTCTTATGGAAACTGACACGGTTGGCTACATCACCTACATACAACATCCGTGATGTCAGCCCATAACACCGGGTGAAGTTGGCGCCACGTCGGTTATTCCCTTCGGTCGTGCCGGCTACACTGAACTGGACGGAAAACACGAACTATTTACATATCCGTTTCGACCGACCTTTCATTCAGTGCGGTGGTACCAACCCAGGCGGGTTAAACCCTACCACCTAGAGGGAGTAAGACAAATAAAATAAGAAGGGAGTAATATCCCTTAGTCGCCTTTTACGACATACACGGGGAGAGATGCAGTGGGGCTATTCTTTAAAAGTACCGGCCACACACGGTACAAAATACACAGTATAAGTATTTTCTTTTATATCTTTTAAACTATGCATTTTAAAATTATAAAAGAAAATTGTCTTCCTTATGACGAGCCCTTTACATTGATGTCACATGATTCATGTCATGATGCACTTGAAAAAAAGTTAACTTTCTAATTTGTCCACCAAAATTGACCCCGAAAATCGAAATTCGTTCATTTACGGTATACGTCCGTGATTGGGTCATCCATCACATCATCATCAAACTCTATATACATATATGTACAAAATTTCAACTTTTTTGGTCCAGTAGATTCGGAGAAAATAAGCTGCGACAGACGGACAGACAGACAGACACTAGGGTGATCCTATAAGTGTTCCTCTTTTGATGTACGAAACCCTAGAAATGTTTTAGTACTCTAACGGATGGTTATATGTTTACTGTCCGATCCAAAGGGAAGACTCCGGAATGCCCTATTCACGGGGGCGATATTGGCTGGTCGGAGCATGTGTTCTGATTCTGACCTTTCTAACTCGGTCACCCGTACCGAATTAAATAAAAAAAAGTTTCAGGCCGATGTGTAGTCGTAGTACTTTTTCGGCCTAATTTTCCATTCGTCGGCTGTCGACATCGAGATCGGGGGCGCCGGGGGGGGGGGGGGGGGGGGGGGCGTGCGGGCGGGGAGGTGCGGTGGGTGTCTGGATGATGGTGTCGGCGAGGATTGTGCGAGCGTGCGAGGCGATGTTTGCGGATACGGAGGCTTCGCCGGGGCGAAATGTGACGCAGTATCTGTCGGGTTGAACTACCCCCACCCCCCTACCGCCCCCGGGGGTGTGGGTGTGCGGCACTACGAGTAGGTAGGTATGTAGATATTGATCGCGCCCCGGAGTCTCGCGGTGTGTGGTATCATCGAGGTGGGGGTGGGACAAGGCGCCAGCCCGACCCCCCCCCCCCCCCCCCCAACCTCCACCACCGGAGTACATCTGGAACTTGGAAGGCCTCATCGATCTCATAGGAACTGCAGGCGACAAAAAATATAGTCACCGGCGCTCGGGAGGAGACTCCTCCGTGCGCCGCTATCGACCTCAGTATCCGACGCAAGGATTCCATTTTGTAAATGCACGGTCCGACTAAGCGGTCCGTGCATTTACTATATGACTGTCGTCTGTCCGCTCGTCGTCCGGCATCTGAGATCCGCCACGCACCGCACGACGGACGCCGAGAATTCGGCTCGACACGAAGTCCGGTGCCCCTGATACTTCATGTTGAGCGCTTGAGCATTCGGTTCGTCCGGGATCGGACGTAGTGGACAGCTGAGATTTTCGTCATCCGAATAAAAACCGGACCGTAGAAAAGGCGAAAATAAAAACAGGCGAGGTTATGGTACGAAACCATAAGGATTACCATACGTCATACTCCATACGTCAGTTTAAGTATTTGGGTGGTAGTTCGGGGGTATGAATTTGTGAATTATTAATTTTGCCTCGAAGTAATTTGTTTAGTGAACACGAATTGCTTCTGCAGTTCCGCTTGGTTCGGGCGGATTGCATGTAAAACTGCGAGTGTTGGTACACCGCTGCACCTCATTGAACGAAGATCGGTCGAACTTGCACTGAAGAATCCGTATTGTCCGAACGATTCCGCCTAGAAGACACGACAAAACTGACATGGCATCTACGTAACGTAGACAAATTAGGTTTAATAATAAAACGTACAAAGGTATACTACCAAATGTACAGAAATTCAAACAAAAGTCCATTACTAGTCAGAAGAAACCCAAAATGTTTTACACCGTTTAAGCAGCAATATAATTATAGCATGAGCATAACCGCTCTGCCGAGATTCCAGCTTCGTACAGTTACACTATTAAATAGTCAACAGAAACGCATATCACATCACAAGTATCAACGCGTAGACGCCGCGCGAGCTGCTAACCGGCCCAATAATCCGTTAATAGCCAGCATTAAAGTGCGCCCCTCCCCAGCACGCGGCCGCTGCCGGCCGCCGCGCCGCCAGAGTTAAATCACCTGCGAATAACAAACAAGCGCGGCGACCGCGACGCCCCACCGACGACGATGACGGCACGGTTTCCCGCGCCGTCCGCCCGCCCGCCCGCGCCGTCTACGCGGTGCCGCCGCGGCCCGCCCGACGCGACGGCGGCGCGGCGGGCGGCGACCGGCATTCTGCGGTGGAGAGCGGCGCCGCGCGGTCGCCGATGCCGGTGGCGGCGGTGCCTATTCGAGCCTCGACACATGACACGTACCCTTGCAGCGCGGCACGGAGACGCGGCGGCCGCGCTCGCAGGGACGATCGCTCATCGCGACCGCCTCCCTGAAATGCATCTTCCCACTGCTGTCCGGAGCTCCGCCGACATTCGTCACGCGCGTGCACGCCGCACTGCCACCGGCGACACTGCAGCACTGTACCGACCGCGCCGGCACCACGGCACCGGGGCGCCCGCACCCGCTCCCGGCAGCGAACAATCCGTTTCGGCGCGCGACCGACACCCGCGACACGAAAATAATATCAACGGCGAGTGCACCGCAGAGGCGCGGACGCGGTGTGAGCGAGACGAGGATAAACACCAGACTGTTTACTTACTTACGGCGAGCGCGCGGGGCTGCGGGGGAGGCGACAGGGTGCGGGGGCCGCGGGGGGGGCCGGGGCCGGGGGGAGGCGAGCGGCGCGAGGTGGAGCGAGGCGGCTGTGCAATTCGCGAGCTGCAGCAATTACAGGCTAATCTGAATCATTCTCTGCAGACGCACCGCCGCGCCGACACATCGCACCGGGTCGTGTCGTGCGTGACGCCGTCCGCGTCGTTCCTTTCTCCACTCACGGAGCGAGTGCCTACTTCTCTACCGCAAGCCGCGACAAATACGATTAGCTGGAACGTCGACCGCCATCCATGAGGAAATACAAGGCTCGCGTTGAATGAATGTCCGGTCCTACAGCACCGAATCATCGGACATCCATCCAGCACAGCACACCTATTCGCTGTACCGAGAAGGCGCTGCTTGCTCGCTTGGCACATGACGGCGGCGGCGCGGCGGTCGTCGTGAGAACCGCCTCAAGCCACTATACCTCGCCGCGGCGCGGTGCAAGCAAGTCCGTCCGCGATCAATCCGCTCGCGATGCGCGCCTGCCTGCATTCCGATCTCTCCCCTGAGGAGCGAGGGGCGCCCTTCTCACCCCGCGCCCCGTCGCCCCGCACCGCGGCGGCGCACCTCACTGTTTCAATTGTGGATAAAGTGGAAGTGACGTGAGCGCGAGCCACAGATTAAGCAAGTATAAATAGAGCGCGCACGGAACAGTTCCAGTCGCCTCATCGTAAGCACTCTGCGCTGCGCCAACACGCGTCCGCTCCCTCGGTCCGCGTCGTCGTCGGCGACCGCTCTGTGACCACTATGATAGGTATAAACAAGTTAAATGGTCATCCATCAAACATAGCAGGCAACCTTCGACATGTATAGGTACCTACACGGTACAAAAATTACAAGCGAGCTGTAGAAACGAGGTTTCAAGCATTTCAAAATTAAATAATCGCGTTAAGTAAACTAGCGCGAGTCGAACTCGCGCACCGAGGGTTCCGTATCGCCATGTCATGGTCAGCGCAACTCACGGCATCTATGTATTATTAAAATGCTTCATACTCTTTTCGGTAGTTTGCGCGCATACACTTTTTAGTTTCTTCTATGGGGGACCCCCGTGAATTTCTTACTTTTCAGATTTTTATTATTTGTCATTATATCGGCCATAATAACACATATTCTGTAAAAATTTCAACGGGCTACTTATTACGGTTCAAGAGGTACAGCCCTCGCACAGACGGACAGACAGACAGACAGACGGCGTAGGCTTAGTAATAGGGTCCCGTACGAACGGATACGGAACCCTAAAAAACTAGGTGCACCCGTATTATCGGGGTGATTGATGATGACTAGAAGGGTAAGAGTCACGTCGTTTAGCAAAATGCATGTGCCCAGACAGCACGCACAAACGAAGCCGCCCCGCCCGTGACCACATTACATTCCATAGAGAAAACTGGCAGTCGGTCGACATGGCGGCGCTGCGCTGGCGGCCGACGACGGCGGCGCGGGGCGGCGGCGCGCGGGTCGACCACAGAGCCGGTGTCGGCTGGTCGAGTAAGAGCGCGGAGCGGTTATCGGCCACTTATTATTACGTCGGCGACTAGAGCGCAGCGCCTTCCGACGACGACGAGCCGGCCGGCTCGGCGCGGCGCGCCGCGATCGATCCGCGCGAATCCACCGGGAAAGCGGAATGTACACGTTAGCCCAAATTCTGGGAGGCGGCGGCGGCGCGGACCTACCGTAACCCAGGGAGGCACCCCCCGTCGACACAGTTTCAGTGTCGAGTCACCCCCGCCGCCTCCGCGCCGCCCGCCGCCGCACCCCAGCCCGAGGCACGGCGGAAACTCGCACTCCACACGCTTCGACTGGGTCGATTCCCATCCGATCAAACACAACAGACTTGCGAGGATTGGATTATACACTGGTGCAAGTCCTTATGCCAACTACTTGGTTATATTACGTCATATTATATTATGAATGAGTTCTATAATGTTTTTTTCATTGTAATGAAACTGTCAAACTGAAACTGAACGGGTGCGGACTGGCAAACAGTATCGACTTTCAGTCGTCAGGCGCCAGCTTTCGGATGGGCATAATCGTAAAACGGACTCAAATCAGAGCCGGTATCGGGGCGTGGGTGGTGGGGGTTAAATCTGGCGCTACTCACACGCGTCCTGCCGCCGCGCTGCCCTCACGAAATCGCCCCTGAATCCTGTGGGTTCGCCCGTCCCTATTTCCTATAGGGACAATTACTGCGCCGATTTAATTACACACGCGGCGATCTGGGACGACTTCCCCACCAGACTTGACAAACCTGGGCGCGGGCGGGAGGCCCGATCACAACTTCGATGGGTGACCGTTCGACCGTTGTTGGAGGCTGACCGTGTTTCGGAATTCACGTAGAAATGTAGGTACGTTCCCTTCTAACTAAATAGGGGGTGCGGTTTAACCCGTCCGTGTTCGTACCACCGCACTGAACGAAAGGTCAGTCGAAGCGGCAATGTAAATAGTTGGTGTTTTCCGTCCAGTTCAGTGTAACCGGCAGCGCGGCGTTAGGTCATCCTAAGGGAATCACTGACATGGCACCTAGTTCACCAAGATAGGCGTTGTTGTAGGTGTCAAGTCAACCGTATTAGTTTCCACAGGAGTTCTGTGGTTTCCACCAAAAAAAGCCACATAATTATACACGTTAGGGAAAATGTGGAACGCACTCCCTTCCGCGCATATTTCCTTCGTTTTTTCAAAAGTGGCTCGAAAAGCTCGTGTCAAGCCACTCAGGCCGGCATTGCATTCGCAATCCCCGTGCATCACAAAATGCGTATGGGCATCGTTATACACTTACTCGAATGTGTAACGACGAGGCCACATGTCGCGCTTTCTACAAAAAAAAAATCATTATCGAGGAGAATAAATTACGCCGTTCAATATTATATTTTATGTATTGACTGAAAAGACACATCAAAGAGATACGTGCGAGCATGTACCTAATATGTAAATAAGGATTGCCTGCTTATATGAATTACATATGTTCGTGTACATAACTATGTAGGTAAGTAGGTAGATACACGGATATTTTGTCCTCGCTCCTAAATGGGCGATATACTGATAAGTAGCACAGAAGCACACCCAAGTAAATACCTACGCAAGTAACGCACACCATTTCCCACATTTCTTATACACATATACGCTGCCACACACACACACACACAGTACACTGACACACCACAACACAGCGCATAGCTCCAACAACGAGACGCTATATTCGCAATAATATAGGTATATGCATGCATATACTATACATACATAGATATTTACCTAGCTACATTACATAGGTATATGTACTTTCACACCGCTCGGCTCGGCCGCACACAAGTCCAATTATTCCGTGTCGTGTCGGCCGAAGCCTTCTGCTACGAGTCCATGCGAAGTTTCTATCTAATGTCGCTACCTAGCACAGTGTGTTAAGGGAGCCGATTTTCTGACACTATCCTTTTTATTAAAAAAATCGAAAGTTGGTTATATTTCAAGTGCGAGAGAAAAACTCCCGTGTGTCAAAAATGTTTCGTTTTAAAGATACAAATTTTCAAAAATGTGCCTTTTAATGATCCGAAAAAAAGAAAAAAAATTCTGGTTGCAAAACAAAGATGTTTATTGAGAAATTATATTTACGGTCCCAAAGTACTTTCAAAATGCAATTTTTTTCAATAATTACCTAAGTGAAAGCTTTGTCTGGAATCGAAATATTTAATTAAATACATTTTTTGTTTCATTTTTTTTCTCAATCATTCCGCTGTAGTAGGTCGAGATATCTACAGGAAAGAAAGATCACTCAGTTATCTATGACCTCTGAAAATATCACAACCTAATACTGTGGAATCTAGAAGTTACATGCAATTTAATTTTTTCGGGTAATTTCCAGTGTTAGGGTTGTCATTGTGATCCGGAAAAAATTATAACAGGGTAAAATCCGGAATCTGAATCTTTCCTATTATTTGACATATATATGGAAAGTATCTTAAACAATATCCTGTAAAACGTCACACGTGCCCCCGCACAGTGGTTTAAAACTCCAAAAAAGTGTAAATGGGCAATTTTTTCCGAATTTAATACTTTTTGTTGCAAATATGAATTGCACTTAATTAACAAGTAAATTTTGTTCTTGCAAATTTTTTTTCTAATTTCACTATCTATGAAGATATTCAACGATATTTGAAATTATTACGTAGGATGAAACAGGTACATTTTGGTAAATTTCTCAAAATGGCTGGGAAATTTCTAGTATTAAAGAAATAACATCCATGCCTAGAAATAGCGTCCCACTTTTTGCTATTTTTCCTTTTATTTCATTTTACCTCCATTTATAATTTTAGCGACAACCCTGCTGAAAAAATTAAATTGCATGTAACTTCTAGATTCCACGGTATTAGGTTGTGATATTTTCAGAGGTCATAGATAACTGGGTAATCTTTCTTTCCTGTAGATATCTCGACCTACTACAGTGGAATGATTGAGAAAAAAAATGAAAACAAAAAATCGATTTAATTAAATATTACGATTCCAGACAAAGCTTTCACTTAGGTAATTATTGAAAAAAATTGCATTTTGAAAATACTTTGGAACCGTAAATATAATTTCTCAATAAACATCTTTGTTTTGCAACCAGAATTTATTTTCTTTTTTTTCGGATCATTAAAAGGCACATTTTTGAAAATTTGTATCTTTAAAACGAAACATTTTTGACACACGGGAGTTTTTCTCTCGCACTTGAAATATAACCAACTTTCGATTTTTTAAATAAAAAGGATAGTGTCAGAAAATAGGCTCCCATAAAACACTGTGCCTAGGTATGCAAAGACGTTAGGAAGGAATACTCAAAGTTATATCGACGACATAATCAACATAATGTCCCCAACATTATGTCGCGTTTTATTGTCCCCGAATCATGCGATTACCTCAGGATAAAATATGAAATAATGAAAACACATAAACTGCCGACGAGCGAGCCGCTGCGGCTGCCACCCCCGCCCCGCCGCCGCCCCGCCGCGAGCCCCGCAGCCCGCACATTACAAACTAATCAGTAAGAATAACATTTCAATACAGTACTGTATCGTTCAAAATCTGTTCACAATTCGAAACGGCAATGTAAGTTCGTGCTTTCCGCCCATTTCAGTGTAGCCGGCATGAAATGAAGGGAAGCACTGACATGGCACCTAGTTCACCCGATGTTATGGGCTGTTGACATCACGAATGTTGTAGGAGATGTAGCCAACCGTGTCAGTTTCCATAAAAAAAAAACAAAAAATTCCTACAACCTGTGTGTCTTCAAACGGCGGCGCGCGGCGGAGGCGACGTGCGAACAAGTTGCCCGATACCTGCTTGTCCGCTTCATAGCGTCTCGCTGAGTGTGGTTTCGCGAAGAGAGTTATTATTGGGTGTGCGTGTGTCAGTTGAATCTCCATTCAACTGATTGTTGGGCACAGCCACCCATGCCGGTTGTCTAATTTTTTTTTCAAACCTCTATCGCAAACCGTGTGGGTATACCAACCACATTGTATTGTAAAGGAGTAAGTAAGTAAGGTAAATGAACAACCGCTCAATTTTCAACGATGCTGAGTGCACGATGTGAGGTAGGTACTCAAAGTTTGTCTCAGTCCATCTCACTCAACGCGCTTTCCCTTGTGACTTTCCCACGGCTGCTCGCCGTCGCTGAACATCTAAACCACTACTAGAAGCGACACGTGCGGTGTGAGCCGTCAAATCAACTGGTTCTGTGGGTCTTTTATTCACAGAACCGGGAAAATGTGGAACGCACTCCCTGCCCATCTATTTCCTCCCAAGTAAGCCTGGAGTCTTTCAAAAGGGGCGTGAAAAGGCTCCTGTCAGGCCGGCATGGCATTCGCAATCCCCGTGCATCACAGAATGTCCATGGGCATCGTTATACACCTACTCGTTAGTGGAACGATGCCAAATGTTGCGATATCCATAAAAAAGTCTTGTTTACTTTTGTCTCGTCGTATAAAAAAAAACATCGTTTACTTTTGTCTTGAAAACAAGTATGGGTAGCTGTGCCGAGGGAGCAATGCTCGAAACAGCCAAACGAACCTCAACCTCGCGAGACCACACTCAAGTGAGATGCCATGCCAGGAGATGTGAGGACTATCGAAGCTCTATCCAGCCTGTTATAATACGTTTGAACTTTGAAGACCCCCAGGTGGAAACGACTGGGAAACACACTCGCCGGTGGTTAATTTTATACCACATCCTAGCGGTGCGACAGAAGAACGATTTTGAGAATCGATGCATTCTCAAAAGCCCAATCGATATTACAACGAAAAGGTGTTCGGATTATCCGTGCTTACTGCGTAGGAAAGCTAGGAATAAGGGATGTAAGTTAGTTGCTCAAAGCAAATGCTTTAGACCAGCGGTTCCCAAATAGTGGTACGTGGTACCCCCAGGGGTACGTGGTACCCCAGGGGTACGCGGGCTCAAGATAAGGGGTACGCGTGGGCGCACTTGACGGCCACGTTTACCTCTACAATGTTAATTAAAGAGAAAGGGGCCCACTTAGCTTTTTAGTGAAAATTATCTCCACTGATGAGCGGTTAACTCGGATCTATTTACCATACGAAAACCATATGAAAATTGTTTTATTTAAACATTTTTCTCAGGGGTACTTGGGTTTCAGAAAATTCACTAAGGGGTACCGATTAAAATATATTTGGGAACCGGTGCTTTAGACACGTCGGAATGTCATTCTGAGGGTACTACGTGCGTCGAACGGTCGTCGCGTCGTCGTGCAGGCAGACACAGCTTCATATCAAGCCTCGCGACCTTGCGCACTCACTCACACACAGTTCGGTCGTTGTACGAGCGGGACAGCACGGTCCGCGTTGACTTGTCCTCAGTGCCGGATTAAACCTCGTTGAGGCCCCTAGGCTGTAAAAATTCGAGGCCCCCTCGCAAATTGGCTCCTAAATGTATTAAATTTTTTTAACTTGAGTTGACATTAATAAAAAAACTTAATTACACACTTCAAACATATATTAAACTAATGAACACATTTCTCGTGATAAAACAATATACGAAAGAAAATGTACAAATGTTATGCATACACTTTCGTAAATTTTTTTTTGTGAATTCTATCAGAATGTTGCGAAAGTAATTTTTTTTTAAAACGTCGTATTCAGTGACCATTATGGCCAGTGAGTTTAGACGCTTTTGTGTCATTGTCGATCGATGGCAATTTTTTTGAAGTTTTAACTTCAAAAAGGATCGTTCACCAGTGGCATTTGTTATCATCACCTACACATTGCAGTCATTGCTGAACGTTGACTGCGCCATATTTTCAAATATGAGTTTGTAGGATTGTGTCGCAGGAAATGTTTCAGCAGCCTTGAAATTTTCTAGCTCTGACAAGAAATGCTTGAAATGAACCATCTTATCTGGGAACTCTCCCATAAGGGGGAATATTCAAAATTAGGTTATTTTCGGTGCACACTAAGGGCAATAAGTATAGTTTATAGAATAAGTATTTATTTTTCCGAATATAGACGGATCCTTTATCTACGAAAATGTAAATGGCATTTTCCATATATGTGTGTTTTGTATAAGAAAAAAAGTTTTTTTCTAAGACCTGTTTCGTCAAAAACGCGAATAGAGGCCACTTTCTGTGCTCAAATTGAACCAAAAAAATTCATTCTCTACCTTGAAAAAAAATACTATCTAAATCAGATTATGATCTTCTAACAAATTGTAAACGCCAAATTGTGCGGTTTCATAAAAAAACATGTAAGGAAAAAAATATTTATAAATTTCTAAATTCACTCGTGTCGCTCCATACAAACTGTATGGGGAAGAAGGCATAACAATACGACGCCTGTGCTACGCGCAACGCGAGCAGCGCTCATACGGTCGGCGGAGGCTATAGTGGAAGGACGTCTGTATCGCTCTGCTCTCTGCAAAATTTTGTGGTTGTATTGTGTGCGTGTGATGTTCTAACTGCATGTGTTGTGTAGGTGGATTTATGATTGTTGAGCCGTAAGTATTTGTCACATATTTTTCACACAATATTTGAATTCATTCTTGAATTGAATATTGAATATCTTATTATATGTATAAAATTATATTTTTGTTTCAATACATAATTTTCCATTTATTTCCTATCGATTTCACTCTAAAACAAATAGATGTCAAACACAAAATGGCTGCCACGTGACATATAGGTATGTCGTCATGGTACTCATTATATAGGTTTTCAAAATTTCAAAAAAGTGTCCGCCATTTTGAACTTTTTACTTACTGGACCGATTGGTTTCAAAATCGATATCTAAGGGTCCCTGTGGTCTACTATCACTAATATGTGATCAAAATTTCAAAACAGTGTCCGCCATTTTGAACTTTTTACTTACTGGACCGATTGGTTTCAAAATCGATATCTAAGGGTCCCCGTGGTCTCCAATCACGAATCTGTGATCAAAATTTCAAATAAAGTGTCCGCCATTTTGAACTTTTTACTTACTGGACCGATTGCTTTCAAAATCGATATCTAAGGGGCCCTGTGGTCTACTATCACGAATATGTGATCAAAATTTCAAAACAGTGTCCGCCATTTTGAACTTTTTACTTACTGGACCGATTGCTTTCAAAATCGATATCTAAGGGTCCCCGTGGTCTCCAATCACGAATCTGTGATCAAAATTTAAAAAAAGTGTCCGCCATTTTGAACTTTTTACTTACTGGACCGATTGTTTTCAAAATCGATATCTAAGGATCCCTGTGGTCTACTATCACGAATATGTGATCAAAATTTCAAAAAAGTCTCCGCCATTTTGAACTTTTTACTTGCTGGACCGATTGGTTTCAAAATCGATATCTAAGGGTCCCCGTGGTCTCCAATCACGAATATGTGGTCAAAATTTCAAAACAGTGTCCGCCATTTTGAACTTTTTACTTACTGGACCGATTGCTTTCAAAATCGATATCTAAGGGTCCCCGTGGTCTCCAATCACGAATCTGTGATCAAAATTTAAAAAAAGTGTCCGCCATTTTGAACTTTTTACTTACTGGGCCGATTGTTTTCAAAATCGATATCTAAGGATCCCTGTGGTCTACTATCACGAATATGTGATCAAAATTTTAAAAAAGTGTCCGCCATTTTGAACCTTTTACTTACTGGACCGATTGCTTTCAAAATCGATATCTAAGGGTCCCCGGGGTCTCCAATCCCGAATATGTGATCAAAATTTCAAAACAGTGTCCGCCATTTTGAACTTTTTACTTACTGGACCGATTGCTTTCAAAATCGATATCTAAGGGTCCCCGTGGTCTCCAATCACGAATCTGTGATCAAAATTTCAAAAAAGTGTCCGCCATTTTGAACTTTTTACTTGCTGGACCGATTGCTTTCAAAATCGATATCTAAGGGTCCCCGTGGTCTCCAATCACGAATATGTGGTCAAAATTTCAAAACAGTGTCCGCCATTTTGAACTTTTTACTTACTGGACTGATTGCTTTCAAAATCGATATCTAAGGGTCCCCGTGGTCTCCAATCACGATTCTGTGATCAAAATTAAAAAAAAGTGTCCGCCATTTTGAACTTTTTACTTGCTGGACCGATTGCTTTCAAAATCGATATCTAAGGGTCCCCGTGGTCTCCAATCACGAATATGTGGTCAAAATTTCAAAACAGTGTCCGCCATTTTGAACTTTTTACTTACTGGACCGATTGCTTTCAAAATCGATATCTAAGGGTCCCCGTGGTCTCCAATCACGAATCTGTGATCAAAATTTAAAAAAAGTGTCCGCCATTTTGAACTTTTTACTTACTGGACCGATTGTTTTCAAAATCGATATCTACGGATCCCTGTGGTCTACTATCACGAATATGTGATCAAAATTTTAAAAAAGTGTCCGCCATTTTGAACCTTTTACTTACTGGACCGATTGCTTTCAAAATCGATATCTAAGGGTCCCCGTGGTCTCCAATCACGAATCTGTGATCAAAATTTAAAAAAAGTGTCCGCCATTTTGAACTTTTTACTTGCTGGACCGATTGGTTTCAAAATCGATATCTAAGGGTCCCTGTGGTCTACTATCACGAATATGTGATCAAAATTTCAAAAAAGTGTCCGCCATTTTTATCTTTTTACTTACTGGACCGATTGCTTTCAAAATCGATATCTAAGGGTCCCTGTGGTCTACTATCACGAATATGTGATCAAAATTTCAAAAAAGTGTCCGCATTTTGAACTTTTTACTTACTGGACCGATTGCTTTCAAAATCGATATCTAAGGGTCCCTGTGGTCTACTATCACGAATATGTGATCAAAATTTCAAAAAAGTGCCCGCCATTTTGAACTTTTTACTTACTGGACCGATTGCTTTCAAAATCGAAATCTAAGGGTCCCTGTGGTCTACTATCACGAATATGTGATCAAACATTCTATCGATTTAGCTCTAAAAACAAAATTTCTTTTCAGATGAGGCGCGTTCCTTCCTTTAATGTAACGAAAAAGGCAATAAAATTAAAAATACTACAAAATATGAAACAGGGAAGAGCGTAAGTAAATAATTACATGATTATTTACGAATAATATATAAAGAAATAGCTGATGTACATATAAGAAAAAGCTGATGTACATAATTTGTAGGTAATGTATTTATTTCTTTATTTATATAAAAAATCGCTGCCGTAACATAAAGAGATGAAACATTTGTTTTGTGGCCTTAATTTTTTCAAAGCAAAAAGTTACACCAATTGCTTGAACGTATAGAACAGAAGAAGTGGTTTAGTGTCTGTAAAGAATCACACCCTGATGATATTTCCTACGAGGTTCTATACCTGTTCATGACTTTATGGTTGTCATTTTGGATTGGATTGGATCTGGATTGTCAGAAACGTTTGTCTTTTTCACAGGAAGAAGCTAAGGGAGACATTAAGTTGCCATCAGGAAAGTACTGCAAAAGATGAAATTCCTTACGATATATCTCATGTAAGCGCGAATTTTCTAATAAAAGCGAAGTTGTTCACAATTCTTGTAAATACACTTTTCCATTCCTAAATACCATCTTGACAGATCTCACACCCCAGGTGTGGGATCTGTCACCCCAGGGTTAGCTATTGAATAATTCCTGTATAGGCCTTTTACCCTTTGCATACTTTTATAAGGTGTATGTACGTACAATAAATGATATACTTATTTCATAAATTCATATACATACTCGTATATAGTTTATTTTATTTCATTTGCAGGAACCAGAAGAAGAAACCAAGTTCACTCCAGAAGGAAAAAGAATTATAGATGTGGAATATTTCTTGGAACAGTACACACGTATAGGAACACACATTTCCCTATTCAATTGCGGCGTTACAGGTCTAAAACTCACGGGAGAAAAGAAAACAGGCTTGATGTCTACATATGCTGTCGTCTGCACAAGGTGTTGTGCTTAGCCGTGTGCCTTCCGTAGTCGGCTACGGAACGTTTGAACCCCTCAACAATAATGGTCGATTCCGTCGAGGTAGATGAACCGGAATAATTTTTGAAGCATAGGTGTTCCAGAGGATCTTCGTTTTTATTAGCCGCTCGTGCACATATTATGCAAAATTGGTTCTTGACACCTAAATATAAAATCTTACCAAATTTTAAGCCCACAATTGCGGCGGCTCCTGACATAGCAGAATAATTTTTACCATATGATCGTTTCGACCAACACCCGTCGAGAGCAAACGCAATCAGAGGTATTCCGTCTTTGTCAACATTTCCTACGGATATTGCATTATCTGCGTCCTCCTTGGCAGCTTCGGCCATATAGTGCGCTGCTGCTGTCTCCCACCAATCGCAAACTTGATTATGGATAGAAGAATACAATGAAGGGGAAATACCAGGCAAATCTATGGAAGCAGTAATGGTTTGCAAATGAGCCTGACCGGCCGGATCCACATGACATGACAGCTGAAACTACTTGATGGTTCACATCCATTCGATCATTGCTTTCTTCATCCATTTTTACTATAAACTTTCGATTACACCTTCTGAATTTAAGGGTTAGTTTTGAGTGCAGACCCTTTCTGTATTCAGAAATAATTTCGATGTAGCTGAAAAGACATCCGAATTCCGGGCCATGGTCACTTATAATTTGTAATTGCTGCATGAAAAAGGTCACATTTACTAGTCGTCGACCAATTTCAGTCGCAGTTTCAGGCGTTGCCTCCGTCGTCACTTCCAATTCAGGAGTTATGCTGCGAATACAATTATGCTGCGAAGGTCCCTCCGTCGCCACTTTCATTGGAGTAATGGATTTATCCTGGAAAAAAAATATCAAAAAGTGTAAAAAGTTATCAACCTATTGGAGACTTCAAATTAATTTATGTCAAATGCAAAATGTCTCAGATCTAAAAATTACAAGCACAATAACTTACGTGTTCATCTGTTATAGGCTTTGTGTTTCAACTTCAGTTCTACAGAAATGAAATAATAAAGCTAAATCACAGAACAAAATAAGTCATATGAAACTAGCACTTACGAGCGCGCACTCTACTCCACTCAGTCTCTATTCACAATGGAGTGTCGTCTGACCGTAAACCTGGAAGTCACTAACGCAATTTGGAGGGCGGTTATCAAATCCCGGAGCGACGTGCACCTGCGTCGATGGCTTGTGGACGACTGCCGATTCCGAGAGACAGCGCGTTTGCGTCGATTCGTCCGCGCGGCGCATGGCGCCGCCATGGAAAAATTTATGAAACGGCAACGGCCCAAATTTCAGAAAGTTCAAAGATAGTTCAGTGAAAAACCAATAATTACTCTGTAAGAGTTTGAATTTATTTAGATGATTTTTAGTCTTATTGACTCTAAGCTCAACGAACCATTTTTCGTGTTAGACGTATTTGTAACAAATCGCGAGGGAACTAGCAAAGGCAGTTTTGAACGATTTTACCACTTTTAAACCACATTTAGTTACAAGGAATATAGACAGTAACCTCACTAGGACGGAATCATGTACCGATTTAAGCTCAGATCATACCCCAATCATATTGAATATCAGCACAATGATCACACTGGTTGAACCTCCTTTAAGAATATATAACCTTAAAAATACGAACTGGGAACTATATAAAAGCCTAATAGCAAAGGAAATTAGACTACAAACTAAGATAAAGACTGTAAAAGACTTAGAAGATACAGTAGAAGAATTTAATATAATCATCCACTAAGCTGCTAATGCAGCAACTATTCAAAACAAAGGTTTCCCCCCCAAATACAATATATACCCAAAAGCCAACAAGGGGAAAATTAAGGAACGACGCAAACTACGAAAAATATGGCAAAGTACTAGATATCCTATCGACAAAACCATATTTAAGAAATGCTCCGCAGAACTGAAAAATCTCATAAAATCATTAAACAACAACAACCTACAAGCTTTCCTCTCAAGCCTAACTCCAACAATAGACACAAACTACTCACTGTAGAAAGCAACCAGGAGCCTGAAACGCCCCAAGACACAGATACGACCAATTAAAAACAACACTGGGAGGTGGGCCAGATCTGACCAGGAGAAGGCTACAACATTTGCAGAACACCTGAGTTCCGTCTTCCAACCGTTTCCTGAGAGTAGTCACGAAAACACCTCTGAAATAAAACAATACATAGAATCAGCCACACAATTATGTCTACCTCTTAAAAAATATTAAAAGAAATAAAAAATCTACAGGAAGGTAAAGCACCAGGATATGACCTCATCGACGCAACCCTGTTGAAACACCTACCACACAAAGGACTCATGGGAATTGTTAGGATGTTCAATGCCTGCTTGAGGCTCGCACACTTCCCTGGGCAATGGAAGATAGCACAAGTGGTGATGGTGCCTAAACCAGGTAAACCACCGCAGGAGACGACTTCATACAGGCCCATAAGTCTACTGCCCGTCACTGGTAAACTCTTTGAGAAAATTCTGTTGAATAGAATGAAAGAGCACCTAAATAGCGTTCTACCGAATCACCAATTCGGATTCCGAGAGAAACATGGTACTATAGAGCAAATACACTGTATCGTTGACGTCATTGGGAGATGCCTGGAAAGTCGAATGTATTGCTCTGCAGTTTTTCTAGACATAAGTCAATCGTTCGACAAAGTCTGGCATGAAGGCCTAGTGTACAAACTGAAAAATTTGCTTCCACACTCATTTCTACATATTCTCAAATCATACCTCGACTAGAGAAGTTTCCAGGTCAAACGTTTCCAGGTTTCAACGTTAGCAAGACTCAGTGCTGCGCATTATCTGCTAAGGTCGATCCCTTTCCTTTCCAAGCTAGTTTCCAAGGCAGCGTCGTAACTGTCTCGGAACACCTGGACCTTCTGGGCACCACTATTTCCAAAGACGTGGGTTTCCGGCAACTAATCGAGTCTAAGGCCAAAACTGCATCCAGAAAATTGGGAATACTTTTCCGCAATCGGCGGTTCTTTTCACCAGCACAACTATTCCTGTTGTACAAAACACAGATTAGACCGGTGATGGAGTACTGCAGTCGCATCTGGGAGGGTAGTCCCCATTATCTGCTGGGCATCCTTGGACTCGATACAGCGCCGAGCCATCCGCCTTGTTGGTGACCCGAAACTTACAGATGGTCTGGAGTCCCTGAGTCACAGGGGATTTGTGGGTTCGCTTAGTCTGTTTTACAGATACTATCACGGACGCTGCTCTGCGGAACTAGCATCCCTTATTCCCTGCCACCCGTCCTATCTCCGCATGACTCGTCGCAGAGAGACTGTGCACCCTTTTGTTGTTGACATTGGGCTTTTGAGAACCCATCGGTTCTCTAAATCGTTTCTTTGTCGCACCGCTAGAGTGTGGAACTGTCTTCCGGCGAGCGTATTTCCTGAATCCTTTAACCTGGGTGTCTTCAAGCGTCGTATTAACGGACTAGACAGCCTAGACAGTCCGCAAATCTGCTGGCATGGCACCTAACTGAGCGTGGTTTCGCGAGGAGAGGTGATTTTGGCTCTGTCGACTGCACCATTGGTCCCTCGGCACAGCCAAACATGCTGGTTCACATAAAAAAAAAAATACAACAACGAATGTTCAGCTCTCCGAGAGATAAAATCAGGGGTCCCACAAGGCAGTATATTGGGGCCAATACTGTGCCTTATTTATACTGCAGACCTACCAACATCTGAGAACACGACGGCTGCTACTTACGCTGATGATACCGCCCTCCTATCAACTCATACTAACCCGGAAGATGCCTCGCACACATTGCAGAAACATTTAGACGAAGTAGAAAAATGGCTTAAACGGTGGAGAATAAAATCAAACCAGAGCAAGTCTACACACGTAACGTTTACACTCAGAAAGAAAACTTGCCTTCCAGTGAAACTAAACGACGAAGAAATCCCTCAAGAAGATCACGCGAAATACTTGGGAATGCACTTGAACAGAAGATTAACATGGCGAAAGCACATCTGGACTAAGAGAAAACAACTTGATGCTAAACTGCGCAGCCTATACTGGTTAACCGGACGCCACTCTCAGTTGAATGACAACAGCAAAATGATGGTATATAAAGCAATCATAAAACCAATCTGGACATACGGTATCCAACTATGGGGCTCAGCCAGCACCAGCAACATCGAAATACTTGAGAGATTCCAGAGCAAAACCTTGAGAACTATCTTAAATATCCCACAATGCTTCAGCAACAAATATATATAACTCCATCTTAACATAAAGACTGTCAAGCAAGAAATAGCCCAGTACAGCATACAATATCAAAAGAGACTATCACAACACGTGAATGAACTTGCACTGGCGTTGAGCGGAGAGGGTGGCCTTCAACATGTGCGACTGAAACGGAACGATATCTCGAGATTGAGCAATAGATTTTCTACAAGTTAATGGGAGTATTCCGTCTGAATCCTTCAAAATTAGGAACTCCCAAAAAAAATACAACATAATACAGATTGACTTAAATCAAACAAATAAGTAGCTTATTGTTTTTGAAACAGATTGTCATGTTGCTGAAAGGAAGAACAGAAAAAAAAACTAATTAATAATAAATTGTCAATCTTTAACTTCATAGGCTAGGCTTAAAACCAGTACAATGTTCAACTTTGTTACATAGGTTACATTGTAAAACTACGCCTATACCTTTTTCAGGCATACTGGATGAACGCATGCTATTTATTATGTACCTAGGGACAAAACAAAATTGTATGTCTGAAATAAATGGATATTTTTTTTATCTCTATCTATTATTCTTTAATATATTTTACCCTTTACAATAAAAAATTAAAAAAATATATATTTGTATTTTTTATAACAAGATCAGAAGTTCCAAACGGTGGCCATTTTTTTCAATTATGACAACGGATTCGTATTCGGAGACCACAGGGACCCTTAGATATCGATTTTGAAAGCAATTTGTCCAGTAAGTAAAAAGTTCAAAATGGCGGACACTTTTTTAAATTTTGATCACAGATTCGTGATAGTAGACCACAAGGACCCTTAGATATCGATTTTGAAAGCTGTCGGTGCAGTAAGTAAAAAGTTCAAAATGGTGACCACTTTTTTCAATTCTGACAACGTATTCGTATTCAGAAACCCTATGGACCATTATTTATCAATTTTGAAAACAGCGCGTAACTAAAAAGTTCAATATAGCGGCCACTTTTTTTTCAATTATGACAACTATTATTTTTATTTGGAGAACACAGAGCCACTGAGATATCTTTTTTGAAAGCAATCGACCTAGTAACTAATCATCTAAATGTTGGCCACTTTTTCTAGAGATGTGTTATTTTTGGCACTTGTCTCGATTACTTACATTACTGTATGCGGCAGTAAATAATGTACATCGAGCTTTAGAAAGGGACAATCCGAGCGTCGTCTCTGTCGTACGAACCGCGCGTTTCTGTGAGACAAAGACGACGCTCTTAAACCGGATGTCTCATTGTAAAGCTCGATCTTCATTATTTACTGCCGGGTACTGTACAACATTTCCAATCTACAGGTCCGGGAACCCATAAAATAAAATAATTTTTATTATAATTATATAGAACTTTTTTAGTTCAAGCAAAAATATCGCAAGGATCAAGATGTCTTGCAATCTGTAAGAGTGTGTGCGTTCGGCAGGCGTCGCTCCCGCGCGAGTGTAGTGGTGAAACGTGCATGCGATTGGACTGATCGGCCTGACAAATTGGACTGACCTCTTTGAATATTCCCCCTTAATGTCCTCAGGGTAATTCTGGCTAAATCGTTAAGCTACTTCTTTCATTTCGGAGTCTTCCTTTGACGGAAACTCGACGAGAAATCCAAATAAGGAATGAACTTTGTTATATGCTTCGATACGTCGAGAAAGCTCTAATTTGTCCAAAATTGGTAGATAAGTTTCTATCTTGAACTTGTCTCTTCCTTGAAGTACGACGTCTTGCGCATTACCATCATCATAATGCCTTTTTCTTACGACAACGCGCCTGTTTTCAATAAAATTTTAAATTTTCACTATTTTTATAATTGTCGCGGGGCCCCTAGACGCCACGGGGCCCCTAGGCTGCCGCCTACTCCGCCTAAAGGAAGATCCGGAACTGCTTGTCCTCGCGCATTGTGCAGTAGCCTATTCTAATAATTCTGACCGCGTAGTATAGCGACGAACTGCGGTGCGCCTCCTGAAAGATTTCCTGGCTCATTTAGCTCCTTTCGGCAAACTTCGGCTCGAAGGAAAGTGTGGTATGTCCTAGTGATGTTTTGGTGGTTAAAAAAAACGCTATATTAACCCTAACGTAATGTTGAGGCGGTGCATGTCGTTTTTGTTACGTTCCGTTTCGAGCCGAGTGTTCACGAAAGGAGCCAAAGGAGCCAGGAAGGAGCCGAAATGTCTTTCAGGTGTCGAACGCGACAAACTGCGACATAGCAAGATAGTGTGAAGGGTGCGCAACAGTGTGAAGTTCGCGTCAGTGCAGCTTTTGTGTGTAATTTTGCGTCGCCGCGGTGAGACCACGCGGCGCGGTGGCGGCGGCGTTGAGAAAAACTGCGCGATCAATAGGGACTGCAAAACGTTACACGCGATCGTCTCACTAACGTAACCGACTCCACCGCCCCACCCACTGCCCCGACGAGGATTCCGCCGCCGCTCCGCCCGTCCCCCGTTCACTAACACGAAAGGTTTCTTTTTTCACCTCTCCTCTCTTTCGCTGTATTTATTATCACATAATGAGCGCGCGAGGAGTCCACGTATACCACGATAAAACCGGCCAAGTGCGAGTTTTACTCGCGCACCGCGGGCTCCGTAGATCCGCTATATCAAACGAACTATATGTCAGCCTCGGTAGCTCAGTGGTGCGGTCGGTGGACTGTTGTTAAGCAACCCTGAGCGCGGTCAGTACTTGGATGGGTACTGACCCTGACTGACAGTAGTCAATCGAATTGCACGAACACTCTTGGACGATCGAACTCACTTTGCCTTGCAGTATAGTTTGTACTTGCGCGTTTGCACTTCTATGAAATGAAAATGTAATGCCGGCACTTCACTTGGCTTAGCGTATTCGTGTTTGTTGCAAACATTTTAGTTTTATCTCGCTCTAAACAAGCCATTAAAGGGAGACGAATCGGATTTTTTTGCCAAATACACGAATACGCTAAGCCAAGTGAAGTGCCGGCATTACATGTTCAAAACATTTCATTCAAACTACTTTAAAGGTTACCTCTTCGTTTTCCGATTTCATTAGTAGGTGGTGTAGCCAATCATATCAGTACCCTTATAGATAAACGAAGTTCGCAAATCTATCACTAGAGGCGCTGCTCCGTTTCTCCATACAAAATTATGCGGAGAACACGGCGTAGCGTAGCGTAATACCTACGCGGTGTAGGTTAAATCTCGAGATAAGGGTACAGATTCCAAAAAAAAACATTATAACACAACAGAGCGTAGACTTAGTTCGAGCGCGAGATCGTTGCATTCGAAATATCCAAAGGAAATATCGCTCGACCAGTATGCGCGCATAGGCACAGCCTACATAATAGTTGGCTATGGCATAGGACAATCGGTTCAACAACACCATCGAACGGGAACCTGTTCCACCGCGTCGCCGTCAACACGCCTCCAGAAGCTCGGCTCGAATGCCATTCGATATTATGTACTTATGTTATGCATGCTACCTACCTACCTAGGTACCTACTTATATTCCTACCGCTGCGCCACGGGTGTCCAACGCTCTCGTCTTAGCGCAGTCGCAGTACTCGAATGCTATAGGTAGGCAAAGGCTGTGGGTTAGATTTTTTTTTTATGGAAACTGACACGGTTGGCTACATCACCTACAACGTCCGCGATGTCAGCCCATAACACCGGGTGAACTAGGTGCCACGTCAGTGCTTCGCCCTTTGATCGTGCCGGCTACACTGAACTGGTCGGAAAACACAAACTATTTACATAGCCGTTTAGACCGACGTTTCATTCAGTGCGGCGGTACCAACCCGGGCGGGTTAAACCCTACCACCAAGTAAGATTAGGAGGGAAGGGACCTACAGTTTTACGAGGAATCCGAACCTCGGTCAGCCTCCAACGGTCAGCAGTAACCCATCCAAGTTCTGACAGCGCCCAGCGTTGCTTAACATTCAATAGCGACAGTTGACTGTCTGCACCACTGAGCTATCGAGGCTGACTTATTTCTTGGCAGATATTGAGAACGTTTCGCCGTATTTATTCCCTCAGAAACGTAACAAAATGTATTCGCATATAATTTCGTATACCATACGCGCACGTCGCGTGGCTGCGATCTTGTCAGCCCTTTAAGAATGGTGGCGATACTTATATAGCTAACATGACTCGTGACTCGTACATACGGACGTGGTATGTATATATTTTTAATTAGAAAAATGCAAATCGAAAATCATTGGAAAAAATACATCCCGACCAGGATTTGAACCTGGGTCTCTGGCTTGAGCCGCCAACGCGATAACCAACTACACCACCGATCTATTGCACCTTCATGATGTCGCATTTTTGCGAACAGTCAACTTGCACGGTTCCACATTGAACCTTATGCTGTCGTCACCAAAGTCGTATTTGGCATCGGACACTAGAAGTTGGAGGCATACACTCTGCATACCGCAGTCCTTTCAACTTCCACCACCTCGCCGTTCATAGCCTGTGCTGTGCGCTATTGCACTGTTCGGTCGACATAGACGAGTGCATAATGACTAGGTGCTAGGTACTAGGAACGGATCGATAGGTGCCGCAGCGTAGCGTAGACGTCGTCGTCGCCGGGTAGCTGTCGCCAATCCGTAGCCTTTTCTCTCTCACCCACCAACACTTTTGAGTGTTGAATCAATTTCGATTGAGTTCTACCCGAGGTTCTACCTTAATTTATATTTGACACAGATAAGTCGTAAGCTCTGGTTATAGATTGTTCACGCTGTGGTTAGAGTTCGCCACACATGTAACGTCACAGCCAATATGAAACAAAGCAATAAAAAAAGTCAAGTACGATACAAAATCACCGACAAAACAGTAAAATGGCAAACAGTATAGTTTCATTTCATTTATACCTACTGCTGTTTTTTTTATGGAACTGACACGTTTGGCTGCGTCACCTACAAATCCGTTATGTCACCGGGTGAACTAGGTGCCATGTCAATGCTTCCCTTCATTTCATGTCGGCTACACTGAACTGGACGGAAAAGACAAACTATTAACAAAGCCGTTTCGACCGACGTTTCGTTCAGTGCGGTGATACCAACCCGGGCGGGTTGAACCCTACCCACCTAGTAAGGTAAGAAGGGAAGGGACCTACAGTTTCACGTGGAATCCGAACCACGGTCAACCTCCAACGGTCGAGCGATCACCCATCCAAGTACTGACCGCGCCCAGCGTTGCTTAACAATCAATAGCAACAGTCGACTGTCTGCGCCACTGAGCTATCGATATAAAAAAATAAAGAGAATAAGACAAAGAGATTCGTATTATTACTGAAGGGAACTCAACGCTCCCGCCGACAGATAAGGTAAGAGAGGTACTGAATCTCTTCAAAGGGCTGCGTGCGGCAAGCTCTCTAGTGTGAGTTCGCGTCAAACAGAAGTAGGTCGGCCGTCGGGCGGCAGCGGATCGATCGCCGGCGCTCACTCAAAAATGTCTCGACGCGCCGCCGCCCGCCCACGCGCCCGCCCGCCCAGTGCAGCTAGGGCGGCGCCCAATCATTCTGGCTATCGAGATTTAGTTGGCGCGAGTCATGGGGAATCGTTAGTGCAACAGGCGTTATTCGAAATGTGTCGAAAAACTAAAACGCTCCTACCAGCAAAATCACCTCAGAGAAGACTACCTTTGTATTGCTGCCTATTCATACTGAACTAGAGGAGAACAAAGCCGAGGCGGATATGCGGTCATCTTATATAAAGTACGGTGGTACCAACCCGGTCGGCTACAATTTAAGCCTACCACCTGGTAAGGGGCAAGGGAAAGGAACTACAGTTTTACACCGGTTCCGAACGGTGAAGCTACGGGTGTAGGTATTGCACGTAAAGTTTTCCGTCAGAAAAACTCATTGGTACGCGGCGAGCGGATTCGAACCTCGGACCTCTCGCAAGAGAAGCCGAGACGCCCACACCACTCGGCACCCGCCGCTACACCGTCCTATGTTTGGGAACCGGTATACCGGGTGTTTGATGACAATAGGCATAGCCGACTATCATTGTCTCCCTCTACGGAGACAAGCCATGCTGCATCGTCATAGCCCCACTGCAGCGTTGCTATCGCTTACTCGCTCTCGCTTGCCTACCGATGACAGGAGTGAGAGAGAAAACGAAGATTTCGTCGGTCGCCCGATGATGGGTGAGCGATTTCATGTTTCTCTCTCGCTCCTGTCATCGGTAGGCAAGCGAGAGCGAGTAAGCGATAGCAACGTCGCAGTGGGGCTATGACGATGCAGCATGGCTTGGTCTCCGTAGAGGGAGATCAATGATAGTAGGCTATGCAATAGGTCATAAAAAAGTTAGATGACATTTTTGTCATCTAACTTTTTTGCTCCAAATAGGCTCAGGAGTACCTGGTTTGCTTTATGACCTATAGTCATCAAACATCCTGTATGTATGGATAGGTGCAATTCTACATGATGATGATTAGTCTATCGCGGGAGCATCGACGCTCGTCGCGCGACGGCCTTATAATGTGGGATTGCTCTCCAGGCGCCATTTTGTCTAAAGTAGTTGGAAGTCTCGGTCACAACACTACACCGGGGAGTTTTCCGTTCAGGAGCGTTGAAGGCTACACAGGCTGAAGGGTTGGAGGTTGGCAACAGTGCGGTGAGGCGGCGCGGCGGCGGGGCCCGGGGTGTGTGGGGGAGGGTGGGGGAGGGTTGGTCTCGGCGGCGACTCTGTACAAATGAGATCGATAGCGGAAACTACGTCGCAGTCTCCGCACCGCACCCGCACTCACTCACAGCATCGTTTCTCTCAGTTTTCTATTTGGTGAGAAAACGGGTTCAGAAATTTTCGTGGCTTTTTTACAAGATTTCATGCCAAAGATAGGTTGCACATGCACATTGAGTAGTTAGTTAACCACAATGCTAAACGAACCAACTTTTTTTTTAACGCAACCCTTTATGTATGAGTGACTGATATGAGGGGCGAGAGAGAGCACATGCTCTGGAAACCCAATATAACCTCCATTTAGGCGCCATACCGGGGACTTTCCTTTGGATGTGTGGCCAAGCTGGACAGGTCGCAAGGTGAGGATACTATTTGGTCATCTTTCGTCTTGTACTGTGGTACAGACCCAGTCGGCTACAGTTTGAGCCTACTCTCTAGTATGAGACCTGGTGATTAATATTAGATATTTTCCATTGTAGGTATTGCATTTCGTATGGTATTGTAAATATACAGGTTGTTCGACACATCGACCGACAAATTTTTTTTGTAGGTAAGTGGGGTCATTTGCAACGTTTTGACCCATGATACCTTTTGTCAGATCAGTTACGCATATCATCATTTTAAACAGATATTTTTGTTGTTGTTATGTGTAAACATCTTAGTTCTCGGTAGGGGTTAAATTTAAATTAGTGTCAACTGTTAACGTGTAAGGCGTGTAGACGTGTAAGCGTGCGGCATGAACTAACCTAACACGTTTGTGAGTCTCAGCGCTAACAAAATTGCAATTTCAAATGATTCCATTTGTGGGTTCATAGATCATGGTGGCCATCGCACCGGGAGAAAAGCAAAACGCTCGCCTGGGATCAGCGACCTTTCAGCTAGCGATCTAACCAGCTAGGGCACCACCAGCACCGACATCTCCCCGCCCAGCCAGCGAACACAACTTCAGACATCGCCAGCATTAAAACTGCACACCGGCAATCAACGTTACAAAGCTGGGCTCATTAAAATTTCACTCCGCGCGTCGCTCGGCGAGCGGGCGGGCGGCGGCTCCTTCTTGGTCCTGAATAAGTGAGAGGCTGCGGGAGATACGTCAGCGGGTCAACGTACAGGCGGCGGCGGCGGCGGCGCGAGCGATACGCGTGGGCGCCGCCTCGAGAGCCGCACAGAACAGAGCGACAATAAGCTAGCTAGCCCATCGAGCGCGCTCTACACATCAATCGTTTGCATGTCGGTGTTCCCAACAGAATCACGCCGGCGGCAACATTCCTACAGATAGACTTACACAGCAATACGAGTAAGTAATTTCCGGGGAATATCTCTCCCTTCTATCTCCTGAGTAATTTTGAATTTTTATACATTCGCACAGTGATATGATTTAGTTATGTTTATGTACTTGTTTTTATATAAAAACATCTTCTTTTTTTTATGGTAACTGACACGGTTGGCTGCATCGCCTACAACAACCGTGATGCCAGGTCAGCCCATAACACCGGGTGAACTGGGTGCCAGGTCAGTGCGTCCCTTCATTTCATGTCGGCTACACTGAACTGGACCGAAAACACGAACTATTTACATCGCCGTTTTGACCGATGTTTCATTCAGTGCGGTGGTACGGACCTGGACGGGATAAATCCTACCAACTAGTAGGTAAGGTACGAAGGGAAGGGACCTACAGTTTTACGTAGAATCCGAACCACGGTCAGCCTCCAACGGTCGAGCGTTCACCCATCCAAGTACTGACCGAGCCCAGATGTGCTTAATAACAGTCGCCCGACCGCAGTACTGAGCTAACGAGAGGCTGACTGGACATCTACACCGGAAGAGCGTTGTTGGACGTGTAGTCCGAAGGTCGTGGGCTCGAGCCCACGACCTTCGGACTACTCGACTCCCACTTCAGACATCTGGTGCGGCGTGAAAAGTGAACAATTTCTTTCACAAATTGTCTGCTCTTATTTCCGATGCTTGAATGTGTTGATGTTTCTACCTACACAAACACAATATATAATGTTCTCCTGTCGGCTTTAGGTAGCTGGACAGACAGTGCTATCCTGCCTGTGTATCGCTGGCGTTTCCCACCTCTCTCCGGAGCAAACAGGTTCCTGACGATCATCGGAAACAGTCCGGCACGGACGCGACACGGCCAGCCAGCGCAGCGGTGCGACGACCGCTACGCCTCCGCGCCGCGCTAAACACTCGGCCCGCCGCACCTCGGCCGCCTCCGCCGCGCGCTCCCGGCTTCGCAGAGTTATTGTAATGTCTGCCGGCACCACAAAGGGTGTGCCGGTCTCCTCACTACACACCACCTCTGCTCTGCGTACGACCCATTTCACCGACAACAACGACTAGTTCGAATACGTCCGTGAACACAATTTTATTGTGCTAAGCCTGCGCCGCGCCGCCGCACAGTGGGGCGATACCGCAAAAACAGGGACATAGGGCGAAATGACTACGCAAATAGATTCTACTATTAATTACGAACAACTTTCATTCTGTGAGATTTTTTGATAAAAAAATTATTTTCCGAGATATAAGCACTTATAAAAACATTTATAATATAGTAAAAAGTGAGAATGTTAATATATTCTCTTAATGATTACAAACTACTTTTATTCTTAGAAATTTTCCATTTTAAGTATTATTTTCTGAGATATAGCAATTTGAACTTTAAAAAATACAATTTCTTGTAACTAGTATTACTCTTCCATATTTTCGGTTTCAATTGTTATTTTTTAGATATATCACATTGAAAATTCTTTAGTAAAAAAAATTGGGATATGTGGAAAACTGAATATGTGAATACATTTTGTTCTTAGAGATTTTCTGTTAAGGTGTTATAATCC
The DNA here is from genome assembly GCA_946902875.1 of Nematopogon swammerdamellus. Classification (NCBI taxonomy): domain Eukaryota; kingdom Metazoa; phylum Arthropoda; class Insecta; order Lepidoptera; family Adelidae; genus Nematopogon; species Nematopogon swammerdamellus. The sequence continues at coordinate 29,778,134 of OX336335.1, forward strand.
TTTTCAATAGTTTGTACAATGGAGATTTAGTAACTTTTTTTATTGAAATGCTTAAAATAACTAGACCTGTGGTTACTTAATAATGATTCTTCAAGTTGAGTAGTCTAATCTGAATAAAATTATTGTAGTGGAATGGTACGTTTATTACACACAAAATACAATCAATCAGACGGCGCATATTTGCATAAAATATTACAAATTAATCTGGCGATAGTAATTAAACATATATAAATTACTACATATTTAACTAACTACATATATTTTTGTATTTACGGAACTTACCGAATTATTAACTTATTATAAGTTATATATATCGTTGTGTATTTTCATTTCGTCATTTTGGTGGCTCTGCACACTTCGATATATCAAACTTACTATAATTTATTATAATTAGGCAAAAAATTGCCCCCGTCAAAGTATATTATAAACCTACTTCAAAGTATAAAATTAATAACATCAACATTAAGAATAGTGATTAATGATGAGAAAAGTAATAATACATTATTAAAAGTAATAATAAAAGTTTTCAAAGTAATAATACATTATTACCCAAATACCCATGGCTTTTAACGGAGCCTATTTAATGTAAAAATACCAACTATCAATAAAAATTATGGTCAAGAATAAAAGTAATTTTCTGAAGTATGTTTATCGTGCATAACAAAAAGAAATTCAAACTACATATTTCTGAGAAAAAATCTTATTTCAATCTTACAAAAACCTTAAAATAAAACATACTTAATAACTTTTAAATAAATATTTTTAAAGCACATAAAGCTTCCTATTTTTATTACAATTTATTTACTCAATATTTCTACAAATTTTCATTTTCATCACTGGAACAACCTAAAGCGTCTTCAGCGTCAGAATCATCATCATCCTCCACATCCGATTGAACACAGATAATACTGGTATCAATAAATTCAATATTTTCCTTATTTTTATCGTCTATAATTAGCAAATGTCGCACTTCACTGGATAAGGGCTGCTTTTGTTTTTGAAGTTTTGGCTTCATACTAGACAAATATGGATCCGACGATACGAGCAAGTTGTTGAGAATGTCTTGATTAGTCGATTTGCGATCGCATTTTCGAGAGTAGTGTTCCCTGTACTTCTTGAAATCTTTATTTCTTGCTTCTGATGCCTCTTCGGAGAGTATGCCAATTGGAATTACGTTAAAATGCTTTATTATTTCAGATCCATGGAATAAAAGTTTATGAACACTTGCTGGCATATGATACCAGCTATACAATGATATATAAAGTTGAATTGTTTCTTGAGCATAGATTTCAAAGTTTTGAGTGCAAACTTTTTCTCCCGAGGAGATGGCCTTAAGGATCACCGCGAATCTATTAATTAAATCCTTATCGAGACCGGTAATAGAGGCAGTTTGCTCGGGATTCTGGAAAAAGCGCCTTGCAGTGTTGCCATCGTTCGTGGTTCCTGAACCTTGTTTTACCACGTCGATCAATAAACCAGTTTCTTTCCTGAAATTATCTTGAATTTGTTTTTTTTTCTCGGTCATAATTTCTTTATTATTACCTTTGGCCGACCACTGCTGAAAATCCATGCGGTATGCAATATGGAGAAGGCATTCCATGCATCGAATCCAGGCATGCAACGTAGATAGTCCGAACCGGTACATATTTGTGTTTACTTCTTTACTTTTAATTATATTAACGTTATTCATCTCAGACGGTTTAGCTCTGCAAATATCACATGACTGATTAGAGGTACCGGAGATAATCGACGTAATTTTACCATCGATCATCGTCATAATTAACGAATGCTCAATCAAAACGCCTTCGTAATCGCTGGTTTTGAGATCTCGTATTTCGGATTCTATGGTAGCCATTTCACTTTTCACGTTATCGATTGTCTCCTTCATAAATTTGAAGAAGATAGGACGGCAGTAGTTCGTCGAAGATGGCGTCTCATTTTCCCAGATCACTTCGTCTCCATAAACCAGTTTTATAGGAACCAAACTTGCCATGAAAATGCTTGAGTCGTCTCCTTCGTTCAGTTCTTGAAATCTTTGTTTATATGTACTTTGGCCAGAAGCGCCATCGAATCCCCACTTGCTTGTTAATGTTAGCTGGCAGCCTGTGAGGTTTCGGTTCGCTACTTTCAAAATTCTTTTTGCAGTATGGTCCAAAAGCGCTTGCAGTTTAATTTTGGCCTGTGTTTCGGTAACTTCAATGTCCTGTTTTGGGGGGTAACACTCAATTTTCGCATGTTGAATTTTATAATAAGATGGATAGAGGTCGGAACCTTCTTCCTTAGCCATGTCTCTTAAAGTTATATATTGCCATCTTGATAGCTTTAAAGACACCAAAATCGCAAGTGCTTTTTCAGATGAATAAATAGTCTTGGACTCCTTTTTTTCAATGAATTCTTTGACTTTTTCGATTTCGCCTGGATTCTGAAGCAAATGGTCCAAAACTTTCCCCAGGTCCTCGTTCCCATTTGCCTTCAAACGCATTTTGGTCGCAAATGCTAGTTCCTGCGATGTATAGTTTGTGCGAATGTCTTCGGTTCTTCTTCGCTTTTGTTTGGCTCCTAAACTTTCAAATGGTTTTCTCGGCGATGATTTATGTGAAGATGCTACAAAGATAGGAGGCGCTGTCGATGGTCCCGGAGAAATTATTTGAGAAGTGCAAACCTTTTGGTTATCCGCGAGGTCGCTACTCGCTGAAGGCAGTTGTTTCTTTACGAATCCATCGGGCCACTTCGGGCCACTTGATGGCCGAGTCAAACCATTCTCGATTCTTCTGTAGAAAACGTTCCTCGTTGTAGCTTGACTTCACCCATCGTTTGTGTAGATTGTAACAATATTTACGGCAAAATTCTTTCACTTGTGTCTCTTCGGGCAAATTTACACTAACTATTGAGGCAATAGCGGCAACCAATACCGCGTAATTCAGAAAACTGTCACAATTTCTCATAAACACGTAAATATCAATGTTATTAACAAAAGACTCCATGTTTTCGTATTGAATAGTTTTAAATATGTAAAGCACGGGTATGAAGACTGACTCGTGCAAACGACTGGAGCAGACTGAGTGCCAGATTGATTGTGTTGTTCACTAATGAATACTGCTAATTAGTTCGCACAGTTTGCAGTATTCCTGGTATATCGTTAATCCTTGTTAAGTAGATAACAATTAGCAATGCAGTGTAATTGTTTCTTCGAGAGCTTTCATGGAAATACGTGACAATTCACATAAATATCCCTAATCCGCTAATCCTCGCGAAGTTGAAAATATTCCTAATATAATGGTAAGCATTTATAAGAGATATTATAAGTAAGTATAGCAGCCGATAATAGCGGCTCCGTAGATTATTATCAAAATAGACCAATGAAACTAAAAGTACAAAGTTAATTAGATGGGCGTCGTTTGTCACCTTCTGGGTGCCTCAGCGCCATCGCGCTTTCAATAAAAAAAAAATTAAACATTTTCATCAAGTGCAAATATATAGGTGATATGGAGAAATATATTTACCATTAAAATACAAATATATACATCCAATGCAAAGGGTAAGCCTTGCCATCCAGCGGGGTAATGCAGCAAGTGTTCTAGGAACATTTGAAAATGCCCCTTTTGATAGTTATTTTAATGTTTGTTAGGTAGGTTTATTTCTTTAGTTATTAGTATTACTTTTTTGTTATTTATTAAATAAATGATATAAGTATGTAACAAGACAGTCCAATGCAAATAAACAATATTTGTTATTTGAATATAGCTGAAAGTTACGAATATAGTGAATTCCTCGTAATTCGAGCGGATTCCTCGTAAAACTGTAGGTCCCTTCCCTCCTAATCTTACTTGGTGGTAGGGTTTAACCCGCCCGGGTTGGTACCACCGCACTGAATGAAACGTCGGTCGAAACGGCTATGTAAATAGTTTGTGTTCTCCGACCAGTTCAGTGTAGCCGGCACGATCAAAGGGGGAAGCACTGACATGGCACCTAGTTCACCCGGTGCTATGGGCTGACATCACGGACGTTGTAGGTGATGTAGCCAAACGTGTCAGTTTCAATAAAAAAAAAAAAAGAATAAAGGTGAGCTTTGCAGGAATAAATGTTATTATAATATTAAAATGGCATTATACGGAAAAGTCGGACGTCGTCGGATACGGTTTTTACACAGTAATAATCTTTTTACCTTGGGGAATCATTATTTAGTAACCACGGGTCTAGCTATTTTAAGCATTTCGAGAAAAAAAATAAAGTTACCCAATTTCCATAGTACAAATTAATAAAAAGTGGTATATCTCGAAAAATAAGGCTTAAATGAGAAAATATGAATCTATGAATGTTATTTCTAATGATGGGTAGATTAATTTAGCGTACTTAAATTTCAGAAATAAAAATAAAAAAATTTAATTATCCTATGTCCCATTTTTTACGGTATCGCCCCACTGTGCGCCGCCCGCCTATACGACTTTAAAGGGTGGTATCATTTGAACCACAGATTAAATAATAATTACTTGTAAATATGTATTATTTTGGCGAATATCCTAAGAAATAAAAAATAAATAAAAAGTAAAAAATGAAGAAATCCCCAAACCATTTTCACCAACTTCACCGCGAGCGGAGCCGCGGGCGCAGCTACTGTCAGCGCGTACGTTCGTGGCCCCCAGCAGGAATGCGAGAATGGAATGTATAGTGTTGTGAATCAATCTCTGAAAGTGACGACATTTACGAGACCTCTTTTTTATTTATGACATTAAATTATTTATCTAATAAGGTTTAATTGCGTGGTTGAAGTACGAAGACAAAACAGGTACCTCGTCCTCGTGTCTCGTACTCGCCCGTGCCTCAGCTCGCAGAGGCCACGAACGTGCGCGCTAACTGTAGTTATTTATTAAATAGAATAGATAGAACAGATTGGTTCGCTATATCTTTCTCTCGTTTGCCCCCTTATCGAAAGTAGCCCCGCGTCGCATCATGCCAAGATAGTTTTATCAGGTAATACCTGTTTCCGCGGCTTCTAACAGATCCTATAACCATCCTTGGATATGCCAGAAACGCCCGTGAAAACCCCATGTGAATGAATAGATTGAGTAGTTCTCAGAATTTGTGAAACCCCGGAAAGGTTGTACCGCATTATTCTTCTATTCCGCGAAGCTAACCTGCCCGAGTTTCCTTTCTCGTTCACTCTCATTGGTACAGAACGGTGGCGGTGGTGGGTGCAACAAGAGCACGGAAGGCTAACGGATCGGGGCGGGCGGCGGCGTGGCGGAGCGGCGGCGCGGCGGCTGCCCGGATGGTGTAGGTAGAACCATCTATGTTTAACTTTTTTTTATGGAAACTGACACGGTTGGCTACATCACCTACAGCGTCCGCGATGTCAGCCCATAAACACCTTGGTTGATGTTTGCTTCATTCATAGTTTGTTAAATTTAACTTGATTAGAATCACAGCTGTCAAAATGCTTCGAAAAGTGCCAAACAGAGAAACCTCTATGTTTTGCTTAATTTGATTAACCTACCTACACAGCACGGACAGTCGGCATATTACATTAAAATAGTAGGTAGTGAAAAACACTCAAAACACTCAGTCAACAAATCTAGATATAAATTGATTAGTATTATTCTATTAGGTACTTTATGTGAGCTAAACATGTATTTGGGTGAATCAACTTTTTCTTGTTTTTGTTATCTGTCTGAAAACAGGAATTATCTTGATAAATTCACCCTATTTTAATAGTTACAGCAACTTTCAGATAAGTAATTGATTAATAAGAAAGAAGCTGCACAAAGAATTTTGAGTAATTAAAAAAAATATATTGGTTACCCTGGGGACAACCCCTTTTTTCCATACAAAACTGGGGACAAAATTGTCCCCTGGGTCACCCCTAAAAATTTGGTTAATGTTTTATTTTAAATAGTTATCTTCGTTTATTTCAATTGCCTATCAACGTAAGTATTTCTAACGTAACGTAAGTATACTTATTGATTTTCAACTAAGTAATAAATTGTAATAAACTTTTTTTTTTATTTGACTTTGCAGCTGGTTTTTACGTTACAAGAAAAAGTTGATTCACCCATTTATGTATAAATTAATTTCTCGGAAACGGCTCTAACGATTTGGATGAAATTTTATATTTAGAAAATGTTATTTTATCAACTTTAGATAGGTGCAGGCAGACGCCGAGTGAAGCTCGGTCGCCCATGTACTCGTAATGATTTGAGCACTATTTGAGGCACTTTGACAGCTGTCATTGTAATCAAGCAAACTACTATGTTAATGAAGACTACCTAGAGGTGGCGCGCAGTATATTAACAGTCAGCATGACTACCTAAGTAGCTCTCGGAGTGTGAATACTCGTTGAAACGGGCCGCGATCGATGCAGAGAGTCAACTAGACGCCATTGTGTGTATTTATAGCTCGGATTTCACTTCGCCGGCCGCCGCGCACCGTGTCGTCGTCGCGTCGAGTCGTCGTCGTCCCAGTAGTGGAGTGGGGCGGACGAGGTCCGGCTAGGGTAACCATCGACCCTCGTGAAGGAAATCCGGGAGGAAAACAAATCTAGCCGAATATATCATTGATTTTTTTTGTGCCGTGTGGGGCCGGTACTTTAAAAGAATAGCCCCACTGCATCTCTCCCCGTGTATGTCGTAAAAGGCGACTATGGGATATGACTCCCTTCTTATATTACTAGGTGGTAGGGTTTAACCCGCCCGGGTTGATACCACCGCACAGTGTCAAATATGACCATAAAATCGGACACGTCCTTTTTATTCCAGAAATTTATAGATTTAGTTATTTAAAATGCTACTAATACATTTTTGAAAATTACACTTTTTTAGTTTCGGAAAAACGAAAAATAATTGTACAATTAAAACTAAGCTACTTATTTAAATTTCACTCAGCCTTATCAAAGACCCTTTCGAATATCCACATTTGAAAAGTTATTCGAGGCTGTGAAAGTTTACAGAAATCGAATTATATATTTTTTTTATTTTATTTTTTTTCTCCTAGATCCCGTAGTAGTAGGCGGAGATATTTATACCGAAAATAGTTCACTATTTCCTCTGTCCGTTAAAAAAAACCGACGCCTAATTCCATGGGTTTAAGAAGTTATGCTCATTTTAGTGCAATTATCAAGTTTCGGGCAATAGGGTTGGCACTTTACAAAATCTTTGATTTTTCCGGAAAATAATGATATGGTCCCAGCAGTGGATGTATATGGACTGGTCAGTCAGTCAGTGTGTATATGTTCACTGCTGGACATACGCCTCCCCAATTTTAAACGTAGTAGCCGACATGAAATGAAGGGAAACACTGACATGGCATGCATACCTAGTTCTCCCGGTGTTATGGGCTGACATCACGGATGCTGTAGTGTAGGTGATTTAGCCAGCCGTGTCAGTTTCCATAAAAAAAAACCAAAAAAAAAAACAAAAACAAAAACCAAAACAAGCTAATTATTATTAAAAGAAATCACGAAACAATACAATAAAATTAATCAAATGTGAAAAATAAATAAATAAAAAATGGGAAATTTTTATTCATTCTAGTAACAACCCTAGCCCATAGCGAATAACTCCTGTAACTTCTTAATCCCATGGAATTAGGCGTCGGTTTTTTTTTAACGGATAGAGGAAACAGTGAACTATTTTCGGTATAAATATCTCCGCCTACTACTACGGGATCTAGGAGAAAAAAAATAAAATAAAAAAAATAAAAAATAAATATTATTCGATTTCTGTAAACTTTCACAGCCTCGAATAACTTTTCAAATGTGCATATTCGAAAGGGTCTTTGATAAGGCTGAGTGAAATTTAAATAAGTAGCTTAGTTTTAATTGTAGAATTATTTTTCGTTTTTCCGAAACTAAAAAAGTGTAATTTCCAAAAATTTATTTCTCCTAAACTAAAAGTCACAGAGGCGGGGGAGTTTTACTCTAGCATTTTAAATAACTAAATCTATTAATTTCTGGAATAAAAAGAACGTGTCCGATTTTAAGGTCATATTTGACACTGTGCACCGCACTGAATGAAAGGTCGGTCGAAACGGCTATGTAAATAGTTTGTGTTTTCTGTCCAGTTCAGACCGAAGGGAAGCACTGACGTGGCACCAAGCTCACCCGTGGGCTGACATCACGGATGTTGTAGGTGATGTAACCAGCGTGTCAGTTTTCATAAAAAAAAATATTCTTGTGGAAACGGTAATTTTCCATACTTCTACATACAAGAAGTGTGCTCTACCTCTGGACTGCAAATTAACAAATATCGTAAAACTATCTAATGAAATTAAATGAAACGTTTATTTGTCGCCATTTCGGATTACAATTTACAATCAATACACCTCAATCATTCACTACTACTGGTGACAAGTTGGGCCCAACTCAGTGTGTGCAACAGACAACGTATTGCGCTGATGTTCAGTTGAACCCATTTTGCCGAGAAATACATATAATTACTATGTACGGGTAATTAACCGGCAGTAAATAATAAACATCGATCTTTAGAAAGACACAATTCGATTGTCCCTCGTCTAGTAGCACGTCTCTGTGCGACAGGGATGACGCTCTACAAGCGGACTGTCTCTTTCTAAAGCGACGACTTATCTACTTAATAAATATTTACTTAAATATAAAATTATCTACATAATTACTAAGGTCTCTTAGGGTTCGGTCTTCAATCTCGTGAGGTTTTTAGGCAACGTTTTTAAAGTCTTCGGACCACGGGATTTCTTGAATGTTTTCCATACTTGGACAAGTGGACAAGCATCTTGCAGATCAGCTGTATAGGTACTTCTTTTTGCAGAAGATCAGACAGATCATCGAGCTTCTCGGCATCATCATTTTCGCGTACAACGCAGATAATAACGCAGAAGTCTGACCGCAAAAGAGATGTCAAATAAGCAGATTATATCACTTAGGAAGGGGGTAAGAGATTGCTCGTATGCAATACCCCTTGCCTTTTGAGTAAGTACCGTTACACCAGTCAGCAACAACATAAATCATGTAAATAAATGTAATGTTAGACTAAGTATTACTGCTCTGTATGCAAATGTTTATCGCACTCAATAAATGGTTTTTTATTATTATTATTTATTTATAATCTCATGGAGTCTGAAACCGGGAGGACTCCCGCAATCCCGGGAGGGTTGGCAACCCTAAGTGCGGTGGTGGCCGCGTCGCGTGCCGGCCGGGCGAGTCTACTACACCACGAGGGATGTTCTGCGGAATGTAGCCGAACGGGGTGGTCTGGCCGGATAAATAGGGGGTATGGTTTTCTCCATTGAAACCCACGTAAAGCACGATTAACTTATTGTTTTGTTCTCTGGTATTTTGCAATTATTCTAAACTTATTCCCTCTATAATTAACTTCTTATCTGTATTCTTTTATTTCCCTCCCAAGTACAGCCTGCAGCGGGTCGCCGCGAACGACGTTGCGCTCGTTCAATATTAACGAAATAGTTTGTACGAAAACTATGTTTTTCATTACCTTACATTAGGCTAAGTACATCTCAGATACATTATATGACTAGACACTTCAGTCTTGTTTGTTAGAAAAAAAAAATTCTCACGTAAACTTTCAGTATTATTATGCGTGGACTCGAAATGACTTCTTGTTTTTGCGTGTCAACACTATATCATTGACCCCCCCCCGTATTTTCAAGGGTAGTCACAAATGGGTTTCACTACTTTGTTTCTTGTGTAACCCTAACTGAAGATATTTTTTTAGATTAATTTAACTTTTAACTAAACGAGTCGCGGTTCGTCAAGCTATAGCGAGCACTTACTTGCTGCATCACTATGATTTGCGAGACGACACAATCACGACTCTCGAGGCACGATCGTATCGTGTCGTCTCGCTCACTGTGTACATTGTACTCGCACACGATGACGGTATTGCCATCACATTTGTCGACATCGATGATCATTGAGTCGTCTCGAGTGAGACGTACACTTTGTGAGTTTTCAAAACTAAGCAGGCATTTTTAAATAACTGCTTTAGAAAATGTTAAAACGCATACGACCGAATGTCCATGGGCGTCGTAAGACACCTTATGGGTGGCTCGGCGCCAGAGGTCGCGCTTTCAATAAAAAAATAAAAATTTTATTTTTTTTTACTGTGCGATTTCTAAGCAAAACCGCATGCTGTGGAGCGCTAGCGTCTACTAGCGAGTGTGTTTTCCAAATCCATCTAACCTTTTTAGGCGTAATAATAAATTCGGTACTACCTGGTTATTTAAAGAAAAGGATTGAAAATGGCGGCTTTCCTATGTGCCTCTCGCTCACACAGTATTGCCGTCTAAAGAAAATAAAGCAATTTTTCGAAGACAAAATTTGCAAATAAAAACTATACTATGCAAAAAAAAAATTGCATGCCAACAGTACAGTTATAAAACGCCGCCATTTTCAATCCCTTTCAAAATAACCAGGTGATATACAACGGCTTTTTCGTCCGCCTAATAGCTGGCATGGCATCTCGCCTCACAAGCGAGATTTCCCGAGGAAATTTCGTTCTGTCGACTGCGCCGTTGGCCTCTCAGCGCAGCCTCCGTGCTAGTTAATATCCATTAAACAAATCAATAAAAAAAAAAGGGCGCCGTGTCAATGACAAGATCGTATCAAGCTATCCTATTTGCTCGATACGCCGCGGCCGCCGCCACGCCACCGGATTTTTAGTACGTACCTAACAATTTCGTAGCAAAATTCTCGTACTCTGTGCGGTGCGCCATGTCATTTTCAACATAGCCTTCTAATTGCGACCACCGATAACATAATGTTACTACGGTAAGTAACGCTAAAACTACTCTCGGAACTAAAGCTGACGTAATTTCAGTTTCTTAAATTCACCCGTGTGTCACCTTTACAGCCACTCTCTCATACAATCCGAAATATAGCACGTGTTCTACGTCAAAAAATGTATCCAAAACTCAGTCATCTTCTGTCGATCTACGCGAGCGATATGAAAGTGGAGCGCTGCGCGGTGCTGTGCGGTGCGGAGGGGCCGGAGGTGCCGCCGCGGTGGAACAGATCGTCGTCGTCGCCGGTATCCGAGGTGGTCACATTTGCAGCGGATGCAGCGAGATGCTGCTCGGGGGGGTCGACGACCCCGCCGCCGCCGCCCGCTCCCCGCCCAGTGCGGGCGGGTTTCGCTCACTTCGGCGAGCGCTACTAAAACACAGCAGCGCTGCTATTACGAAAACATCACTGTGCATTTAGTTGGCATCGCACATAGCGTAAATAGGTAATATATTATTTACTTTGTGGAAAACTGCCAACGTTGATCGCGCAAGACGGCTATATGGTTACATTTGACGACGACGACGAGACGGCGACTGCGCGAGACGGGCATAATGCATGGGTGAGTTCACCATTTGCGGTGAACATTTATCTGTCGGTTTATGTGACGACTGACGAGTTAACTGGCAGAGCTACATTATATGTTTTAACATTGAAAATGTTTTTTCGATCGCTTCAGTATAGCCCCCATTTTCGCTCAGAGTGTCACATCGCCTTGGTGTCGTGAGGTTTACGGCTACATGAATGTTTGAGAAAAATTTAAAAAGTTTTTTTGAAAATCTAAAAAAAGTGAAATTTTGCAGCACTTTTTCACCGACTCCGGTCATTAAACATTTTATTTTCTCGAAAATGAAGCGCGATATCGAAAAAATTCAAAAAAACCCTCGGGGTATTGAGTTGGGCTACATAAATTTCCGACAGGACCGAATTCACTAAATACAAGTTAATTTGTGTACCTCTAAATGTTCCCTTCTGCACCTTAATCAGTCAAGAGTGCAGGTGAATTACACGCGAATCAGACCCGCTATAGCCTATGCAACGGTTCTGTGTCGGCGTGTGACCTAGGCGGCGCAGGCACCGTTATAACGTCACGATCTGCGTCCTAGCCCAGAACGTTGGGTCTGTAAAAAAACGCTGAATGCAGCCGCGGTATGTAACCGTAAACCGCCATTACAACGGCAAGCATCTCTAGGTACACTGCCTCCGGCGTTGCGTGACGCGTTGCTGCAACGCGATACCAACTTGCAACCGTCGATCAACCTCAACACTAGATATGTGATCCCCATACTAAGCATGTTACAAAAGCGAACCACATTTATTTATAAACGCGGCAAACGAACCCAGAAGTATGAAAATACAGCATACAGTCAGGCCTCACGCACTCTATGTACTTGCGCGCGCTAACTACCTACCGCCCGACGGGCCGCCGGCGGTCTATTTTAGTGAAATTCGTCAGCCGCCCGAAGTATACATAGACGCTCGCCCACGCAACTGCAAAGCAATAACCACTTTAAACTCGATAGTTAAGGTACATTTTCGCACGCAGCGATTCGCGACGTGAAACAGTAGGCCATTAAAGCCCGAAGGTAGGAACATTTTCTATGGAGTGAATTATCTGTTACGAAGTAACTATTAAGTAATCTGTGATACAGTGGAGAAGATATGGAAAACTCGACGCTCACTATTGGAAGAATGAGACACATAATGCTAACTATCGCAAGTGTGAGAGGGATAATAGTACGTCGACTGAGTGGAAACAAGACGCGCCGTCCCATTTTAGGTGTAACAGTATTTACACCGCTACATAAAAATATAGTGTCGCGGTTGATCGATGCTTGCAACACCGGTAAGAGCCTGTTCACATGCGGCGGATTCATCCGCGCGGATATCCGCGCGGTTTCCGCTCGGATTTGACAAATATTCACAGCTCGCGGTTAGGACGCGTTTTCCGCTCGGGACGGTGTCTGTTGGGCGCGGGCGCGGGCGGGGTAAAGTTTGGCGGTGGCGATAGTTGCAAGATGGAACTCGAGTCTGTGGTTAATCTACATGAAAATTTTTAATAGGAAAAGAAGACGATATTGGGTTCATCCAATATTACCAGACAGTATTACGCATGGACAGGTTTATCACAAGCTGAGGGAATATGAACCCAACTTTTTAAACTATTTTATAATTAGATAATTTTCGACCATTTAATCATACATCCACCTCGTCAATGGCAAGTTCGGTATCGACCGTTCCATCGCGCACACACCGACACGTCCGAACAGCGCGACAACCGCGCGGTCAACTGAACGCGCTCATAGATAGAACTCGATTTTACCTCGGATTTTACTATACAACTAGAGCCTCGGCGAACGCGACGGTCGGCGGAAACAGCGCGCATCTCCATACAACTCGATCCGCGCGTAAACCGAGCGGATGAATCCGTCGCATGTGAACAGGCTCTAAAGTGCAAGGTGTAGCGTAGAGCGTCTAGATCTGCGCGAGGCAGACAAGCGTGTCATGTTGCTGTGGGTTTTAGTATCACTACTGTAACCGACAACATCGCCGCCGACACATCGGTGAGGCTGGCCCGCACGGGTCTTACCAACACGACTATACTGTGAGGCTCGATCGCGAGTTGTTTCGCTATTTCATGATGGCGCGGACGAAAAAAACTTTATGGGAAAATATACAAGCGCCACTAGCGAAAGATTTGGGCTCTAAAAACGGACATATCATTCGTTCGTTCGGTCCATCATGGCCAACTGGTGAAAACAACTCACGATCGACATGCAGTTGGTGTAGAAAGTTCTCAAATGCTCTAAGGCCCACTTGCACCAACACAAATTTAATATATAAACCAGTTTAACTCGCTAAACCAGTTTAAGCTAGCACCCGTTGACTGTGGGAACCGCGTTTAAATCCATAACTCGCTACTTAACTTTAAACTCGTGTTGGTGCAAGTGGGCCTAAGATGAGTCTGTTCAAGCATAGATTTTTTCCACTATATGTATATCAAACTAATAAAAAACCGTTTACAAATACGACTTTCTATGTATATAATTTTCCTATTTCTATATACATAAGACTCTTTATACGTATTTTTTTTTTTTAGTTTTATACCAAAAAATTTCAGAGAAAAGGGAACTCAAGGTCGACGGGGTCAAGATATAGCTAGGCTACCTAGTAGTTATCTGTTATCCTACATGTTATCTTTTATGTAACGTGATGTCCTACCCGAAGAACAGATGACTACAGGTGACTATAGGTCACTGGTTACAGGTACCTATAACCTCCGTATGCCGGATCTTGTACTAAAAGGTCCTGCAGCAAGTCGTGAGTAAGGGCCAATTGCGCCAACACGAATTTAACTATATAAATCAGTTTAACTCGTTAAGGTAGTACCCGTTGACTGTGGGAACCGCGTTTAAATCCATAACTCGCTACTTAACTCTAAATTCGTGTTGGCGCAATTGGGCCTAAGTCGTCAAAGACGGCATTTAATGCTCTTCGTTGGGGAAACCCGCTTGTAAAGAGATTCCCACAGGATCCGACGACCCCTTACGAACGAGTTGTTTGCAAGGGGCGATAAAAATCTCACACGGCACGGCGCACAGTGGGGCGATACCGCAAAAACCGGGACATAGGGCGAAATGACTACGCAAATAGATTCTACTATTAATTACGAACAACTTTCATTCTGTGAGATTTTTTGATAAAAAAATTATTTTCCGAGATATAAGCACTTATAAAAACATTTATAATATAGTAAAAAGTGAGTATGTTAATATATTCTCTTAATGATTACAAACTACTTTTATTCTTAGAAATTTTCCATTTTAAGTCTTATTTTCTGAGATATAGCAATTTGAACTTTAAAAAAAAACATTTTCTTGTAACTAGTATTACTCTTCCATATTTTCGGTTTCAATTGTTATTTTTTAGATATATCACATTGAAAATTCTTTAGTAAAAAAAATTTAGATATGTGGAAAACTGAATATGTGAATACATTTTACCAGCATTTAGAAAAACCTTTTGTTCTCAGAGATTTTCTGTTAAGGTGTTATAATCCTTTTCAATAGTTTGTACAATGGAGATTTAGTAACTTTTTTTATTGAAATGCTTAAAATAACTAGACCTGTGGTTACTTAATAATGATTCTTCAAGTTGAGTAGTCTAATCTGAATAAAATTATTGTAGTGGAATGGTACGTTTATTACAAACAAAATACAATCAATCAGACGGCGCATATTTGCATAAAATATTACAAATTAATCTGGCGATAGTAATTAAACATATATAAATTACTACATATTTAACTAACTACATATATTTTTGTATTTACGGAACTTACCGAATTATTAACTTATTATAAGTTATATATATCGTTGTGTATTTTCATTTCGTCATTTTGGTGGCTCTGCACACTTCGATATATCAAACTTACTATAATTTATTATAATTAGGCAAAAAATTGCCCCCGTCAAAGTATATTATAAACCTACTTCAAAGTATAAAATTAATAACATCAACATTAAGAATAGTGATTAATGATGAGAAAAGTAATAATACATTATTAAAAGTAATAATAAAAGTTTTCAAAGTAATAATACATTATTACCCAAATACCCATGGCTTTTAACGGAGCCTATTTAATGTAAAAATACCAACCATCAATAAAAATTATGGTCAAGAATAAAAGTAATTTTCTGAAGTATGTTTATCGTGCATAACAAAAAGAAATTCAAACTTCATATTTCTGAGAAAAAATCTTATTTCAATCTTACAAAAACCTTAAAATAAAACATACTTAATAACTTTTAAATAAATATTTTTAAAGTACATA
Source organism: Nematopogon swammerdamellus (assembly GCA_946902875.1). Taxonomy (NCBI): domain Eukaryota; kingdom Metazoa; phylum Arthropoda; class Insecta; order Lepidoptera; family Adelidae; genus Nematopogon; species Nematopogon swammerdamellus. Next base: position 29,793,736 of record OX336335.1, read on the forward strand.
AAGCTTCCTATTTTTATTACAATTTATTTACTCAATATTTCTACAAATTTTCATTTTCATCACTGGAACAACCTAAAGCGTCTTCAGCGTCAGAATCATCATCATCCTCCACATCCGATTGAACACAGATAATACTGGTATCAATAAATTCAATATTTTCCTTATTTTTATCGTCTATAATTAGCAAATGTCGCACTTCACTGGATAAGGGCTGCTTTTGTTTTTGAAGTTTTGGCTTCATACTAGACAAATATGGATCCGACGATACGAGCAAGTTGTTGAGAATGTCTTGATTAGTCGATTTGCGATCGCATTTTCGAGAGTAGTGTTCCCTGTACTTCTTGAAATCTTTATTTCTTGCTTCTGATGCCTCTTCGGAGAGTATGCCAATTGGAATTACGTTAAAATGCTTTATTATTTCAGATCCATGGAATAAAAGTTTATGAACACTTGCTGGCATATGATACCAGCTATACAATGATATATAAAGTTGAATTGTTTCTTGAGCATAGATTTCAAAGTTTTGAGTGCAAAATTTTTCTCCCGAGGAGATGGCCTTAAGGATCACCGCGAATCTATTAATTAAATCCTTATCGAGACCGGTAATAGAGGCAGTTTGCTCGGGATTCTGGAAAAAGCGCCTTGCAGTGTTGCCATCGTTCGTGGTTCCTGAACCTTGTTTTACCACGTCGATCAATAAACCAGTTTCTTTCCTGAAATTATCTTGAATTTGTTTTTTTTTCTCGGTCATAATTTCTTTATTATTACCTTTGGCCGACCACTGCTGAAAATCCATGCGGTATGCAATATGGAGAAGGCATTCCATGCATCGAATCCAGGCATGCAACGTAGATAGTCCGAACCGGTACATATTTGTGTTTACTTCTTTACTTTTAATTATATTAACGTTATTCATCTCAGACGGTTTAGCTCTGCAAATATCACATGACTGATTAGAGGTACCGGAGATAATCGACGTAATTTTACCATCGATCATCGTCATAATTAACGAATGCTCAATCAAAACGCCTTCGTAATCGCTGGTTTTGAGATCTCGTATTTCGGATTCTATGGTAGCCATTTCACTTTTCACGTTATCGATTGTCTCCTTCATAAATTTGAAGAAGATAGGACGGCAGTAGTTCGTCGAAGATGGCGTCTCATTTTCCCAGATCACTTCGTCTCCATAAACCAGTTTTATAGGAACCAAACTTGCCATGAAAATGCTTGAGTCGTCTCCTTCGTTCAGTTCTTGAAATCTTTGTTTATATGTACTTTGGCCAGAAGCGCCATCGAATCCCCACTTGCTTGTTAATGTTAGCTGGCAACCTGTGAGGTTTCGGTTCGCCACTTTCAAAATTCTTTTTGCAGTATGGTCCAAAAGCGCTTGCAGTTTAATTTTGGCCTGTGTTTCGGTAACTTCAATGTCCTGTTTTGGGGGGTAACACTCAATTTTCGCATGTTGAATTTTATAATAAGATGGATAGAGGTCGGAACCTTCTTCCTTAGCCATGTCTCTTAAAGTTATATATTGCCATCTTGATAGCTTTAAAGACACCAAAATCGCAAGTGCTTTTTCAGATGAATAAACAGTCTTGGACTCCTTTTTTTCAATGAATTCTTTGACTTTTTCGATTTCGCCTGGATTCTGAAGCAAATGGTCCAAAACTTTCCCCAGGTCCTCGTTCCCATTTGCCTTCAAACGCATTTTGGTCGCAAATGCTAGTTCCTGCGATGTATAGTTTGTGCGAATGTCTTCGGTTCTTCTTCGCTTTTGTTTGGCTCCTAAACTTTCAAATGGTTTTCTCGGCGATGATTTATGTGAAGATGCTACAAAGATAGGAGGCGCTGTCGATGGTCCCGGAGAAATTATTTGAGAAGTGCAAACCTTTTGGTTATCCGCGAGGTCGCTACTCGCTGAAGGCAGTTGTTTCTTTACGAATTCGGGCCACTTGATGGCCGAGTCCAACCATTCTCGATTCTTCTGTAGAAAACGTTCCTCGTTGTAGCTTGACTTCACCCATCGTTTGTGTAGATTGTAACAATATTTACGACAAAATTCTATCACTTGTGTCTCTTCGGGCAAATTTACACTAACTATTGAGGCAATAGCGGCAACCAATACCGCGTAATTCAGAAAAGTGTCACAATTTCTCATAAACACGTAAATATCAATGTTATTAACAAAAGACTCCATGTTTTCGTATTGAATAGTTTTAAATATGTAAAGCACGGGTAGGAAGACTGACTCGTGCAAACGACTGGAGCAGACTGAGTGCCAGATTGATTGTGTTGTTCACTAATGAATACTGCTAATTAGTTCGCACAGTTTGCAGTATTCCTGGTATATCGTTAATCCTTGTTAAGTAGATAACAATTAGCAATGCAGTGTAATTGTTTCTTCGAGAGCTTTCATGGAAATACGTGACAATTCACATAAATATCCCTAATCCGCTAATCCTCGCGAAGTTGAAAATATTCCTAATATAATGGTAAGCATTTATAAGAGATATTATAAGTAAGTATAGCAGCCGATAATAGCGGCTCCGTAGATTATTATCAAAATAGACCAATGAAACTAAAAGTACAAAGTTAATTAGATGGGCGTCGTTTGTCACCTTCTGGGTGCCTCAGCGCCATAGCGCTTTCAATAAAAAAAAAATTAAACATTTTCATCAAGTTCAAATATATAGGTGATATGGAGAAATATATTTACCATTAAAATACAAATATATACATCCAATGCAAATAAACAATATTTGTTATTTGAATATAGCTGAAAGTTACGAATATAGTGAATTCCTCGTAATTCGAGCGGATTCCTCGTAAAACTGTAGGTCCCTTCCCTCCTAATCTTACTTGGTGGTAGGGTTTAACCCGCCCGGGTTGGTACCACCGCACTGAATGAAACGTCGGTCGAAACGGCTATGTAAATAGTTTGTGTTCTCCGACCAGTTCAGTGTAGCCGGCACGATCAAAGGGGGAAGCACTGACATGGCACCTAGTTCACCCGGTGCTATGGGCTGACATCACGGACGTTGTAGGTGATGTAGCCAACCGTGTCAGTTTCAATAAAAAAAAAAAAAGAATAAAGGTGAGCTTTGCAGGAATAAATGTTATTATAATATTAAAATGGCATTATACGGAAAAGTCGGACGTCGTCGGATACGGTTTTTACACAGTAATAATCTTTTTAACTTGGGGAATCATTATTTAGTAACCACGGGTCTAGCTATTTTAAGCATTTCGAGAAAAAAAATAAAGTTACCCAATTTCCATAGTACAAATTAATAAAAAGTGGTATATCTCGAAAAATAAGGCTTAAATGAGAAAATATGAATCTATGAATGTTATTTATAATGATGGGTAGATTAATTTAGCGTACTTAAATTTCAGAAATAAAAATAAAAAAATTTAATTATCCTATGTCCCATTTTTTACGGTATCGCCCCACTGTGCGGCGGCGCGCGGCGTCGGCCAAGGTCTGCGCCCGCGCAAGGAAAGTTAATTTTCGCACATCAGACGACGCAGAGGTCATCGTTATTCATAGCGAGTGATTCGCGTGCGCGGTGACCTCGCCGCGAGGTGCGGCTTGCAGCGGCGACCTGTCCGTTCTGCCCTGCACTCGAGCGGGCTGGTAGTATACCTACACCACCAGCCGTTCTTTTTAAGTACCGGCCCCGCACGGTGCTTCTACCGAGACATGCACGGCAGGTCGGCCTTCGTGCCTTACTTGCTGCTTGAAAGCTATCTTTTCCGAATACTCTGCGAAACGTGGCGGTCGGTGTTGTGCTGTTGTTTACCATAGTCTATGCAGCACAACACCGATTAATCTGCTTATATGTATATGCATGAATTAATAGTTTCATTATCATTATAATATTACGTAGTTTAAGAACCAGGCACCCTAGGCACCCAGTTTAAGAACCCCAAGGTTACATCACCTAAACTGAACCCGCGGCGTCACTAAACACGAAGGAAAACTGGAGCTATTTACACAGCCGCCGTTTCGAACGACATTTCATTCAGTGCAGTGGTACTAATCCAAGGGCTACACCCTATCACCTATGGTAAGGTAAGAAGTGTATGCAGAGTAATCTAATTTGCAGCTATTCCCACTGCCGCCCGCCGCTGTCAACAATGCAGGTGGCGCCGCGGGGCGGCGCGAGAGGGATACAGTACAATCGGTTGTCTCAACTACTTACACGCTATCATTCTATCATATTAGGCCAAATGCCAGAAAATACATTAATGATTCCTCTCTTAATTCCGACAATCATAACTATGATACACGGTGTAAGAATAATGTACAACTAATAAGACATAGATTAGCTAAAACCTCAAAAAGCTTTATTTGTAATAGTGTTAGATTTTATAATAAACTGTCTTCTAACATAAAACAATTAGATGATAATAATTTCAAACGACGGATTAAATTAATGTTAATTGAAAAGAGTTATTACACTATTAAGGATGCATTAACTGACCGTAATTTTATCTAAGAGTTTGACTACTGTTTTTTCCACTAACAAACTTTGACAATTTGACATTTGGATACACTTTGTATCATAATTTTTTTTTTTATATGACTTATTACATCTCTTTGTAATAAATGTAAACTAATTTTTATTTATTTTTTGACTTGATATAATATGAAGTATCAAAATTGACGATGGCACTATACACCAGATATAGGTAATTTAAATAGGCAGTGTGGTCAAATTCTTCAGTATTCATGTTTATGCTGTAAATATTAATGCTCCTGTGAGCGGTAGTAAGGGTTAATTATTTGTAAGTTACTATAATATAATACTTATAAGGTACTAACAAAACATTGTGACTTGCGAAGTTTGTTTGTCAGTTCTTCTTCGCATTGAATTTAGAACTGGCGGAATTTTCGACATGTCCAAGCGTAGGTTACCTACCTATGGATGAAATTATACAATAAACAATAAACAATGATCTGGCCGTGAGGATGATTGATCTGGTCACCCCGATACTGGAATCGATAAGCAAAATATTGTTTGGTAGGTACTCGATGAAATTAATTCACGCGTAACCTTCGCAGCCTTGGGATAACATTGGCTAAGAGGGTACTATGCAGGCGATTCAGCAACAATTACCAATTCCGATTCTGATGTGATTCTGGAGTTCAAAATGAAAATCTTCGTGATTTTTTTAATAAAAATTGTTTTCTATATTATTTTATTATTTTTATAATTAATAAATTTGATAATTGACGACGAATTGAATACTTGGCGAATAATTGAAGACTTGGCGCGTCGGTCACCAGACTTATCGATGAGGAGCTTTCCTAGATCGTTTCCGAACGTCCTTGCGTCCTTGTGGTCACCCGAGCCACACGCCAAGTGTTTCTACAGCAAAGGCCAGAAAATCGTAGATAATTCGATATATAAAAATTAATAAATAGACGAATTTATGTGTGCCAGGACTTAATAAAAAAAAAGTTTCATCGCATAATTGTTTCATTTAGTTTTTTTTTTTACTTATCTAAAATTAATTTAGAATTTTTGAGTTGGGTGGTTTTGGGCCTGTACCTGCATGAATAAACTAGTATTTGATTTGGATTTCATTGCTTGATCACCTGTAGTCTGTAGACCACTAGACTTGAGCGGCAGTTCGCAGTTAAACCTGTCATTTTCTTGAGATAGCAACATCGTATTATTCTGTCCCTCTCGCTTGCAGAACAAAGATCGGCCGAATGCTTGCGCCGCGCGCGTCCGCTACACTTCGAAAACTCTCCGAGTGACTCCATCATGGTTCCGGCGAAGACGAATTTCATCGACCTTTTTGGATTGTGGAGGATATAACTGTCGTAGAAACTCGTAGGTAGGTAGGTACAAGTTCGTCGGTCTAACTTCATAGTCAAACTATCGGTTAAACTAAACCACACCGACTACGACGACCACGACCGCAACGAGGACTGCGTGTCGTTTATTTTTAAGTCAGTCGTAACGAGAATGGCCTGCAATCGGAATGCACGTTTTGTAGTTAGCTATATGTAAGTATACTATATCACTGCGTCAGTGTATGCACGCACAACAATAGCCGCGCGCGAGCGCAGTCGCCTTATAAATATGGAGATTGTAAGTTTTGTATCGTGATATGGTGCGTAACGAGGCAATCCACCGACGCATCAAAGTAGTCGATATTGGACTCGATATAGCTCAAGTAGCAGAGGGCTGGGCACGTCAGCCGAAGAGACGACGACCGTTGTGTAGTAACCGTGTCCTACATTGGCGGCCGTGGACAGAAAAACGGAGTGTAGGAAGACCACCCGCCAGGTGGGACGGTGACATAAAATACTTCGGCAGAAAGAGTGGTTCCCGTACAGCTGAAGGCCGGGAGGACTGGAGGAAAACTGGAGAGGCGTATGTCCAGCAGTGGACGCTTACACTCTGGCTGAATGACTGAGGTTTTTTATGGATCCTAACAGGATTGGCTTCATCACCTAATCACTACTCCCTTGTCGTCAGGCCACATCACCATAGTGAACTATGTGCACTGCACCGTGTCAGCGCTTTGGTCGTGCCGGCTACATTGAACTGGACCGAAAATTATTTTCATAACCGATTCGACCGACCCGCGTTCAGTGCGACCAACGAGCTCTTCTAGTTGAGTGCGGCGGCGCAGTGCGGTCGCCACAACTCGGACGGGTTAAACCGTAAAGGTAAGGGAAAGTATATATATATACATAGCTACATACATATACATCCACAGCCAGCCGCACTCAACGTACGTACGTTTGTAGATTCGTACGCGAACACAAAGAATTTGTGGATACATACTCGTCGGCGCGGCGGCACAGTGTCGCTCCGACATCGATCGGCTCTCGCTCGCCTCCGCTGCATCGTATGTACCCACTACGTGCCGCTTTACATAGCCGCTATGTAGAGATTCAACTGCGATGCGTCAAAGCCGAGCATCCGAGCGGCACACATAGCTACTACTAGTAGGCAGTAGGCACCGGCTCTGTGGGGATCGGGGCGGGCGGGGGGTGCGGGATGCCGCGGGGGAGGCAAGTCGAGCACAAAGAGACCCCGAACACCCGCGCATTAGAGGATGCCAATGTTTGAATAGTACCCGCCGTTTGATCCGTTCCCGCATGCAGGCATTTGGGTCGCAGGACTTTTAGAAGCGGTCACAGAATCGATATAATCGAGCTTCCCTCAAGCGACTGCACCTATAAAGTAGAAAGTCAGCCTCGGTAGCTCAGGGGTGCGATCGGTCGACTGTTGTTAAGTACACCTGGGCGCGTACAGTGCTTGGATGGATGGGTACTGACCGCTCGACTGTTGGACGCTGACTGTAGGTCCCTTCCCTTCCTACCTTACTAGGTGGTAGGGTTTATCCCGCCCGGGTTGATACCAACGCATTGAATGAAACGTCAGTCGAATCGGCTATTTAAACAATTCGTGTTTTCCGTCCAGTTCAGTGTTAGCCGACATGAAATGAAGGGAGGAACTGACATGGCGCCTAGTTCACCCGGTCTTATTGGGCTGGCATCACGGATGTTGTAGGTGATGTAGCCAACCGTCAGTTTCCATAAAAAATTTAAAAAAAGAAAGAAAAACGCGCAAGAACTCCTCTCATCTGGTGCGGTAGAAGCAGCCAACTTTGCCGAACGAAGGGGAAGGGATAAGCTAGCCGACATGCGACGACGACGCCGCCGACTGCGCAACCGTCCTCGTCGTCTCCATCCGTCCGACGCACTGCGCTAATATCATTAGCTAGCTGCAACTTTCCAATGCGCCTCAAACAATAATTATGCAGGTCGCCGCCGCGGCCGCCATCTTGTCGAGCGTACTCGCCAGAGATTCTAGTCTAGCTAGGCGCGCGCATCTAAACATGCACAGCCGAAAAACTAATCGAGTAAAGGCGTAGAAATCAAACTACGGTAAAATATTTTATATAATGTTGTTTTAAGTAGTGAAATTCGTTCAGATGACGTTAGTGTGAAATATGGTATGATGACAGTAAGAGAGCGTTCCAACTAAAAGTTCCCTTCGCCGTTATGTTAGCTCCACTGCCAGTGTCACTGTCAGTGCTTAAATTCGTGCTGCCAGATTGTGAAGATTATATTACCTAATAATGTAATCGGTATTTACCGTACAAAAAAGATGGTAAATACTGATAATTACGGGTAAATCTGTACACATAGCAACCCTCAACGCTGTTTTGACAGATAGAGCCAACATAACGGCGAAGGGAACTTTTAGTTGGAACGCTCTCTACCCTTGTAAGTCAGGTGACTGTAAAATGCGGCAACACCACTGTATTAGTTGAGATTGGTGAACCGTATTTTGAGCTCACTTAATAAATTGTGCGCTCGTTAGAAAACAACGCAGTACATCGTTACATGCTGGCACGGGCCGTTGTCGGAAGATCAGAAAATCAATAAAACCACGTACCTACCGTGTGGGGCCGGTACTTTAAAAGAATAGCCCCACTGCATCGCTCCCCGTGTATGTCGTAAAAGGCGACTAAGGGATATGACTCCCTTCTTATATTACTAGTTGGTAGGGTTTAACCCGCCCGGGTTAGTACCAGCGCACTGAATGAAAGTTCGTTCGAAACGGCTATGTAAATAGTTTGTGTTTTCCGTCCAGTTCAGTGTAGCCGGCACGACCGAAGGGAAGCACTGACGTGGCACCAAGTTCACCCGGTGTTATGGGGTGACATCACGGATGTTGTCGGTGATGTAGCCAACCGTGTCAGTTTCCATAAAAATAAAAAACCCACTCCTCAAGAAACCACCACGACCAGCGAGGCGACTCCAAATTTCCTCTAGTATTGTAAACAATTGAGTTCCATATCATTACCACGCCTTGTAGTCAGTTTTACATAATATGAATATAAATATTTTTTTGGAGAATAGTCTCTTGATCTCCTTGTCAGTAGTAGCCAGTTGGGAATTCGTGTTACGTTGTCGCCGGTGAGCGGTTCGGTGGCAGAGTGCGCTATACCAGTACGTGTGGTGGTGGCGCGCGGGTCGGTGGTGGCGCGCGGGTCGGTGGCGCGGGCGCGGGCGGAGCGGGCCGAGTCTAGATTAGGCACGGATAAGCCGCGAGTTCAGAGTCGTGAGGGAAGGTGAACGAACCGCATTATGTTGGTAGGCCTGCTCGGCCGCGCGCTCGCGAATACTTCACACCGCTCGATACTACGAGTATGATACGAGCGATCCCGTCACGCCTTGCCGACTCGACGATACACGGTATTATGTATAGAATATCTACCTGAGCACAAAGCGTTCAAGGCCAAGTTAAAATGAAGCGTAAGAGAGTTACGATACGGCACAAACTAGAATAATCGCGCTGTCTTCGCGTTTTGTATTGAATTTTGAAAGAAGAACCAGACCACATCATCAGAGTCAGGCCTTCGTCACTCGCTCAAGGTCGCGAGTTAAATGCCTACCGCTTGGCGTACCGACTAATGTACAATTAACAGTGGGCTGCCGCTATCCAGCCAGACCGGGCGTGTGGCGCTTTCGAATTTAGAAAATGTCGAAATCACGTAATTATTGTGCAGTGGACGGGTGCAAAAGTCAACAGACAAATGAAAACTTGTCTTTTTTTTCATTGCCGAGAGAAGAAGAAAGGTAAGTGTTGTTTAGTAGCATTTTGATTTATTTCTAGTAATTTATTTATTCATATTAGTAGGAGGTCATAGATTTAAAATGATATTATTATATTGCCAATAACATTAGTACGCCGAACAGCGTGGTGTGTATGGCCTAATTCGTATAAGGATAATAGGTACATTGTAGATGATCATTGATCATTAAATTTATTGATCAAACAAAACTATCACTGGAAGGTTGCACGCAATGCACGCTTCGATGTGAGAAACTAATTGTGACGCTAACGCATAGCATGCATGAATTTGTTCGCATGAATTTGCCGTAGCTAAATATCATATCGTTGGTAGCTAGAACGATAAAAGTTGGTAGGTATCATCTTCATTTTATTCCTCACAATAAGACAGCACAAAGACACAGCCCTTAACGCGCTGAACGGCGCGCTTTCGAGATAGAGTTACACGACAGAAAGAGAAGCGAAATGTAGGCAATTATCGTGGTTAGGCATGCAGCTCTGGGCGAGTCAATTTGTACTTTATCGCGTCGTCGCAGAGTAGCTATTTCTTTGTGAGTGTTTGTACAGAGCAGCTTCTGTACGGAGTACTCTTTTCTATTCTGTGTCAGAGTGCTCGTCGAACGGACAGATAAAGCAATTCACACGAATCGCTATAAGAATGCTCTATTAGGTCAACTTTCTCCGAATGTACGACGACTTCATTGTGGGTCTCCGTGATGCAATGGCAGCGTAGTGCAGGTTCCACCGGCAGACAGAGCTGGGCGAGGTGTCACCGAGGTGTCACCGCGGAGCCTCGGCGAGACCGGTCAAGGCCGTCAATACAATATTTTTCTGGTGGCTCTTTCATGCGAGATCTCATTGCGTGATGATGAGTTGATGATGGATGACTGATGATGATGATGGCTGAACATAATATGTTTATTTGTTTTTAATTTAGTTTTCTTATGACATGTAATCTTTGAAGAGAGAATGTAAGCATGCATTACCATGCATTTTATTGTATCCTACTAATAAAGCGGGCATTCTATGTTCGCTTATGGGTGGATCAACTTTTTCTTGTAACGTAAAAACCAGCTGCAAAGTCAAATAAAAAAAAAGTTGATTACAATTTATTACTTAGTTGAAAATCAATAAGTATAAAATACTTAGGTTGATAGGCAATTGAAATAAAAGTAGAGAAATATTTAAATTAAAACATTAACGAAATTTTTAGGTGTGACCCAGGGGACAATTTTGTCCTCAGTTTTGTATGGAAAAAAGGGGTTGTCCTCAGGGTAACCAATATATTTTTTAAATTACTCAAAATTCTTTGTGCAGCTTCTTTCTTATTAATCAATTACTTATCTGAGAGTTGCTGTAACTATTAAAATAAGGTGAATTTATCAAGATAATATGCAGTTTTCAGACAGATACCGAAAACAAGAAAAAGTTGATTCACCCTTATAAGTCAAGAACTACTCAATCAATTTACGCGAGGGTTTCACTGATGTGTTTAGTATAGCACACCTTAAAATGGGTTATAGGTTATTTTGTCGCTAAGCGACGCTACGGAAACAGCAACTAAACAATAGCTGAGTGAAAGTCCAATGTTTTTTGAGACTGTGTAGTTAATTTATAGAAGATGGGTCGCTACGCGACGCATCTTCTATAAGTTAACCCTAACCTAATGTTGAGGCGGCGCATGTCGTTTTTGTTACGTTTCGTTTCGAGCCGAGTGTTCACGAAAGGAGCCGCCTTGTCGTATTCGACATGACAGACGTCAATGAGATCCTGAGCCTTTTATAATGCGCGGGGCGGATCTTGGCGTGTCGCCGCCGCAGCGGTTCGTCGGTGTTCTCCCTCGCACCCGCACCGTACTTGTATAGTTTATTCGCGTGGCGGGTCGCCCGCTGAGGCGACGACACGCCGAGATCCGTCCCGGGCACTATACCCCGAGACACTCATCTAATGAGAGCGCGTAAAGATGTCGAGTCCTGTGTCTTAGAGGGTCAGCTCAGCGCTACGTGTCGCCGCCATCCATACACCACAAGCACCGGGGACGAGACGAGATACTGCGGCCGCCCGCCGAGAGCTGTCGGATGTGGGTGCAGTGCCGCCTACACGCTCGCGGGCGGAGCGGCGGAGGCGGCGGGCGGCTGTGCAACTTGCGATGCAGCGCGGAGGCGGAGAATCGATACCGCAAGCGTGGGCGGGCGCATGCACCTGCCGCCCCCGCCGCATCGTCGCCGATTCACACCGCCTCCGCGCCGCAAGGGAAGTTTATACCGCTCTCCAAGGCCTCCGCGCCGCTCCCGGTCGAACTTACTAGACTCTGCGATTTTAACAAATTCATCTTTGCCGTGCATGTCGTAAAAGGCGAATAAGGGATAGGGACACGATGCCGTGCTAAAGGGCGACAGGTTAGCCACCTCTCACCTTGTCAAGGTGCTTCCACCGAGTCATGCAGCAGGTGGGTCTTCATGCCTTACTTGCTGCTTGTATGTAGTTATCTTGTCCGAATACTTTGCTAAACGTGGTGGTCGGTGTTGCGCTGTAATTTACAAGAGTACTTGCAGCACAACACCGATTACTCTGCTTACCCCGATTGTCGGGATAAAGCATGTGATATGTATCTTTGCCTTTACCGTGTGAATGCGTACGTGTAGTACGAACGAAACAAGAATAATCTCCCTCCATCTCTCCACGCCCATGTCATAAAAGGCGACTAGGGGATAAGGCATCTTGTGCCGTGCTAAAGGGCGACAGTTAGCCGCCTCTTACCTTGGCAAGGTCATTCCACCGAGTCACGCAGCGGGTTAGGTTTCATAGTTATCTTGTTCCTCACATTTTGTTAAACGCATCGATGGTTAAACGTGGTGGTCGGTCTTGTGCTGCGATTTAAGTGAGTTCTTGCAGCACAACACCGATTACTCTGCTTGTTTACCCTGATTGTCGTGCGGTGTGTGTCATCTTTGCCTTATTGGGCGCCATTACAATGGGTGAAATAGTTTGACCTGAATAACAAACCGAAGGTGCCAATAGTCTTGTTGAAACGCTACGCAGTGTTATGTGAGCGGTACGACCTCGACGGGATCTGTCTATTGATCTGTGTATCTGAGCGGCGTCGCCCGTGACGTCACCGCCGGAACCATCATGGCCGCCGCACTGCGTCCGGTCGTCGTCGTAAGTGTCCGACCGAGCAATCCTTCCGCAACTCACCACTCGTGTGATCGTAATCAGTTAAGTACCTATATTTTGGACGGCAAATACGTCTTCGATTTCGGGTTGCATGGATGGCTATAAGGCGGCACACGGGCGAATTCAAGAAACGAAAATTAACGGCAGCATAGCGGTAACGCCAACACAACTTTTTTGGAACTAAATCCAAAAAAGTTGCGTTTGCGCTACCGCGTCGCGTCGCTCGCAAAATTATATATCTGTGGTCGTAACTAGGACGCCATGTTGAAAATTAGACAGGCGTACGTACCGTACTCGGTACACCCAGAATTTCTGCCACGTAATTTTGTTACCGCACACAAAATCCGGCCATGCGGCGCGGTGTAGCATGCAGATAGGATGGGTCGACGTGTACCTACCTTTTCACATCTACAATAATCGAAAATGTCGCAGTTACATATTGAACGGCCGCAGATTTGTTGAAGTTCATGCAAACGTAAATTTGTCGCCGAGACTGGGCGCGAGCCGGATATCAGCCTACAATCCAAAGGGAAGCGTCCCCTTGCTTCGCCGCGCGGTGCCACCAAAACGTACATTTAAAAAAACCGGCAAAGTGCGAGTCGGCCTCGCGCACCAAGGTTTCCGCACCACAAAAAAAACATTGATAAAAAACACGTTTCTTGTATGGGGTTCCCATACAAGAAACGTGTTTTTTTTTACTTTTGAATTTTTTTATTATTTGTTGTTATATCCGCCATAACACATATTCTGTAAAAATTTCAACGGGCTACCTATCACGGTTCACGAGATACAGCCCTCGGGCCTCGGACAGACGGACGGACGGACGGACGGACAGACAGACAAACAGACAGACGGCGTAGGCATAGTAATAGGCTTCCGTACGGGATACGGAAACCTAAAAATGTAATATCTCGGAAACTATATGTATTAAATGCTTTAGAGATATATATTTTCCATACAATACGGTTTTTTTTTTTCAGAAAGTACGGCAACTTGGCGGAGGTGATATTGGCCCAACGAGTATTGGCCGGTCGGAGCACGTGTTCTGGCCCCTCTGACTCAGCCAGCCCATACCAGATTACAAACGTAATAAAAAAAACAATCTAGATATTTAAATAGGGCGGTCCATCTCGCACCTGGCTGTGGGGTGGCGCTTGCATAGCGCTATCGGAGCAGAACCCGCGCGCGACCCCCATGCACAAGCCGTCCGTATCGCTATCACACCCGCTAATTGTTGACACAAGCGTGTCTGCGTGTGCGCACGCAGATAGATAGCTGCGATAATGTGTCCGCAAAAACCTCCGATCATCGTCATCGTTTAGGGTCAACTCTTTACATATTATCACGCCCACCGCCGCTGCACGCGCAGGCTAGATAACGGCATCGACGGTTGTTAGTTAACACACTCGAGAGTGCAGTGGTAGAACCGCAGCTGAATTGACTTGGGACTTGAAGACACTGTTGAGCTTAATTTACATTTGTTTTTTTTTAGGATTCCGTTAGCCAGCGACGCTGCTGGCAGTTATAATATCGGTCATGTATATGTCCGTCCGTCCGTCCGTATGTCACACGCACTTCATGTTTACTTCGAAACGTAAAGCTCAATAAACGCCGCAGGGCGCCACGCGGTTCCACCAAAACATTTTAAAAATTTAATATCTCGGAAACTAGACGCTTTAGAGATATATTATTTCCATACAATATGTTTATTTTTAAATTTTTTTTAGAACATTTTGAGTATTATTCTGTTGAAATTAATGTAAAACTGCTGCTTACCATATATACCTATGTATCTCTCTATCTCTCTCTATGATATCTCGGCTTAGATTCTACGAAAAGTTTGCGTTTTAATCTTCCCGGCTTAAGAAATTAGTCCTGTATAGTATAGGTCGTTCGTTCTAACCTGAGGCGTACAAATACATTCACGCATGACGGTGAGCATAAAATTGTGCGAGTGTAGTAGTGTTCAGGCCATGTATAGGTGCATGTCAAGCATTTGTATTAGAGAAATGCATTTGTGTGCGTACGTGCGTTCGCCTAAGGTTAGGCCGTCCATGCTATACAGTGACACTATTTTGCCATACCCGTATTTCCTATGGAGGCACTTCAGGTGAAGGGAAACTAGCACACCTCTAGTCTATAGTCTATACCTCGCCCGAGCCCTAATGGATGCCACAACCGACGTCATAGAAAGTGACACATTTTCCGCGTCGTTGACGTCGCCTTCCGTCGCTTCAAACTGTCGGTGCGGAGTGATTTCCGACAACTGTACCGCCGCCCGCCCCGCGCCGCGCACCCCGATCCAGCTAAAAATATATCGCTGACGAAGAGAGAGCGCATTCACTCCACCGATTCACTTCACCAGTCTTTAGACTTGATAAATGCGTGCGCTTCGAGCCGGCTCCCCGCGCCGCGGAGATGGATGGACCCTGGTCAAGGTGCAACGCCCAAATATACGAGTACGTCGGTGTTTATGGACCCTGGTCAAGGTGGAACGCTCAAATATACGAGTATGTCGGTGTATGGACCCTGGTCAAGGTGAAACGCCCAAATATACGAGTACGTCGGTGTTTATGGTTATACAGGGCGTAGCGTAGTACGCGGTGTACGGTGTAGGTTAAATTTCGTGATTAGGGTACTGTACCCTTATCACGAGATTTAACCTAAACCGCGTACTACGCTACGCCGTGTTCTCCGCATCATTTTGTATGGAGAAACGAAGTTCGCAAATCTATGACTAGAGGCGCTGTTCCGTTTCTCCATACAAAATGATGCTGAGAACAGGGCGTAGGTACGCGGTATACGGTGTAGGTTAAATCTCGTGATAAGGGTACAGGACAAAGTGGAAAGCCCAAATATACCAGTACGTCGGTGTTTATGGAACCTGATCATGGTGGAACGCCCAAATGAATACGTCGGTGTTTCTGAGACAGGAAGTACGCTTTCCAAGCTGAACTTATTTCATTTTTTCATTTATTATTTATTTATTTATTTAAAAAACATAAAG
The DNA here is from genome assembly GCA_946902875.1 of Nematopogon swammerdamellus. Lineage (NCBI taxonomy): Eukaryota > Metazoa > Arthropoda > Insecta > Lepidoptera > Adelidae > Nematopogon > Nematopogon swammerdamellus. Next base: position 29,809,534 of record OX336335.1, read on the forward strand.
TACATAGCATTTGCATCCTGCACTAGATAAATCTGTCTTGCAGGAGTGCATTTTTTAACATTAACATTAGATAAAAAAAATCATAATGATGCGCTCATTAGAATATTATAGAGAAACTAACACCAGAGGAACTAACATAATAGTCTTCGTTGTGACAAGAGGGCGAATGAGCCCGTCATTCCGGAATACATTTATTTTATGGTTGATTACATCACACCTACTAAACCCATCGCACCTAGGTGACCTAGGTGATATGTTAATGCGACCTAGTTTTACGTGGAATCCGAACCGTGGCTTTAAATTTGATGAGCAGTCAAAAGTAAGAAGGTACATAAAGCTGGTTTTTAGAAATGGGCTGCTTCCTTGAAATGTAGTTTCGTTCGACACTATATGTGGGTACCACTGGGTACCACCACACTACAGACAGACAACAGACTGCGGACATTGAAACACGACACGTCTGCCCCGCGCGGCCCAATTCAGTGGATATTGTTAGAAAAATTTTACCATAAAAATGTCGCACATTCGTAATATAATCTCATTTGAGACGCTCGCAAAGCGCGAGGAGGACATGATAGCAGACATGAAGATGTCAAACATCGTCGTGTCCGCGACGACGGACTCGAGACAATGCTATGACGTGTTGCGATAAACAACCTCGCCGTTGACGTAAGCGCTAGCTAAACAAACAAAATGTTGCCAAATCAAGTGGCACTGACAGCAGCGACGCCACCTGCTGGCGGCGCGGCGGTCATCGATCAACCAGTACCCTAGATATATGACCGCCTTACTTATATAGTATTTTTTATGGAATCTGACACGGTTGGGTACATCACCTACAACATACGTGATGTCAGCCCATAACACCGGGTGAACTAGGTGCCATGTCAGTGCTTCCCTTCATTTTATGTCGGCTAGACTGAACTGGACGGAAAACACGAACTATTTACATAGCCGTTTCAACCGACGTTTCATTCAGTGCGGTGGTGGTACCAACCCGGGCGGGATAAACCCTACCACCTATAGTAAGGTAAGAAGGGAAGGGATCTACAGTTTTACGTGGAATCCGTGGAATCCAACCGTCGAGCGGTCACCCATCCAAGTACTGACCGCGCCCAAGTGTGCTTAACAACAATCGACCGACCGCACCGCTGAGCTACCATGAGGCTGACAACAGGCAGTTACGAAAGCAGACCCAAATACAACAAGGTAATAGAAAGACAAAAGTATGAAATATACAACACGCGAAGAAAGAAGACATGGAAAACTCGACGCGCACATTTGGAAGAATGAGACACACAATGCTAACTATCCCACGTGTGAGCGGTTAATCGTACGCTGACCGAGTGAACACAATACCAGTAGTGACGCCAACATACTAAATAGTGTTGTTGTGGTTGATCGATGCTTGCGGTGCGGTGTGAGCGCGGCGCGACCGCGACTGCGGTGGGTGGTGGTGAAAGGGGGGGACAGCGAGCGTACTCACCGCCTCCAGAGAATAGGATCCTCTCCGTCATGCCTCCGGTCCGAGCCAGCTCCCCATCGAAGCCTGCCGACAGACACAACACAACACCACATTAATCATAATTTGACAATCATCAACACAGATACAATATACACAGTCTTTGTCTTTAAGACACAGAATTCGTCTTCAATTTCTGATTGTATGAGTGGCTGTAGCGTGGCACCAGATGATAATTTGGAAAAAAAGGAAGGTTAATGGGTCTAAAAAGGAAGATTTTCTAATACAAAAAAGTCGGCAAGTGCGAGTTGGACTCGCGCACCAAGGGTTCCGTATCATCAGCATCACTCAATATATTTGTAGGTATTATGTATGTACAAAAACAATTGTTTTGGAAAATCACGAACCGCCTAAATAAACACTACAGCAATGGTTTTTGACTGTGCGGCATTCGTGAAGTTGAAATATACAAAAATATATATCTTTTAGGACATAATGACATATCCTTTTCGGATTTTATCTTTACTTGTGAGACCTTGCTTCTTGCCAAATTTCATTACTCTAGCTAGGTCAACGGTAAGTACCCTATAGGTTTTGATTTCATTTGAGTGAGTTTGCAATTATTAAAATTTCCCATAAATAGCCGTATCTTTTGATTATATTGATTTAGAAGCTTTCATTTTCTATAGCTCGAAGGGATCGCAGACGTTAGTATTTCATATTAATTTCAATTTGATATCTTCAATTTGATAACGTGTCTTCCTTTAGGATACCATGTGGCAACCCTAACGCGGGCAAATTCTTAAAACGGATGAGGACATAAAGTAGGTAAGGGAAGACAGGAGGACAAAATATTGAAAAGGATGACGTGTCTTCCTTTAGGATACCATGTGGCAACCCTAACGCGGGCAAATTCTTAAAACGGATGAGGACATAAAGTAGGTAAGGGAAGACAGGAGGACAAAATATTGAAAAGGATGACGTGTCTGCCTTTAGGATACCATGTGGCAACCCTAACGCAGGCAAATTCTTAAAACGGATGAGGACATAAAGTAGGTAAGGGAAGACAGGAGGACAAAATATTGAAAAGGATGACGTGTCCTCCTTTAGGATACCATGTGGCAACCCTAACGCGGGCAAATTCTTAAAACGGAAATGACGTCAGTTGTAGTTAAACACATCGTTTTGGCGCTACAGTCACAATTTTATATTACCTGTGATAGCTTTTCAGAATTTAACCTTAAACGTTCAGAGATAAGGGGGTCAAGGTCATTGGGATCGAGATATAGCTGGGCAACCTAGTCGCGATCTACTAGTCCACATATATATGTCTTATCCGAAACAGATAAGGGCAAAAACGACTTGTCGGATTTTGTACTACAGTCTAACAATCATCACTGTGAGTTCCGACACACTCTCTTTTATCTATCGTGTATTTATTCAAATAGCTGTGCCCGCGGCTCCGCTCTCGGTAAAGTCACTTTAATAGCAAACCGGATTTAAAAGCAAATACGATAAGAACGGATCGCATCTGTAAAGATTTTGTCCGCTGAACCTCAGTTTCACTGAGGGCGCGAATGAAGGCCGAGCTAAGTTGAGCATTCTGCGCGTCACTAGTTAGCTAGGTGATTCTGAGGTGAGTAAACGCTAAATACCCCATAGGACAAAATAAACCGCTGTCGTTCCCCCAGATAAAACCGAACGGAAACTTCCACGGCGAAGTTGGGGTAAGCGGGGATGAATGCGTGTCCTTGACGGCGCGCTGGCACCGTCTCGCTCTCGTGTGTGCGTGCCACGGAGAAGAGAGGTGAGAGTAGTTGTGGCTCTCCATCCATGGGTGTTCCTAGGAGGAATCATTCTCCCAGCCAGTTGACAAAGACGCGTGACACGGGGCCATAGCAGACCGACCGCTTCACACGCCTAGCAGGTAGACATAGACGTTTTACGAAGCAGGTAAACGTTTTCTTACCTGCGCGTCTTGGCCGCAATAGACTATAACTGGGCAGGTGGATTGCATCCCTGAACGCTGGACTTTGGAACTCTCTCCCTGCCCATATATTTTCCCCCAAGTAAAGTTCGGGTCCTTCAAGAGGGGCGTATCGTGAATCTGAATAGGCACCTATAAGGCCGGTATGCCATTCGCAATCGTTTTTGGGATACGACTGAATGTCCATGGTCGTCGTTCGTTAGACACCCTCCTAGACACATCGGTGGATGAGAGCCAAATGTCGCGCTTTCAATAAAAAACTAAAAAATAAGCTTTAATTGTTAGTAAACAAACATGTGTCGCCAGTTCAGGAAGTAGCGGGAGGAAGCACGACTTCACCCATCACTTCAACTATCACGAAACATTTAATTCAACGTGCGCGGTGTCTAGTCCAATCTGTGAGCGCGACTGACGATATGACACGCAAACTTCCATGGCGTGTGCCCAGTTGGTGGCGACGTACCCACTTTGCGTGGACCGACTCCTCTCACCTCTCTTCTCGATGGTGCATGCGCGCCGTGCACCTGCGCCGCCGGCGCATAATCGGCTGGCGAATGACAGAATAATAATACGAGGCCCGGTCGGAACTCGCCGCTCGCAAGTCGCAAGGGATACCTACTTCATCATTGCTTTGTATTATTTCGCAATATCTTCGAAACCCTTGCTTTTTATGAAAACTGACACGGTTGGCTCCATCGCCTACAACATCCGTGATGTCAGCCCATAAAACCTTGGTGAACTGGGTGCCATGTCAGTAATCGGTCGCGGTGCTTCTATTCTTCTTACTCTCACCACCCCCAGCTGTAAATATGCACATATAGCGTTGTGCTGTAATTCACCAGAGTTCTTGCAGTACAACACCGATTACTCTGCTTACCCGCATGGTCGCGATACAGCGTGTCTAGTATGCATATGTACATATGTATGGTCATTTCAGGTCAGGTATAGAACCACTTTAAACGTTCGTCGAGTGATTCGCGTGTGCACTTACGAAGATTCTACACTTCTCCAAACGCCAACAAGAAAACAATACGATTAGCAAAACTGTACCAAATTTCGTGTTTGTGTGAAAGCACTGATGGACGAGCGACAGACTATTAATAACTTAATAACTCATGTTGTGCAATAGACCGCTTTAGAGGATGTATATATTTAGGGTGTAGAAACCTTTGTCTGTCTGTTGGAACCGGACGAGTGGGTGTGGGGCGCTACGCTCGCTAGAAACAGCTGTGTATTTTTTGTGGTGAGTTTTTGCCACCGAGCCGCGCCGCGCCGCCGCTTGCTTACGAGCCCGCTCGGTAGCTGTTTTTTCTTTTTTTCTAATGGTCTATTAACTACATAGAATATGCAGTTAGGTTCTTTATTTAGTAAATATTCCCTACTTCCAAGTGAAAACAAAATAAGTAAAGGGGATTAAGGACTCCGCCCTGGAACAAAAAGGTTTCCGTGATTGAAAAATATTCGTTTTCAAATATCGATTTATCTCTTACTCCTACCTAAATGAGATTTTAACAATTTTAATTTCTTTGCTTGGTCTGAGCGGCTTGGCTTCGAGTTTCAGGTATGATAAAAATGGTCCATCCTTGAAAATATTCGTTTTAAAATATCGAGAGATTTTAACAATTTTCATTTCTTTGCTTGGTCTGAGCGGCTTGGCTCGGAGTTTCACGTATATGAGAATGGCCCATCCTAGTGTCATCATCATAATCATCATCATCAGCCTGTATCGGTCCACTGCTGGACATAGGCTTCTCCCAAGGCCTAGTGTCATGCGTGCGAGCATTATGAATGGAGGGCGATGGCGGTTAGCAGAGTTCGTAAGTACTCACTCATTGCTCTCCGCGCGTAGGGTTGCCATATCCAAATGCTTGAAAGGAGGACCAGCAAACTAAAAAACCCTGACTATTGGGGCAGAACCCCGCACGCAAATGAAAATGCGAAGATTTAATATTTAAACATTTAAATTAAGTTTTAGGTAGCAACCGAATTATGTCCTAGGCACTAGGCAGGCACAGCGCTGGTATATCACTGCTGCCAATCTTGCTAAAAAAATTCTCCTTGTCCAAGTAAGTAGTTATAAAACTGTACACAATTTGTACTTTTTAAAATTATAATATTTACTAAGAATAATGCTTGAAACAGATTTTATTGTCAACTTGTTCTTCTCATCGATCCACTAAACAAAACAAAACTATTTGTCCTCCCCGATCTTCTAGAAAAACCTGACCCTGACCGGGAAACCACGGACGAATGGCAACCCTATCCGCGCGCGAGTTTGTCAACCGGTGCGGCTCGTAGCCGAGCTCGTAGCGTAGGGTGGCAGCCAGTGCACACGACCCCTTCGCCTACATTCCTGCTGACGTCCGAGTGGCTAATTCAGCAAATCAATGGCGCACCGAGACGCCTCTGCATTGCGGCACAGAAGAGAAATTAAAGGGTATTTATTGTGAGATGGAAGATCGGGCAACGGCGCGCGCTCGCACCCCTCACTGTAGACAGTGGTGTCACAGATGAGATACTAGTTTGGTGGTGTCGGTACGGCCGGTAATGGCGACGTAGACGGCGCGACGGCATGGCACACGTCATGTGGAATCTTCCGCGCCGCTTTTCGCTTCCGTGACAAATGAGAAGCCATCAGAACTTTGCCGCACTCACTTGGCAACTACGTTTAACTAAGTGGCTATAAGGTCAACAGAGAAGTGCATCACTGCGGCGACATAGTGCTCTATGTCGGGCTCGGTCTAAGCTAGAGGGCTAGGTCGTCACACAAATTGTTGACGTTGACGGGCGGGAGTGTGACAAGGTTCCTGGTTGCTTCTCGCTTGCCAGAGATAAGCAGTGGCAGCCGAACAATATTATTTTTTACAACAAACGCGGCAGGGACGCCCCGGAACCGGGGGCCAGGGAAGCGAGCGACCTACAACATCCGTGATGTCAGCCCGTAACACCTTAATGATCTGGGTGCCATGTCAGTGCTTCCCTTCTGTCGTACCGGCTACACTGAACTGGACGGAAAACACGAACTATTTACATAGCCGTTTCGGTCGACTTTTCATTCAGTGCGGTGGTACCAACACGGGAGGGTTAAACCTACCACCTAGTAAGGTAAGAAGGGAAGGGACCTACAGTTTTACGTGGAATCCGAACCACGGTCAGCCACCAACGGTCCAGCGGTCACACATACAAGTACTGACCGCGCCCAGGTGTGCTTATGAATACGATCGACAGTCGACCGACCGCACCACTGAGCTACCGGGGCTGGCAAAATGGACTCAATCGCAAAATGTTGTGTATATTTTAATAAGATCTATTGTTAAGTCGTCTACAAACTCAAATGTAGCAGTTAATTAAGTTGGGTATTGTTTTGGAATAATTTGCAAAGTTTAGTTACTAATTTGGCATGTCGGTCGTTATGTAGCATTTGAACTAATCATGAATTTGAACTAATATGGAAGCATTTCTTAAAACACGCCATAGATGGCGTGAGTGGCGCTGACCATGACATGGCGATACGGAACCCTCGGTGCGCGAGTTCGACTCGCACTTGGCCGGTTTTTTTTTTTAATTATCCATCCTAAAATTACTATGAATATCAAGATAAATCAAATATCAATCGTTTCTGCCTACTTCTAGGAACTGACGACATGATGGTATTTTTAGGATTCATACAGAAAGCCCATATGACCGTTCCTTCCACGCTGCTCTACCGAGCTGCACTACCGGTAGTGCTGTTTGGAATTTTTTGTCCCATCTGCACTACTGCACTACCAGCTGCGAAACCGGTAGTGTCGTTTGGAATTATTTCTTCCCTTTTGCACTACTGAGTAGTAGTGCACAATGGAATTTTGAAGTGCCTTACTTTTTCATTCCCAACTGCACTACCTACACCTACCAACCATAGCTTAAAAATTCCGGAGACCCCCACTTTTATGGATGTAACATCAATCATATTGATTTTATCCGTATAAAATCCTATGCCAACCGGACCATAATAACGATTCGATTGACACTTCATTCATCGAAATCTGCACAGTAGTTTAGGTGCTATGGTGGCACATACTTAACTACAAACATACGTAAATACAAACATACCTACATACATAGACTGCTAAAATCATAAATAACCCTTCCTTTTGGCTTTGCCGAAGGCGGGTAAAAATAGTCAAATAGGTATTTTACATTCCTAAAAAAACAGCAAATTTTTATGAGATCTGTTGGTTCCACAAACAAGGTCATTCAGAATCATAAGTAGCGGGTATCATAAGGAAAAACACAGCACCGAAGAGTTTGCATACACAATCGTTTGGTAATGTAGCAGATGGGAATGAACAAGTAAGGCTCTTTAAAATTCCATTGTGCACTACTACTTGTCCGTCCGAGGGCTGTAATCTTCTGAACCTTAATAGGTAGCCGTTGATATTTTCACAGAATATGCGTTATTTATTAAAGCAAAAAATTAAGGGGGGTCCCAATACAATTTATGATAACATGTGGAAGAGCCGGCGCCATCTACCGATTGATCATTTAACTAACAGTTTAACAAAAAATGGTATGAAAATGGTCACCGATAGATGGTGTGAGGAAGAATACGAAGGACCCAATGTTTTTACTCTATTGGGCCATTCCATTGTGACGGGTGGGACATTCTAACTCGTTTTTATTCAAACTCGAATTAATTTCTCTTAAACTAGCAATGCAATCTGTATTAATATAATAACAGTATGAGGCCAGATTTTAGTTTTAAAAGAAACTAAACTACATAATTAACCCAGGAAATTTACTTTTTATAAGTGTGACAGGTGGGACACCCATGACACCTACCTATCTGAGTGCATGGCTTCACTTCCCAAATCAAGACAAACTATCAATATTTTGTTAAGCAGTTTTCTCATATGTTGTAACTAAAATATTAAAGGTCCCATTTTATATGTAAATAACATTTATTATATATTAACAATTTTCAAAATAATGCCTCGTAAGTGTGTGACGGGTGGGACAGCAATTTGTGACGGGTGGGACGAGTAACTTTTGACGACATAATAGTTCGTGAATAATACGCACACAACTGTTTAGACATGCAATTTATTATATTTTTAATGAAAAAACTTTATTAAAGCAAATAAAAACTAAAAAAGGTAGCCTAACAATATGCTGGTAGACGAAATATGTATTTATTTTTCTGAAATGTCGATGGGATTTTGGAATTCGTAATACCAAGTTCGATGTTACTTTGACACACAGCCAAGTATTTGTATGAATATAGTTTTCTGCCTGAACCAGCTTCTAATTTCACTAAAACATAAGTGCCAGTCTTGATACCATCTACATCAATAGCAACATGGGGCTCGTCACTAGCAGCATGGGTCTCATTTATATCAGCATTTGTTTCATCAGGTCTGCTTAAGGGCCTTGGTCCTGGCATATCGGTATTGTCATTATCTTTCTCGCTTTCACTGTAAACATCACCATAACTCAGTCTGCCTTTTTGGAACAACAGGATATTCTTTGGTTGTGAGGCAGCAGTGAGGGCATATGCCAGACATTTACCGCTCAATACCTGGAAGTAGTGCTGCTTCTGAATGTATGGGATTGACTGTATGTCGGACCATCTCTTGTCAAGATTTTCCTGGTTAAAGCCTGTCGTCGATAGCGACGAAATGTATTTTCGTGCCTTTTAATGTCTTGGTTTTTAAATAGTTCTCTTTCCTTTTCTTTCCAAAGTGCTTTTGCTTCTTCATTTTGGCTCGTACGTTCTTTGTTTTCCCCCTCCTTTTGGCATCTCTAATCTTCTCCTTTGCTAAAAAATTATTCCCGTTTTTTATTCTACATTAGCTTTCAACTTTTCTCTAGACTTTCTTTTTCTCTCTGCTGGATTCATGCCCTGAAAAAATATTAATACCAAAACCAAAATAAGCCATAAAACCAAACTGGCAATACTTAATATAAGACTTTGTTATTATAACCCATTTCTAAATGTAATAAATAAATAAATAAACAAGTTTAACACTGCAGAAACACGAATCTATCAACACTTTATTTGGTCCCACCCGTCCCTGTGACGGGTGGGACATCCTTTAAAATATCAATTTACTTGCTCAATGTCCATTCAAGCCAAAACCATTACCCATGGCATAATTTTTACTTTTGGAAAGCCGAAAAACAATAGGTTCTATATTTTTACATTAGGATACAAAATAAATGTTTTGCAGTGACGGGTGGGACACGAGGTAAGCCTTTTGTTGAACTCCTACAACTTTTCGCCATAAATATTCTCATGCAATAACTTACCACTATTTAACACTCCTTGTGTTGTACTTTCTTTCTGGATACTCACTTTTTACAAGGGCTCAATAAATGACGGAGAAAAATATTGCGAACCTAAAGAAAAAATATGGTACCAAAGTCCAACTGCACTATGGCTGCGTTCACAAACAATAAAAATTACGATAATCGTAAAAATATGAAAAAAAAGAATCGATTCCTGTTAAATTAGTTCATTGGCTTTACTTTAGTCACAGATCCAAGCACAAATTATGTAATTAATTTTTTTGTTCTGGGGTGTCGTCTTTGCTGGAATGGCCCTATTGTAAAAACAGGTTAAACTTGGTGTAGGTAATTATAGTGAAAACTTCAAAGTAAAACAACAAAATAAAAACGGGCCAATTATGGATGGTACGGAACCCTCGGAACCCTCGGTGTGCGAGTCGTACTAGCACTTGGTCAGTGTTTTTTGTTTTGATATGTATGTAGGTGTAGATGTCATAACATTTTGATAGAAGTAATTAACTTATTTTTAGGAAAATGACGCTGCTTCCGAAACAGAAGAATACGAAGCTTTTCCTCGGCTTCGTCCTAATGAAATTACTGCAGACAAGCGGCGTGAAATACCACGTGACATGGTGAATACCCCCTCCCCCCTGTGACAGTGTGTTATTTTGATAAACCCCTTCCCCCCCCCCCCCCCCCCCCGTCCCTCGCCCAAATTGGTCACGTGGAACGCTCCCTAAGGTGTAATCATGTTACAGGTTGTGCTAACATTGTTTTTATCTCAGTGACAAGATGAAAATCCTCGCCTCGTCCTGATGATGGTACCAGCACCCTAGGCGAGCAAACCTAACGTAAACAAGTACAAGTACAGTATGCGGCGGTAAATAATGCGCGTCGAGCGGCTTTGGAGAGAGACAGTTCGGTTGTAGAGCGTCGCCTCTGTCGCACTAACTCGCAGGTTTCTGCGACCGGGACGACGCTCTACAACCGTTCTTCAAACACAATTCTATTCCGTAAGTCCATACCGGTTTCAGAAGAGCTTTAAATAGTAGGAGTTTATTTTCTAGGCTTGGCCTGGAGTTTACATTCCGGAGCCAGTCGAAACCACGGGTTCTGAGGTTGATTTCGTTTCTCTTCTGTTGAATTCCATGTCTGTTTTCTGTCAAGGTATATCCCTAGGTATTTGTCTCCACATACGGCAGGGTTTCATTGGTGAGCTTCACCTTTGGGCAGTTTCCTTGACGTCGAGTGAATTTTATGTGTAGACTTCGCAGCCCTAGCTTTTAGCTTCCATTTATTTAACCATTTATGTTATTATCGAGATGTAGTTGTAGCTGCTTTCATGCGTCCACTGCGTCTATACTGCTACTCAGAGCTGCCGTCTGCCGTGTCTGGTGTATCTGCTGTAACAAGCTGTACAAAACAGGTCCAAGTACTGAGCCCTGAGGAATGCCTGTTTTTATTATTTTCTGAAACTTTAAAAAGTTTCTGTTCTCTGGAACAGATCTGGAAGGAGTTTCTTTTCTACTTCTTTTTAATCTTTGATTGAGAACTTTTTCAAATATCTTGGACATTATTGGTAGAAAGAATACTTGACTTGGTCTAGGTATATAATGTTACTTCATTTGTATGCTTACCAGGTTTTGCAATCATTATTATGTCAGAGATCTTCCATAACCTGGGAAAATAGGCTCATCTAATTACACTGTTTATTATTGCCCGTTAATTGTATGATGGCTTTTTTGGCTCCTTTTAAGTATCTTGGCCGTTATCAGATCAAAGCCTTTTTTAGCTCACACTTTTTTATCTCTCTCGTCAACTCATTTGGAGTAACATGTTGTATTGGCAAGGACATTTTGTAGATCACTTTGGAGGTTTGCACTTTTATGAAGATTGTAATGATAATGATATATTATGATTTCAATAGGGGAATTGTCAATTCTAGGTCAGTAAAAATTCAGAAAAAATGTCTTGACATTTTTTTTTTTATGGAAACACGGTTGGCTACATCACCTACAACATCCGTGATGTCAGCCCAAAACACCGGGTGAACTTGGTGCCAGGTCAGTGCTTCCCTTCGGTCTAGCCGGGGTAACTCTTTTCCGTTCCACAACACCCGCTCGGGTTTTACGCGTCCTACGGTTACAACCCACAAGACCCGCGCAGGTCGCAGAATATATGGGCTTCGTCTTCGTCATTTTCGTTAATCAATCCAGGCCATTTTCGCCGTGCGGAAATTCGGTGCGCATGACATGAACTCAAAATAATGAAGCTAGGTCAATAAACCGTACCGTGTGGGGCCGGTACTTTAAAAGAATAGCCCCACTGCATCTCTACCCGTGTATGTCGTAAAAGGCGACTAAGGGATATGACTCCCTTCTTATATTACTAGGTGGTAGGGTTTAACCCGCCCGGGTTGATACCGCCGCACTGAATGAAAGGTCGGTCGAAACGGCTATGTAAATAATTTGGTGTTTTTCGTCCAGTTCAGTGTAGCCGGCGAGACCGAAGGGAAGCACTGACCTGGCACCAAGTTCACCCGGTGTTTTGGGCTGACATCACGGATGTTGTAGGTGATGTAGCCAACCGTGTTTCCATAAATTCATAAATTAGTGTTTCCATAAAAAAAAATAAAAAAAATTTCAAGACATTTTTTCTGAATTTTTACTGACCTAGAATTGACAATTCCCCTATTGAAATCATAATATATCATTATCATTACAATCTTCATAAAAGTGCAAACGCAAGTGGCCTCAGTGTTATCTATTTCCAAAATCATACAGAACCATTCAAAATGGTATCGTAACCATCACTATGTGCAGATATGGAGGTGTGGTTTAAGATAATGGGGAACTCTATCATATGGTGAAGCAAATAAATGACATCACTCACGCACAGCCATGTACCAATGTAGCGACTTATTCAATTAATAGGAAAATATGTAAAATAAGGTAGTTATGCATCTAAATTGTGCTATAATTGTCCAGATAATTAAAATGCAGCACTATGAGTCGATGGATTTCTCATTGTTCCGTTTTGTATGCAGTTGAGATACATTGCCTACCTACGTAAGTATTATTACTGCTTGCTAATAATACCTAGTAACAAATCAAGATGTTGACAACTTTGCGGACGGCGGCGCACGGGGTTCTCAAGCCAGTAGCAAACTCGCGAAAAGCTAGAGCCAGTGAGCCGCGGTCAGCTGTGCACACAACACCAGTAAAACTGTCAGCTGTCGTTATATCGGGCTGAGACATGAACTTGCAGGTTAGATTGATGAATTGCATCGGAAGTGTACTTCAGCTGCGCCTAGCAAAACTATGAACAGAATACGTAGACTGGATACGATCTAGAAGTGCATTGCGGTCGATGGCTACTGAGTACTAACCTGTCGTCGTCCGCGACGCACCCCGGCCATCTGACACACACACAAAGGCACTCAGCTGGCGCGCGCTAGCGCCGGCCTGGCATCCTCCGACCTCCGTCCGCGTCGCCGTCCCGCAGCCTGTCTCGCGCCGAGCGTCTCAGCGGCACGGAGAAATAGCGCGAAGATGGCGCCCGAGACGAACGAGATCACTCACTACGGGATTGCACTAATGTCGCTAAACACCGCTTGCAGTAACACATTACACCGCACTATTTACGTGTACTGCGCACGATTCTGTACCAAAATCAGGCACCACCGGACGCGATTAGACGGCGTAAGTACAGAATACCGAAGTAAATAACACTCACGAGATTCTGCGACATCGACGGACACGGCGAGATACCGTTTCAATTATTCACAGCCCGAGAAAGAAGGTGCACCGCACATGCAAGAAATCACACAATTACACACTACACTTGTTCACGTCCACTTGCTATGAAATAGAAGGAAGAATCCGCTCCACTCCACGGCGAGTAGTAAGTTTACTCAGTGTTCCGCGCGCGCGACGTGTTTTGTTTTTGACAGACAGGCAGGGCAGGCAGGCAGGATCCTGCGGGTACAGCCGGAAGTTGTCCGCTTTGTAATGATGAACACGAACATCGTGCAAAAGGTCACCCGCGTAATTTACAATTTCGCGGCGATTTCACGCTCTTATAGGTACAAAATGCTTTATAGTCAACTATGAATAAATAATAATCACGATAATGATTATTATTTTAATTAATAACTATATTCATAGTTAAAAAAGGTGCTAAGCTGCACCAATAATAAAAAATATTGTCGCTTCCTGTGTGCATGCGATAAATGTCAACTTTTGAGAGGTTGCCTGACCTGCCGCGCTCATTCATGAATTTCATTGGTTGATCGTGCTATTCGCACGGACCGTGACCGATTACACGATCACTAATTCACTGGCGGCTAGATAACTCAGTACTGGCGTCATTCATTTTTCATTTCTTGAAGTTGTTGGGTACTTATATTGATTGTTTGCACATTTTTACACTACAAGCAATCTTTTTTAAAGGCGAACTTCCCATCATACATATCCGAACTATGTAATTAAAAAATATGTACTTATAGGTTTATGTATAGTTTTATCGAAGTACGCAGTATATCTTTTGGTGTCGGTAAAGCTTCACGTATTATCGCTATCCATCAACTGGTCAATACACTCGGTCCAAAAATATGCAGTGGCATTCTGTTTTTCCATGCATTTACAGCGGCTGTGATACTGTATCGGGATTCAGTGGAAAGGGAAAGAAGTCATTTCCCGAATCCTTTAACCTGGGTGTCTTCAAGCGTCGTATTAACGGGCTAGACAGCCTAGCAACAGTCCGCAAATCTGCTGGCATGGCACCTAACTGAGCGTGGTTTCGCGAGGAGAGGTGATTTTGGCTCTGTCGACTGCACCATTGGTCTCTCGGCACAGCCACCCATGCTGGTTTACAAGTCGATGTCAATCACGAGATGTCAATGTAGGAAGTCAGGGCTTCCCTGTACTGGCCTTTGTAAGTGCGGGGGAGATTCCTGCGACTTGAAATAAATATAATTTTTACTGGACTTGACTGAATTTTAATAAGTTGCTTGAATCCTTATAGGTACTTACACCAATAAGTAAGCATATTTTGAAAACTATAGGTCCTATCAACATACATCCAATGACAGTTTTGTGGATAATTTCATAAAGAATATTTTATCCTTTGACGATTTTCTCCTAGCTTTAACCGTTTTCAATAAAATTAAAAAAAACTGCGATTCGGGACACAAAAGAAGGGGGGGAGTGAGGGGAAAAAACGTTTTTCGACGTGTTCCTCTTTCAATATTGAAACACATTTTAAAAAGCTACATGTACGCCAAGTTTCATGCTTTCTGCCAGATGGAACCGATATTAATATATTTTTAAGCTAACAAGCCGTACTATACAGGATGTAAAAACGGCGAGTACATTAAATTTAGGAAATGATTATTGGGATCAAGAGTAACAAAAAAGTCTAATAACTTTTTTCTGAATTCCCTTTAAATAAAAAGCTACAGTTTTCATAGAAACTAATTGATTATTTTAGTGTAAAAATGATCTAATGACAACAGGGCGGCGCGGAGGGGGGAAGAGCGGGTGAGACGTGAGTTACTCGGACAGAGGTGTTGCCGGGAGGGGCGGGGCTAGCTTCGTGAGTGGAGGACTGGAGGTCGGCAGGCGGAGGGTGCGGAGCGGCAACAACGCGTTTTAAATTACACTAGACGAAAACATACATTAAAAAAATTAATATCTCGAAAACTAGACACTTTAGAGAAAAACTTTATTTGCTTTTTTGTCTAGGAAAAACATCAGGATTGCGCTGGCGAAATTAATGTACTCGCCGTTTTAACACCCTGTATAGTAGGAAAGTGTTACCAAATTTTCATACTTTACCTATTTGGTTTTGTTCACTTAGTCACTTTTTTTATTATTTTTTAGGCCGAGTAGTTTTGCATTGAAAATGTTCTCTGAAAAGAAAAAGAAAGTTCTAGAAAGGTAGTTAAATGCTTATTACTCCTGAACTACTGGTCAGATCGACTTGCAATTTATTTATTTTCGTAGAAAAATTGCTCTTTTTTAAATAGTTGTTTCTTTTCCAAATCGGTTCAGCCGTTTCGAAAAAAAAAAGGAAAAAGTGTTTGAGAGGGCATTCTAGGAAACTACTGACCCACGACTCACGACTAAGTACCTACTCATCCACTGGAGGAAATGATAGGCCTCGACGAGATGATTATAATTTTTTTTATGAAAAGGCTTAAAGGAACGTGAGGCATATCGTCTTAAAGGTAGTTCTTCCGACTTCCTAAGACGACATACCCGAGAGTCGTACATCGATCCCTTCTATAAATATGGCCCAGAGAAAAAGTGCTTCGCAAACTTCGAAAATTAATAAATGCTTATAACTCCTGAACTGCTGGTCAAATCGACTTGCAATTTATTTCTTTTTGTAGGAAAAAATTGCTCTTTTTGAAATAGTTGTTTTTTTTTCAAAATCAGTTCAGCCGTTTCAGAATAAAAAAGGAAAAAGTGCGTGAGCGGGCATATATTTTTTTTTTTATGTTATCCGGTATGAGTGGCTGAGTTGGAGGGGCCAAAGCGCATGCTCTGACCAGCCAATATCACCTCCGAGAAGGTAGGTGCCATACCGGAGACTTCCCTGGATTGCTGGCTATACTGGATTAAAGGAGAATACAACCGAGGCTGCTATGCGGCCATCTTACATCCAGTACGGTGGTACCAACCCAGTCGGCTACAATTTGAGCCTACCACCTAGTAAGGGGCAAGGGAAGGGGCCTACAGTTTTACACAGGTTCCGAACCTACGACATTCTACTTTAATTCGTTGTTCCGAACGGTGAAGCAGCAGGTGTAGGTATGCACGTAAATTTTTTCGTCAGAAAAAACTCATTGGTACACGCCGACGGGATTCGAACCGCGGACCTCTCGCATGAGAAGCCGATGCCCAAACCACTCGGCCACCCGCCGCTTCATCTCGGAAACTACTGATCCACGACTACTCATCCGCTGGAGAAAATAATAGACCTCGACGAGATTTGGTAAATTTTTTTTTTTGTTTTTTTAATAATATTGCATTGTCTTCGGAACTGAACCAACACAAAACATTTTAACTTCGTAGGATAAGAGGAAGTGGTTCTAATTTGTCTTCCAAGAATTGACCCACACATACTAACAAACCAACATACAGGGAAAGTTAAATAAAAGTTTGTAAATTTTTTTTAACCTACATTTAATTTCTTTCTCATTTTAATTTCCTTAATTTAATCTCTTTAATTAAAATTATACTAGTTACTGATCCACGACTACTCATCCGCTGGAGGAAAAGATAGGTCTCGATAAGATTTTGTTTTGTTTTGTTTCGAAAACTACTGCTCCCAATCCCAAACTACTCGTGTGGTGGGACAAGCAAGGATAGGTATCGATGAGATCTTCATCAATTTCACGAATCTGCGGCCGTCAGCCCACTCCCTTTTGACATTGAAAATGTCTTTTGGTTCGTTTCAGTATAGGCCCCGAATTCACGAAAAAGTGCGATCCCCTTATAACTCGGAGAGTTGTGAAGATATCATATTCAAAAAAGGCTCAAAAGACGCGTATGAATTCATGAGAGCTGTAAGGTGCAAAAATAATTATTCGAGAAAATAAAAAACGAAAAAAGGTATGGCCGAAATAGTGAAAAAAAAAAAATTTTTTTTTCCGAATTTTTGATTTTGACGCTCGATATTTTGGAAACGAAGAATGATATCAAAAATTTGAGAAAAACTCCTCTGGACAGTTTAGTCAGCTACAATTTGAGCCTAAAACAAAGGCGATCGGGTTAATGGTTTGCCCTGTAGCTCAACCTTTCTGAAAATAGAAATTCACAGATTTCGTGCCTCACACGACTATCGAGCACATTGCAAATGAATCTACGGAATTCGAAAAAATATTGTCGCTGAGCGACACGAGAAAGTCGGGATAAGGAAAAGGTTAGTTGGGGTCTGATGATGGAGCCGGAAAGAAGCCATAGAAACTCCTAAACTACACATGATAAGCCCATCGTGTTTGGGCTCGTTGGATTTGTCTTCGCAAGTACTCTTGTCATATATTATGTCCAGGGTCCTGATGATGGAGCCAGAATGAAGCCATAGGAACTCCTAAACCACACATGATAAATCGACCGTGTTTGGGCTCGTTGGATTTGTCTTCGCAAGTACTCTAGTCATATGCTCGGTCATATGTTATTTCCAGGGTCCTGATGATGGAGCCGGAAGGAAGCCATAGGAACTCCTAAACTACACACATGATATATCCACCACATTTGGGCTCGTTGGATATAGGAATATAGGTTACGCGACGCATCTTCTAACCTATCCTATATTCCTGTATTCCTATATTCCTATATCCAACGAGCCCAAATATGGTGGATTTATCATGTGTAGTTTAGGAGTTCCTATGGCTTCCTTCCGGCTCCATCATCAGAACCCAACTAACCTTTTCCTTATCCCGACTTTCTCGTGTCGCTCAGCGACAATATTTTTTCGAATTCCGTAAATTCATTTTCAATGTGCTCGATAGTCGTGTAAGGCACGAAATCTGTGATTTTTTTTAAAGAAGGGTTACATACAACATACTAATACCTATGCTAATACTAACAGACCAACAGATGAACAACCAAATCTCACTAATATGACTCCTTTTTATTATTATTATTTTTTATAATTTTGTTATGGAATGGAAACCTAATAAAATCAAGTACTTTTTGCCAAATTATTAGATAAATTTATACCAACCTGAATTTGGTACGAAATGTTATTCGGCTCAGTCAGAGGGGTCAAAGCACATGCTCCGACCGGCCAATATCACCTCCAAAAAGGTAGGTGCCATACCAGAGAAGCTTTTGATAGCTATATTGGAATGCTACTGTTTTAGCACATTTTCTCAACCAGCCTGTCGCATGTCATGTCACAGTGTAATTAGACTAACAGCTGGACACTGGAGACCTGTGTGCCCCTGTGGCGTCATAATAAAGCATTGTTTAGTAGGTCGTTCTGTGCCTGCAAACTAGTCCCTCGGCACCTTGTTGCAAAAGCCTTGACCTCCAGCTACCCCAGCCGCCCTATATCCTCCATGAAGTCAACAAGACGACCGTGACAGCGGAATACCCCAGCAACGGAAGATGGAGAACAGAGCATCTCCCTTTGTTGGTTGTCAAGTATACTGTAGCAAACAAAACGCGCCGTGACGCACAGCACTGCAGCCTAGTGCCCTCCTAGTCGCACTCTAAGAGAGAAAGAAAGAAACATTTAACAGATAGTTTGGGAAACTGCCATTGTAAATAAAAGTCAACATAGTGCAATAAACATTTTTATTGTTACATATCAACAGCCTTTGCTACTTCTGTAAATTAACTAAATGTCTTGAAACTGAATATAATTTTTTTTTAAATAAATTAATAAAATATGCACAATTCATCAACAACTTACATTAAAAAAACATGATTTAGCTAAATTCACATTATACCAGACTGAGCAGACAAAATTATCTTTGAGTTGGATGATGTAATGCAATGTCGGCTCTATCATGAACGTCCATGGAGTAAAAAGGCGAGAAAATTTGAGGTCTGGGCAAACTGGGTATATCGCGATTGTGGTCATACAGTAGACATATTAAATAAGATAGGCTGAGTGATAGCATCGGTGATTGAGGCAAGCATTCGGAGACGAGCATTCGACGTATTTGCACCAAATCGTCACGCTTTTTCGTTGACAGACATCAGTCGCTGAGACGTAAGACCTACCCCCGACACCCCGCAAAGATGGAATCACTTATTTTAGAGCATATTGGATCTCCCATATGTTTTAATAGAAATTATAGCTTCAACAACTCCTCTCATCTCCCATGTCCATAAGAACGCCCCATTATTTGTGAATAATCTGAAAACAAACCAGTGGAGGCCAGCGTAAGGAGTCCACTCTATACATTTTATTCGAAAGTTTAAAGGTATTACAAGTTTGATTGTATCCTTAAATAAATTATATAAGAGGATACGAGGAGGCTGCTATGTAATTCTTATGTTATACCTATGGGATCTAGCTTATGTTAAATGTTTAACCCTTTGAAACAAAAAAGCTGCACAGCACAATGCAAATTACGAAATAAAGACGTAATTATTATTGCTAAAATGTGTTCTGGGTCAACAGTGCAGTAGGGAACTTTGCCGCAGCTCTCCAACATTCATTACAACTAAACGCTAAACGTCTACCATATTAACAATTTGCTAGAGCAGTGACATCACAAACGTATAAAATACTACGTTAGTCCTCAAGTACATTCCCACAAAAGCTATGTACAATTTTAGCTATCAGTTTGCTCAGAGCCAAACCATTTTTTTTTTCGAACCGTCTTTCAGTTATAAACATTATGGTAATAAGTGTCAAAAAGACAATGTTTGTGAGTTTTCTGCCGACCATCGTGTGACTCAACTCAAAATGATGCGCCAGATGTTTGGCTCGGAAATCTTGAGTCCCACCGCATCACAAACTACAGAAATTTAAACTGTTTTAAGTACCGCACTACTTCCGACTTGTAGGGATAGAAAAAAAAACATGACACGCGACGCTTCGGTCACTTTAAAATGCCGTGCCACATGCTGGCACGCGACGCTCGAGCGGTTGAGTAATAGTACATTTCTAAAATATTAGCCGATGGCACTGTCACTAGAAACGATAATTATTATATGTATCTCTAATGTTGGAGTACCTACTCATTGTAGTCTTATTACATTTAAAATATACAATATGTGCAATTACAGCCAAAATAAATCACAAATGGAAATAAGTCATTACAATTAGCGGCGAATCAGAAGGCACCAGAGCCATAACACACCTTACTTGTTAACTGTCAAACTAACTTCAAAAGGTATGTTTCGTGTAGGGTTGGAAAACAAGCAGGCCACAAAATAATTTTTTTTTCAACTCGTCCTAGCCGCTGTTGAAATCTTGATTTATGCAGTCATGGATGTTCAACTTCAACTACCCTCCTTCATTGACCGTCACAATAACTCAACCAACAGAAATAAAACTATCACTTTCACATGTAACTGCGAGATGAACAATGTATTCTTAAATGTGTCGCTTGTCGCTACTGACTGAGAGCGGTTGGTGGTGACGTCACGCGAGAGTCGTCAGTGCCTTCTGATTCTTCACAAATAAAAATTTATTAAACATCTTCACTTTATCAAAACGTTCTCTATCAGACATCCTCGAGAATCTATCCTCAAATAATACATTTCTATACATTTATTTTGGCTCAAGCTTCATCGGCAATTAGACATCTCTAACTCTACAAGTTCGTTTGAAACTGTTCACATACAATATTCATTACCCATTCTTTTATTTTATTGTTCACCATCATCCATTTTCACACTTTTCTAATTAAAGAGGTCGATTTGAACGTCACTTGCCGATCGTGACCCGTGCACACACACACACATGCGGCATTAACCTAAGCTCGCCAGACCTGCACAATACCGCTGGTTAATAAACCATATTACATGACCGGTTATAGGAAACATAACGCCGGTTGATTTACGGATAATTAAGGACCTAACCGACCAAGAGCGAGTCGGTCTCGCGCACCGAGGTTTCAGTACCACAAAAAAAAAACGTTAAAAAAATAAGTTTTTTGTATGGGGACACCTCTTAATTTTTCACTTTGTAATTTTTTTGTAATTGCATATTCGCAGGTCATATTTTTATATTGATGGTGCAGGTTTTTGACAAATTTAAAACATTATGTCCTAATGCATCTATCCCGGCTCTTACGGCACGTCGTACAAAGTGACTAAGGGATAAGGACAAGGAGCCGTGCGAAAAGGCGACAGGTTAGCCACCCCTCACCTTGGCACGGTCCTTCCACCGAGGATTGCAGTACGAAGTCTTCGTAGCTTACTTGCTGAAAGATAATTGTTCTTTTAATACTTTGTCAAATGTGGTGGTCGGTGTTGTGTTGTAATAACCAGAGTGCTTGCAGCACAACACCAATCACTCTGATTACCCCGCCTATCGGTAGAGAGCGTGTGTATATATGTATGTAAAAATAAAGTAATAATAAATTAAATTAAAAAAAAAGAAGAATCTGTCAAAGTAACAAGTCGCAATTTTTTTTCCTCCCAAATGAAAAAAAATTTAAAACCGAGTTTTGAGGACGAAGAAGCCGAGTTCGCGTGTTTGCGCGGCCCCACCACCACCGGCGTAGCACCTCGCATGGTGTGCAATACCATGCGACCACCACCAGCGCCGCCGCTCGGCACTCCCGGAATATGGTGATGCTTGTCAAAGACAGCACGGCAGAAGACAGGGACACGACCGGCGTCCCCGCCCCGGGCCAAAGGAGGGCGCGGTGAGGGCGCACCGCAGCTTGCGTGGAGTCTGCCGCGCCAGCAGCGCGCCATCGCCCCGCACGATTACGCCGCCATCCTCGCTTACACCGACGACGACGTTGACGTGTACCTGTGTTTCGCTTACCTGCCACTTCTTCCACGACAGCGCACACCCACCACCAAGGTTCGCCGCTGCATCACCGACATCTACCGGCGACGACGACGAACAACATCGCGCTCCCGCCACAAGACCTACGACGGGACGACGATGTCCGCCACATTAACCGGCCTGCTTGGGGCTATCGGGGCTCCGTGCTCTGACTACAGCCCCCGCTACCGGCGTGGCGGTACGGTGCGCAACGGCGACGCACGCACGAGGATCAAGATCCATGAAAGGACTGCGTGTCGTCGCCCCGCAGCCGGTGGATACGGAGCTCTCCGAGATGGGGGTGGTGGTGGCCTACGTGTCTAGTACCACCACCTACCGCTCGAAGCTTAGTCTCGCGTCGTCTCGGAGAGCTCCGTAGCCACGGCCTGCCCCCGCCGGCGTGCTTGGAGGTCCGCCTTCCGCCACCGGCGAGTATACCGTTTTTTGTTTTTCTCTGTTTGTGTTAATTTTGTATGGATATTTTATTTTATCTATACATCTATACATATAATAAAATCGTAGAGGTAAGAAAGTCTGTACATTGAATGTATTCGGAAAAAAACTAACCAGGGTGGCTTAAAATGAGATACAGAACATGTTAGAACAGTTTTTAAAATTTTTGTTTGTTTGTTTGTTTGTTTGTTTGTCTGTACGCGCATCACGCAAAAACCACTGAACGGAATTAGACGAAACTTTGTATAGTGGCAGTTTATATGCCGGGTTAACATAATATGTAAAAAAAAATTACAAAAATAAAAAAAAATTAACAATTATAAACATTATTGCGCGTTTAAAATCACGTAGTTCTATACATAATCATAAAATCGTAAATGCAAAAATGTCTATTTGTACGCAAAAACCACTGAACGGAATTTGACGAAACTTTTTATAGTGACAGTGTATATCCCGGATGAACATAATAATTAAAAAATATAATAAAAATCACGTAATCCAAAATAAAGGTAAAAAATAATTTTAAATGTCATGTTAACAACGGAGAACTGTCATCTCGACGTGAGCTGGCCGGTGACAAAGTGTTTGATAAATAAAAATAATAATTGAAAGTCGAAGTTATGTCGCTGTCATTGGTGCAATAAAATTTATATATCTGTTGCCCGCGGCTTCGCTCGCGTGAAATTCGTATTTAAAAAAAAGAAAGTAAGTAACTAAAGGCGGGCCCGAAGGCGGATCTGCGCTCACGTAAACGATATTCTTTCTCGATGAAAGTAACTAAGGGCGAGGCGGAAGGCGGAGCTGAGTTCAGGCAGAAGAAAAACATTCTTGAAGAAAGTAAGTAACTAAGGGCGAGGCCGAAGGCCGAGCTCTATTCTGGAAGACCATAAACCTTCTCGAAGAAAGTAAGTAACTATGGGCGAGGCCGCAGGCCGAGCTGCGTTCAGGAAGAAGCTAAACCATCTTGAAGAAAGTAAGTAACTAAGGCGAGGCCGAAGGCCGAGCTACGTTCGGATAATTGAAAAACCATCTCGAAGAAAGCAAGTAACTAAGGGCGAGGCCGAAGGCCGAGCTGCGTTCAGGAAGAAGCTAAACCATCTTGAAGAAAGTAAGTAACTAAGGCGAGGCCGAAGTCCAAGCTACGTTCTGACAAATGATAAACCATCTCGAAGAAAGCAAGTAACTAAGGGCGAGGCCGAAGGCCGAGCTGCGTTCAGGAAGAAGCTAAACCATCTCGAAAAAAGTTAATTAATATTAAGATTGAGTTAATTTAATTTAAATTTTATTATAAAGTCCACGCTTCTAACGGCAAATATACCGTGCATCCTAGTACCTCGCGGTTTTTCCCGGCTGGATGGCAAGAGGCCCGATGTGAGTTACTTTCTTTAAGAAGGTTTATCGATTACCTGAACGCAGCTCGGCCTTCGGCCTCGCCCTTAGTTACTTACATTCTTCTTTGGAATACGAATTTCACGCGAGCGGAGCCGCGGGCTCAGCTAGTAATTATATAAAATTCACATAAATATGTACTTGTACAAAAAACGTGAAAATAAAGAAATAATAAAAAAAAATTAAAGTAATAATAATAATAACAGCTGTCGGATACACGGTCGCCCTGAGGGCATATTTCACCACCTTCGGCTAAAATATATCTGCCGGTTAACTCGTGCCAACAGTTTGAGATAAGTCACTTTAACTGGCAGATAAGTGTTAACCGAAACTTAACTGGAGGTAGTGAAACTCAGGCTAAGTCAACGAGCCTCAATCAGTCTATGCGGTCGAGCGGATTAAACCACTTGTATCTTCCCCACACTATGGGGCAGGCCGTCGAGCGTTTTGTCCGGCACGTCTGGACTCACGCTGGTCCGTCCGTTCGTTTTGTTGTCGAGCTCAAGCGCGTCCTCCGCGTCCGAGCAGCTCTTGTCTCCTTCGACGTAGAGTTTCACTCGTTGAGATTCCGTTCGGTCGTCGACGCCCTCCGCGGCCGGACGCGCGGTCTCCGGTTTGTCCTGGTCGGCAGGCTCGGGGACGGCGGTGGTGAAGTTGCTCCACCAGACGGAGAAGGCTCCCTTCGCCTGCGAGAGCGCGCCGCCGACCGCGCGCGAGGTGGTCGCGACCGCGCGCCCCGTGCTCGCGACGGCAGCCGTCACTTTCCGCCCGCCTTCCGTGCTCGACATTGTGCTGTAAAATATAACATAACATACCAGCCTCAGCCTCGGTAGCTCAGTGTTACGGTCAGTCGACTGTTGTTAAGCACACCTGGGCGCGGTCAGTACTTGAACCGCTCGACGGTTGGAGGCTGAACGTGGTTCAGATTCAAAACTGTAGGACCCTTCCCTTCTTACCTAATAGGTGGTAGAGAGGTGGCTATCCTGTCGTCCTTTATCACGGCATCTTGTCCGTTACGACATGCATGGGGAGAGATGCAGAGCGGCTATTCTTTTTATGTTCCGGCCCCACACAGTACATAATGTAAAAAATAAACTACCACTGATAAATACCAGAAAGTGAATGCTCATTTCTAAAGTAACCAGCCAAGTTTTTATCAGCGTCGGTAGCTCAGTAACACAATCAGTCGACTGTCGTGCATGATCTTAAGCACACCTGTCACCTGCGCGGTCAGGACTTGCATGGGTGACCGTTGGAGACTGACCATGGTTCGGATTTCACGTAAGACTGTACCTCTCTTTCCTTCATACCTTACTAGATGATAGGGTTTAACCCGCCCGGCTTAGTACCACCGCACTGAATGAAAGGTCGAAGCGGCTCTGTAAATAGTTCGTGTTTTTTTGTCCAGTTCAGTGTAGCCGGCACGACCAAAGGGAGGTCCTGACACTACACCTAGTTCACCAAGTTGTTATGGGCTAACATTAATCAGTATACCATATATTTGCTATACTGCGGCATAGCTCCGCTTTGCGGTGCGGACGGACTGGGTTACTACAATGGCTCTAGGGTTATATAATATGCCGTGAGGCATTCTATTCCAACTAACCTTTGAGAGAGGTGAACGCAGGCGAACAAGAATATTTTGTGGCAATGTTTTGGATTATAAAGAAATACCTATAATAGACTATAACCTGGTTATTTAAAGAAAGGGATTGAAAATGGCAGCGTTTCACAGATGTACATTATGCATGCAAAACTTTTTTTGCATAGTATATTCTTTATTCATCATTCGTACGGTAGTACACTACGCTTGAATTTGTCCTGTTTAGTTTTTACAATCCGGTTCGATTACACCCACAAAGAAGAGCCGGCAAGAAACTTCGCAGGGTTCTTTTTTTAACGTCTTCAATTACAATACATTGTGACTAGCTACACAATAGACACCGCTTACAGTGTTAAGATGTAGTTTGAAAGCTAGAATAACTATAATTTAAGCTTGATAATTCTGACCACATAAAATCAAAAGTAAAAGTATAAATAAAATCAGGTACATATCGTATCAAGTCATGTCAATTATAAATATCCATACCACATTGTAGTACAATGTTAAAAAATAAATAAATAAATTTGATACTTAACCCTTTGAGCCCCACACGTTAAAATAGTACTACTCCCCTTGGCTCCCAGGCCCTTTTGGCGGCGCTCAAAAACGCGAAATTTTGGCGCGCGCGCGACACAAATTCGAATATCCCGCCTCAATCGATTGATCCATCAATACTCGTTATTCAGTCTTGTTTGTACTGAAATTACGCGATCAGTGATACCAAACACTTCAGGATTCACTTATTTAGAAGAACAGACCGATTTTTTGAACTCCAGGATAACAAAACACACTTGACATTTTTTTTCGATTTTTTCTGACCAAAACTGTACAATTTCGTCTTATATGTCGCATACCGAAATAAGCGCATTGAAACGAACTGTCGAATACCAAACCGTGCCTTTACGGGTACAATCTTTGTCTATTCCAGGGTCAGTGGAAATGTCAGCTGCCAAAAGTGACATTTTATTTTCTGTCAACTTCATTATTTATTTTCTGTGTGAAGGTTATTGTGTGCCCAGTCGTGTCTGAGAATAGTTATTAGTAAGTTTAACCAAGAAATGATACCAGTATTCAGTGTTTTGGTAGAAAATTGGTAGAATTAGATAATGAATTAAAACTAGCGGCTAGCAGCGCGCAAAAGGCGCGCAATAAGTGGAGCGCACGCTCCACTTTTCGTCGACGACCGTTGGCTCCCAGATGGAGCGCGCGCTCCATGTGGGAATAAAAGGGTTGTATCAATTAGTCAAATTAATATTTTAGTATGCGTGCGTATATTTTTTTATTTGCAAATTTATGTCTTCGAACGATTGCTTTATTTTCTTTAGACGGCAATACTGCGTGAGCGAGAGGCAAATAGGAACCTCTATTATTATTTATCCTCTAGTAAGTAAGTAATCCTAAGTTTGCATTGAAAAATATTCCAGTGAAGTTTCTTGTCAGTTCTTCTTCGCTGTGATAATAATCGAACTGGCGGAATGTTACAATGTACATATGACAAATCTGAGCGCAGTGTACTGCCAATAGATGCTAAATAAACAATAAACAATAAAGCTAAGCGCGATCAAGGCGACCACAGTAGTGGCGGTGGCGGTGGCGATCGGATAGGTTATATGCAATTGTGTGTGCAAGCGCACACTGGCGCGGTCGATTGCTGCACGCGTGCGGTCAGTGCGCGGTCCGATCGCGGCGGTGGCGGCGGTGGCGATCAGATCGCGCCTGCAGCATCTGATCGCGTGGTAATCATAGGAACTGACGAAAGGATGGACGAAATAATTATAAAGGAGATCTACAATCAGTCAATTCTGTACAATACTGCTCACGCGGAATTCAAAAAAAGTAAAACAAAAGTAAAAAAAAAAAAAAAAGGAAAAAAAAAAAGGAAAATTTTAAAGTAAAAAAAAAGTAAAATTTCTTCCATTTTATAGTTAAAAGTACGAAAATTACGAAATTACGCAACCACCGCGGCACCACCGCCGCCGTCGAATCTGAACGCTCTGATCTGCGCGACTTTTGAACGCCACCGCCACTGCTACTTTGACCGCCATCGCTATGACCGCCACCACTGCGCCAGTTTGCGCTTAGCTTTAAAGGAGCAAGGGGTAGTACCTACCTAGACTGGAGGAATTGGTACTCGCAAGTGTCGATGTTCATAAAATAATACATACTGTGCTAGCCGCAGCTTCATATCGGCCACGGAGAGCTGGCCGCCGAACGGGTGTCCGGGCGCGATGCCCGCAAACGCCTCCACCTCCCCGCCCGCGCTCGCGTCCAGCCACCGTCGGTACGCCGGCGTCAACTTGAACGCACTCACGAACGACACGTTGTAAGGTTCTATCTCACGACTTCCTTCTGCAAGCAATCATTCAGATCTACGTCAAGCACGGGGGGCTAGCGCGGGATTGTTACATTGTAGTCGACAGAAGAGTTCTTCCAACGGCACAATTCTCTGAATCGTTCTTGAGTAGCAAAAGTGTGGGATGGGCTTCCTGGAAATAACTTTCCCCACTCCAACAATCTGCGAATATTCAAATCATGGCTTAATAGCTTTCCCCAGCGACTTCAGTCCGCCTTCAATCCGGAACGGTATCTCCTCGGGAGTGAAATTGTGTCATCAAGGGTAACACCTGTAGGTCCTTTCCCTTCATAACTTACTAGATTGTAGGGTTTAAGCCCGCACGGGTTGATACCATCGCACTGAATGAAGGGTCGGTCGAAACAACTTGTAAATAGTTCGTGTTTTCTGTCTAGTGTAGCCCGCACGACTAATGGGAAGCACTGAAATGGCACCTAGTTCACCAATGTGTTATCGGCTGACATAACCTATGTTGTAGTTGCGTAGCCAGCCGTGTTAGTTTCCATAAAAAAAAGGAAATACAAATTGTATTTCAAAAGTGAAATTAAGCCGATGTCGGCGATTTTTCACGCCGGTCCAATTGCTTACACTCTATAAAGCACAAGTAAGACCGGTGATGGAATATTGCAGTCATCTTTGGGAGGGTTCCCCTGAGTACCTTCTTTCAGCCTTGGATTCTATCCAACGACGAGCCATTCGCCTCATTGGCGACTCTGTACTCACAAAGGACCTTCAACCTCTAAAGCACAGACGTATCGTTGGGTCATTGAGCCTGTTTTATCGATACTACTATGGCCGCTGCTCTGACGAAATTGCTTCCCTTATCCCTCCTTCTCCTGTTCGCCTTCGCCAAACCCGCCATACTCTCGCGGAACACCCCTTTGTAGTGGACAGACGAGTACTTCGAACGGCACGATTCTCTAAATCGTTCTTGTGCCGCACTGCAAAGGTGTGGAACGGGCTTCCGGGGAATATCTTTCCCCACTCCTACAATCCACGGATCTTCAAATCGCGGGTAAATAGCCTTTCCCCAGCGACATTAGTACACCTCCAAGCCGGACTGGCACCTCCTCGGGGGTGATATTGGCTGCGCCTGAGGCTTCGACCTCGGACATAGCCAGCCAGTTCGGAAACAATAAAAAAAAAAAAAAAGCCAAAAACTTTACCGTCTACGAGTGTAAGACTATAACAATAAAAGGAAAGGGCGCTCACCGGGCAGCAAGGAGGTCCTCAGTAGGTAGAGTATGTAGGTGGTGAACTGGTCGCGGATCCAGCTGTCGCCCTGCGCCGGCGCGTGCCGCACCACGTGGTCCGCGAACCGCAGGTCCTCAGTCGTCAGCTGCAGCTGCCGCTTCAGCGCCAGATCCGACGTCTCTATCCTCATCTCGCTCGTGTCCACCAGCACGTCCAGCAGCTGCCTCTTCTGTTTGAACAGGACGTTCGAGGCACCTACCACGAACCCCTTTACGGATGGATCCGACAGAAGATCGAGATACTGAAGGGACAAGTACGGCAGACAGAGATATCCGTCAACAAATATCTCGAGAGGGAAGCGGCACTCGGCGAGGTCCACCTGCCCGATGAGGTTGTTCAGGCCGTCGACGCTCATGTCTCTCGCGAGCGGAGGCGCCGACTGATCCTGCTTGGGAGTGCGGTACTTCTCCCCGACGCTGTGACACTTTTCCCTGCCGGTGATCTCCTCCTTTAGAGAGTCGACGAGCAGGTTCTCGTCGAAGCTCTGCCGGCTGGACTTGTCCTTCTCGTCGATCGTGAAGGTGTCGCTCTCCTTCCTGGACAGAGCTTCCGGTCTCGGGGCTTCGTCGCACTGATCCTCCTCGGGCATGTCGTTGCATTTGTCTTCCTGTGCAGTCTCCGTTTCCGGTTCAGTGCAGTCTTCCTCGACGTCACCGTTTGTGGCTGCGATGAACATTGGCGGCGGAGACAGAGGACGGGACAACCTACAAATTAAATATTTTCAATACTTATTAATCCTATCTGGTAGTGGGTTGCGTGCACTGTTGGAGCTCGATGTCACTGCAAACCTATTTAGATCTATCGTGACTTAACCATTTCAATAGAGGACTATTCGTTTCACCTTCTATTATTGCAGAATTCTTGAGGTGCGATATCTTTGATATATTCTGGTGCTCAATGGGTTGTCCCAGCCAGACACTGGTTTCGTGGATCAGCGGTCCACAGTCGCATAGAAGATGGTCAGAGTTTCCTCTTCTTCACGACAGAGCCTGCATACCTCTGTCTCCGACAATCCCATCATGTGGAGGTACTTGTTGAAATAGTTCCTAAGTTGGTTTCAGCTTAGATTTAGTAAATCGAATCCTTACGGTCGGTCTCACCGAGAAGCTGGTCCAAAAATGGACTAAGCGTTGAGCCAGTTGCTCGGCGAGGCCAAACGGGTAGTCTATTTTTGGACCAGCTGCTCGGGGAGGCCTAACGCGTAGTTCTGCAGCAGCAGTAGTTACACAGCAACCACGAGGCTTACATGACGTCCGCGGAGTGGCCGAGTCCCCTCTGCACGCACTCCGGCAGCAAGGAGAGGAGGCTGAGCAGGAAGGCGGACACGTGTCCGGCTGGCGACCCGTGCAGCACCACCCGCCGCTGCAGCAGCAGCAGCTTCAGCAGCAGCAGCGCCTTGTGACGCCACGCCTCCGTTAAGCTCTGCACGCACAAACCTGCAAAACGATATTCCGTTCACAGAAACCATGCCGTGCAGTTCAGTCCAATGCGATCGTTCACTACACACGCACGCACACTGATGTCGCACACAGCTAGTCTTTTTTGTGACCTGTCATTGATAGATAATAATATGTGACATGCCCTAATGTCAACAAAAATACACCTTGTGTAAAATCCTCGTAGCATCTCGAGGACCTTTGTCACTCATAGATGATTTGTGGTGCACATAGTCTGTTCTACAGATACTACCATGGACGCTGCTCTGAGAAATATTTTTTTTTTATTGTTCTATCTGCGAACAGTTTTTTTTTTTTTTACTTTTAGCAGATTCTCTGATAGTCTGTTGTGACTTTCAGAGAATTTACCCCAGTGGGCCAAGCTGTACATTTTGATAGCGGACCTTCCTGAGAAATTAGCATACCTTATCTTCTCTTTCCATCAGACTTATCTCTGCAGCACTCGGAAAGAAACTGAACATCCTTTAGTTGTTTACATATGGGCTTCTGGAGTTTCTCAGTTGTTTCTCTGTCGCACAGCTATGGTTTTGAATTGTATGGCAGCGAGTGTTTACCCCGATCGAATCTTCATTCGTTCAAACGTCTAGTGTCAACAGGCTCGACAGCTAGAATCATTCGGAAGTCTGCTAGTATGGTATCCATAATTATCTCATAAAAAAAACCAGCCAAGTACAAATCGGACTCGCTCACCGAGGGTTCCACATCACCATATAATTGGTTGGTTTTTATTATTTGTTGTTTTACTTTAGAGTTTGCACTATAATCACCCCAAGTTTGACGCTTGTTGTTCAAAAGATACAGCCCTTTAAAGGTTGGGCAGACGGACGAACGGACGGCATGGCCTTAGTAATAGGATCCCGTATGGTACAGAAACTTAAAAAGCTTAAAGACGTGGAGTCTGAAGTCTCAAAGGCTTCAAGCATCTCTAGTTTAAAGATGTAAAATTCTAAGACATAAATGCTCACCTTCTAGGCTCTGATCGATGAGTAGAGGGCAGTTCTGTAGATGGGTGTATGCGTCCTGGAGCAGCTTGGTGTTGCAGAAGTCGCCCTGCAGGAACCAGGCGCGCGCCACCAGCTCCAGCTTGACGGCCAGGCGGCCGTACACGGGCGCGCGGCACACCACGCACACGCTCTTCTGCACCGAGCTGCGCGTCATGTCCGACGTCTTCTGCGCCACACGCTGCACCCACACCATCACACATCCATCATACACCATCACCATACATCGGAATCCGCGGGGCACGAATGATTCAAGGTTGTTTAGTGATGGGACAATGTATCCACAAATATCGAAAATCGATCGTTATTTTAGAATAATATGAAATAATGTCGATTATTAAAACTAAGAGTATTTCTATAGAAAATAAGATATAATAAACAAATGTTGTATTTACTTTGTAGGTACAATACAAATCTGTTCAAACCACAATATTAGTTTTATTAGTATGGAATAGAAAGAATTTGATTTGTTTTACCAACTTACACGTGTTACATCATAATGATATTGAAGACTTTTTTGTTACTGTTATGAAACTGAATCGATTAGGCTATAAAAATCAACCACCTATTTTTTTATTTAAACACATAAAAAAATATTTTACATAAAAAAAGGCCAAGGTCCAAAAAAATAAATCTTACAAAATTAGTTCATAGTAAGCTAAGGGGGAGTTCTGTGTCGGAAATAGATCACTTTTGAAGAACAAAGAATTTTTTTTGTCACAAAAATTTTTTTTTTAATGTTAACTGTAAAAAATTTTTTTTCTTAATCGTTTCGGTTTCGTGCTAGGAACAAAAAAGTCTTCCAACACGTATATCTCTTACTTTCAGAAATTTTGAAAAACCACAATTTTAGTTTTATTAGTATGGAATAGAAAGAATTTAATTTTTTTTACCAACTTACACGTGTTACATCATAATGGTCATGAAGACTTTTTTGTTACTGTTATGAAACTGAATCGATTAGGTTATAAAAATCAACCACCTATTTTTTTATTTAAATACTACATAAAAAAAATTTTTACTTAAAAAAAACCCAAGGTCCAAAAATTTTTATATAGGTTTTACTCCCTATATGATACAGAACCCCCCCTTAGCGTACTATGAACTAATTTTGAAAGACCTTATATAAATATGTATTATATTTACTTAATCGTTAACATAAAGTATACATGTTTATATAAGTACTGTAGGTATATAAGTATTCAGGTCTGAAATATGACATGAATAAAATACAATAAACAAATAAATATGAGTATCCATAACAGTGTCGATTGTTTATTGATCGCCGTAGTCAATCCCTAACAAGGTCGTATTCGTGCCCCGCGGATTCCGATGTATGACCATCACACACAGTCATTTCTCTATTCACATTTTTTTTTATGTAATCCGGTATGGGTGGGTGAATTGGAGGGGCTAAAGCGCATGCTCCGACCAGCCAATATCACCTCCGAGAAGGTTTCTTTTTTTTTATGGAAACTGACACGATTAGCTACATCACCTACAACGTCCGTGATGTCAGCCCATAACACCGGGTGAACTAGGTGCCATGTCAGTGCTTCCCCCTTTGATCGTGCCGGCTACACTGAACTGGTCGGAAAACACAAACTATTTACATAGCCGTTTCGACCGACGTTTCATTCAGTGCGGTGGTATCAACCCGGGCGGGTTAAACCCTACCACCAAGTAAGATTAGGAGGGAAGGGACCTACAGTTTTACGAGGAATCCGAACCTCGGTCAGCCTCCAACGGTCAGCGGTCACCCATCCAAGTACTGACCGCACCCAGCGTTGCTTAACATTCAATAGCGACAGTTGACTGTCTGCACCACTGAGCTATCGAGGCTGACAAAAGGAGGTAGGTGCCATACAGGAGACTTCCCTGGATTGCTGGCTATACTGGACTAGAGAACACAACCGATGCTGCTATGCGGCCATCTTACACCCAGTACGGTGGTACCAACCCAGTCGGCTACAATTTGTGCCTACCACCTAGTCAGGGGCAAGGGACATGCTAAATTTTGTAAAAAAAAATTTATGGAAAGCGTGACATGTGGCATCGTTTCACTTACTCTAACAATGCCCATGGACATTCTGTCATGCACAGGGATTGCGAATGTCATGCTAGCCTGGCAGAAAAACCCCGGTTGTAGTTGAGAGGAGATAGATGGGCAGGGAAGGAGTGCGTTCCACAATTTTCCATTTCTTTTAATATTATAACCAGTTAGTCCGTGGTACCGTGTATCATGGTAAGATGATTGAGTGAGTAGGGATGCATTCCCTACTTAGCTTGCATAATGCGTGAGTGGAATCGCGTTAAACAGCTACTCTGATCACTCCCCATGAAATTAAGAACACACTATTTGTCAAATCTGAATAGTACTCAGGTATGTACTTTAAAAAAAAAATTCTTTAGACGTAACGCAGAACATTTAGCCAAATGTTTTGATTACTTTAGGGACATTTGGAAGTTTGTAAGGCACTTGATTTATGACTTGTTAAGTGGAGGATCAGTGTTCCTCACTAATTTCCTGCAGCATCTTCTTGTTATGGGGTTGGGGTATTGCCGTTACTAGGGGTATTGCCGTTACTCGCGTCCGTAGGATTTACCATCTAACACCCTACACGTGTACCCCGGGTGGTGCTAAAAGAGTAACAACGCCGAGCATCGGGCGGCGGTTAATTAACCCGACAACCGCCAGCACCCGCTGGTGGCAGCCGCAGGGAGCTGGAAGGAACTAAATAACCTTCACATCCCGAACGGCGAAGGAAAACTCCGTTTAACACAAACCCGGGAGCCAACACTCGTCAGCCTCAGAGGGCAACTGTTGGCTAGGAGAAGGCAACTCTGAATTAAAACCGTACAGAGGTATGGGGCCCTCTGTATCTACAAACCCACAAAACACCATGATAACCGACACAAATAAAGAGAAATTACCCCAGGAGGGTACCGGCCGTGCCGGAGAATCCCTCCCTGAGCATAGCTCAGGCTGCCCCGCGTATTCTGGGGGGGGCAACTTTGTGCCGCTTCTGCAAGGAAACTCGTCGCGCAATCCGGCTGACCACCGTCGTCTTCCAGTATCCGGGCTGGAAGGCGTGACACCTTTAACCGAAGGCCACGTAGCAGTGACTCACCAGGCTGCTGCGTTGGCAAATGCTGCTGGAGAGCCAATGCAAACATCAAATTGCAATAAACAAACAGGTTACCAAAAAACCCTAACTCAACAAGTATTTCATAGGGGCCTCTTCACAAGCCGGGCGCGCTCTCATTCGTTCAGTGGTATCCGACCCTCAAGCCTTGAAACAAATGGCAATAAAATCAGAGACACTGCGAAAAGAATAGAACAAGATCAAAGTATCAATAAGGACACTCCACGAAAAAGGCAACATGAAAGCCCTGAACAACCAAGAAAGCGGAAACAATCTGAATTGAGTGCCTACTGGCTGAGCCAACCAATACAGACCTCAAATAGGTTTGCCAGCCTCGATATAGAAAATGAAGAAGAGACAAACGCGGAACCCATAGAGAGACCATCGAAGCCACCACCTATATTTGTGGACAAGGTCAGTAACATACAGCCACTAATACAACTGCTTAATGACCACATAAATAGCAGATACGAAATCAAGGTGCTACGCAACGAACAAGTCAGAATCCAAACGAAAACTTCTGAAGACTATACAACCATTATAAAACAACTAGAATTAAAAGAAACTGAATTTTATACTTACAAACCGAAACGAGAAAGAAGTTTTAAGGTTGTATTAAAGAATATGCACCACTCAACTGATATGGATGAAATAAAAAGTGCACTCGAGGAGCTCGGACACATCACCACTAACATTTGGAACATAAAGCAAAGAATAACAAAAAATCCACTCCCTATCTTCATCATAGAACTCCAACCTCAAAGCAATAACAAATCTATTTATGAGGTTAAAAACTTACTGCACTGTCGTATTAGCTTTGAACCACCGCGACCTAAACGCGAACTTCCTCAATGCGCTAATTGCCAACAATATGGTCACACCAAAACCTACTGCCGACGTCAACCAAAATGTATCAAGTGCGCTGGAAACCACAGTTCAGCTAACTGTGCAAGAAAGGGTAGATCAGACTCGGTGAAATGTGTATTGTGTGATGGAAATCATCCAGCAAATTATAAGGGGTGTTCAGTGTACAGAGAACTCCAAAAATCTAAATTCCCACCGATGAGAAATATCTTTTTATCAAAAAGCCAGCCAAAAGAAACAGGCCCAGAAAACCTAATAAGCAACCATCCAAGGACCCCAAATTTGACATTTGCCCAAGCAATAAAAACGAATCTTCCTCCTCCAAACGACAAAGCCCTTGATGAAAACCTCCCTCCAACTGTGAATAATGCAAATGCCACACTAATTGACATGTTTAAGCAGATAATGCTACAGATGTCCACTATAACAAATCTCCTTTTGAAGCTCACAACTAATTTATCACAAAATTCGATCAACTCAAATTAGTTGTATGGAATGCAAATGGGCTGTCACAACATACCCTAGAGGTAAAATGTTTTCTCGAGCTTAACAAAGTGGATATCTTACTAGTATCCGAAACCCATTTTACAAAAAGGAGTTTCCTTATCATGCCGAATTACAAATTCTATCATACAGATCACCCAGATGGAACTGCACATGGTGGGACGGCTATCCTGATAAAAAATAACATTAAACATTATCAGTTAGAACAATATTGTACAAATGAAATACAAGCAACAAGCATAGTTGTACAAGATTGGAAAGGATCGATAACCGTATCAGCCGTCTACAGCCCACCCAAACACAACATCAGAAGTGAAGACTATGGAACTTTCTTTAAATCTCTGGGCCACAGGTTCATAGCTGGAGGAGATTACAATGCTAAGCACACAGTGTGGGGCTCACGCTTAATAACCACTAAAGGTCGCCAGCTCCTTAATGCCATCCATGCAAACTATCTCCGTGTTGTGTCAACTGGGGAGCCAACATACTGGCCTACAGATATAAAGAAGATCCCTGACTTAATAGACTTCTGTGTGACCAAAGGCATTGCAAATAATTACATGACGTGCAAATCAAGTACAGAACTCTCATCTGATCACTCTCCAGTTTTTGTTACAATAAGCAGACAAATTAACCAAGTGGCCAAAACATGCCGTCTCCACAATAATAAAACTGACTGGCCCTTTTTTCAAAAACTGTGTGCAGAAGGTCTTAATGTGAAATTACCACTAAAGTCTGAGAATGACATCGAAGACGCAGTCGAATTCTTCAATAATTGCGTTCAACAGTCATCCTGGAATTCCATGCCAAGCAGCTCTAAATTAAGCTCAGTTCAATGTCCCATGACAATACGGGAAATGCTAGCAAAGAAACGCCAAGCCAGAAAACGCTGGCAGCAGACCAGATTCCCTGAGGACAAAACACGCCTAAACGCCTTAACCGCTCAGCTGAAACAACTGCTAGAGGATGACCGGAACCAAGGAATTGAAACCTATATGAAGAACTTGGACGCGACAAAAGCCACAGATTATTCTCTTTGGAAGGCAACAAAAAAGCTTAAAAGACCTACTGCTTTTCAACCTCCAATACGTAAAAGGGACAATGCTTGGGCTTCCAGCGATGCTGAAAAGGCTGAAACATTTGCCACTCACCTGGAAGAAGTGTTCACACCAAATCCAAACACGGGATCACCTGAGACAAGAATATCAGTTACTGACTATCTAAGACAAACACATCAACTAGACCTACCCATAAAGAAATTCGCCAAAAACGAGGTAAAATATGTCATACAAAAACTCGCACAACATAAAGCTCCTGGATATGACCTAATTACTGCGAAAATTATGAAGGAACTACCAGAAGAGGGTTTTATCTTCTTAACTGAGCTATACAACGCTATTCTAGTCCGATGTTATGTCCCACTTCAATGGAAGGTGGCGCAAATTATTATGGTCCCTAAGCCGGGGAAAAGCCCTGAAGATGTCAAATCATATCGTCCAATTGGTCTGCTACCAATTCCATCTAAAATTCTGGAAACCTTGTTTCTAAGGAGGCTGAAGCCTCAGACTGAAGAAGACAAAAATGAACTGATTCCAGACCATCAGTTTGGATTCCGCGAAGGCCATGGAACAATTGAACAAATACATAGGCTTGTTGAAAAGATAAACATAACTTTCGAAAGGAAGGAGTACTGCTCTGCGGCATTCCTTGATATATCTCAGGCTTTCGACCGTGTCTGGCATGATGGCCTCCTTTTTAAAATAAAAAAGACCTTGCCAATAAACTATTACATATTCATAAAATCATACCTAAATAATAGGCACTTCTTTGTAAAGCAGGGTGAAGATACAACCAGCCTGCACAACATCCAAGCGGGTGTTCCACAGGGAAGCGTGATGGGCCCAGTACTCTACCTGTTATATACCTCCGACCTCCCACTGACTCACGACGTCCTGATGGGGACGTTTGCAGATGACACAGCTGCTTTGGCTGTTCACGTGGACCCTGTTGAGGCATCTCGCATGCTGCAGAGGAGCCTAAATAACATATCTGCATGGCTAAAAGATTGGCGTATCAAGGCCAATGAAACCAAATCTGTACAAGTGACCTTCACCATTAGACGTGACACATGTCCGCCGGTAACATTAAATGGAGTTGAAATCCCCCAAGCGGACGATGCTAGATACTTGGGACTATACTTGGACAGACGTCTTACTTGGAGAAAGCACATATTCACAAAACGGAAAGCGCTGAGCCAACAACTCAGAAAACTTTACTGGCTGCTGTGCCGTAAATCTCAACTCTCCATGGAAAACAAATTGTTGCTGTACAAATGTATCCTCAAACCTATTTGGTGCTACGGTATTCAACTATGGGGCACTGCGGCCAATTCAAACCTCGAAATCCTACAGCGGTTCCAATCAAAAACCCTTCGTATGGTTGTTGACGCACCTTGGTATGTCACCAATAATCAGCTGCATCGGGACCTTGAGATTCCAACTGTAAAGAAGGAAGCAAAAGCCAGAACTGAGGCATACAAAAAAAGAGTTGAAAGGCACCCAAACAAGCTGGCAACCGAGTTGATGGCTTCTAGGAAAGTTTTCAACAGATTGAAA
Organism: Nematopogon swammerdamellus; assembly: GCA_946902875.1. Taxonomy (NCBI): domain Eukaryota; kingdom Metazoa; phylum Arthropoda; class Insecta; order Lepidoptera; family Adelidae; genus Nematopogon; species Nematopogon swammerdamellus. The sequence goes on from OX336335.1 coordinate 29,848,360, forward strand.
AGAAGAGCACCTCAAGATCTCATCACAGAGTGAAATGACTGAGAATAAAGTATATGGAACTGTCAATGGACACTTACCATACAAGACCTATTTCAAATGCACAACTACTGATGAATGTCGGCTCACAGACAGATTGCAGTAACAAATATTAAAAAAAAAAAAAAAAAAAAAAATCTTCTTGTTGGCTCACGAACCCTCCAAGAGATTGGAGGGTCCATGAGCTGATGGGCCAAGATGTTTGGGTATTGGATTATTCGCCTCCTATAAGACTTTGTCTGGGCCAGAATTTCTTCATTGACAGTTAGGATTTTCAAGTCATGGTGCAGTAGGTCTTTGGTGACAAACCGAAGAGCTCCTGTTATAATGCGTACCATCTTCAACTGGTAGCTATAATGTCGGTGTTTGATTTCGATGCTGTACCCCATAGTTGGATGTCATATCTCCAGACGGGCTTCAAGATGACCTTGTATAGTAGGTGTTTGTGATCTGTTGCTGTCGTCCTAAAGCTGAAAGTTGTCCAGCAAGTATTGAAGCGAGCCATGCTGGGAATATTGCTACGTGATATGGCGTGTAACGAGGCAATCCGCCAACGCTCCAGAGTTGTCGATATTGGACACTGGCTGGTTAAGGTCAAGTAGCACTGGGCTGGCCACGTTAGCCGAGGAGACGACGACCGTTGGAGTAACAGTGCCCCTACACTTGCGGCCGTGGACAGGAAAACTGAGTGTGGGAAAACCAGTGTTTGACGACAATATCAAGTACGTCGACGGAAAGCAGTAGTCCCGTACCGCTGATGGCTGGGAAGGCTGTAGAAAGATTGGAGAGGCGTATGTCCAGGAGTCGACGCATATACGATGACTGACTGACCAACTGTGATATACCTACCTATTAGTCGTACAGCTTGTCATCTGCTATAGTCTGTTTTTTTGGAAGACGGAGGAAAGTGACGTTTAGAGTGTTGCCAGTCTCTGGCAAATTTTAAATATGCATGTAGTTGCTATCAATACTTTTATCGATTAACTAATGAAATGCTGCAAACTCTAATATTTACCTAATTGGGGATTTAATTGACAAAATATTAAGCTAAATCTAGCTAGAAAAATGTTAAGTTTAAGGCAGCGCCACAGGTAGCGCATAATATGTGTGAAGGTGTGTCGTGTCGTGTAAAGGTCGATACTATTTTCATCGACTACAATCACTAGTGGTGCAAAGCGTGCAACACTCTAATGTCAGTCAAACGCCAATTTACTCCGTCTACCAAAAAAACAGACTATACTATTAGTCGTACACCTTGTCATCTGCTAGGTAAGTACTATAACAATCTTGAATAGACACTGAATTATGTGTGAGGCATCAATCAATTGAATAATTAGAGGCAAACATACCTCGATCGGTATCTGTCGGAAACACGAGACGGCGTACACCGTGTGCGCGGGAGAGTCCAGCCCCGGGAGGTGAAAGAAGATAGTGTCACTGAGATAGTTGTGCGATCCGTCGGGCAGAGCCAGCGCGGGCAGGTGGCGCCACGCCGGCGGCAGCTCAGTCGGCGACTCAGGCACCAGCACCGGGTAGCAGTACTCCACCTGTCACGAAAACCAGTGTAAACACGAGAAAACTAAAGTTCCCGAATATCGATTAGGCGATTTCGAGGGAGCCGCGCACCTGACATCCCTTCTTGTGGTGGAAGCCGACGGCGAGCACCGCCAGGACCGGTTCCTCCAGCGCGCTCGACATGCTTACATGCGACTCTCTACCCTACCATCATCCCCACTCCAGTGAACTAAAGAACGATGGACAATGAACGCACACACAAATAAACGCGATCACTCCTCGCCTCGTCGGAAAAAATTTACTTGACGTTTGTTTGGCAGTGGCTGGCTGACGGTGACAGATTAGTGATGTGACGATCAATAAAGTACCGAATCGACCAACAAAATGAGTAGATAGGACTAGGAATCCTTTTTAGGGTTCCGTATTCTTAAGGAAGCTTATTAATGTCTGTCTGTCTGTCTTTCCATGCGGCCGTCCGTCCTTCCAAGGGTTGTTTCGTTTGAATACATAGCCGGTTGAATTTTTCACAGAAATGGGTTTTATTGTAGTGGATATACCAAGAAATAATAAAAAAAGCTAAACAGTGAAAAATGCTAAAAATAGATTAGCCCATATTTACGCTACTAAATAATGGATGGCGCCATAGGTACTTTGGATTCCAGACAGACAAAAAATGGACAGATATGGTTTTTGACCGGTATGGTATAGCTGATCTGCGGAACCCTCCGTGCGCGAGATGTGGGCGTCGCGATCAATCCTCAGCTCAAAATCTTCCATCTATTTTGATAATTAATGTGTGTGTTTTTTTATTGATGTTCGCTGTCTGAGGACAAACGTGACATATTAATATGCGATATGCGATTCTTTCATAGATATTATATTACATAATATTGATTCGTCACATCTCTTTTTAGTTTTTATTTTAAATCGCTCTACGTTGTCAGCAACAGAAAGTTCTGGCGACCATGCTGACAGTGCTTTATGATATGATTGTGAGTTTGTGAATTGTGAGCTGTGTGAGTGAAGCTAGCTACACAAAGCTTCGCGGGATAAGTTTAGTCGATGAATGAAATCGACTTTTCAGATCATAAAATTTTTAAATAATTATACGGTGAGCCTGTGCGGTAAGATGATCAATTGATCACTATGGGCACAGAATTAAATACCTACAAGAAGCGGCAAAGCGCGCTGAAACTTGTTATCTACCTGTTGGATGCCTGTTGGTAAACAAAATGTGCGTGCCTTACTTATTGATCTCATTACAATCAATGAATCGGTCAATGTTTCTCACACGCGTATTTGCGGACATAATACTGGTGAGCCATATTACACAAGCATCACTCATTATGAAATCAGCATAAGTATAAGCTTCTTCGGTCGATGTTATGTTTTTTCAGGAGTGATGTATGAGAAAGACTCTGGTACTGTAGATAAGTGATTTTATTATTTTTGATTTGAGGCCACATATTTTATGATTTCTTATCTTACAATAGTAGGTACCTACTTAATAGGTAGATAGATACATAACTGAAGATTTCTGTTTGTAGGTCCACGACAGGTGTTCTAATATGCTCTTATTCTTTTGTCTTCCTTGACTCCAGCAAGAGCATAAACAAAACATTTTCGTTCGCTCCGGTATCGGCTCCGATTTCACGAAAAAGTGCCATCCCCATATATCTCGGAGAGTTGTGAAGATATGATATTCAATAAAAAGGGCTCAAAAGACGCGTATTCATGAGAGCTGTAAGGCGAAAGTAAAAAAAGTTATGGCCGAAATAGTGAAAAAAAATAAATGTTTTCCTAATTTTGGATTTTGGCGCTCGATCGATATCAAAAATTTGAGAAAAATTCCTCTGGACAATTTAGTCAGTTACAATTTGAGCATAAAACAAAGACGATCGGGTTAAGGGTTTGCCCTGTAACCTAACCTTTTTAAAAAAAATCACAGATTTCGTGCCTCACACGACTATCGAGCACATTGGAAATGAATCTACGGAATTCGAAAAAATATTGTCGCAGACCGACACGAGAAAGTCGGGATAAGAAAAAGGTTAGTTGGGTTCTAATGATGGAGCCAAACCACACATGATAAATCGACCGTGTTTGGTCTCGTTGGATTTGTCTTCGCAAGTACTCTAGTCATATGTTATTTCCAGGGTCGTGATGATGGAGCCGGAAGGAAGCCATAGGAACTCCTAAACTACACATGATAAATCCACCATATTTGGGCTCGTTGGATATAGGAATATAGGTTAGGTTAGAAGATGAGTCGCGTCGCGTAGCGACGCATCTTCTAACCTAACCTAGGTATATTATATTTTTATATTTGATATTTATTAATTTGTTACTTTAGTTAGACATAATGTCAAGCTTATCTCTTTTTCTGTCTAAATTTTAGTTTACATTTTGCTGCTTGTGTTTTAGAAAAATAATATATAGATGTAATATATAAAATAATAATAAAATAAAAATAAAAATAATAATATAAAATACATAGGTAAATATTTTTTTTATTTTGTTGAGTTCATTTTCAATGTACCTCGAAGGTCGTGTAATGCACGAGATCTGTGATTTTTTTAATAACGAAAATAACATCCGTCATTTCATCTAATCAAATGATTGATGAATGAGTGATGAAATCTTCCATTTCATAATGACGAAATGTACCTAGCTAGACACATGTTCGTATGTAGGTAAGTATAAATATTGTGGTATTCTGGTTCGTATTAACTTATTTAAACCCTTAGCGAATAGAAAATATCCCCGATGGATTTTCTACTCTTGTGCAAGTTAGTAGTTTCTTTTCGATATCAATTTAATATTGCAATATCCGGTGATTCCTATATTATTAGAAGTTCAATTTCCGATGTTCTCTTTCTTCAATCCTGTTAATAAGAATAAGTTATGGGGGGGGGGGTCGAAAGTGACGCGAGATGGTTCGTGTAATATAACCCTCAGCCGGTGTGTCGCCTTTTTGCTTCGCGAACTTGGCTGACACCAGCGGCGACTCCTCTCAGTTGGCGAGGTTGGCGCCGCCAAACCAAATATAATGAATGACACCATTAATTAATACAGAAGTATCAGGCTAAAATAAATGTGAAAAAAATTCGGAGTTATATTATTTATGTCATATAATCCACGATTAATAAGATAAAACGTCAATCCCGTACCCGTTACATAATTTGAAATTTCGCGCGCGTCAAACGCGGGCGACGACGAATGACGACACATCAAGGCATTCATTGGCCGGTTGGCTACATTTTGAAGCGCCATCGTATTCCATACAAGGCGGAAGCGACCGATGTCCCCCCCGTCCCGCGCGGACCCGCTGATCAGCCTTTCGAGTTGGCGCAGCGGGGATTGCATATAGTGACGCGGTAGCGAGTAGAGCGAGCTAGCGAGCGAGCTAGGTGCGTGTGCGGGTGTGTGCGCGCTGCGTCCACACGACGAGTATTCTTGTGCTGTGCGACGTGCGATGCCATGCGACTAGCGAGCTAGGCTAGGTGTGTTGTGTGCGCGTGTGTGTGCGCATTGGCTCGCGAGTTGATAGCTGCATATATTCCGTTATGTAGGTATGGACTTTGTATGGATGAATCCTGTGCAGTGTTGTTAAATTTAAAGTAATTTATTGGTAAGTATAATGGCAAACTCCTACCGAGCTATCTACGGAGCACTCAAGGACAAGAGAGACTCAGTAATTTGGCACTCTTACATATCTGTGGAAAAGGAGTTGCTAACAAAATTGAGGAAGAAAGAAGATTTTCACGATCGAGTCATCGAAAATTTCTTGTCTGTGGAACGAAGAGTGGACTTCATGTACAAATAAAATGTAACAATTCAAGCTTGTATGCCTGTCTCGTCGTCGTCGTGCCAGAGGAGACGTCGCTGTTGTCGGCTGCAACTCGACAGCTTTGACACAACCAGTAGGTACCTATCTACAGACAAATAAATCGTAAGTGAGCAAAATAAATCATTTAAACTAAATATTATAAACTATCTATATCGTAATCATCTTTCAGTTTTTGAACTCATTGTCGTAGAAATAAATTAACGCGTAGGTACCTAAGTTATGAAATTATGAAAAAAAAAATCCTTAGCCAGAGCCAACCCAATATTCAGGACCAGGAGTCGCCGCTGGCTGACACACTGCCGTGTGTCTAGATAATACTTTACCCCACAATCGTAGGTAAAAAATGATTTTTTTTCATCTTTCCAACACGTGAAATTTAATATAAATGTGATTTCCGCGCAAACGTTCATCTTCGGCGTGAAGTATCAGCCACCGCACGAGTAGAATGAATCTCGCACCTATTTAGATCTGCATACGGTTCGTGTTTCAATCGTCAGTGCTCGGGTAGCACGGTTTGAGTCTTGTTTCCGCCTTATCTGTTCTCAGACGTACGTAAGGTCTGTCTTAACAAGGTAATCTCATACGATCCTCAACCTAATGTCTAAGGAGACAAAGTTTAAGACAGCTTGACGAATTCGCCTTTAGTTTGAACTCGCGAACAGAGGTGAACATGTCCTTTTAAACTTCTGTTACAAAGAGCATTTTAATCGGGTCCTTTGAGGCTCGGTTTGCGGGAAGCCTCGCTGAAAGGATCAGGAGCTCAATAGTGTAGGTAGGTCAAGCGAACAGGCAAACTATTGCTGAACAAAAGAAGTTCAAACTATGACGTGTGGTGTTAAAGGCCTTTAACACCACAGCTTGGGATGTAAATTTGTTTAAAATCAAATATACTTTGATAAAAACAGTTAAATATGGATACCTAAACTTCACACAAGACAAATATATAAGTCAATGACGAGACAGCTGCTTGACACCGGGTTAGACACACCACGTCCAATCCAATGAACCCTGGCCTTTTAGGATTTTATATACATTACGCGGTTTCATTCAATATAATAAAACAGCTTTGTACTTGGTGCACGCAAGCAAGCGTAGAGCTTTGATTCTGAAAGATGACGTATTTTTTATGGAAACTGACACGGTTGGCTATTACAACCGTGATGTCATCCCTTAACACCTTGGTAAACTACAAGAACTATTGACATAGCCGTTTCAACCGACATGCGACATTTCATTCAGCGCGATGGTATCAACCCGGGCGGGTTAAACCCTATCACCTAGTAAGGTGGGACCTACAGTTTTACGTGAAAGTTGGTCCACGGTCAGCCAGCCTCCAACGGCCGAGCTGTCTGTCACCCATCCAAGCACTGACCGCGCTCAAGTGTGCTTATGATCACGACCGACAGTCGACCGATCTCACCACTGAGCTACCGAGGAGGCTAACAAGGTATACAGGGTGTTTCAGGATAGGCTTGAGTTTCAGGAATAGGAAGTACTCATTAGTAGAAGAAAAAATCCTTATCACTCAAATGGAAATTCCTTTTTTTTTTCATACAAAAATTTCAAATTGTAATAAAAACTCGATGAACTGTGAGATTTGGCAACAGTGATGTCTAGGTCTAGGGAGTGCAATGACCTAGTTTAGTCCCCTTTTTTTCTTTTGATATCATTCTAATTTAAGTGTTTGGAATTTACCTACATGCAGTTGCAGTACAATTCTCCTAGTTAATCATGTAAGTTAGTCATTTTTATGGCGAACGCTAAGCGTCCACAAAATCTCGATGAAACGATTTTCACCAAAAAGTACTATAAAATGACCGAATCTGGGAAAAAGTTTCAGAGCTTTTCGTCTTCAAATATGAACCCCTTTCGTACCCTGAAGTTACGAAACCCTATCCTGAAAAACCCTATCCTGAAACATCCTATATAGCAATAAAGAGTTTGGTTCGATTCTATTCGTAAAATGTAGATAACGCGGTGTTCAGTGTTAGCGCTGAGTGCGTCATCCACCTGTATCTAAGACCTGTATTGTATTACTACGTATTACTGAGTCTGTATGTGGTACATTGTATATTTATAGACGGACGGTTAGATATACAATTTATTGGCAAGGTTGACGTCAAAATTAACGGTTGACGTCACGGATGTGCGCGCGCCGCGGAGGCCTGTACACTAAACTCCTGTCGATTGATTATTATTGTAACCGTTCTATTGTGTTAATTTCCGATTTTGTAATTGCTTCGTTGACATTGTTATTGAAGCATAAAATATTCAGACAGCCTCATATTAAGGACTAGCGCGCACTGCGGAATTTTTATTTTTTATTTTAGTGACTGGCCACATAATAACATCGCCCACGGTATATCGAAAAACACAGTTTGCGAGCAAGATTAACAGTTTTACTGAGGGTTCTTTCGAGTATTATAAAATTTATCAGATCAGATGTGTTGGGGACGATGCTCAGATGTGGACTGTATTTCGCTGGCGTTTCTTGATGCCCGTCCCGCAGAGCAGAATATGGGCTTCGGCGAGTGAAGCGTGCGCGGCTGTCGCACGCGACAGAGATGGCCGATGTTGCTGTCTCTCTCGCTCCGTTGGTTCGGTGCGCACACGGGCACTGTACCCGGCGGCCGGCTGCAGTCTTGTACCACGTACCCTCGCGTACCACGTACCCTCGACCACAACCGACGTACCACGTACCGACGTACCACGTGCCGACGTACCACGTGCCGACGTACCACCGTACCGTACTTGCTTGACCCGACGCTCGTACCACTGTACCGCAACTCGTACCGTAGCGTACCGCTGTACCGTCGGACCGATCCGCACGACGGCAAGCACGAACGTACGCACTACGCGACCGCGTCCTCAACCTGACGTGCCTCGGGGCACGGGGAGAGAACTCGACCGGCGTGCCGCGGGGCACCGGGAGTTTAGCCGCGTAGTGTAGGGCGTGGAGATCGAAATGAAAAGGCGCAGTGTTAGCTATAGTGCAGCCGCACACTGACTTCCACCCGAGACGTGGAGTGAGCACTCGCCGAGAGAAGAACGTCCGATCGGCCGAGGCAGTCGTTCCGTAGTGAAGCTCGTTCCTCGGTCGATCTTAGCGGAGAGCCGGTGCTCGGGACGTCTTCTCTTCTTGCTGGCTGGACGAGTACTGACTGAACCGGCCAAAACGCGCTATATTTGTATACGCGCGGGCGCGCTGAGGCGCCGCGGACGCAGCCGTCCGGGTTTGCGGCCGCGCTCCGACGCCCCGCCCCCGCGTCGCGCCTCGGTCCGGCTCAGTCTCCTAACGATTTTGGCGAGTGCGCATCTCCCGTTCGTCCCAAATGAAAGGCAGTGGGCGACTATCTTTTTATTCAATATAACTTATAATCTAGACTATCTATCTTACAGCTATGCCTATCTATCTTACAGCTATGCCTATCTATCTTACAGCTATGCCTATCTATCTTACAGCTATGCCTATCTATCTTACAGCTATGCCTATCTATCTTACAGCTATGCCTATCTATCTTATAGCTATGCCTATCTATCTTATCTAACTTTATTTATCTTATAGCTACGCCTATCTATCTTAGCTAACTTATATCTACGATTTTTATATATATTTATTATGTTATATTAACTTATTTTCTATATATTTACATACTAAAATTACCTAAACTAAACTACGCCGGCCGCTTCCTACCTATCTCCCTACTCTACGGAGGCGACGATGCGCGCGTCGTGTCCCAGGCCGGGACCGTCGTCGCTGCTCCGGCTGGCCGTCGTCCTGAACAAGATGTAAAGAGCCTTTGTCAAATTCATGGCACGTAATTTTTATTAACTTAAGTTAGTAAATTAAACATAGTTCTTTACTTAATACAATGTAGAATAATTTGTCAAAAAATAAAAAATATATATGTATACTAGCTTTTGCCCGCCGCTTCGCTAGCGTGAAATTCCTTTTTGAAAAGAGTGAGTAAGCCCGCTACCGTACCTTTATTTCGGCGCGCGGAACAACTCGGTTTGTATGAGAGCCACATCTTAGCGTAACCGGAACTGAATTTTAATTAGCCTATCCTGCGTCCCGTATAATCAAATGTGCTTATACTAAGTTTCATCGAATTCGGATGATCGGTTCAAGAGTTATGGATAAACATACATACATACATACAGAAGGTGTGGAACTAAGCTTGCGATGGCTTCACCGAACATATCCGGGCCCATCGGCAGTAGAGGAGGGTGTTAATCGAGGTCGGGACTAGCGAATGGCCACTCTAAATTTCTCGCGCATGCTTCACGATTCAGCTCGCATCAAGCCCTCGTCAGCTAGTCTGCGTTGACTAGGACGCGGGGAAACCACCAGTCCCGCTCTCGACCTCCCTCTCTCTACCTATCCATATACTGTAGGATGCTTCCAGTGACGTTTTCGAAGCTCTCTCCATATATGAGCTTAGCGTCGATCTTGGCAGCCCTAGATTCTTGAAGAGACTGTAGAGCGACTTCGCTGGTAGTCCTCTTGCTCCGACTTCCACAGCGAAGAGATCAGTCTTGAATCCGTTTCTCACAATCCGGTCTACTAAGTTGCAGTACTTGTTAAGTTTGATGTTGTGGTCCTTCAGTATGTTACTTTCCCATGGAACTGTAAGTTCAACAAGTACTACATGCTTTGTCGCTTTTGAGAATATGAGTATATCCGGTCTGAATGCTGTGGTACAGATTTCCGAAGGCATTTGGTAATGCTTCTCATGTTTGTCCATCAACAATTCCCAATCCTTTGCTGCTCCCAAAATTGAAGAAGGTTTAGTCCTATCTTTGGGCAGCTTATTGGCTCCAGGTTTCACAAAGTTGACCTTCTGGAAGTCGCTACTGGTTTGCCCTTTCCTGGTCCGTGCAATTGACAGGTGGATGGCCTCTCTGATGATTTGGAGAATTTTATCATGACGGTAGGAATACTGGCCTCGCTCAAGTAGTATTTTGCATCCGCATAACAAATGTTTGGCCGTGCCTACGAACTCCTTACATGACGGGCATAGTCTATTTGTAGATTTCCCCCATCTAACTAGGTTACTCGGGTCGGGGAGAGTAAGCTGGAAATGCTGGAATGCATTTAAGTAGAACTTAAGCAGCTCAGGGGACCAGTTGTAAATTATGGATTTCCACTTCAATGCAGGAGGGATGCAGAAGTCGCCCACTGTTAGCCAATCATTCTGCATTTCTAGGTTTAAGGCGTGAAGTTTGAAACCTTGTTCCATGTCCTCCTGAGCAAAACCTTTCAGTATTACTTTATCATACTCTGCTGTTTCTATGCCCAGTCCAGATCTATTGGTGCGTGTACCAACTTATGTTTAATACCAACCAACAGCACGATCAAAGGGGGAAGCACTGACATGGCACCTAGTTCACCCGGTGTTATGGGTTGACATCACGGACGTTGTAGGGGATGTAGCCAACCGTGACAGTTTCCGTAAAAAAAAAAACTGGGAATGATTTGTAGAAGTCGAGTCTCGATTCCAGTTCATCTGATAGTGATGTGTTGGGTAAGGCTTGAATAGCGCTATCATTGGATTCTTTGAGTATACATCGTTTGGCTATTCTCGACTTTTGATAAAATATCGACGGTTTCTAGAGAAAAGATTTCTAAAAATCGTAAATTTAGTTTTAGTATCATAGAGTCTACAAACGCAGTATCTCATAAAACAAAGTAACTTTCTCCATGACCATCCCTTACAGATTTATTATTAGTATAAAATATAATAATATAATATTAATGATGATGATAAAATATGTACTGAGAGTTGTCGAGCTTACGCACACAAGTCAATGTACGTACAGTGCCTACACTCACAACTACAACCAACCCGCCTTCGTGAGATAAAACAATGTGACAATCCGCGCGGATTTTTATTCGCTGTGTGTGTATTAGGATCATGGCGTGTAGGATTGTTTGAAGTTTTTTTAAGACGAGACGGAAGTTTACTTTCTCCTTACAAAATCGTCTTTTGCCATTAATGTTTTATAGCCTCGTTACAATTTTTTTTTCTTGTCTTAAGGACAGTTCAGTCTACGTCCGTGTCCCATTCAATCGTTTTTGTTTAGATGAAATATACCTACAACACCGTCACCGGAGCTAACAATTTGTATTTCCATGGAAAAAAAATTTAATTTGTTATTTTTTCATGTCATGAAGTTTATTAAGCTTTTTGGGGTCATCCATCACTTTAGATATTCCAAAAAAAAATGTCCTTATTACAACAAAAAAAGAATTGTAAAAATCCGATAAGGTTAATGCCGAAAGACGATATTGTATGGAGAAAGTTAACATCCGTTTCCGCGCGAAAAACAAAAACACGTCGATAATATGAGCTGTGCGCGCTAGTCCTACGTAAAGCTCGACAAAGAAGGAAATTCAGTGTAATTTTCAGCTCCGCACTGCAATGTTTGTCCGTCCGCCTGTCACGATATATCATTGATAGATAAAGATAAATTACATCTAAACGAAAAGGACAAATCTATAAAAGGTCCGGATGAGATTGTTCAGCTTATGAAGACGGAATTTTATAATTCGAGGCGAGACATCGAAGAGGTTGAAACTACTTTGAGAATACGATGTTCCGAGTGAAGATCAAGTGCGTTACATGTCAAGGAGTACGCCTGCCCCGCACTCGACCACTAAGGTTCCGTCGGGAACTTATTTAGTTTCGCTACAATGTTTGTCTGTCCGTTCGTCTTTCTGTCGGACCTCGTTAGCTCCTACACCACGGAATACTTAATAGGTACTATGATCGTACTACCTACACTAAAAATGCTATTTATTTATTTTTTTATTTATGCTCGAACTTCATACATCAGGTGTGTTGATTTTTTCCAAAGTCGGATGAAGTGTGAAAACTTGAATTGGTCGTTTATTTGGGGGGTTTCCAGGTTCGAAAATGTAAAAAATATTCCATATAGGCATGCGACATAACGCTGTTCACAGATGATTGAGTACAATACAAATACGAGTACCTATATTTATTTTATTATTTTAAATAATACATTTAAAATGGCGGCGTGCGGTGCGTGGGGGGCCTATAAGAATCTTTCATTATCTTAGTTAGACGAAAGTAGTAATTATGCTTCAAGATACGATCACCAAACTAAATGTGCAGCATTGTGCACATAGCAGTAGTTAAACAGCAAATAAGAAATGTTTTGATGTTTGATTGATGAAAGGATTCCGAGTTATAATTTAATTTCTCCACGCAGCTTTTGGGATTTTTTTGTAGGTAAGTTTAGACTGCTGCTGTCTGAGTTGGCAGTCAGACAGACAAACAAACATAGTTCTCCATCAGATAAATTAGTTTCACTAACAGTATATATTATTATATTATAGATGGCTACGAAACCCTCGGCGCGCGAGTAAAACACGCACTTGACCGATTTTTATGATAAATGCGACGCGCGAAAGCGCTAGTCGCCACCCGCGCATGCGCTGAATACAAAGAGTAGTAAAGAAGTGTCACTATAGAGCTGTCACTCAGAGCTGTCAACACAGACATCTACCTAGCCAGATTCTAGACCAGGCATAGGCAAACCACGGCCCGCGGGCCATCTCCGGCCCGGGAACAACGGTTGCAATCAAGCCCGCGACCATCGACCCAGAAGTAGATAATAAATAACGTAACATAAATCATGGAAACATTCGGTAAACATTAAATAGTGCATTTGGTTATATTAGTTAGTAAATCTTTGTTCCTATTCTATAGATTACCTACTTTATATTTCCCTATTTCATAGTGTACCAGGTACACTGTACCTGATTCAGATATGTATAGATATAGTTCATATAATTAAATGTTGTACAAATAAGAGAACGTTTAATGTTGTTGAAACCTATGAATGAATAAATTACTATATTTCGGAAAATACCAATGTTTTTATTTCAATAAATAATTATGTATATTATAGCCAAAAATTCAAAAACCTGGCCCCCCATAGATTCTGTTTGTAAATATTGGCCCGCGTAGAAAAAAGTTTGCCCATCCCTGTTCTACCGGTGTGAAGTTAGCAGCCAAAATTAGCAGCCAAAAGAGGGTAATACAAAAAGTTACCAGCTTTGCACAAAATGTGCAGACATGTAAACTACAAATAAAAAGATCACTGCAAATGGAATAATTAATGTACAAAATTTCGAAAAGGATATAAAAAAATATCAGATGAAACATTGTAATACAAAATAAAGTTGAGGTATCATTTTTGTTTTAGTCAATATAAAATGTATTTCTACACGTAAATAAAATAAAATATTATTACTAGATCTCACCGACGAGACCGTAAATGGATAAGAAGGATCTTTAAATTTTAAAATTAAAATTAAATTCAGGTGTACTTAACCTCCAGGTGTTCAAATTTGAAAAAGTTATAACGACGAAACTAAGGTTTGTGTCTACCAATGCTGTATAAACGAAAATCAAGCAATGCCACCTGTTCTTACTGCAAAAATATCACTCAGTAATTACGTGTTTAGACCTTTAAATTAAAAACAAATATTTTAATATTCAGCTACGAGTTAAAAACTGAAAAAACTATAACGGCCAAACGATGCTTTGTGTCAAGCAAGATAATATGACAAAAAATCAGGCAATGACACGTGTTCTTACTGTTAGAACGAGACCTCCGTAATAAGGGGATTAGATCTTCAAATAAAAAAAAGTATATTTCAATTCTCAGCTACGAGTTGCAAACTGAAAAAATTATAACGGCCAAACAAAGCTTTGTGTCAAGCAAGGCTATATAACAAAAAATCAGGCAATGACACGTATTCTTACTGGTAGAATGAGACCTCCGTAATTAGGGGATTAGAACTTTAAATTAATAAAAAATATTTCAATACTTAGCTACGAGTTGAAAACTGAAAAAATTATAACGGCGAAACGAGGCTTTGTGTCAAGCAAGGCTATATGACAGAAAATCAGGCAATGACACGTGTTCTTACTGTTAGAACGAAACCTCCGTAATTAGGGGATTAGACCTTTAAATTAAAAAAAAATATTTCAATACTTAGCTACGAGTTAAAAACTAAAAAAATTATAACGGCGAAACGAGGCTTTGTGTCAAGCAAGGCTATATGACAGAAAATCAGGCAATGACACGTGTTCTTACTCTTAGAACGAGACCTCCGTAATTAGGGGATTAGACCTTTAAATAAAAAAAAATATTTAAATACTCAGCTACGAGTTGCAAAACTAAAAAAATTATAACGGCCAAAGGAGGCTTTGTGTCAAGCAAGGCTATAAGAAAAAAAATGAGGCAATTACAGGTGTTCTTACTGTTAGAACAAGACCTTCCTAATTACGGGATTAGATCTTTAAAATAAATAAAAACTATTTCAATACTCAGCTACGGGTTGCAAACTGAAAAATTTATAACGGCCAAACGAGGCTTTGTGTCAAGCAAGGCTATATAACAGAAATTCAGGCAATGACACGTATTCTTACTGTTAGAATGAGACCTCCGTAATTAGGGGATTAGACCTTTAAATTAAAAAAAATATTTCAATACTTAGCTACGAGTTGCAAACTGAAAAAACTATAACAGCCAAACGAAGCTTTGTGTCAAGCAAGGCTATATGACAGAAAATCAAGCAATGACACGTGTTCTTACTGTTAGAACGAGACCTCCGTAATTAGGGGATTAGACCTTTCAATTAAAAAAAATATTTAAATACTCAGCTACGAGTTGCAAAACTGAAAAAATTATAACGGCCAAAGGAGGCTTTGTGTCAAGCGAGGCTATAAGAAAAAAAATCTGGCAATTACAGGTGTTCTTACTGTTAGAACAAGACCTTCCTAATTACGGGATTAGACCTTTAAAATAAATAAAAACTATTTCAATACTCAGCTACGGGTTGCAAACTGAAAAATTTATAACGGCCAAACGAGGCTTTGTGTCAAGCAAGGCTATATGACAGAAAATCAGGCAATGACACGTGTTATTTCTGTTAGAACGAGACCTCCGTAATTAGGGGATTAGACCTTTAAATTTAAAAAAAGTATATTTCAATTCTAAGCTACGAGTTGCAAACTGAAAGAACTATAACGGCCAAACGAAGCTTTGTGTCAAGCAAGGCTATATGACAGAAAATCAGGCAATGACACGTGTTCTTACTGTTAGAACGAGACCTTCGTAATTAGGGGATTAGACCTTTAAATTTAAAAAAGTATATTTCAATACTCAGCTACGAGTTGCAAACTGAAAAAACTATAACGGCCAAACGAGGCTTTGTGTCAAGCAAGGCTATATAACAGAAAATCAGGCAATGACACGTATTCTTACTGTTAGAATGAGACCTCCGTAATTAGGGGATTAGACCTTTAAATTAAAACAAAAATTTCAATACTTAGCTACGAGTTGAAAACTGAAAAAATTATAACGGCGAAACGAGGCTTTGTGTCAAGCAAGGCTATATGACAAAAAATCAGGCAATGGCACGTGTTCTTACTGTTAGAACGAGACCTCCGTAATTAGGGGATTAGACCTTTAAATAAAAAAAAATATTTAAATACTCAGCTACGAGTTGCAAAACTGAAAAAATTATAACGGCCAAAGGAAGCTTTGTGTCAAGCAAGGCTATAAGAAAAAAAATCAGGCAATTACAGGTGTTGTTACTGTTAGAACAAGACCTTCCTAATTACGGGATTAGATCTTTAAAACAAATAAAAACTATTTCAATACTCAGCTACGGGTTGCAAACTGAAAAATTTATAACGGCCAAACGAGGCTTTGTGTCAAGCAAGGCTATATGACAGAAAATGAGGCAATGACACGTGTTCTTTCTGTTAGAACGAGACCTCCGTAATTAAGGGATTAGACCTTTAAATTTAAAAAAAGTATATTTCAATTCTAAGCTACGAGTTGCAAACTGAAAGAACTATAACGGCCAAACGAAGCTTTGTGTCAAGCAAGGCTATATGACATAAAATCAGGCAATGACACGTGTTCTTACTGTTAGAACGAGACCTTCGTAATTAGGGGATTAGACCTTTAAATTTAAAAAAGTATATTTCAATACTCAGCTACGAGTTGCAAACTGAAAAAACTATAACGGCCAAACGAGGCTTTGTGTCAAGCAAGGCTATATAACAGAAAATCAGGCAATGACACGTATTCTTACTGTTAGAATGAGACCTCCGTAATTAGGGGATTAGACCTTTAAATTAAAAAAAAAAATTTCAATACTTAGCTACGAGTTGAAAACTGAAAAAATTATAACGGCGAAACGAGGCTTTGTGTCAAGCAAGGCTATATGACAAAAAATCAGGCAATGGCACGTGTTCTTACTGTTAGAACGAGACCTCCGTAATTAGGGGATTAGACCTTTAAATAAAAAAAAATATTTAAATACTCAGCTACGAGTTGCAAAACTGAAAAAATTATAACGGCCAAAGGAGGCTTTGTGTCAAGCAAGGCTATAAGAAAAAAAATGAGGCAATTACAGGTGTTCTTACTGTTAGAACAAGACCTTCCTAATTACGGGATTAGATCTTTAAAATAAATAAAAACTATTTCAATACTCAGCTACGGGTTGCAAACTGAAAAATTTATAACGGCCAAACGAGGCTTTGTGTCAAGCAAGGCTATATAACAGAAAATCAGGCAATGACACGTATTCTTACTGTTAGAATGAGACTTCCGTAATTAGGGGATTAGACCTTTAAATTAAAAAAAAATATTTCAATACTTAGCTACGAGTTGAAAACTGAAAAAATTATAACGGCGAAACGAGGCTTTGTGTCAAGCAAGGCTATATGACAGAAAATCAGGCAATGACACGTGTTTTTACTGTTAGAACGAAACCTCCGTAATTAGGGGATTAGACCTTTAAATAAAAAAAAATATTTAAATACTCAGCTACGAGTTGCAAAACTGAAAAAATTATAACGGCCAAACGAGGCTTTGTGTCAAGCAAGGCTATATGAGATAAAATCAGGCAGTGACAGATGTTTTTACTGTTAGAACAAGACCTTCCTAATTAGGGGATTAGACCTTTAAAATAAAGAAAAACTATTTTAATACTCAGCTACGGGTTGCAAACTGAAAAAATTATAACGGCCAAACGAGGCTTTGTGTCAAGGAAGGCTATATGACAGAAAATCAGGCAATGACACGTTTTCTTACTGTTGGAAAGAGACCTTCGTAATTAGGGGATTAGATCTTCAAATAAAAAAAAGTATATTTCAATTCTCAGCTACGAGTTGCAAACTGAAAAAATTATAACGGACAAACAAAGCTTTGTGTCAAGCAAGGCTATATGACAGAAAATCAGGTAATGACACGTGTTCTTACTCTTACAACGAGACCTTCGTAATTAGGGGATTAGACCTTTAAATTTAAAAAAGTATATTTCAATTCTCAGCTACGAGTTGCAAACTGAAAGAACTATAACGGCCAAACGAAGCTTTGTGTCAAGCAAGGCTATATAACAGAAAATCAGGCAATGACACGTATTCTTACTGTTAGAACGAGACCTCCGTAATTAGGGGAATAGACCTTTAAATTAAAAAAAAAATATTTCAATACTTAGCTACGAGTTGAAAACTGAAAAAATTATAACGGCGAAACGAAGCTTTGTGTCAAGCAAGGCTATATGACATAAAATCAGGCAATGACACGTGTTCTTACTGTTAGAACGAGACCTCCGTAATTAGGGGATTAGACCTTTAAATAAAAAAAAATATTTAAATACTCAGCTACGAGTTGCAAAACTAAAAAAATTATAACGGCCAAAGGAAGCTTTGTGTCAAGCAAGGCTATAAGATAAAAAATGAGGCAATTACAGGTGTTCTTACTGTTAGAACAAGACCTTCCTAATTACGGGATTAGATCTTTAAAATAAATAAAAACTATTTCAATACTCAGCTACGGGTTGCAAACTGAAAAATTTATAACGGCCAAACGAGGCTTTGTGTCAAGCAAGGCTATATAACAGAAATTCAGGCAATGACACGTATTCTTACTGTTAGAATGAGACCTCCGTAATTAGGGGATTAGACCTTTAAATTAAAAAAAAATATTTCAATACTTAGCTACGAGTTGAAAACTGAAAAAATTATAACGGCGAAACGAGGCTTTGTGTCAAGCAAGGCTATATGACAGAAAATCAGGCAATGACACGTGTTCTTACTGTTAGAACGAAACCTCCGTAATTAGGGGATTAGACCTTTAAATAAAAAAAAATATTTAAATACTCAGCTACGAGTTGCAAAACTGAAAAAATTATAACGGCCAAACGAGGCTTTGTGTCAAGCAAGGCTAGATGACATAAAATCAGGCAGTGACAGATGTTTTTACTGTTAGAACAAGACCTTCCTAATTAGGGGATTAGACCTTTAAAATAAAGAAAAACTATTTTAATACTCAGCTACGGGTTGCAAACTGAAAAAATTATAACGGCCAAACGAGGCTTTGTGTCAAGGAATGCTATATGATAGAAAATCAGGCAATGACACGTTTTCTTACTGTTAGAAAGAGACCTTCGTAATTAGGGGATTAGATCTTCAAATAAAAAAAAGTATATTTCAATTCTCACCTACGAGTTGCAAACTGAAAAAATTATAACGGCCAAACAAAGCTTTGTGTCAAGCAAGGCTATATGACAGAAAATCAGGTAATGACACGTGTTCTTACTCTTAGAACGAGACCTTCGTAATTAGGGGATTAGACCTTTAAATTTAAAAAAGTATATTTCAATTCTCAGCTACGAGTTGCAAACTGAAAGAACTACAACGGCCAAACGAAGCTTCGTGTCAAGCAAGGCTATATAACAGAAAATCAGGCAATGACACGTATTCTTACTGTTAGAACGAGACCTCCGTAATTAGGGGAATAGACCTTTAAATAAAAAAAAAATATTTCAATACTTAGCTACGAGTTGAAAACTGAAAAAATTATAACGGCGAAACGAAGCTTTGTGTCAAGCAAGGCTATATGACAGAAAATCAGGCAATGACACGTGTTTTTACTGTTAGAACGAAACCTCCGTAATTAGGGGATTAGACCTTTAAATAAAAAAAAATATTTAAATACTCAGCTACGAGTTGCAAAACTGAAAAAATTATAACGGCCAAACGAGGCTTTGTGTCAAGCAAGGCTATATGAGATAAAATCAGGCAGTGACAGATGTTTTTACTGTTAGAACAAGACCTTCCTAATTAGGGGATTAGACCTTTAAAATAAAGAAAAACTATTTTAATACTCAGCTACGGGTTGCAAACTGAAAAAATTATAACGGCCAAACGAGGCTTTGTGTCAAGGAAGGCTATATGACAGAAAATCAGGCAATGACACGTTTTCTTACTGTTGGAAAGAGACCTTCGTAATTAGAGGATTAGATCTTCAAATAAAAAAAAGTATATTTCAATTCTCAGCTACGAGTTGCAAACTGAAAAAATTATAACGGACAAACAAAGCTTTGTGTCAAGCAAGGCTATATGACAGAAAATCAGGTAATGACACGTGTTCTTACTCTTACAACGAGACCTTCGTAATTAGGGGATTAGACCTTTAAATTTAAAAAAGTATATTTCAATTCTCAGCTACGAGTTGCAAACTGAAAGAACTATAACGGCCAAACGAAGCTTTGTGTCAAGCAAGGCTATATAACAGAAAATCAGGCAATGACACGTATTCTTACTGTTAGAACGAGACCTCCGTAATTAGGGGAATAGACCTTTAAATTAAAAAAAAAATATTTCAATACTTAGCTACGAGTTGAAAACTGAAAAAATTATAACGGCGAAACGAAGCTTTGTGTCAAGCAAGGCTATATGACATAAAATCAGGCAATGACACGTGTTCTTACTGTTAGAACGAGACCTCCGTAATTAGGGGATTAGACCTTTAAATAAAAAAAAATATTTAAATACTCAGCTACGAGTTGCAAAACTAAAAAAATTATAACGGCCAAAGGAAGCTTTGTGTCAAGCAAGGCTATAAGATAAAAAATGAGGCAATTACAGGTGTTCTTACTGTTAGAACAAGACCTTCCTAATTACGGGATTAGATCTTTAAAATAAATAAAAACTATTTCAATACTCAGCTACGGGTTGCAAACTGAAAAATTTATAACGGCCAAACGAGGCTTTGTGTCAAGCAAGGCTATATAACAGAAATTCAGGCAATGACACGTATTCTTACTGTTAGAATGAGACCTCCGTAATTAGGGGATTAGACCTTTAAATTAAAAAAAAATATTTCAATACTTAGCTACGAGTTGAAAACTGAAAAAATTATAACGGCGAAACGAGGCTTTGTGTCAAGCAAGGCTATATGACAGAAAATCAGGCAATGACACGTGTTCTTACTGTTAGAACGAAACCTCCGTAATTAGGGGATTAGACCTTTAAATAAAAAAAAATATTTAAATACTCAGCTACGAGTTGCAAAACTGAAAAAATTATAACGGCCAAACGAGGCTTTGTGTCAAGCAAGGCTAGATGACATAAAATCAGGCAGTGACAGATGTTTTTACTGTTAGAACAAGACCTTCCTAATTAGGGGATTAGACCTTTAAAATAAAGAAAAACTATTTTAATACTCAGCTACGGGTTGCAAACTGAAAAAATTATAACGGCCAAACGAGGCTTTGTGTCAAGGAATGCTATATGATAGAAAATCAGGCAATGACACGTTTTCTTACTGTTAGAAAGAGACCTTCGTAATTAGGGGATTAGATCTTCAAATAAAAAAAAGTATATTTCAATTCTCACCTACGAGTTGCAAACTGAAAAAATTATAACGGCCAAACAAAGCTTTGTGTCAAGCAAGGCTATATGACAGAAAATCAGGTAATGACACGTGTTCTTACTCTTAGAACGAGACCTTCGTAATTAGGGGATTAGACCTTTAAATTTAAAAAAGTATATTTCAATTCTCAGCTACGAGTTGCAAACTGAAAGAACTACAACGGCCAAACGAAGCTTCGTGTCAAGCAAGGCTATATAACAGAAAATCAGGCAATGACACGTATTCTTACTGTTAGAACGAGACCTCCGTAATTAGGGGAATAGACCTTTAAATAAAAAAAAAATATTTCAATACTTAGCTACGAGTTGAAAACTGAAAAAATTATAACGGCGAAACGAAGCTTTGTGTCAAGCAAGGCTATATGACATAAAATCAGGCAATGACACGTGTTCTTACTGTTAGAACGAGACCTCCGTAATTAGGGGATTAGACCTTTAAATAAAAAAAAAATTTAAATACTCAGCTACGAGTTGCAAAACTGAAAAAATTATAACGGCCAAAGGAAGCTTTGTGTCAAGCAAGGCTATAAGAAAAAAAATCAGGCAATTACAGGTGTTCTTACTGTTAGAACAAGACCTTCCTAATTACGGGATTAGATCTTTAAAATAAATAAAAACTATTTCAATACTCAGCTACGGGTTGCAAACTGAAAAATTTATAACGGCCAAACGAGGCTTTGTGTCAAGCAAGGCTATATGAGAGAAAATCAGGCAATGAGACGTGTTCCTTCTGTTAGAACAAGACCTCCGTAATTAGGGGATTAGACCTTTAAATTTAAAAAAAGTATATTTCAATTCTAAGCTACGAGTTGCAAACTGAAAGAACTATAACGGCCAAACGAAGCTTTGTGTCAAGCAAGGCTATATGACAGAAAATCAGGCAATGACACGTGTTCTTACTGTTAGAACGAGACCTTCGTAATTAGGGGATTAGACCTTTAAATTTAAAAAAGTATATTTCAATTCTCAGCTACGAGTTGCAAACTGAAAAAACTATAACGGCCAAACGCGGCTTTGTGTCAAGCAAGGCTATATAACAGAAAATCAGGCAATGACACGTATTCTTACTGTTAGAATGAGACCTCCGTAATTAGGGGATTAGACCTTTAAATTAAAAAAAAAATTTCAATACTTAGCTACGAGTTGAAAACTGAAAAAATTATAACGGCGAAACGAGGCTTTGTGTCAAGCAAGACTATATGACAAAAAATCAGGCAATGGCACGTGTTCTTACTGTTAGAACGAGACCTCCGTAATTAGGGGATTAGACCTTTAAATAAAAAAAAATATTTAAATACTCAGCTACGAGTTGCAAAACTGAAAAAATTATAACGGCCAAAGGAGGCTTTGTATCAAGCAAGGCTATAAGAAAAAAAATCAGGCAATTACAGGTGTTCTTACTGTTAGAACAAGACCTTCCAAATTACGGGATTAGATCTTTAAAATAAATGAAAACTATTTCAATACTCAGCTACGGGTTGCAAACTGAAAAATTTATAACGGCCAAACGAGGCTTTGTGTCAAGCAAGGCTATATGAGAGAAAATCAGGCAATGAGACGTGTTCCTTCTGTTAGAACAAGACCTCCGTAATTAGGGGATTAGACCTTTAAATTTAAAAAAAGTATATTTCAATTCTAAGCTACGAGTTGCAAACTGAAAGAACTATAACGGCCAAACGAAGCTTTGTGTCAAGCAAGGCTATATGACAGAAAATCAGGCAATGACACGTGTTCTTACTGTTAGAACGAGACCTTCGTAATTAGGGGATTAGACCTTTAAATTTAAAAAAGTATATTTCAATTCTCAGCTACGAGTTGCAAACTGAAAAAACTATAACGGCCAAACGCGGCTTTGTGTCAAGCAAGGCTATATGACAGAAAATGAGGCAATGACACGTGTTCTTTCTGTTAGAACGAGACCTCCGTAATTAAGGGATTAGACCTTTAAATTTAAAAAAAGTATATTTCAATTCTAAGCTACGAGTTGCAAACTGAAAGAACTATAACGGCCAAACGAAGCTTTGTGTCAAGCAAGGCTATATGACATAAAATCAGGCAATGACACGTGTTCTTACTGTTAGAACGAGACCTTCGTAATTAGGGGATTAGACCTTTAAATTTAAAAAAGTATATTTCAATACTCAGCTACGAGTTGCAAACTGAAAAAACTATAACGGCCAAACGAGGCTTTGTGTCAAGCAAGGCTATATAACAGAAAATCAGGCAATGACACGTATTCTTACTGTTAGAATGAGACCTCCGTAATTAGGGGATTAGACCTTTAAATTAAAAAAAAAAATTTCAATACTTAGCTACGAGTTGAAAACTGAAAAAATTATAACGGCGAAACGAGGCTTTGTGTCAAGCAAGGCTATATGACAAAAAATCAGGCAATGGCACGTGTTCTTACTGTTAGAACGAGACCTCCGTAATTAGGGGATTAGACCTTTAAATAAAAAAAAAAATTTAAATACTCAGCTACGAGTTGCAAAACTGAAAAAATTATAACGGCCAAAGGAGGCTTTGTGTCAAGCAAGGCTATAAGAAAAAAAATGAGGCAATTACAGGTGTTCTTACTGTTAGAACAAGACCTTCCTAATTACGGGATTAGATCTTTAAAATAAATAAAAACTATTTCAATACTCAGCTACGGGTTGCAAACTGAAAAATTTATAACGGCCAAACGAGGCTTTGTGTCAAGCAAGGCTATATAACAGAAAATCAGGCAATGACACGTATTCTTACTGTTAGAATGAGACTTCCGTAATTAGGGGATTAGACCTTTAAATTAAAAAAAAATATTTCAATACTTAGCTACGAGTTGAAAACTGAAAAAATTATAACGGCGAAACGAGGCTTTGTGTCAAGCAAGGCTATATGACAGAAAATCAGGCAATGACACGTGTTTTTACTGTTAGAACGAAACCTCCGTAATTAGGGGATTAGACCTTTAAATAAAAAAAAATATTTAAATACTCAGCTACGAGTTGCAAAACTGAAAAAATTATAACGGCCAAACGAGGCTTTGTGTCAAGCAAGGCTATATGAGATAAAATCAGGCAGTGACAGATGTTTTTACTGTTAGAACAAGACCTTCCTAATTAGGGGATTAGACCTTTAAAATAAAGAAAAACTATTTTAATACTCAGCTACGGGTTGCAAACTGAAAAAATTATAACGGCCAAACGAGGCTTTGTGTCAAGGAAGGCTATATGACAGAAAATCAGGCAATGACACGTTTTCTTACTGTTGGAAAGAGACCTTCGTAATTAGGGGATTAGATCTTCAAATAAAAAAAAGTATATTTCAATTCTCAGCTACGAGTTGCAAACTGAAAAAATTATAACGGCCAAACAAAGCTTTGTGTCAAGCAAGGCTATATGACAGAAAATCAGGTAATGACACGTGTTCTTACTCTTACAACGAGACCTTCGTAATTAGGGGATTAGACCTTTAAATTTAAAAAAGTATATTTCAATTCTCAGCTACGAGTTGCAAACTGAAAGAACTATAACGGCCAAACGAAGCTTTGTGTCAAGCAAGGCTATATAACAGAAAATCAGGCAATGACACGTATTCTTACTGTTAGAACGAGACCTCCGTAATTAGGGGAATAGACCTTTAAATTAAAAAAAAAATATTTCAATACTTAGCTACGAGTTGAAAACTGAAAAAATTATAACGGCGAAACGAAGCTTTGTGTCAAGCAAGGCTATATGACATAAAATCAGGCAATGACACGTGTTCTTACTGTTAGAACGAGACCTCCGTAATTAGGGGATTAGACCTTTAAATAAAAAAAAATATTTAAATACTCAGCTACGAGTTGCAAAACTAAAAAAATTATAACGGCCAAAGGAAGCTTTGTGTCAAGCAAGGCTATAAGATAAAAAATGAGGCAATTACAGGTGTTCTTACTGTTAGAACAAGACCTTCCTAATTACGGGATTAGATCTTTAAAATAAATAAAAACTATTTCAATACTCAGCTACGGGTTGCAAACTGAAAAATTTATAACGGCCAAACGAGGCTTTGTGTCAAGCAAGGCTATATAACAGAAATTCAGGCAATGACACGTATTCTTACTGTTAGAATGAGACCTCCGTAATTAGGGGATTAGACCTTTAAATTAAAAAAAAATATTTCAATACTTAGCTACGAGTTGAAAACTGAAAAAATTATAACGGCGAAACGAGGCTTTGTGTCAAGCAAGGCTATATGACAGAAAATCAGGCAATGACACGTGTTCTTACTGTTAGAACGAAACCTCCGTAATTAGGGGATTAGACCTTTAAATAAAAAAAAATATTTAAATACTCAGCTACGAGTTGCAAAACTGAAAAAATTATAACGGCCAAACGAGGCTTTGTGTCAAGCAAGGCTAGATGACATAAAATCAGGCAGTGACAGATGTTTTTACTGTTAGAACAAGACCTTCCTAATTAGGGGATTAGACCTTTAAAATAAAGAAAAACTATTTTAATACTCAGCTACGGGTTGCAAACTGAAAAAATTATAACGGCCAAACGAGGCTTTGTGTCAAGGAATGCTATATGATAGAAAATCAGGCAATGACACGTTTTCTTACTGTTAGAAAGAGACCTTCGTAATTAGGGGATTAGATCTTCAAATAAAAAAAAGTATATTTCAATTCTCACCTACGAGTTGCAAACTGAAAAAATTATAACGGCCAAACAAAGCTTTGTGTCAAGCAAGGCTATATGACAGAAAATCAGGTAATGACACGTGTTCTTACTCTTAGAACGAGACCTTCGTAATTAGGGGATTAGACCTTTAAATTTAAAAAAGTATATTTCAATTCTCAGCTACGAGTTGCAAACTGAAAGAACTACAACGGCCAAACGAAGCTTCGTGTCAAGCAAGGCTATATAACAGAAAATCAGGCAATGACACGTATTCTTACTGTTAGAACGAGACCTCCGTAATTAGGGGAATAGACCTTTAAATAAAAAAAAAATATTTCAATACTTAGCTACGAGTTGAAAACTGAAAAAATTATAACGGCGAAACGAAGCTTTGTGTCAAGCAAGGCTATATGACATAAAATCAGGCAATGACACGTGTTCTTACTGTTAGAACGAGACCTCCGTAATTAGGGGATTAGACCTTTAAATAAAAAAAAAATTTAAATACTCAGCTACGAGTTGCAAAACTGAAAAAATTATAACGGCCAAAGGAAGCTTTGTGTCAAGCAAGGCTATAAGAAAAAAAATCAGGCAATTACAGGTGTTCTTACTGTTAGAACAAGACCTTCCTAATTACGGGATTAGATCTTTAAAATAAATAAAAACTATTTCAATACTCAGCTACGGGTTGCAAACTGAAAAATTTATAACGGCCAAACGAGGCTTTGTGTCAAGCAAGGCTATATGAGAGAAAATCAGGCAATGAGACGTGTTCCTTCTGTTAGAACAAGACCTCCGTAATTAGGGGATTAGACCTTTAAATTTAAAAAAAGTATATTTCAATTCTAAGCTACGAGTTGCAAACTGAAAGAACTATAACGGCCAAACGAAGCTTTGTGTCAAGCAAGGCTATATGACAGAAAATCAGGCAATGACACGTGTTCTTACTGTTAGAACGAGACCTTCGTAATTAGGGGATTAGACCTTTAAATTTAAAAAAGTATATTTCAATTCTCAGCTACGAGTTGCAAACTGAAAAAACTATAACGGCCAAACGCGGCTTTGTGTCAAGCAAGGCTATATAACAGAAAATCAGGCAATGACACGTATTCTTACTGTTAGAATGAGACCTCCGTAATTAGGGGATTAGACCTTTAAATTAAAAAAAAAATTTCAATACTTAGCTACGAGTTGAAAACTGAAAAAATTATAACGGCGAAACGAGGCTTTGTGTCAAGCAAGACTATATGACAAAAAATCAGGCAATGGCACGTGTTCTTACTGTTAGAACGAGACCTCCGTAATTAGGGGATTAGACCTTTAAATAAAAAAAAATATTTAAATACTCAGCTACGAGTTGCAAAACTGAAAAAATTATAACGGCCAAAGGAGGCTTTGTATCAAGCAAGGCTATAAGAAAAAAAATCAGGCAATTACAGGTGTTCTTACTGTTAGAACAAGACCTTCCAAATTACGGGATTAGATCTTTAAAATAAATGAAAACTATTTCAATACTCAGCTACGGGTTGCAAACTGAAAAATTTATAACGGCCAAACGAGGCTTTGTGTCAAGCAAGGCTATATGAGAGAAAATCAGGCAATGAGACGTGTTCCTTCTGTTAGAACAAGACCTCCGTAATTAGGGGATTAGACCTTTAAATTTAAAAAAAGTATATTTCAATTCTAAGCTACGAGTTGCAAACTGAAAGAACTATAACGGCCAAACGAAGCTTTGTGTCAAGCAAGGCTATATGACAGAAAATCAGGCAATGACACGTGTTCTTACTGTTAGAACGAGACCTTCGTAATTAGGGGATTAGACCTTTAAATTTAAAAAAGTATATTTCAATTCTCAGCTACGAGTTGCAAACTGAAAAAACTATAACGGCCAAACGCGGCTTTGTGTCAAGCAAGGCTATATAACAGAAAATCAGGCAATGACACGTGTTCTTTCTGTTAGAACGAGACCTCCGTAATTAGGGGATTAGACCTTTAAATTTAAAAAAGTATATTTCAATTCTAAGCTACCAGTTGCAAACTGAAAGAACTATAACGGCCAAACGAAGCTTTGTATCAAGCAAGGCTATATGACAGAAAATTAGGCAATGACACGTGTTCTTACTGTTAGAACAAGACCTTCGTAATTAGGGGATTAGACCTTTAAATTTAAAAAAGTATATTTCCATTCTCAGCTACGAGTTGCAAACTGAAAAAACTATAACGGCCAAACGAGGCTTTGTGTCAAGCAAGGCTATATAAGAGAAAATCAGGCAATGACACGTATTCTTACTGGTAGAATGAGACCTCCGTAATTAGGGGATTAGAACTTTAAATTAATAAAAAATATTTCAATACTTAGCTACGAGTTGAAAACTGAAAAAATTATAACGGCGAAACGAGGCTTTGTGTCAAGCAAGGCTATATGACAGAAAATCAGGCAATGACACGTGTTCTTACTGTTAGAACGAAACCTCCGTAATTAGGGGATTAGACCTTTAAATAAAAAAAAATATTTAAATACTCAGCTACGAGTTGCAAAACTGAAAAAATTATAACGGCCAAACGAGGCTTTGTGTCAAGCAAGCAAACAATAGAAAGAACACGTGTCATTGCTTGATTTTGTGTCATATAGCCTTGCTTGACACAAAGCGTCGTTTGGCCGTTATAAATTTTTCAGTTTGCAACCCGTAGCTGAGTATTGAAATAGTTTTTATTTATTTTAAAGGTCTAATCCCCTAATTAGGAAAGTCTTGTTCTAACAGTAAGAACACCTGTAATTGCCTGATTTTTTTTTTATAGCCTTGATTGACACAAAGCCTACTTTAGCCGTTATAATTTTTTCAGTTTTGCAACTCGTAGCTGAGTATTAAAATATTTTTTTTTATTTAAAGGTCTAATCCCCTAATTACGGAGGTCTCATTCTAACAGTAAGAACACGTGTTATTGCCTGATTTTATGTCATATAGCCTTGCTTGACACAAAACTTCGTTTGGCTGTTATAGTTTTTTCAGTTTGCAACTCGCAGCTGAGAATTGAAATATACTTTTTTAAATTTAAAGGTCTAATCCCCTAATTACAAAGGTCTCGTTCTAACAGTAAGAACACGTGCCATTGCCTGATTTTTTGTCATATAGCCTTGCTTGACACAAAGCTTCGTTTCGCCGTTATAGTTTTTTCAGTTTTCAACTCGTAGCTAAGTATTGAAATTTTTTTTATTATTTTAAAGTTCTAATCCCCTAATTACGGAGGTCTCGTTCTTACAGTAAGAATACGTGTCATTGCCTGATTTTCTGTTATATAGCCTTGCTTGACACAAAGCCTCGTTTGGCCGTTATAGTTCTTTCAGTTTGCAACTCGTAGCTGAGAATTGAAATATACTTTTTTAAATTTAAAGGTCTAATCCCCTAATTACGAAGGTCTTGTTCTAAGAGTAAGAACACGTGTCATTGCCTGATTTTCTGTCATATAGCCTTGCTTGACACAAAGCTTTGTTTGGCCGTTATAATTTTTTCAGTTTGCAACTCGTAGCTGAGAATTGAAATATACTTTTTTTTATTTGAAGATCTAATCCCCTAATTACGGAGGTCTCGTTCTAACAGTAAGAATACGTGTCATTGCCTGATTTTCTGTCATATAGCCTTGCTTGACACAAAGCCTCGTTTGGCCGTTATAGTTTTTTCAGTTTGCAACTCGTAGCTGAGAATTGAAATATACTTTTTTAAATTTAAAGGTCTAATCCCCTAATTACGGAGGTCTGGTTCTAACAGAATGAACATGTGTCATTGCCTGATTTTCTGTCATAAAGCCTTGCTTGACACAAAGCGTCGTTTGGCCGTTATAAATTTTTCAGTTTGCAACCCGTAGCTGAGTATTGAAATATACTTTTTTAAATTTAAAGGTCTAATCCCCTAATTACGAAGGTCTCGTTCTAACAGTAAGAACACGTGTCATTGCCTGATTTTCTGTCATATAGCCTTGCTTGACACAAAGCTTTGTTTGGCCGGTATAATTTTTTCAGTTTTCAACTCGTAGCTAAGTATTTAAATATTTATTTTTTATTTAAAGGTCTAATCCCCTTATTACGGAGGTCTCGTTCTAACAGTAAGAACACGTGTCATTGCCTGATTTTCTGTCATATAGCCTTGCTTAACACAAAGCCTCGTTTCGCCGTTATAATTTTTTTAGTTTTCAACTCGTAGCTAAGTATTGAAATATATTTTTTTAATTTAAAGGTCTAATCCCCTAATTACGGAGGTCTCGTTCTAACAGTAAGAATACGTGTCATTGCCTGATTTTTTGTTATATAGCCTTGCTTGACACAAAGCCTCGTTTGGCCGTTATAATTTTTTCAGTTTGCAACCCGTAGCTGAGTATTGAAATAGTTTTTCTTTATTTTAAAGGTCTAATCCCCTAATTAGGAAGGTCTTGTTCTAACAGTAAAAACATCTGTCATTGCCTGATTTTATGTTATATAGCCTTTCTTAACACAAAGCCTCGTTTGGCCATTATAATTTTTTCAGTTTTGCAACTCGTAGCTGAATATTTAAATATTTTTTTTTATTTAAAGTTCTAATCCCCTAATTACGGAGGTCTCGTTCTTACAGTAAGAATACGTGTCATTGCCTGATTTTCTGTTATATAGCCTTGCTTGACACAAAGCCTCGTTTCGCCGTTATAATTTTTTTAGTTTGCAACTCGTAGCTGAGAATTGAAATATACTTTTTTAAATTTAAAGGTCTCATCCCCTAATTACGAAGGTCTCGTTCTAATAGTAAGAACACGTGTCATTGCCTGATATTCTGTCATATAGCCTTGCTTGACCCAAAGCTTCGTTTGGCCGTTATAGTTCTTTCAGTTTGCAACTCGTAGCTTAGAATTGAAATATACTTTTTTAAATTTAAAGGTCTAATCCCCTAATTACGGAGGTCTCGTTCTAAGAGTAAGAACACGTGTCATTGCCTGATTTTCTGTCATATAGCCTTGCTTGACACAAAGCTTTGTTTGGCCGTTATAATTTTTTCAGTTTGCAACTCGTAGCTGAGAATTGAAATATCCTTTTTTTTATTTGAAGGTCTAATCCCCTAATTACGGAGGTCTTGTTCTAACAATAAAAACATCTGTCATTGCCTGATTTTATGTTATATAGCCTTTCTTGACACAAAGCCTCGTTTGGCCGTTATAATTTTTTCAGTTTTGCAACTCGTAGCTGAGTATTTAAATATTTTTTTTTATTTAAAGGTCTAATCCCCTAATTACGGATGTCTCGTTCTAACAGTAAGAACACGTGTCATTGCCTGATTTTCTGTTATATAGCCTTGCTTGACACAAAGCCTCGTTTGGCCGTTATAGTTTTTTCAGTTTGCAACTCGTAGCTGAGAATTGAAATATACTTTTTTAAATTTAAAGGTCTAATCCCCTAATTACGAAGGTCTCGTTCTAACAATAAGAACACGTGTCATTGCCTGATTTTCTGTCATATAGCCTTGCTTGACACAAAGCTTCGTTTGGCCGTTATAGTTCTTTCAGTTTGCAACTCGTAGCTCAGAATTGAAATATACTTTTTTAAATTTAAAGGTCTAATCCCCTAATTACGGAGGTCTTGTTCTAACAGAAAGAACACGTGTCATTGCCTGATTTTCTGTCATATAACCTTGCTTGACACAAAGCCTCGTTTGGCCGTTATAATTTTTTCAGTTTTCAACTCGTAGCTGAGAATTGAAATATACTTTTTTTTATTTGAAGATCTAATCCCCTAATTACGGAGGTCTCGTTCTAACAGTAAGAACACGTGTCATTGCTTGATTTTTTGTCATATTATCTTGCTTGACACAATGCATCGTTTGGCCGTTATAGTTTTTTCAGCTTTTAACTCGTAGCTGAGTATTGAAATATTTGTTTTTAATTTAAAGGTCTAATCCCCTAATTACGGAGGTCTCGTTCTAACAGTAAGAATACGTGTCATTGCCTGATTTTCTGTTATATAGCCTTGCTTGACACAAAGCCTCGTTTGGCCGTTATAGTTTTTTCAGTTTGCAACTCGTAGCTGAGAATTGAAATAGACTTTTTTAAATTTAAAGGTCTAATCCCCTAATTACGAAGGTCTCGTTCTAACAGTAAGAACACGTATCATTGCTTGATTTTCTGTCATATAGCCTTGCTTGACACAAAGCTTCGTTTGGCCGTTATAGTTCTTTCAGTTTGCAACTCGTAGCTTAGAATTGAAATATACTTTTTTAAATTTAAAGGTCTAATCCCCTAATTACGGAGGTCTTGTTCTAACAGAAAGAACACGTGTCATTGCCTGATTTTCTGTCATATAACCTTGCTTGACACAAAGCCTCGTTTGGCCGTTATAATTTTTTCAGTTTTCAACTCGTAGCTGAGAATTGAAATATACTTTTTTTTATTTGAAGATCTAATCCCCTAATTACGGAGGTCTCGTTCTAACAGTAAGAACACGTGTCATTGCTTGATTTTTTGTCATATTATCTTGCTT
This sequence comes from Nematopogon swammerdamellus, assembly GCA_946902875.1. Taxonomy (NCBI): domain Eukaryota; kingdom Metazoa; phylum Arthropoda; class Insecta; order Lepidoptera; family Adelidae; genus Nematopogon; species Nematopogon swammerdamellus. The sequence continues at coordinate 29,880,676 of OX336335.1, forward strand.
GACACAAAGCATCGTTTGGCCGTTATAGTTTTTTCAGTTTTTAACTCGTAGCTGAGTATTGAAATATTTGTTTTTAATTTAAAGGTCTAAACACGTAATTACTGAGTGATATTTTTGCAGTAAGAACAGGTGGCATTGCTTGATTTTCGTTTATACAGCATTGGTAGACACAAACCTTAGTTTCGTCGTTATAACTTTTTCAAATTTGAACACCTGGAGGTTAAGTACACCTGAATTTAATTTTAATTTTAAAATTTAAAGATTCTTCTTATCCATTTACGGTCTCGTCGGTGAGATCTAGTATTAATATTTTATTTTATTTACGTGTAGAAATACATTTTATATTGACTAAAACAAAAATGATACCTCAACTTTATTTTGTATTACAATGTTTCATCTGATATTTTTTTATATCCTTTTCGAAATTTTGTACATTAATTATTCCATTTGCAGTGATCTTTTTATTTGTAGTTTACATGTCTGCACATTTTGTGCAAAGCTGGTAACTTTTTGTATTACCCTCTTTTGGCTGCTAATTTTGGCTGCTAACTTCACACCGGTCCCTGTTCTAGACTCTCGCTTGTCGGCTTGTGTGGATGCGTGGATGAAACCGAACCGGTCATGTATGTATCATGGAAATCAAAACACAGAAACGGTATTCCAACGTTATATTGCGTACATTTTATATTGCTTGCAGCCATTGATCAACTGCACGTTAGATAGGTATGTAGGTATGCAATGGTGACTACCATACTCAGCATGTTACAAAATATTATTTGTTGTTTATTGTATAACAAGCTGTGCCCGCGGCTCCGCCCGCTCTCATATTTCACTTCACTGCTAACCTCATAAGCCATTTAGCGTGATAGTAAGTAGCCTATAGTTGATGGGAAGAATCAAGCTATCCGTAGATTTTTTTTTATTAAATCGGTTCAGTGGTTCTCGAGTTATAAGCGGACAGACAGACATACACTCAGACACTCAGACACTCAGACAGAAAGCAGACGTTGGATTTTATTATAGGTAAGGATTTCATCCATAGGTAGGTAACCTACGCTTGGACATGTCGAAAATTCCGCCAGTTCTAAATTCAATGCGAAGAACTGACAAACAAACTTCGCAAGTCACAATGTTTTGTTAGTACCTTATATATAAGTATTATATTATAGTAACTTACAAATAATTAACTCATACTACCGCTCACAAGAGCATTATATTTACAGCATAAACATGAATACTGAAGAATCTGACCACTCTGCCTATTTACATTACCTATAATTTGGTTTATAGTGCCATCGGGATCGTCAATTTTGATACGTAAATATATCAAGTCACATCAACAACTATTAGTAAGTAACTAATAAATAATAGTCAATGGGTTAATAAAATTGAGGTACTAATCGTACCTAGTCAAGAGTTAACTAATTATGCAGTCAGGTAAGTAGTATATATGTATATACAGAGTAGGCCAGTTTATGACTTCGACCCAGGGAAAAATAAGAAAACAAAAATCGGAGTCATTTATTTTTTTAGAAAAGAATTGAACTGAATATTTTTTTTGGTAAAACTACAGGCTTTCTGGTTTTGTTTAGGATACTGATAATAGTACAGTTATTTAGGCTACCCACAGAGCATCAAATGCGCCGCGGTAGGTATTTGATGCTCTGTGAGGCTACCAATAATTTTTTTTTAACAATTATATTTGCAAATTTAAAAAAAATTTTGGTAAGTCGTAGTACTTAACCAACTTACTTACTTACTTACTTAGTCAATTTTCAACGTTTCTCAGAAATGCTCATATCATAAAAACAAATGACTCTGATTTTTTTTCTTATTTTTCCCTGGGTACTCATAAACTGGCCTACTCCCTGGTTCCCGCTTGAAGTTGAGTTTTGGGACACCCTGTATACATAGGTATACCATTCAGATAACATGCTGCCAATTGGAGCAGGCCAGTCTACACAAACAGCACCCGTTCTATGTTTGCTCATAAGTCGAGAATTACTCAATCAATTCACATGGGGGTTTTACTCACGTTTTCTCGTACATCTAGGCATGGTTTGGCTACAGGGTATCTCGCGATGCGAAGTATAGCTCCTCCGAAAAACTATAATAGTAAACCAGCGGCCGAGGCAATAATGTTAGTTTTTTTTTTTTATGGACAGTTTCCATACGGTTGGCTACATCACCTACAACATCCGTGATGTCAGCCCATAGCACCGGGTGAACTTGGTGCCACGTCACTGCTTCCCTTCGGTCGTGCTGACTACACTGAACTGGACGGAAAACACAAACAATTTACATAGCCCCTTCGACCGACCTTTCCTTCAGTGCGGTGGTACCAACGCGGGCGCCCTTAGTCGCCTTTTACGACATACACGGGGAGAGATTCAGTGGGGCTATTCTTTTAAGTAGGTACCGGTCCCACACGATACAAAATAAATATACGACGAAAATAAAAATAAAACGCAGTCAAAGGGATTTTAGTTCGCAATACGGACCGCGACGACGACGCCGCCGCGCCGCCACGCGCCCAGGGAAATGCAGATTGCTATCTATCTTGAAGATCAAATTCTCCAGCAGACCAAACATAACCAGAGCATCATGCCTCGAATATTCCCTCTCCCCTACACCGCCGCGCGGTCTGCGTCTGCACGGCCGCCCCACCCCCCTTCCCGCGCCTTCCTCCGCTACGTCGAGAAAAATAATGTATTTCCTTCCTCTCCAGTCACAGACCCTCGGCTTCACGAAGGCTCTTTTAGTACCTACTGGTATGAGTTTTTTGTGAAACTGAGACAAAAAAGTATACAATGTATTCTCGGTGCATTTTCCCCCGGATTTCCATTGTACATACAACGTTTAATATTTCCATTTATTTTTAGGTTTCCGTATCCATACGGAAGCCTATTACGCCTACGCCGTCTGTCTGTCTGTCCGTCCGTCATGGCTGTAATACAGAATACTTAATAGGTACGCTGTATCTTTTGAACCATGTCAGTCAGTCAGTCAGCGTGTAAGCGTCCACTACTGGACATACGCCTCTCCAATTTTCCTCCAGTCCTCCCGGCCTTCAGCGATACGGAACCACTGATTTCCGCCGGCGTACTTGATGTCGTCGTCCCACCTGGCGGATGGTCTTCCCACACTCCGTTTTCCTGTCCACGGCCGCCAGTGTAGGACACGGCGGATTGCCTCGTTACGCACCATATCACGTAGCGATATTCCCAGCATTGCTCGCTCCATTGCTCGCTGGGCAACTTTCAACCTTTGGACAACAGCGACCGTCAGAGTCCACGTTTCACACCCGTACCACAGATTACTAAATAGTTACCCCGTACGTCATAACCGGGAGGACACACTGGTCATATATTTGAACCATAATAGGTGGAAATTTCCCTTTGTTCGGTTTTGGACAGATTCTGGATTGGACAGATTCGTGATTGGACAGATTCGCTGCTCGACAGATTCGTGGATTGGGCAGATTCTTGGATTCGACGGATTAGCTATACGACAGAATTACAGGTTTCAATAAAAGATAAAAACATTATTCACATTAAACACATAATCTGAAATTAACATTTTACAAAATCTTTTAAATGATACCGCTGGTTGTTAATGTTAAGTTATAAATAACTTATATAAAATTATGGAAACCTTTCAATTTCTGCTGCCCTGGTACTTTAGAACCATTCCCAGTAGTCTTACCAAGTAGTCTTTCGTGTTTCCACTTTAATTACGGTGACTGTATTCTGACCATTTGAAATTCTGACGAATTGCAAACGGTTCAAAAGATACGGCCTTTTATATGTAGTACAGAAAGACGGACAGGCCGACAGATGGGCGGACCGCGTGGGCTTAGTAATAGGCTTCCGTATACGGAAACCTAAAAACTGAACGCACGACTAAACCAAATATGTATACAGAAATAAGACATTGTCAGGTTCCACAAAAAAGTCGGTTAAAGAGAAGGAGATACATTCAGGAGAACAGCGGCGCGTAGCTCCGCCGCCGTTATCAGATTTCAGGCAGCCAGCACTAATAAACCGCCGCCTTCCATCCCCGCTGAATGTGGGCTGCATCACCCCTCTCCCCCCTACCCTACCCTACCCCAGCCTACACCCGAGCTGAGTACGTCGAGCTACAGCCGAGGATCCTGTTTCTCTACTTACTCCGCTGTCATAATGATCGCGTAGTTTAGATTAGACATTCACTGAAGCGTAATATCACGCTGCTCTTCGCAGAGTACTTTAAATATGATCTCACTATAGCAGCGGTTTCCAATTATATTTTAATCGTTACCCCTTAGTAAATTTTCTGAAACCAAAGTACCCCTGAGTAAAATGTTTAAATAAAAAAAACATTTTTATATGGTGTTATTTTTACACAAGTAAGTACTGGTTATTTTTCACATGATTTTAGGGATTTTTAAAATTTTTTCATGGCACCACTAGATTTGAAGCGAATTATCGTACCTAGGTTGTTTGAAAATTTCATTGGAAAATGTATCTCCTTTCACACCTACCTCCATATAATTGTTTTCTTCATTTCTTGAACCGACAGTCGACGAAGAAAGAGGTTTTCATCAGCACACAATCCGCATTGGAACAAGAACTAAGAAGGATTCGAGGCATTCCATACAAGAAAGGGTCGACCCTGGATATTACAGAAAGCGTAAGCAGGAAATGCCAAAAGGAGTTGCATCCATACCCATGGCGATATAATGTCAGAGAATTCCATACAGTTCATTTCTCCAATGTCCAACCCATCAAGTAATACTGTTGTTTATCGATCGTATCAGTCATTTTATTAGTTAGATTCTAGATCTTTCTAGATCTTTCTACTTAGTAATGACGACATAATACAAAATAAGTTCAAAAACTAAAACCCGACTACTGAAAAATCACGTTCTAAAAAGTATGAAACAAGAAAATGTTCTTATCTGAAATTGTTATGTACAAACTATTCAATATTTTATCGTCTATTAAATAAACAACTTACACGTAATATATTTTAATGTATTTAATAAATATTCATAGTGTTGTTCAGAGGATAGCCGTGGTCGTATGCCACCTACCCTATAGGGCAAAGTGGCATACGACCACGGCTATCCTCTGAACAACACTATGAATATATATTAAATACATTAAAATATATTACGTGTAAGTTGTTTATTTAATAGACGATAAAATATTGAATAGTTTGTACATAACAATTTCAGATAAGAACATTTTCTTGTTTCATACTTTTTAGAACGTGATTTTTCAGTAGTCGGGTTTTAGTTTTTGAACTTATTTTTTATTTTAATTATTTTGGGGATATAAGTTCGTGATAAAGTATTTGCAGAGTCGTTTTACATGTTTTGTTTGTTTAGGTTTTATTGTTTAATAATTTTAACATGTGTACCATAGTCCATAAGGGCGAGCTGGGTTCAGGTAAACGATAAACCGACTCGAAGAAAGTAAGTAACAAAGGGTGAGGCCGAAGGCCGAGCTGCGTTCAGGAAGACGACAAACTTTCTCGAAGAAAGTAAGCAACTATGGGCGAGGCCGAAGGCCGAGCGGCGCTCAGGAAGAGGATGAACCATCTTTAAGAAAGTAAGTAACTGAGGGCGAGGCCGAAGACCGAGCTGCGTTCGGGAAGACTATAAACATTCCCGAAGACAGTAAGTAACTATGGGCGAGGCCGAAGGCCGAGCTGCGTTCAGGAAGAGGATAAACCATCTATAATAAAGTAAGTAACTGAGGGCGAGGCCGAAGGCCGAGCTGCGTTCGGGAAGACTATAAACCTTCTCGAAGAAAGTAAGTAACAAAGGGCGAGGCCGAAGGCCGAGCTGCGTTCAGGAAGAGGATAAACCATCTTTAAGAAAGTAAGTAACTGAGGGCGAGGCCGAAGGCCGAGCTGCGTTCAGGTAGATGATAAACTTTCTCGAAGACAGTAAGTATATGGGAGAGGCCGAAGGCCGAGCTGCGTTCATGAAGAGGATAAACCATCTTTAAGAAAGTAATTGAAAAAGGGCGAGGCCGAAGACCGAGCTGCGTTCAGGAAGAGGATAAACCATCTTTAAGAAAGTAAGCAACAAAGGGCTAGGCCGAAGGCCGAGCTGCGTTCAGGAAGAGGATAATCCTTTTCGAAATAAGTAGCTAAGAAGTTACTTTCTTCGAGAAGATTATGGTCTTCCTGAACGCAGCTCGATCTTCTGACTCGCCCTCTGTTACTTACTTTCTTCGAAAAGGTTATCCTCTTCCTGAACGCAGCTCGGCCTTCGGCCTCGCCCTTTGTTACTTAATTTTATTAAGATGGTTTATCCTCTTCCTGAACGCAGCTCGGCCTTCGGCCTAGCCCTTAGTTGCTTACTTTCTTAAGATGGTTTATCCTCTTCCTGAACGCAGCTCGGCCTTCGGCCACGCCCATAGTTACTTACTGTCTTCAAAAAAATTTTTCCTCTTCCTGAACGCAGCTCGGCCTTCGGCCTCGCCTGTTGTTACTTACTTTCTTTGAGAATGTTTAGGCTTCCCGAACGCAGCTCGGCCTTCGGCCTCGCCCTTGGTTACTTACTTTCTTAAAGATGGTTTATCCTCTTCCTGAAAACAGATCGGCCTTCGGCCTCGCCCATAGTTGCTTACTGTCTTCGAGAAAGTTTATCGTCTTCCTGAACGCAGCTCGGCCTTCGGCCTCGCCCTTTATTACTTACTTTCTTCGAGAAGGTTTATAGTCTTCCCGAACGCAGCTCGGCCTTCGGCCTCACCCTCAGTTACTTACTGTCTTTAAGAAGGTTTATCTTCTTCCTGAACGCAGCTCGGCCTTCTGCCTCGCCCTTAGGTACTTATTTTCTTTGAGTAGGTTTATCGTCTTCCTGAACGCAACTCATTTACAAACTTTCGCGTTTATAATATTAAGATGGTTTAAGTAGGATGTATTTGGGTAGGTTTGGAATGAGGCCGAGTACCGTGTGGGGTCGGTACTTAAAAAGAATATCCCCACTGCATCACTCCCCATGCATGTCGTAAAAGGCGACTAAGGGATAAGGACAAGATGCCGTGCTAAAGGGCGACAGGCTCGCCACCTCTCACCTTGGCACGGTACTTCCACCGAGTCATGCAGCAGGTGGGTCTTCGTGCCATACTTGCTGCTTGATCGATTTAATCTTGTTCGAATCCTTTGCGAAACGTGGTGGTCGGTGTTGTGCTGTAATTGACAAGAGTTCTTGCAGCACAATACCGATTACTCTGCTTACCCCGATTGTCGGGATTCAGCGTGTGTGATAGCATGGGATTCAGCGTGTATGCATATATGTATGGAATGAGGCCTGATTTTATTTTATTTAGAAATTATTCTCAATTATCGGGTGCATGCAAGCAATTCCGAAAGCAATAGCTAACAATATATATATTTTTGAAATGTGCTAATTAAGCCCTTTCAGTTGACACGCAACACGGCATCATTAAAAAAAAATTTTTTTTTAGACCATGACTTTTTGTCATCTAGAGGGCGCCATAGTCAATTTTGTGTGACGTCACATAGCCTATAACCAGCGGACGTTCAAGACGCTTTCAACGATACCTCATTTGTCAAATTGTGATAAGTAGTTTAGAAGTTATGAGGGAACAGATGAACATACATACATACATACATACATACATACATACATACATACATACATACCGGTCAAACACATAACCCTCCTTTTTGCTTCGCCGTAGTCGGGTAAAAAATAGGTCCCAATCAACCATTCATCAGTGGAGATAATTTTCTCTAATGAGATAAGTGGGCCCCTTTCTTTTTACATAAGATTGTAGAGGTACATAAACGCGTACCCCTTCCCTTGAACCTGAGTATTTCTGGGGTACGCGTACCACTATGTAATGCGTATACCAGTATGTATATGCGCGTAACATGACGAACATTTTGTACCGTGTGGGGTCGGTACTTAAAAAGAATAGCCCCACTGCCCGTCGCATGTCGTAAAAGTCGACTAAGGGATAAGAAAATTCGTCAGCCTCGGTAGCTCAGTGGCGCGGTTGGTTAGTCAACTGTTATTAAGCAACGCTGAGCGCGGTCAGTGATTGGATGGGTGACCGCTCGACCGTTGGAGGCTGACCGTGGTTCGGATTCCACGTTAAACTGTAGGTCCCTTCCCTTCTTACCTTACTAGGTGGTAGGGTTTATCCCGGCCGGGTTGGTACCACCGCACTGAACGAAACGTCGGTCGAAACGGCTATGTAAACAGTTCGTGTTTTCCGTCCAGTTTAGTGTAGCCGTCATGAAATGAAGGGAAGCACTGACATGGCACCTATTTCACCCCGTGTTATGGGCTGACATCACGGATGTTGTAAGTGTGTAGCCAAACGTGTCAGGTTCCATAAAAAAAAAAAACCGTACTGAATATTGCTAATGTTGTGTGTTCTTTATGGCGAAATAAATATCTGAATCAGAATCTATTTGGGAATCGTTGCACTAAAGGATACTTAGATATACGCTGAGGTAAATGCGAGAGAGATAGGAATAGATAGAGCTAGACGTGGAGTTGTGATTGATAAATTAATAATGCGTGGTGTATGTCTTTTTTCCAGCATATGGTGGGTGGCCGAATGGTCTGGGCGTTCGTCGGCCTCTTTTGCGAGAGGTCCAGGGTTCTAATCCGGCTAGTACCAATGAGTTTTTTCCTCGGTTTTTTCGAACGGGAAAATTTACTTTAATACCTACATCTACGGCTTCACCGTATATCTTAAATTCCTATACTAAATAATACTCGATGTCGTCGTCACACCTTGCGGGTGGCCTTCCCTCATTCAGTTTTTCTGTCCACGGCCGCCAGTGTAGGACGCGGTTACTCCAGCTGTCGTCGTTTCTTCGGTTGACCCACTGCCACTTGAACTTAGCCACCCGGTGTCCAGTATCGACTACTTGCGTGCGTGCGTCGGCGGTTTGATTCATTAAGCACCAAATCACGTAGCGATATTCCCAGCATGGCTTGCTCCATTGCGTATATAATTTTCCTCCATAACTTTCAACCTTAGGACAACAGGACCGCCCCGCGTCGGAAGATACAGGGACGACGACATCAAGTACGTTGGCGGAAAGCAGTGGTTCCGCGCCGCTGAAGGCCGGGAGGACTGGAGTGGAGGAAAATTGGAGAGGCGCATCTCCAGCAGTAGACGCATACACGCCTTAAGTCATCACTCATCAAGTAATGTAAAATATAATTAATAACTATTTAAATCTGAGCTAAATATATATAATTTTATTAATAAAACCTAGAACGTTATATACAGGGTGTATCAGGATAGGTTTTCGAAACTTCAGGGTTCGAAAGGGGACCATATTTGAAGACGAAAAGCTCTGAAACTTTTTCCCAGATTCGATCATTTTACAGTATTTTTTGGTGAAAATCTATTCTTCAAGATTTTCTAACTCATGAATAAAAATGGGTAGGTTGCATACATAACTAGTACAATTTAACTGCGTGTAGGTAAATTCCAAACACTGAAAGTTCAATGACCTCAAAAGAAAAAGAGGACTGAATTAGTTCACTGCACTCTCCAGTCTCACTGTCCATGGAGTTTTTATTACAATTTCCAACTTTTGTATGACCAAAAAAACAATAGAATTTCGATTTGAGTGATAAGGATTTTTTTCTTCTAATAATGAGTACTTTCTATTCCTGAAGTTTCTCAAACCTATCCTGATACACCCTGTATAATCAAGTGATTATACTTAACGCTCTATAACTGTCTAACGAACATAAATATTTGCAGATGCAGATTTTCACTGAAAAGTTGAATAATTTGACTTCGGTATGAATAAGGTACTGAGAGAAAAAAAAAATGCAAAGTAGATTTTTTTACGTCGAATAACTTGGGGAAGGCTCCCTGATGAAAGATCCAAGATACGTGTTTTTACAGCCAGTAAATAAATAAGGTGCCGACGATATTATCAAAGCGCAGCGCAGGGTCTGGTGTGCCGCTCCGCCTCCGCTAACGCCTTCGCCTCCGCTCGCCCCCTCCAAGCCTCCGCGCCGCCTCCGCCTCACGGCTCGCCGGGTAGCAGTGGCCTGTGAAATTCTGCGCACTACGGGAAGGGCAGATCCTATTTATAGATCCCCGCTCGATGTTAGGGCTAGCTCTCAGTGTCCTTCGTGTACCTAGTGAGTGGCGGATGCCGCACAACGGAATGGCCACATTCGGTACGTGTCCAGAGGCGAACAGCGGTTGCGCGCCGCTGAAGTTGAGAGTTGCCGCCGGAGCCATCGCAGAACGCATGTCCAGGTGTGGACGCTAACACCCTTACTGCCTGACCTAGTGGATGCAAGATGAGTGCAGGATGCAGGGTGAGTGCAGGATGATTTCAACGCTTCAATATTCGCAAAGAAATTAACAAAGGCTCTTTACACCTGATACACTTAATCAATCAATATCAATACACTAATAATAAATCTGTAAGGGATGATGGTCATGGAGTAAGTTACTTTGTTTTATGAGATATTGCGTTTATAGACTCTATGTATGATACTAAAACTAAATTCATGATTTTTAGAAATATGTTCTAAAAATCTAAGGGATGAAAAATCTATGACTAAGGGATCGTCAGCCTCGGCAGCTCAGTGGTGCGGTCAGTTATTGGATGGGTGACCGCCCGACCGTTGGAGGCTGACCGTGGTTCGGATTCCACGTTAAACTGTAGGCCCCTTCCCTTCTTACCTCACTGGGTAGTAGGGTTTATCCCGGCCGGGTTGGTACCACCGCACTGAGCGAAACGTCGGTCGAAACGGCTATGTAAATAGTTCGTGTTTTCCGTCCAGTTCAGTGTAGCCGGCGCGAAATGAAGGGAAGCACTGACATAGCACCTAGTTCACCCGGTGTTATGGGCTGACATCACGGATGTTGTAGGTGATGTAGTCAACCGTGTCAGTTTCCATAAAAAAAAAAAAAATGTTCTGTATGTATGTATGTATGTTCCTCCATAACTCTTGAACCGATCGTCCGAATTCGATTAAACTTAGTAAAAGCACATTTATACGAGACTATACGAGACGCAGGATAGGCTAAATAAAATTTAGTTTCGGTTACGCTAAGATGTGGCTCTCGGCTCTTATACAAACCGACTTGTTCCGAAATAATAGAGCAATGTAGTCAGACCTCTCAGTAAAATTGTTAATCTTGCTCCCAAGCTGTGTTTTCGATAGACTGTAAGCGATGTTATTACACGGCTAATAGTCACTAAAATACTTGTAATTGTATGTACGAAAAAAATAATACTGCGAAGTTTCTTGCCGGTTCGTCTTAGTGGGTGTAATTGAACCGGATAGAACAAATTGTGACAAGTTCGAGTGCAGTCAAACTGCCACGAGAACGCTCAATAAACAAGACAATAAAAATACAATAAATAAATAAAAAACAATATTGCATCCACCGGAAGGCAAGGTGGAACGTGAAGTGGCCCTAAGCCTCCGTTAGAGGGCGCGCGGCGCGCGGTGCCGACGTGATGCTCAGTGGAATGTGTGAGCGGTTTCCCGGGGAGGGCGGGGCGGGGCAAAAACGAGGGCAAGAAGGGAAGAAGTGGAGGGGCACATTTCGTTATGGGGCAGGTCGCATGGCAAGCGGGCAGACTCGACCTTGACATTACCTATCTATAACCCTCTATTACCAATATTACAAATAGAACGAGGTTGGGCCACGGGTTGTATGCAACTATAGCAAGTATGAGTTTTTTTCTGACGAAAAAAACTGCGTCCGTTGCTTCACCATTCGGAACCGGTGGTAGGCTCAACCAATTGTAGCCGACTGGGTTGGTACACCGTACTGGGCATAAGACGTACTGGCCGCATAGGAGCCCCGGCTGTGTTCTCCTCTAGTCCAGTATAGCCAGCAATCCAAAGGGGAGGTCTCCGGTATGGCACCCAATTCTCGAAGGTGACATTGATTGGTCGGAGCGTGTGCTCTGGCCCCTCTGAATCAGCCACCCATATAGGATTAGATAAAAAAAACCAGGGTCAAAAAACTCGCCAGGAATTAGAGACGGTCATACATAGTATTCCAAAGTAAGTAAGGAAGCCACAAATTAAGTGTTCTGTGGAGCCACATCTTAGCGTACCCAAAACTGAATTTATTTAGCCTATCCTGTGTCTCGTATATAGTATAATTAAATGTCAAGTACTAAGTTTCAACGAATTCGGATGATCGGTTTAAGAGTTATGGAGGAACATACATACATACAGAAAATATTTCTAAAAATCATCAATTTCGTTTTAGTATCACACATAGAGTTTCATGACCATCCTTTACAGATGTATTATAGTTAGGGCTGCCACCTTTAAAAAATGGTAGACCCGGAGTATTCAGAAAATTCAAAATGTTTATAAAATAAAATGTAAATTTTCAGAGGTAGGTATCATTCAATACGAAATAGTATTACAAATTGTAATTTAAAAACAGATAATTGTGATTTTTTTATCAACTTTTCTTTCTCGGGTTTTTTCAAATACTTTAAAATTCTCGACAGGTCATATTATATTATTAATCTTTACAATTAATTAACTCCGACTTCACAATGTCGACTGATAAGCAGTTTCTCTCTTCTGTCCATAAATTTTTCATTAAGGAAAAATCGCATTCCACAAAAGCATTAATAATCGGTATTGAAAAAAAAAATACAATTATTTTCGGTAATTCTGTGAAATTTGTTACTTTTAATAATCATTGAATCCATAATCGCGCGCGCACACGCACGGTGCATCCAATTCGTCCGATGTCCACCCACTCCGCTCCGATCATCCAGTGATTCAGTCAGTCGAGCCGAATTCACCGCTCGGCTCGACGCACCGCCCGCCCGGTCAGACCCGGACATATACTATGTTAACCCGTAGCCCGGATATACACCATTCAAACCCGTAGACTCCGGGTCAAACCCGGAGGGGTGGCAGGCCTAATTATAGTATTGATAATTAATTCTATTCTTCTATTGTATTCTGTTCTAGTATACATAACTAGCTTTTGCCTGCGCCTTCGCGTCACGTGACTTTTTGCGCACAGCTCAGGCCACCGATGACGTAGCGTTATGATTTATAGCCTAAAACCATCTTGAGAAGTGACTGCGTTTGTAACAGTTAAAACCGTATGTAAATCGATAAAGTGATTCTCGAGTTAATCTCGGTCGGTCGCCGCGCCGCCGCCGCGCCGGTCTCCTGTAGAAACTTCGCTTTATTTATTAGTGTGTGTACTTACACACAGTTGTACATTTATGTATTCATAGAGAACGCAGAGTATTAACACAATACTCATTCATGTTCATTCATTTGGTAAATTTGCATTCCGATTCAACAACAAATTATGAAAGAGAACATAAATAAACCTACATTTACAAATGTGCTAAGACAAAGTTGAAATGTAAAAGAGATTGCGCTTCATTTGAATTTTTATTACAAAGCTCGGCGAAATGGCTTCAGCGACGGAAAGTCGACTAAAATTAATGCTTCAAGTATCTACTCTATACTATATACATACATACTATATGTATTTCTCCGAACATTCGTTAGATGAAAGACAAGGTGGAACGAAGGGTGATGTTGAATGGATTAATAACAAAAAAGAAATAACAATATTTTAATAATTTGTTATAATAATATGGTTCAACTAGTCATTAACAGTAAGGAATATTTTGTTTAATGTGACTTCCAATCAAATTGCCAAACTCTAAAACTTGTTATCCTATCATTGATCAGGGAGACAGTCTGAGTCCGCTTTGGTTTTGTCTGGCTCTGAACCCTCTTAGCACTCTGCTTACTATCCTTCGTGTACCAGGTGGCGAACGGACTTCGGTTGCAGACGACCGGATTCCCATACGGCGGGGGATCTTCCAGGGAGACAGTCTGAGTCCGCTTTGGTTTTGTCTGGCTCTGAACCCTCTTAGCACTCTGCTTGAGGACTCAGAGCTGGGCTACTGTCTTCGAAGAGGAGGCTCTCGAATATCGCACTTATTTTATATGGATGACCTCAAACTGTTTGCCAAGTCGGACACCGAACTAATGTCGATGATGAAGATAACTGAAGGCTTCAGCAACGACATTGGAATGGAGTTCGGCTTGGAAAAATGTGGGACCATCCATGTGGAACGTGGTGTGATCGTGAACTCCGGCGGCATACAGTTGTCGGAGTCCATGAATGTTCGAGCTCTCTCCGAAGACGAAACTTATAAGTATCTGGGAATATCGGAGGCTCTCAACATACGGGATACGGACATGAAACAATCAGTTAAGGAAAAGTTTTTTCGTCGTCTTACAAAAGTACTAAATAGCCTTTTGTCAGGCGGCAATAAAATTCGTGCCTATAACGGTTGGGTCATGCCTGTGCTCGTATATACTTTCGGTATTCTCAGATGGACTCAGACCGAATTGGACTCGCTGGACAGAAAGGTCAGGACGCTGATGACGAAATCCCGTATGCATCACCCACGATCATCGGTCATGAGGTTGTATATCCCGCGGAAGTGTGGGGGTCGAGGTATGTTAAATGCCAAGAACCTGCACAACCGCGAGGTATGCAATCTCCGTCAGTACTTTTTGGAAAAGACTTATGTTTGTGAGATGCATCGCGATGTCGTCACCAGCGATAAAGGTCTTACCCCGCTGAGCATGGGAAAAGAGAACTGGCGGAAGCCGGTTGTACTAAGCACCGAGGACCGCATGGAAGTATGGAAAGGCAAGGAGCTGCACGGTAGGTACTTCCGGTCTCTCACGGGACCGGATGTAGACCAACTTGCTTCCGTGCACTGGCTACGCTTCGGGGACCTCTTCGGGGAAACCGAAGGGTTTGTCTTTGCAATACAAGATGAGGTTGTCAAGACGAACAACTATAGGAGACACATAATGAAGGACGGGACCATTGACATCTGCCGCGCCTGCCACCAACCTGGCGAGTCCCTCAGACATGTGATTTCCGGTTGTTCGCAGCTTGCCAACACCGAGTATTTGCATAGACACAACCTAGTAGCCAGGATTATCCACCAGCAACTTGCCTTAAAGTTCAACCTTGTAGGTACCGAAGTGCCTTACTATAAGTACAATCCGCCGCCAGTTCTCGAGAACGGTCATGTCACACTCTACTGGGACCGGTCCATTATTACAGATAGGACTATTCTCGCGAATAGACCTGATATTGTGATAGTGGACCGGGAGGCGAGGCGCGCAACGCTCGTCGATATCGCCGTGCCGCACGATGGTAACCTCGTCAGTAAGGAAGCAGAGAAGATGCTGAAGTATCTAGATCTGCAGCACGAGGTTACCAAAATGTGGCCCGTCGACTCGACGATCGTTGTGCCCATAGTCGTTTCGGCGCATGGGCTGATAGCAAAGAGCCTCGACGACCACCTTGAGAGGCTCTCGCTGAGTGGTTGGGTCAAGGGCCAGATCCAGAAGGCAGCCCTGCTCGACACTGCACGCATCGTCCGGAGGTTCCTCTCTTTGGGACCCGATCATCGGTAGCTTGGGCTCGCCCCGCCGCCGGTGGTGGAAACTCCATTTTTTTAAGGTTAATTTTGTATATGTTTTTTATGTTAGGTTTTGAATATGTACAAAATTAGTTTTAAGAATATGTGTTAATAAAGGAATAATAATATTTTTTTATTTTTTTATTTTCGTTTATTTGGGAAATCATCAGCAGTTTTACAATAGGTGATGATTACATATAGTTATACCATAAAAGCCAATTATAGATTTCCACTGCTTAATCAGTTTATCTATACATCTATACATATAATAAAATCGTAGATTTACCGTGTCTGTACATTAAATATTTTTGCAAAACAATAACTAGGGGACGGAAGGAATAAGTAATAGAACGTAAAAATATAGTTTTTGAAATGTTTGTCGGTTTGTCGGTTTGTTGGTTTGTTGGTTTGTTTGTTCGTTTGTGCGCGCATCACGCAAAAACCACTCATTGGATTCAAAATCTAATTACTAAAAAATATGAAGCTTTATTCCGAGTAACATTTAGTGTTTATTTCATCAAAATCAACCCACAGAATCAAAATACATTAATTTATTAAGTTACGTTAGAAAATATCTTATAGAACATCGATGTATATTATTTATTATTACATTAGACATCCATGTTATAGAACCAAAGAGCAACATTTAAAATACATATTAAATTAATTAATTAAATGATAAAATAATAATCATAACCTATTTTTAATGACTTAAATAAGACACATAAATATTTATTTCAGTGGTTATAAAAAATTACCTTAACTTTTTTTTAGAACCCTAAGTATGGTTAGGTTAGGTTAGGTTAGGTTAGGTTAGGTTAGGTTAGGTTAGGTACACACCTTGTGTACAATGCCAGTGGAAATTTCAAAATTTTGCAAATTAAAAATTTTTTCCCCTGTGAAAGAGTAATTTCCGCAAGTAAATATTGCATCCACGTGTTGCTGGAAAACTATCAGCGAGTTGCTAACTCTGCCCCAGCCGTGTACACCTACACAAACCGAAATTCGTTCTTCGATAGATCATCTGTAGTTACCTATTTGTGAAAATCTAATCTTTTTAATAAAACTTGATAAGTACTAAATCTTGTTTTCTCTCTTGACGATTGACCCCATTATTAAGATTAGCGAAGCAGTGTGGGGTCGCGACCCCATCATCGCCGCGGACCGCTCGCTGCTTTGCGGGATTCATTTATGACGCTCTGGGAAAGTTTGCACGTTGTTAGTTAAACGTTGTGACTATGTCTGCTAAGCACTCGTCGTATGTAACGAACGAGCGGAGCGCCACAGGTCACGTGTGGCCGCCCGCCCTAGGGGTTAGGCGGAGAGGCCCGGGGGCGGGAGCGACGCGCGAGTAGGGTTACCATTTACAAAAGTCTTGGCAAAAAGGTGGACATGAAAAAAAAGTAAAAAAATTTAATACAATTTATCCCACGCGCAGCCGATGTGTAAAAGAGAACTAGTGGAATGACCTGTATGATATAGTTTGATAACGCAAGCTCTATTATATTGTGTAGAATTACTGAGTCTCCGACCCTACGGCCGTAGTGGCTATTTTCGGAGGCAAAATATGTAGACGGCCGACTTTTTCCGAAATAAATACATTTTTACTTTTTTACTTTTTTACTTTTAAAGATTGAAAAAAAGTTTAATACTTATGTTTAATTTTTAAGTAATTTAATCCGAAAATTAAACTTTGATTAAACATTTTTCCAAGTATAAAATTCTGCCAAATTAAAAAAAGCCGGAAGGCCGAGAGTCCGGACATCTCCTGACAAATCCGGCCGCACGGTAAGCCTACGCACGAGCAATATGGCCGGCAGTTTACGAGGAGTCGTTAACGAGTAATTGGTTGTTAAGAACTTTATTAACGCTTTTATTTCCACCGACACATTTCACACATTCCGCACGACGAAGCTCCCCCGCCGCCCGGCCCCGCCGCCGCTGCGCCGCACACCTCGCGCCGCACGAGGAAACTTCCCGTACTGCGGAGGCGAGACGCTCTCTTTCGTATCTGACTGTGCGGAAACTAGATCTTATACCCGTAACTCAGGCTGCATCCAGTGCATTGTTGAACGAGACAAAAATACCTACAACTACCTAATAACACCTACTGGAATTAGCGTGGATATTGTATGATCTTTTTGACGAAATTGTTAAGTTCCGCACCTCAAAGAGGTAAATGTGGAACCTGGTGTGAATCGTGGGCGGTCGTGGGACCATCCGTCGGACTTTTTTACCGTAAAAAAAAAATTGGTACACGCCGACCGGATTCGAACCTCGGACCTCTCGCAAGAGAAGCCGATGCCCAGACCCCCCGGTTATCCGTCACTAAATGTATATCTAACCGTCCGTCTGTCATAGGGTAATTCTTTTTATAGACAGCTGGCACGGGTGGCCTCTCACTCTCCCGGCCGGTGGTGAGGGACAAATGCTGTGTCAGGAGTTTTTTTTATTTTTATTTATGGAGTCAGGAGTCAGGTCCAATTTTTCTTGTCCGTACCCATTGTGTTTTTTTAATCTATTGTGTGAGAAATAATTGTGAGAAAAATGAATACATTTCATTTCATTTCGTCGTCCAATTTTGTCCAACACGCCTTTAGAAGATCTCTATGTTTATATCATAACTTCTAAACGGCCTGACCAACCAGGTAATTTTTTTATGGTAACTGACACGGTTGGCTGCATCACCTACAACATCCGTGATATCAGCCCATAACACTGGGTGAACTAGGTGCCATGTCAGTACTTCCATTCATTTCAAGTTGTAATTTTGCACAAAATTAGAGAATATTATTCTGCATGAAGTCTAGAAGTAATATTTCAAATCAAGAAACCTCTCTCATCTGCCAAGCAATCGGTACCTACAACAACTCAGACATACTAGCGTAACTGAACCAACTTAATCAGCAGAGAGGTAACCAGAGGCGGGGCATGAACTTAATTTGATGTGGGCAAGATACATTTTGCGAGGCTCTCTCAATTTTGCCAATACTCAATACATTCAACAGCATCATCAAATCGCAATAATACAGCCACTGTATTATTGCAATATTCACTGCCTCTGTCCTGCTTTCCCATCTTGTGTCTAATAAAGGCTTTATAGTAAGCTTTAGTTTGCCTTTGATTAAGTTTAAGGTGATGTTAGACTGCGTCTGACTCGAATTTCAAGAAGAATGCCGGCAATATTACTTACCTGACAGATTCAGTTTTAATATATGTAAAACTTCATCTATCAGCGCAGATCGAAGGCTTTTTGAAAACACGATTTGATTAACTTCGCTCGATAGAAAAAAATCATGAACATGGCTCTGAATTTCATTTTAAAAACGTATTTAAGGCAACGTGACCAAATCAGGGCTTTGGAAAAAATATATTTTATTCGTTTAATGAATATCTAGATTGAAGGCTTTTTATTTTTTTGTTTAGATTCGTAGTTTTGGAATAAAAAAATAAAAATCAAATTGTCGCTTACGCTAAATATTCCGAGCAGCGTGACTGCGCTTTATCCTACTTCAACCTACGAAAGCGGCGTCTCGCTATCTTGCCGGAGTTGCCGGTCGCCCGACACGCCCCAGTCACCCCCAGAAGCTCGAAGTGAGAGGACGCGCGCGCTCGTGACGATCCACTCGAAATAATTTACGCAAAATCGTACCTACTAAAGCACTACAGCTATGGGAAACAAAGCAAAACGGTACGTCAGCGAATTAGGGTATGATTTAGTATAGCGCGGCATTATTAGAAGATTTCTGGTAGCTGGTACTGGTGGGCGAGGGTCTAAGGAGCTATTAGCAAAAACTAATTTTCCACGGAGACTTCTACTTTCGGATATTTTTTTTTATAAAGAAATGTTTTTATCTGTTCCTGCAACTTTGTCACACTCACTCGCTTGCTGTACACATACGCCCCCTTACTACTGCTTCATGTGACAAGGTACCACTTTTTGATCCATTTTCTCCGGGTGAGGGGGAGCAGTGAATATGTTGGGGGAGGGGGGGGAGCACTGTCCCTGAAAGAAACACATCGGAAGTCGAGCCCCCTTTTCCAAAAAAATTCACAGATTTCGTGTCTTACACGACTATCGAGCACACTGAAAATGAATCTACGGAATTCGAAAAAATATTGTCGCTGAGCGACACGAGAAAGTCGGGATAAGGAAAAGGTTAGTTGGGTTCTGATGATGGAGCCGGAATGAAGCCATAGGAACTCCTAAACCACACATGATAAATCGACCGTGTTTGGGCTCGTTGGATTTGTCTTCGCAAGTACTCTAGTCATACGTTATTTCCAAGGTCCTGATGATGGAGCCGGAAGGAAGCCATAGGAACTCCTAAACTACACATGATAAATCCACCATATTTGGGCTCGTTGGATATATCATATCTTCACAACTCTCCGAGATATATATATTAGCGGCGGGTGGCCGAGTGGTTTGGGCATCGGCTTCTCATGCGAGAGGTCCCAGGTTCGAATCCAGCCGGCGTGTACCAATGAGTTTTTTCTGACGAAAAAATTTACGTGCATACCTACACCTGCTGCTTCACCGTTTTGAACCGGTCCCTTCCCTTGCGCCTTACTAGGTGGTAGGCTCAAATTGTAGCCGACTGGGTTGGTACCACCGTACTGGATGTAAGATGGCCGCATAGCAGCCTCGACTATGTTCTCCTCTAGTCCAGTATAGCCAGCAATCCAGGGAAGTCTCCGGTATGGCACCTACCTTCTGGGAGGTGATATTGGCTGGTCGGAGCATGCGCTTTGGCCCCTCCGACTCAGCCACCCATACCGGATTACATAAAAAAAAATAAGGGGATCGCACTTTTTCGTGGGGTCTATAGGAACGAACGAAAAGACATTTTCAATGTCAAAATCTCCTGAGCCGAGCGGCGGCGGGCGGCGCGGCGGCTCGGCCGGCGGTCCGGGCGCGGAGCAGCGGTCGGCGCGGTGGCTCGCGGCCGCGACGGAGCAGCGCGGCGCACAGTGGGTCAACCAACGTAGCAACTGAAAATTACTATAATTTTTTTTTCCATGACGGAATTATATTTCCTTCATTTGATCATGATTGATTACAGATGAATGAGTTATGAGAAGAAAATCTATTGAAATGGTGTTTTTGGCAAGACTTGGCAGCTGATTTTTTGCTTACAATATGAATTGCACAATAAGCCCATATTAAAATGTAGACGGCACCTCGCGGAGATTGCATTCAAATATCCCGCTATACATTCATAATTATTTTTTTTTTCAATGTTTGGTCAAGTTCAAATTTGCATGATTATTGTTACTTAAACAAGCTACAAAAAACAAAACCAAATATTTTCTAAATAAATATATAAGGTCTTTCAAAATTAGTTAATAGTACGCTAAGGGGGGGTTCTGTATCATATAGGGAGTAAAATCTATATAAAAAAATTTGGACCTAGGGCTTGTTTTATGTAAAAAAAAAATTATGTATTTAAATAAAAAAATTGGTGGTTGATTTTTATAGCCTAATCGATTCAGTTTCATAACAGTAACAAAAAAGTCTTCATGACCATTATGATGTAACACGTGTAAGTAGGTAAAAAAATCTAATTCTTTTTATTCTATCTTTTTTGTTCCTGGAATGAAAATGAAACCATTAGGAAATAATTTTTTTTACATTTTACATTAAAAAAAAATCGCCCCCCCCCCCCCCCCCCCCCTTTAGCGTACTATTAACTAATTTTGAAAGACCTTATATACCACAGGTTGCAGAATCACAAAAGAATGCCTTTCAATAATAACTACACTTCAACTGAGATGCTTTCAATGTCGCGTCAAAATCGCAACTAAATTATGCGTAACGAAAAACAGGTTACAAATGTTGATGTTTCCCGGCATCTCACCTATTCATTCCTGGGCTTATCTTTTTCTTTTCATTCAATTAAGGCGCGCTAGTTATACAGGGTGGCCCAGTTATAGTGGTCCAAAATTTTTTTTTAGATGGAGGACATCATGCTGACTAGGGAACGCAAAACCGGCCTTATTTAAAAAACCGGGTAATTTTCGGTTTTGCCCTGTAAAACCGGTTAACCGGTTTTTAACCGGGGTTTTTTTCAAAAAACACTAAAGTCGTGTTTTGTATTATTTTCTACGTACATTAAGATAAAAATGGAAGTCAATAATGTTGCTATTGCATATATTTATATAAATGTCATAAAAAAATTAAAAACTAGTAAGATTCATTTTTAATAGGCTTTTCTTCCTTGGCGTAAACTATTATCATCAAAATAAAACATAATAAAAGCACCTACAAAACAAAAACGAATCACTTAATCAGTCTGCTTCATTCCTAATCAAAATCATATACCTAAATCGTAATAAATTTAACAAAGTGCAAAAACAATTACTATAATCTCTAGATCACTGCACTACTAATTACTTACTCTGTTTATTTTCTAATATGTGTCAATAAGACCCTGTCCACTGTCCAGCAAGCACGATCTAACAAATTAAAATAATCAACAACAGCTACAAAATCACTCTTTACTACTCTGATACCTTCTAAATTCTAATATTTATTTATGTAACACTAATACCCGTTTCATCACGATCTCACAAATTAGAATCAAGAATCAACAATAAAAGAAATATAATCAGAAATACTCTCGTTGGCATTCTTATATCTACGAATATAACCCACTTCTAGATAGGATTTCAGATAGCTAAATCGTAATTGTGTGGAGCTGTCTGTCCCATCTGTCGAAAATACTATCTAATCTAACACTTATCCAGAAATCCAGAAGTGGTGAAGCAGGCCATAAATAAAATTACTTTTAGTCATAAATTGGTTAGCTAATAGCCTTTCCCCAGCGACATTAGTGCACCTCAAAGCCGGACTGCCTCCTGCTCGGGGGTGAAATTGGCTGCGCTGCGCTGAGGCTTCGACCTCGGGCACAGCTACCCAGTTCGGAAGCAATAAAAAAAATCAACAGTCTCTAATTTTGCTTAGTTGACATAACATAATATCTAAGTATTATCATTCCACTCAATGTTTCGTCCTTCATTCTCGATCTTAGTTAGTTTAGAACACAGAAGCCTGGCAGCAGAAAACACCCGCTCACATTCCGTACTGGTAGATTTAATCGACAACAGATGACTTTATGCCTTGTTCAAAAATGTTCCCCTATCGACACCATTCTCAAATAGTGCAATTTAAATTCGAATTACATCATGAACACTTTCGGAATGTTCTTCCACATGGATATCATTGCCGACTGTAGACTTTCTCTCCAACTCTGCTCGTAATTGTTCTTTATATGAAGTGGACGTGGACGGCGCTTGTTATGTTTCGAAATTGTTGGTCCCCAATTGGAATTATTCAAGAAAGGTTCGTTCATCTGATGATACCTGCAGCACTCGTCTTTGTGGTAGTAGTTGTTAATGATTTACAATGGATATTATGTTGTTTGGATTGGGCCGTACAAAATAGGCTCAGGTTTGTTCTTCATCGAAAAATACCTTTGGATTGTGCACGTATTTTAGCACACTTTAAATAATTTGGTATCTCTCGCCTAATCTCTTCTCCAAGGTTACTTTGAAGTCAGCGATTAAAGAAGTGGACACTTCGTCTATTTTTTAAACAGAAACGTAAACACAACATCAGCTGTCAGCAGCGTAGCATCCTCTTCAGTCTTCACTAACATCTCTAACGATCCTTTGACGATTTGGCGTTGTTAGATTATTATTTGATATCATATATTATTTCCACCGGACAGAAATCCACACACTCATATTCCTAGATGATTCCACGAATTCCTTAATACGAGCAATTGGCTCGTATTAACAAATTCGCTGTCGAGTAATACCCACTCGTCCTTCACTACATCTTACAGTACAGATTTCACCGTATTCACTGCATTTTTTTATAAAAATAAAACGCGGTTTAAAACCGGGTTTCGTTTGAGTAAACCGGGTTTTAACCGCTTCCAAAACGGCACGGTTAACCGGTTAACCGGTTCTCGGTTAACCGGTTTTGCGTTCCCTAATGCTGACTCATTTAATTTTTTTTACCTATGTCATTGCTTTTCAGTACAACTGAGATATCATCTGCAAGCATGTCGTAAAAGTCGACTAAGGGATAAGAAAATTCGTCAGCCTCGGTAGCTCAGTGGCGCGGTTGGTTAGTCAACTGTTATTAAGCAACGCTGAGCGCGGTCAGTGATTGGATGGGTGACCGCTCGACCGTTGGAGGCTGACCGTGGTTCGGATTCCACGTTAAACTGTAGGTCCCTTCCCTTCTTACCTTACTAGGTGGTAGGGTTTATCCCGGCCGGGTTGGTACCACCGCACTGAACGAAACGTCGGTCGAAACGGCTATGTAAATAGTTCGTGTTTTCCGTCCAGTTTAGTGTAGCCGACATGAAATGAAGGGAAGCACTGACATGGCACCTAGTTCACCCTGTGTTATGGGCTGACATCACGGATCTTGTAGGTGATGTAGCCAACCGTGTCAGGTTCCATAAAAAAAAAAAAAAAACATTTTTTGGAAGTGTTTGTCTGTCTGTCTTCCCCAATTGCATTGGTGCGACGTCAGCTAACAGTTTCTTTACTTCATTTGATTTGATCACATGTTTATTATTTAACATTTTTTACTTTTAGTGCAGTATTTTACTTAGTTAGGTATATATTTGATTTATTTTAATGAGAATTAAATAAGTGCAAACCTATCTAAAAGTGTTGTTGCTAGTCGATATTAGCAGATATGTACATAGAATAGAAGAATAGAATAGAATAGAATAGAATAACGTTTATTTCCTCTTCACATCAGTAATACAGATCATTATACACATGGGCTTGGGCTTATAGTTAATTAATTCATATGTTATGTTTCTCTGTGCATTACCTTAGTGTCGTGTAGTAGGTACTTCATTGAATATAAAGGTATTGTTGCGGCTGGCATTACGACATTTATTCAATGAAGAATAAATAGAGATGAAGGCTGATATAATGTCAATTTTCTGATCTACAAAAATTACTGGCACGTTCTAAATTAAAATTTTTCAAAGCAATGTCATTTTCTCGCCTTTTATATATATCGTCGTAACAGACGGGACATTAAGATAGCTCTTACACGTTGGAAAGAAAGTACAGTTTGCTTTTTTTGCAAAGCATGTCGTTTTCTGGCCTTCCACAGGACCAGATGGTCGTAACAGCCGCGTTTTCTGACAGTTCGCATTACCGCGCAAGCCACTATAAGGAACTTCGTTTTAATATTCCAATTACATAACTGAGTACTTTCTTTATACATTACTATGACGCCACTCTCGAAATCGAGAATAAATCCGATTTTTGTTATAAAAAATGTCAGTGCCTATCATAATAAAATATATGGAATAGTTTTTTTTTTATTTCAAAGTAAGTTTTTGGGTTACTCTTATTTTTCATCTTTTACGTCAATTTGCCTGTATGGAAAGTTGATATTTAATTGTGTATTGAACGGGCATTGCCTCCCCTACTATGGGCGAGAAAAGCGGTATCAACCTGAATGTTCTTCATTATATATATTATGGTTTTATTCGTCCTATTTAGACAAACAATAATTGGTAGGTTTTACTGGATTTGACAAAGGCAAAATGCCGATAGGCACTGTGGACAATCCATTGTTTCATTCCATATTTTTTTCCGCCTAATTCTGACAATTGATACACAGTGTAGGGCCAAATGCGTGCGTGCGACTAGGATAAAGTGGAGATGGCTTCTTTAAAATTATATTTTTTTACGTCACACCTTTGAAAACGGAAACACAAACACGATGAATTCCCAAAAGAATTATTTTATAATAATATATTTTTATTGTTGCTTATTAGATGTCAATTTGAAAAGCTACAATAAATTCAACAAAATACCAGAACCCCTAAACATGATTTTTATTTATAGATTTATTTTTGTGTTTTCTTTGTTTTTGACGTGAATTTGATGAAACGTCTTTATCCGGCAGCCGGTTTTTTACAAAAAAGTTGCGTCACGAAAATTATGTACTTTTGGCGACTTATATCTCGAAACTATAAGAGTTACAGGAAGGTGAGGCATATCCGACTTGCTAAGTTGGCATACCCGAGAGTCGTACATCAAGCCCTTCTATAAATATGGCCCTTAGAAAAAAGGCTTAGAAAATCAATAAATGCTTATAACTCCTGAACTACTGGTCAGATCGACTTGCAAATTGTTTCTTTACATAGAAAAAAATTGCTCTTTTTGAAATAGTTCTATTTTTTCAAAATTGGTTCAGCCGTTTCAGAATAAAAAAGGAGAAGTGTTTGAGAGGGCATATTTCGGAAACTACTGATCCACGACTTCCACGACTACTCATCCGCTGGAGAAAATGATAGGCCTTGACGAGATTAAATTTTTTTTTTTAATATTTTTTTTGCTCCTATTTTTTACATAACATTGCCTTGTTTTAAATTTTAACTTCGTAGGATAAGAGGAAGTGGTTCTAATTTGGCTTCCAAGAATTGACCCACACATACTAACAAACCAACATACAGGGAAAGTTAAATAAAAGCTTGTAAAATAATTTTAACCTACATTTAATTGCTCTAATAAAATTATACTACTGATCCACGACTACTCATCCGCTGAAGGAAATGATAGGCCTCGACAGGATTTTTTTTTTTTCGAAAACTACTGCTCCCAAACTAATCGTGTGGTGGGACAAGCAAGGATAGGTATCGATGAGATCTTCATAAAATTAAAGAATCTGCGGCCGTGTCTCCTACACAGCCCACTCGCTTTTTTTTATTGAAAGCGCGACGCAATCCTTTTTAACAAATTCCTGTTTTCAAACAATTTCCCTTTTAAAAGCTGATATTTGGCAGAGCCATCCCACAGGTGCAAACCGTACTCCAAGGATGACCTGATCTGCGATTTGTGCAAAAGGACTTTACGTGCACAAGAAATTTATGTGATTCTTTCTTGGTTGGTTCTTGTTTGCTTCTTACAGATTTTGAATGTAATATTTACTTGCTTTTATGACAAAGTGGTTCAAAAACTTTAAAGGGAGGAATACGAAATTATGAAAAACTGGTCTCGTTTAAATAGTTAGTGAGAAATTATTATTTAGGTTGACCGCAAAATTAAGTTTGTTTGTAATATATTTATGTATCATAAAATTAATCTTGAGATGAACTTAATTTACATTGTGTGTGTGGCTTTGAAGTGGGAGGTGATGGCCGGGGGTGAGGAATGTTAATTATTTTGGTGGTTTAAAAAAATTATAAGGGTTAATTTATAGAAGATTCGTCACTACGCTCCGCACCTTCTATAAATTAACCGTAACTTAATAGGGACCATGTCGAGGCAGCCCGTGTCGTTTTTGCATACATGTATAATCAAAATCAATGTTTTGGTTAAAAAAAGTTTCCATTTTGCATGAAAATTTAAAAATTCAATGTTGTATGGAAAATCTGTTCCTTTATTTTTTTAAAGTAAACTAAATAAACTACGCGTACAGCAAAACACTAAAATTCCTATTTTAACTTGGTCTAGGCAATAAGCTTACTAGCAATTTGCTAGCAAACCTCCCCACTGCAAAGCCACGCCCCCCGTCGTATTTGTGCGGAACCCTCGGTTGGCGGGTTCGACTGTACTTGGTCTGTGTTTTTTTTTAATCTTAGTAACCTATTGACTTTATTTCTAGTAGACACTACTAAAGCTAAAATTTAGTTATTCCTGTCATTGTTGTCATTTTGAGAAAGAAAGACAGAGTGAACGAATTATTTAAGAATCTTAATTTTAAGCACACAAATTTTAGGTGATGTTAGTTGCAAGTGATATGACACGTCTGAACTCGACAAAAATTGACAAATGCGCTTTAAATTTTTATAAAATAATTCACTCATCGTCCATAGGTTTTATTTCACAAATAAACGAAAAAATTGCAATAAAGGTTTTTAATAAAGAAATTAATAAAAACATTAAGAAATTAATTTCCGGTGGTGGAAACTCCGTTTATTTTTATATTAATTTTAGGTTTTAATGTTTTAAATGTAAAATTTATATAAAACGAAACGTGTGAATAAATGGATAATAAAAATTTATAATAACAAGTAAAAAGCCACCTCCATAGTTTTGAGCCGTTGCGGCAATTTATCGATCGACTCGCGACATTCGCTTGTTTTGGAAAAACAAATGTTGGTAATAGTTGAAGTATCACCTGCTGCGCTACTAGCAGCGGCGCCACGTGGCCGCGCGCGCGAAGCGCCCCACTGTGGGCGGAGTCTCTTCCCTTCCCCTCGCATTCTCTACCCCTGCTTCACCCCCTCGAATACCTACTGCGGCCGATATGACAAAGCCTTAAACATGTTTACTCGGGGTATCTTTCAATAGATCTGCTGAATATTTTTCATGAATCAAAGCTGCATGAAGTTTCTAGGCGCGAGACCCCTCGGGCCGCGAGGCCGCGGGCGATCGCCCGCGTCGCCCACGCCTTGCGCCGCCTCTGGAGGTACGCACTCAGTCTGCTCGCACGTAGCTGCGGTAATTGTGCCGCCTCAGCCGTGTCAGCCGTCGCCGTCAGCCGTCGACGCTACAGTACAGCACAGACATCACACAAGTGAGCGGGGGGAGAGGGGAGAGAGCCTCTTCGCGCTCTCGTTTTCTGCGCACTGTGCTTTTGCTACGCCGCCGCCTGAGTCAGCCTTTTCCGCTAAGCCCTCGAGCTAGTGCGGGGCGCGGGGGGAGGGGAGCCAGTTAGAGTTACCACCCGTCCGGGAATGACTCGGACATTTCGAGAATCGCACACCTTGTCCAATGATAAAAAAAAATGTCCGGGAATGTACTTTTTTTACGTCCGCGTTAGTTTTTTTTTTTTTTTTTTTTTTTTATGGAACCTGACACGGTTGGCTACATCACCTACAACATCCGTGATGTCAGCCCATAACACAGGGTGAATTAGGTGCCATGTCAGTGCTTCCCTTCATTTCATGTCGGCTACACTAAACTGGACGGAAAACACGAACTATTTACATAGCCGTTTCGACCGACGACGTTTCGTTCAGTGCGGTGGTACCAACCCGGCCGGGATAAACTCTACCACCTAGTAAGGTAAGAAGGGAAGGGACCTACAGTTTAACGTGGAATCCGAACCACGGTCAGCCTCCAACGGTCGAGCGGTCACCCATCCAATCACTGACCGCGCTCAGCGTTGCTTAATAACAGTTGACTAACCAACCGCGCCACTGAGCTACCGAGGCTGACGAAGATGTTAGTATATAGAAAGAGACGAGACTTTGCTATATTCAATTTATCCAGTTGCATAGTTTGCCTACCTTAGGCGAGATTACCTAAGGCAATAAGTCCGCCTTTTGTATATCCTTCCTTCCTTACCTATAATAAAATCCAACGTCTGCTTTCTGTCTGTCTGAGTGTCTGTCTGTCCGCTTATAACTCGAGAACCACTGAACCGATTTTAATAAAACAAAATTCTACGGATAGCTTGATTATTCCCATCAACTATAGGCTACTTACTATCACACTAAATAGCTTATGAGGTTAGCAGTGAAGTGAAATATGAGAGCGGGCGGAGCCGCGGGCACAGCTTGTATTTTATATGAGGTAATCATATTATTTGATTTTATGTAATTGTATTCGTTCGGTGCGTGCGCTTCGCTTCTGTTTTAGCACACCGCCTACATGCAAGCCGACCGCGCGGCCGGCCCGGCCGCCCATTTTCGCGCGGCTAGCAACATAATAAAAAACAACGAACTGCTGTCGGCACCTGCTAAGCTAAACCGAACAAAATGTTACATAAAACAACACACTCCAATAAAGTTCAAGTAGGTAGTAGATAGAAATACTTTATTGCTGCAAAACATTTTACAGTAACAAACGATATGTAATTTACATGAAGGGCATAGGCGGACTTATCCCTTACAGGAATTTCTCCCAATCAATCTTTGGATGTTTGTATCAGGGATGTTGCTGATGCACATTTTTTTCACATCAGCTGATGCTGATTTTCATTATTTTCTTTAAAAAAAAGGAAAAATACTGAACGATATGAATATTATGAATTTATATCCAAAGTTTTGGTTGGTATTGAAATAAAAGATTGTGTTTTAATAATTTTGTGAAATTTAATAAAAAAAATTAAAAGAATCAATCTGATACCAGTACCAGTTTAGTAATTATCTTAGCAATTAAATTATTAGTATTGGATAGAACTTTGGAACTGTATGTGCACTCGCAAGCGAAAACAGAACACGTGCCATAAGCTCCGCCCCTCCGGGTTCATGTCACGACTCGAACATCAGCATTAATAATCAGCATCGATCAATGCGGATGCTGATGCAATGCTGATGTTGAAAATGATGCTGAAGTTCCGCGGATGCTGATGCTGATGTTCGCAACAACCCTGATTTGTATCTACTAAACCCGACTACGAAAAACTAATCAAATAACAAGAAAAGTTCATTGAAAATGCTATAGACGGGCGTGTAGTAGCATAGTAAAAGGAGACTATGGTAGTAGTATTCAAATAGACAAGGAGCCCGACTAGAGCATTTTCGAACAAATTTCCTTGTTATTTTATAGTTTATGTCTCCAGATCGAGTAACATCGCGTTATTCTGAAGTGATGTAACTAACACTTAAATTATCAGCTTAAACACTTGAATTATAAATCCAGCCTTAATCTTCATCATCAACATCATCAACCCCTATCGGTCCACTGCTGGACAAAAGCCTCTCCCAAGGCACGCCACCACACCACACGCCGTTTCCCGACAATCGGGGTAAGCAGAGTAATCGGTGTTGTGCTGCAAGTACTCTGGTAAATTACAGCACAACACCGACCACGACGTTTAGCAAAGTATTCGGACAAGATAACTATCAGGAGGCAGCAAGTAAGGCATGTAGGCCCACCTGCTGCATGACTCGGTGGAAAGACCGCGCCAAGGTGAGAGGTGGCTAGCCTGTCGCCCTTATGCACGACATTTTGTCCTTATCCCTTAGTCGCCTTTTACGACATGCACAGTGAGAGATGCAGTGGGACTATTCTTATTAAAGTACCGATCCTACACAGTACATTGTTTTGAAAATGAAATGAAAATGACAGCCGTTCCACTTTAATTCACAGCATTTTCATATGCTTACTCGTAATTTCTGTATTTTATTTTAAAAATAAAAAGAAGTCTCCATGACCCCGTATATAAGTGGTGCCCAAACCGTCGATCGCGATCGACCGTTCGATCGCAAAGGGCTTTTAGGTCGATCGCTGAAAATATATCACAGCAAGAAGTGACTCGTAGAAACATCGAAGAATTCATAATTGTTTATTGTTTAATGTATAATTTCATCCATAGGTAGGTAACCTACGCTTGGATATGTCGAAAATTCCGCCAGTTCTAAATTCAATGCGAAGAAGAACTGACAAACAAACTTCGCAAGTCACAATGTTTTGTTAGTACCTTATAAGTATTATATTAAAGTAACTTACAAATAATTAACCCATACTACCGCTCACAAGAGCATTAATATTTACAGCATAAACATGAATACTGAAGAATCTGACCACACTCCCTATTTAAATTACCTATATCTGGTGTATAGTGCCATCGTCAATTTTGATACTTCATATTATATCAAGTCAAAAAATAAATAAAAATTAGTTTACATTTATTACAAAGAGATGTAATAAGTCATATAAAAAAAAATATTTATTAATAATTAATATCTGATGTGACTTAACATTTTCCGGGTAGTGTCGTCTTCCACGAGGACCGCAATAGTAACAAATATAAAAGGATGTAAGGAACATAGTTTTCAATTCAAACAAAAATTACTACAAATTATTTAACAACGAAAACCTTTGGTACAAGTGTCGATCTACGGTGTATATCAACTGTGTCATGCTGCTACATTTTTTGTCCGGGAATAAGCCAACGAAAATGTGGTCGCCCTCGCGCCAACGGCAAAGTAACACACCACACAACCTCGATACACAAATATGAATGCACACTGTACTCACACAACCAATATGTATATAATTACAATTGCTTGACAGACACAAGAATGATCCTATATATAAATGTTGTTTTTTCCTCTGAGTTACGGAACCCTAAAACACATACTTACCCAACGACATTCTACTTTCTGGGCCCTCGTCATACATTTTACCGGCAGAAAGGTGCGATTGGAGTTCTATACATTGCCAATATTTAAAACAGCGTAAGTGCGCGAGCGCCTCATACATCACGTTACGTTTCCGCTCTGTGAACGTCGATAGAGTAAGACGGTTAAATGGCAATTTGATACGTATAAAGGAGAGACAACGATTGGTGAGGGTGCTGAATGCTCACCAATAGCGCGCCTCAATTTGGTGCGTTGTATGCCACTTCCCGATAATTTAATTCGTTGTACTTACCTACCTACACCTGCTGCTTCACCGTTCGGAACCGGTGTAAAACTGTAGGTTCCTTCCCTTGCTCCTTACAAGGTGGTAGGCTAAAATTTTAGCCGACTGGGTTAATACCACCGCACTGAATGTACGAGTAAGATTGCCGCATAGCAGCCTCGGCTGTGTTCTCCTCTAGCCCAGTATAGCTAGCAATTCAAAGGCATGTCTCCGGTATGGAACCTACCCTCTCGGAGGTGACATTGGCTGGTCGGAGCGTGTGCTCTGGCCCCTCTGTCTCAGCCACCCATACCGTATTCCATAAAAAAGTATTATAAGTATGTCTACTGTTTGTAATCCAGGGAAGTCTCCGGTATGGCACCTACCTTCTCGGTGGTTATATTGGCTGGTCGGAGCATGCGCTTTGGCCCCTCCGAATCAGCCACCCATACTGGATTACATAAAAAAAAAAAACGATCGCAACATAATAATAATTTATTTCTAGCGAATGTGTAAAATCAAAACGTTTTTTGAGTTCGATGCTATAGCTAAATGACTGAGTAGTGGTGTGGCTGCATAGGCATGCGGCGTGCGTGAATTCGGAATTCGGAAAGAGCCAATCACAGCCAAACTGCTGGCGAGCCCAAGTGAGAGGGATTTAGTAATTGTGGTGGATTTCGTTAGGAAGTGATAGTATAGGAGAGTAAACTATGGGGCTGATATTAACAAATCATTGTTAAAAGCCCTAAAAGTAATAAATAAAAAAAAAATATGGACGCTTTTAGACGTCCGAGCTGACTTTGTCTTTCAGTTAAAGTTTTTGCCTGCGCGTTTGTACTTCTATGAACATTTTGCAAACTACGTCACGTGGTTACCTCTTCGTTTTCCGGTTTTACTATTGCGATTAGAAGCCGACGCGACGCTTAGATAATAATCTAACAATGAGCAACACTAGAAGACAGGATGACTGTCACATGAGGTAGGACTTGCACAGCCCAGTCGTCTGGCATGGCACCGTCGCGTGTCGCTCGACTTGCTATTACAGCTCGACAGAGTTTGAGAAGTGGAGCACAAAGGATATAGCACCGTTGAGAACAGGGAGGATCCCGACTGCGAGTTTTCAGTTGACGTTTTGACTGGCGCTCCGCCGCGCCGCGCCGCCTGCTACCACCTCCCCACCACCGCCACCGCCGCTTCGAGTCGCGTAGAGCCGGCTAGGAAGTTACTCCAACACACAGTGCACCCAGTTAAGCTTTGCTTGGCACGAACAGTGCGATTTAGGTTGGGTTAGGTTAGGTTAGGTTAAGTATGGTAAACTGTTAGATTAAACGGTTAAACTGTTAGATTAAACAGTTAAACTGTTAGGTTAGGTTAAAAAAAACTGTAAAATATACTACAGGTCGAGCACAGACGCCTACATTCAAGGATTTCAAGGTTTGTTTCAAGCCTTCAACCAAAGTTTGGCATCTAATACTTATAATACTGTTATTGGTTATTTCGATTTTCGCTATGGATAGCAACACTAATGTAAAAAATATAATTCGGTTAATTGAAATTTAGATACACCGTATTTTTTAATTCAATAATTTATCTACCAGTGTTTTGGTTGCAAGACTAAAACTTGCTGGAGAAAGAGTTGAACATTTCTTTAGTTTTAAAATGTATTCCCTTTATCTAGATCTCACGGATTATTCCCATCCACCCCCTTGAGGGGTTCGTTGGGAAATTCTGCTCCTTTAGTAGGTTGTTAATTTATTGTTAGAGCATAACAATAAATTAGCACATTTAAGTACTGCGTATACTGAATGTTTGATGTGTAAACCGAGGTGTAAACGTCTATATCGGGACCCCGAGCATTTTTGGGGCTGAAATGAATTGAGATTTCGTAATATTTTATAAGTGCTCGTGAATAATGTTTATACAGTTTTTCTAACCTAGGTAACAAGGTAAGTTACCAAGGATTAATCAAGGATTATTAGGATTACTATTTTGTTCTTCTTGTCTGGTCTAGTAAGTAGTTTGAATGTATTTGGTCCCGCCCAGCACGAATTTTTTTTTGTCTATGTGGAACCTGTGACGACACCTTGATGAACTAGGCGCTATGGTAGTGCTTTGGTCGTGCCGGCTACACTGAACTGGACAGAAAACACGTGCCATTTTCACAGCCGGACGAGTCAATAAAACAGACAAATTTATTTTAAAATCAATTTTTCTATGAGTTTTGCCCTAAAATTTTCCCCAAGCGAGTGCGCGCCATCGTATTCCTTGTGGGGTTAGTTTGAAAGTTGAGAGACGAATGAGGGTGACATTTCGAATCATGACGACAGCTTTTTCTCGTCCATGGTGTGACATGTTTCTGGTGTCACTTGATCTATGCAACGCGGCAGCATCACCGCTGCGCCAACATGCACTAGAAGCAGTGTGAGCATGTGCTGCAGAACTCAGAAGGCAACGTCCGCCCTCACCGGGCCGCCCGCCCCGCCACGCCTCCGCCCCGTCTCGCCCCGGCTTGCGCTCCGCCTCCCCGCCTCCGGTGCATTCTATCCGCCGCCGCCAGCACACCCCCACGCCCCACACCACACCGCGCACATATAACAATCAGAATCCAGGGCTCTCTCCTTTGTATGAATATACCATTGAAATGAGATACATTTTAGTGTCCGAATCCGTTCGGAAGCCTATTACTAAGCTTACGTCCGTCTGTCTGTCCGTGCATCTCGGTCCGAGGGCAGTATCTGTTGAACCGTAATAGGTAGCCAGTTGAAATTTTCACAGAATACACGTATTCTGTGAACTATGGCGAATATCCTAACTGTTGGGCAGTGTTTCCTAATAAATAAAAAATAATAATAAAAAATTAAGTACCTACATACAAGTAACGTGTTTTTTTTCAACGTGTTTTTGTTTTAGTTCTATCGTAATTACGGTAATAAATACCGTCGTCCGTCACCGGCGTCAAACTTGGTGTGATTTTGATTATAATGCAAAGTCTAAAGTAATACAAGAAATAATAAAAAACCGGTCAATTACGTGGTGGTACTGAACCCACGGTGCGCGAGTCCGTCTCGCACTTGACCGGTTTTCTTATGTAATTCAGTGGATGCGTCAGAGGGTCCTACTCCGACCGGCATATCACCTCCGACAACAACGTGCCGTGCAGGAGACTCGATCCCCTTCAGATTGCTGGCTGGCTACACTGGACGCAAAGATTTTGGAAGGAGAGAAGATGTGCCATGAACGCCCACTCGTATAGGAACCGCTGCCGTCGTCAGTTTCCGATTCCACACAATCACAATTCACACACACCAACGCACAGTGGCAGATCCAGCCTTAGACTTTGGGCTCAAACTCAAAAAATACACAGGAGCGAACAAAAAGCGTGAAAAAATTTTAGGATCGTGGATTGTCGGTACTGTCACCTATCTTGGGATCAGCCCTAGCCCCCCCCCCCCCCCCCCCCCCCCCTCCCTCACTATCCGCCACTGAACGCACGTACACATTCGCTGCAGCGGTGTTTGGCCAATCCAAAACGTTGCATCCACATGCGCTCGCGCACACATCGATCGTTGATATGAGAATATCTGCCCATATTACGGTGTCGCGGACACACCTCCCTCGCGTATCTACTCTCCTTACAAAATCATTGACTGGACTAGAGGAGAACACAGCCGAGGCCGAAGCGGCTATTTTTTGTTCAGTATGGTAGTACCATGTAAGGGGCAAGGAAAGGACCCCCAAAAGAGATTTATGGAGCGACGGGGTGCGGAAGGGTCGGGACGGGTCGCGCAAGAAACACGAACGTAGACCAGATCGGGCATGTGCTCTAAAAGATTCAAGTGCTTAGTACCCGCAACCGCGGAAGAACGACCGTATACCGTTGAAACTGAAAACACGACGACCGTTCTACTTACGACGCTTTAGTCCGTAGCACGATAAAAGTGATCTACTCTACCAAGGGCGATCGTCTACACTGAGCCATGCTAGGGCTGCCATCCGTCCGGATTTCTCCGGATTCGTTTTGGAGTCCGGATTAATTCGGAGTTTTGAACGCGTCCGGGCGGAGTGGTCCAGGCTTAACTAAGCACACGAAATCGAATTACGAAATAGTGAAGAAAGAAGAGAGGTAAGACTACCCCGTTCGTTGTAACAGGCGTGACGTTGTCTAAGAATGTGAATATGGATATACACGAAGGAACTTAATTAACTACTGAAGTGACCATTTCTTGTTGATTGTACAATTTCATCCATAGGTTTTTTTTATGAAACTGACACGGTTGGCCATACCATCACCTACCACATCCGTGATGTCAGCCCATAACACCGGGTGAACTTGGTGCCACGTCAGTGCTTCCCTTCGGTCGTGCCGGCTACACTGAACTGGACGGAAAACACAAAACTATTTACATAGCCGTTTCGACCGACCTTTCATTCAGGTAGCCTACGATTGGAAATGTCGAAAATTTCGCCAGTTCTAAATTCAATGCGAAGAAGAACTGAGAAATACACTTCGCATGTCACAATGTTTTGTTAGTAGGTACCTTATAAGTATTATATTTTAGTAACCCACAAATAATTAACCCATAATATCACAAGAACATTAATATTTACAGCATAAACATGAATACTCAAGAATCTGATCACTCTGCCTATTTACATTATCTACCACTAGTGCATAGTGCCATCGTCAATTTTGATGCTTAAATACGAGTATATACAGTCAAATCAACAATAATTACTTAAAGGTACAAAGAAATGTAATAAGAAGATAAAGTTACAAAGAAATGTAATAAATAAGTCATTAAAAATGTAAAAAGATTTTTGCCGGATCGCAAGCGAGATCGCCAGCCCTAAAGCGAATCCGCTCGGTTGCGCTTAGCTGCAATAACGTTGAAACGCTGACTTTTATCTCCGACGCCCACAGAGCCTCCAGTCTCACCCTCACATACCACACACGCTTTATCCCGACAATAGGGGGTAGGCGGAGCAATCGCGGTTGTACTGCTAGAACTCAGGTGAAAAATACCGACCACCACTTTTAGCAAAGTAAGCAACGACAAGATAACTCAATATGAACCAATTATTATTTACATTAAAAAAATTACCATAAATTTTCACCGTAAAGAAAAATAACCTAAGCTATCGCACGTTGCAGACAATTTTGCACACACTTTTATTATTCAGAGTACCTTCAGACAATAGTGTAGTTCACCCTTAAAAATACCTTTGACCTCGCTTGACGTGCGTTTGACGCGAGTTTGACGCGAGTTTGACGCGAGTTTGACGCGAGTTTGACGCGAGTTTGACGCGAGTTTGACGCGAGTTTGACGCGGCGCGTGAGAGTGAGGTGGCGCGGAGAAGTGGGGGCGAAATTATAATTGGGGCTGAGGTATTACGGACTCTTTTTTTATTGACCATAGCTATTTCTTGAATAAACATATTTAAGAGCACAATATAGTGGTTCGCCCTTGAACCTGGGCCCGGCACGACTGCGTCACGT
Organism: Nematopogon swammerdamellus; assembly: GCA_946902875.1. NCBI lineage: Eukaryota > Metazoa > Arthropoda > Insecta > Lepidoptera > Adelidae > Nematopogon > Nematopogon swammerdamellus. The sequence goes on from OX336335.1 coordinate 29,918,003, forward strand.
CGACGTCGCGTCGCGTCGCGTCGGCGGCGCGGCGGGCGGTCTAGTGAGGCCTCTAGGCGGGCGGGCGGTCTAGTGAGGCCTCTAGGCGGGCGGGCGGAACGCAGGACCTTGGCCTAGCTTGAAGGCTGTCCGCCGGCTCGCTAGTTAGTTAGGGGAGCGGTGCAGAGTGGTACCGGTCGCGGCGGCGGACGAACACGGAACACGATGAGTACAGAAATTGCGCGCCGTGTGCTTCCAGCTCAATCGATTAGTTTTGAATAGCCTTATTCATTTGATTCTTGTCCTACTGTACTTATATCTTACATATTTTATCAGTACACTATGTTTGATTCACTTTTGTCGTAGTATGGACTAAAATGTCGTAAGTAAAATGGTCATCGTGATTTTATTAATGTTCAATTCTCTTCCAGCAAATCCATATTCCTTGCATATATTTATCGATCCAACTCTTTTCAAACTACAACAGCGTTACTTAGGGAGAAATCTCGCAATTTTTGTAGATACGTCTGGCTAGATCATCTTACTTCTGGAAGAGCGTGTATGTGAAAGAGCAAGATCATCTATTTATAAAAATCAATATAGGTAAATTGCTCTTTGAGACTGCAGTCTTGTGGCCTATCAGTATTTCAAGGTAGATAGGATGTAGGTGCTCACTATGTGCCTGTGCCATTCTAGAATGTGAATACTTTCCACAACACTTGTATACACAATTAGTACTCTGGTATGGCATACGCGTATAGTTAGTACTTTAAAACACAGCCAGGCCACCAGGCCAGGCTGCATTCTCCAAGAGCGATTTGTCCAATATTTCTTAAAGTTTTAGGTTTCCGTACCCTGTATGGAAGGCTACGTCTGTCTGTCCGTCAGTCCGAGGGCTGTATCTCTTGAACCTTTATAGGTAGCCGGTTGAAATTTTCACAGAATATGTGTTATTTTGGCAGTTATTTTTATATAAATAATTTAAAATTAAAAAAGTGAAAAATTACACCCCCCCCCCCCCCCCCCCCCCCCCCCCCCACCGTACAAAAACAGTGTTTTTTCAACGTTTTTTTTTGTGCGGAAACCTCCGTGCGTGATTCCGACTCACACTTGGCCTGTTTTTTATTCATAAATGATTTTGTTGCTTTGCATACGCTCTTCTAGGCTAGGAGTAAGACGAGCTAGCTAGAAGACTGCAGGGCAGTAACGAGGTGTAATTATACCTTAAGCTTGTTTATTTATAGGGATAAGTCCGCCTTTGCACCTTATGTAAATTTTCTAATGCACTATTACGGTTATTATTGGAGCAATAAAGCATTTTCTATCTATCTATCTATTTATTTATTTATTTATTTATTTTATTTATAATTTTGTTTTTTTTTATGTATTATTTATTTATTTAGCGAGCGCGTCGAGTGCACCACAGAGCTGCCACCTCAGTCGGATGGCTGAAGGAATGTTGGGCGCTCTCCAAAAGCGACTTTTTATTACGAGAGTTCTGGAGAAATTGCGCTTCTCGCTGAATGACGCATTTTTAGTAGAGCACGTTACAAACATTTTGGTACACCTGAGAGATCTACATACATACATACATATCACGATGTATCGACAATCGGAGTAAGCAGATTAATCGTGGTTGCGCTGCAAGAGCCCGGGCAAATTACAGCACAAGGCCAACCACAACGTTTAGTAAAATACGAGTATAAGGACAAGATAACTATCAAGCAGCTAAAGTTACCTGACTGTGGAATGACCGGGTTAAATAAAAAAATCCGTCGCCTATAAATGAAACACCGTGAATACATAAAAAAAAAAGGAAAGCAGTGGTTCCGTACCGCTGAAGGCCGGGAGGACTGGAGGAAAATTGGAGAGGCGTATGTCCAGCAGCGGACGCTTACACGCTGACTGACTGACTGACTGACTGTATACATAAAATACAATGTGTCCACAGAACAGCGACAGGCAGCCGTCTTCGGCGCGTGTTCCCTCTATAACTGTACCACTACTTCTCCCTGCAATACTATACTAAAATTGAAATAAAATTAATAGCTATACTTACTAAAATTATTTCTTCCTGGCCCTTGCCGCAATAGACGTCACTACAACATACAACTAGTTTTATGGCTTGGACTCATTGTCTTCACTGGTAACTGGTCGGAATGATTTATGCAAGAACATTTTTTATGGCTAGAAGCCTTTGTCAGCCTCCGTAGCCAGAGGTGCGGTCGGTCGACTGTCGGTCGGATCATAAGCACACCTGGGCGCGGTTAGTGGATGAATGGGTGACCGCTCGACCGTTGGAAGCTGACCGTGGTTCGGATTCCACGTACAACTGTAGGTCCCTTCCCTTCTTACCTTACTATATGTGGTAGGGTTAAGTTCTAACCCGCCGAGGCTGGTACCTCTTTGAAGCGGCGGGTGGCCGAATGGTTTGAGCATCGGCTTCTCATGCGGGAGGTCCGAGGTTCGAATCCGGTCGGCGTGTACCAATGAGTTTTTTCTGACGAAAAAATTAGCGTGCATACCTACACCTGCTGCTTCACCGTTCGGAACCGGTGTAAAACTGTAGGTCCCTTCCCTTGCCCCTTACTAGGTGGTAGGCTCAAATTGTAGCCGACTGGGTTGGTACCACCGTACTGGATGTAAGATGGCCGCATAGCAACCTCGGTTGTGTTCTCCTCTAGTCCAGTATAGCCAACAATCCAGGGAAGTCTGCGGTATGGCACCTACCTTCTCGGAGGTGATATTGGCTAGTCAGAGCATGTGCTTTGGCCCCTCTGACTCAGCCACCCATACCGGATTACATAAAAAAAAAACCACCGCACTGAATGAAAGGTCGATCGAAACGGCTATTTAAATAGTTCGTGTTTTCCGTCCAGTTCAGTGTGCCTGGCACGACCGAAGGAAAGCACTGATATGGCATACCTAGTTCACCAAGGTGTTATGAGCTGACATCACGGATTTAGTAGGTGATGTAGCCAACGTTGCAGTGATATTGTCAGTTTCCATAAAAAAAAGTCTCAGGACCGTTTAACTTTACTATCGTACATATATGGGTTTTTAAATTACCGTAGTTGTTAGACATTATTTTTAAACACAACAGCTTTACTCACGGTTCTTCACGAGCCACATATCTCGTGTAGAACCACAGAAATCCTAAGTAATAGTGTAGAACCGTGAGTAAAGCTGTTGTGTTTAAAAATTATATCATACATAATTCGTCCTATATGAGTGTAGGTAGATAGAGTATTGTACTTAGGGTAATACCTGGTGTGGTATCTGACAGGCACACACAGCGCTCACGTGGTGGCAGCTGGTTGGCCGGCCTCCAAGTTCAACCCCGCCAGGACTCACTATGTCTACAAAGTGACTGCAGAGCGTTCGTGGCGGCTATATAGCGAGATATGACTAGAATTTTAGGAAAATAAAAAAATGTGGTGTCTGTCTATCTGTTTTTCCGCAGATTTATGTTCGCTATTTACCAAAAAATTTCAATTCAGAATTGAATAGCGTGTCGATTACTTCATTAGATTCAGCAACCCCATACTTTGTGCCCTAGAACGATAAAAAAGGTATGGACTCCGAACCCTATCCTCGCCAGCGTAACACGATATAAGCAAAAGCATGCTTGTTTTGTATGGACGGTCGCGCGCTGGCCCGTCAGTCTATCATCGGCCGCGTTCGCAAAAACCTGTTTAAAGTGCCCGCATGCTCTGTGTTTACGTTTAAAAACACTACAGCCAAGTTCAGTGTGCACAATAGTGGAATATCTTATCATCGGTAAGTACACTCCGCTCCCCGCAACTCGGCGACGCTAGTTCTCATACAAGAATTTGCCAGTCCGGCGTCCATACCTTTTTTATCGTCCTAGTCTGTGCCCATACTAGCCAACACTATATTACTCTATGCTAGCCAATAGAATCAATTTACATGACCCTGCAATACCAATCTGACGATCATGTAGGTACAGGTACGTCAAACAGCGGGTGTACCACAGATCAGACAAGTGTTATAGGTGTTCTGTGGCGTGTACCAACCTAACAGGCTAAAATATAGTGGTATGCGCTCTAGATATTAAAGATCTATATGCCACTGAAGTGTTGAGACTTTTTCATTAAGGTAATAAAGGTTAACAGATTAACACTTATTTTCCTATTCTTCTATGAAGAGAAGGTTTACAAACACCGAGCATACCTACTTGTACCTACTTGTACCTGTATCCTCCTTGTTTACAAACAACAGATGCGTCACGAATGATCCTATATAATTCAAATTATTAGGGTCGTGGATTAAATGAGCAAACTGTGTTATCTTATCTAGCTAGACGACTGGCTCGATCTCCACAAATTGCACATGTTATAAACCGTCCTTTTGGTGGCATTTTCATAAAATATATTCACAAAACATTATTCGATCACATGTTACTAATTGAGGTAAAAAAAAAAGTTTTAAAAAACATAAAACCGACTTCCTAAAAAAAGGAAAACTAAAAAACTATTCAAAATAAAAATATAAAAACCGCCTTCAAAAATATATGAAATAAAAACCTAAAAAAAAAAAACGAACCCTAGAGTTGAAGGCGGTGCTAAAAAGGCTACACAAATCACAAAGGATATTATCATCCACTCATGTTTTCTTTCATGCATCATTTTTGCTTGCTTTACAAATCACAAAGGATATTATCATCCACTCATGTTTTCTTTCATGCATAATTTTTGCTTGCTTTAGCACCGCCTTCAACTCTAGGGTTCGTTTTTTTTTTTTTAGGTTTTTATTTCATATATTTTTGAAGGCGGTTTTTATATTTTTATTTTGAATAGTTTTTTAGTTTTCCTTTTTTTAGGAAGTCGGTTTTATGTTTTTTAAAACTTTTTTTTTATTTCACAGTTTTTTTTAGTAATTTTTTGCTATTAATGTACTCGGCGGAATCGCTCGGCCTTCGGCCTCGCGATTCCGCCTCGCTTTCCAATCCGATCTTGACCCAATTAAAATAGGACCACGTCAGCTTCGATAGCTCAGTGGTGCAGACAGTCAACTGTCGCTATTGAATTTTAAGCAACGCTGGGTGCGGTCAGTACTTAGATGGGTGACCGCTGACCGTTGGAGGCTGACCAAGGTTCGGATTCCTCGTAAAACTGTAAGTCCCTTCCCTCGTAATTTTACTTGGTGGTAGGGTTTAACCTTCCCGGGTTGGTACCACCGCACTGAATTAAACGTCGGTCGAAACGGCTATGTAAATAGTTTGTGTTTTCCGACCAGTTCAGTGTAGTCAGCACGATCAAAGGGGGAAGCACTGACATGGCACTGGTGTTATGGGCTGACATCACAGACGTTGTAGGTGATGTTGCAGAACTTAGTAGAATGGACAGACATAAACGTGTTACGGAAGCCTACTTTTATTATAAAATAACCGTCGGAGGACCTTGGTTGAAAATTGTAAAATTTAGTAGAACGGATAGACATGCATATGTTACGGAACCCTACATTCATTTTGCAGAACTTAGTAGAATGGACAGACATAAACGTGTTACGGAACCCTACTTAACAGTTGCACTCCGGGAGTGCCGGCAGATCCCGTGCCACTCTAACTTAACCCTTAACGCAATGACTTAAGGTTTCATTTTAAAAATGACGCTGACGCGATGTCGCGAGTTATACATTTTTACCCACCTAAAAAAGTGCCAAGAGCCGCTAAAGAAGTTTTCACTTCAAAAACCTCAGGGTTATCCCCTTTCAAATAAAAAAAAAAAGAATTTTCAAAATCGGCCCACAATTGACGGAGTAATCGCGTAACAAACATCCAAAAAAAGAAAACATACCGTCGAATTGAGAATCTTTTAGGTCTAAAGTAAATTTCTCGTGAAGACAAATGCAACGAGCCCAAACACGATGGGTTTATCATGTGTAGTTTAGGAGTTCCTATGGCCACCTTCTGTCTCCATCATCAAACCAGCTCGATGGTACTCGGTACAGTAGGTACTGGCCAGGTACCATAATAAATTAAACGCCGGTCGGAAAAGATAAAAAAATTTCAAATTTAGAATATTCATGAAACAAGGGTCCGAATATGTATCACTAGTATATCGATTCATGTATTTCAACAGGACAGAGAAAATTTCAAAATATTAGGTATTTAATACTTTTTAGTTTTTTTTTTTTGTTTTTTGGAAATCGGTTTAATATTTTTTAAAACAGTTTTTATTTCTTTCTTTTTAGTAATATTACATAAAAAAGAATAATCGAAATCGAATAATCGAAATCGATTGAAGTGGTACAGAATTATTCGCCATATGTGTCAGACTGCAAATTGCTGAATAAGTCCACATCACAAATGTTTTGCTGAAGGTAACCACACACCATACTAATTTATCAAACTGAAAATTGCCGAAAACGACCACATCACAAGTTTTGCTGAAGGTAACCACACACCATAGTATTATGCTGATTTTTCGAAAACCACTGAACCAATTTCGATAAAATTGAAATGGGACCACCTCGGAAGTATGACCTAACTAACAAAAAAAGAATTTTCTAAATCGGCCCTCAATTGACGGAGAAATCGTGTTACAAACATACAAAAAAATAATAAAAAAAAAAATAAAAAAAAAAATAAAAAAAAACATACAGACGAATTGAGAACCTCCTCCTTTTTTGGAAGTCGGTTAATTAAGCATAAATCAATTACTAACTTTGAATAAAAACCGGCCAAGTGCGAGTCGAACTCGCGCACCGAGGGTTCCGTATCGCCATGTCACGGTAAGAGCCACTCACGCCATCTATGTAATATTTAAAATGCTTCATACTCTTTTCGGTAGATGGCGCGCATACACTCTTTAGTTTCTTGTATGGGGACTCCCGTGAATTTTTGTACTTTTTCTTATTTTTATTACTTATTTGTTGTTATATCGACCATAATAACACATTCTATGAAAAATTCAACGGGCTATCTACATATTACGGTTCAAGAGATACAACCGGACAGACGGCGTAGGCTCAGTAATAGGGTCCCGTACAATGGATACGGAACCCTAAAAATCAATAAAAACAAACTCACACGAGCAAGACACACGAACAAGCAATATGGCTGACGAAATATTGAAAGAAAGAGAAACTGCACTGAGGGAGTGTGATGGATGGCAGTATCCGCCATTATTTGCCATGTAAATTCCATATAAAAGTTATTTGTTATTTGTTATAGTTGTTTGTTATAGTTGTGCTGCTAGCCTGCCCTGCCGCGGGCAAAAGCCAGTGCTTTATATCTGGTAATGCGTTGTTTGACAGTTTCTTGACAGCAATTCAGCGGCGCTGTCGGAACAGTTGGTCGGCTGCCAATGACGTGTTAGATGACCATGGCCCGCCGCCGCGCCGCCGCCGCGCCGTGTAGTATTTAGATCCACAGAGCATGAAATGCGCGCGCCCGCCCCTACTAGAGGCGCCGTGAGCGCGATTTCTCTACAACGCCGTTGAAGCCTGTGGGCGTGGCCTATGACTTACATATGTGTGTTGTGCGTGTGCATTTGTTTTGTGCGTGTGTCTAACTTGCTCCTCTTTGTGTGTAGTGTTGATACTAGCACACACACACACATACGAAGCGCTAGCAGCTCAGCGTACGGTTATTGGGTTTCAAATATCATCGCTTAGGGCGCCTCTAGTAGGGGGCGCGGGCGGTAGGTATTTGATGCTCTGTGATTTAGATCTGTGTAAATTATATTATGCGACTATTCTAAATTTACTTGCGTTATTTTAGTCGTTTCTGGCATTCCTTCGCCTACAGAAATTTAATACATGAACGCATAGAAAGTCTATAATAAAAACAAATTGAAATTGAACAAGTCGCTATGCGTTGAACCGCACACCTGCACCTGTGCACAGCGACACAGCGGCCCCGTGAAGAAATGCAAGTGAGTGACTGTGATGGAGATTATTATCAGAGAAGTGCATCACAAGTTGCAATCCATATTGGAGGAGGATGTTACAGTGCCACTCTTCATGTTAACTGTTAAAGAAATCGTGTAGAATGTATGCCACAACTAAATTCATAGTTTATTTTTACACAAAATACCATCAAAATACACTTAGATTCAGTCTTTTGTCAGCCTCGATAGCTCAGTGGTGCAGACAGTCAACTGTCGCTATTGAATGTTAAGCAACGCTGGGTGCGGTCAGTACTTGGATGGGTGACCGCTGACCGTTGGAGGCTGACCGAGGTTCGGATTCCTCGTAAAACTGTAGGTCCCTTCCCTCCTAATCTTACTTGGTGGTAGGGTTTAAGCCGCCCGGGTTGGTACCACCGCACTGAATGAAACGTCGGTCTAAACGGCTATGTAAATAGTTTGTGTTTTCCGACCAGTTCAGTGTAGCCGGCACGATCAAAGGGGGAAGCACTGACATGGCACCTAGTTCACCCGGTGTTATGGGCTGACATCACGGACGTTGTAGGTGATGTAGCCAACCGTGTCAGTTTCCATAAAAATAAAAAAAAAAAAGATTCGTCAGTCATTTATATACTCAACATAAAACAATATAAAGCTACCTATACCTAACAAAATGCCAAGAAAAATAAAAAATAACTCATTGTCAAAAGAATATACGAAACAAATAATAATTAGTCAAAAAAAGTTCGAGAATTAAAAGTAATTAGGATTAGGAGTTGTACCAGATCAACCGCAATATTACTACCAAGCTTCGATCATTCCGTCTACGCTACCAAGCGATTCCTTGGCTCATAAATAATACATAATGTATAAAATGCTTATCATATTGTTTTATCAGGCTTATACGAGTAGTTTCTACGTTTTTCAGGATTTCATTCGGCAAGGTGGAGTAAAAATAGTGCTCCATCGTACAAATAATTATAATGTTTGGAATTCCGTATCTCAAAGGAGGAAAAAACTGAACTCTTATATGATAACGCTCGTGTCTGTCTGTCTGTCCGTCTGTCACAGCTTATTTTCTTTAAATTTACTGGACGAAAAAAGTTAAGCTGCCTATTATATGTGTTAAATGTTATAGTATAGAGTTCGATGTCTCAATCACGGACGTACTCGTATACGTAAGTAAATGAACCAATTTTTATGTTGGAAGTCAATTTTGGGCGACAAATTAGAAAGTTATAAATTTGTTTTCATTAAGTGTCCACAAGTCCACACCTCAAAAGTTTTCTGAAGGTTTTCTTTTTGTTGATTTTTCAAAAACCGCTGAATTAATTTCGTTATTTATGTGGGACCACCTCTGAAGTATGACCTACCAACCAAAAAAAGAATTTTCAAAATCGACCCACCATTGACGGAGTAATCGCGTAACAAACATAAAAAAACATACAGTCGAATTGAGAACCTCCTCCTTTTGGGAAGTCGGTTGAAAATGGTGTCTTCTGGCTTGTAGAAGGATTAGAATTGACAGAAAGTCCGACTACAGCATCTAGTGCTCTTTCTGATGAACTCATATATTTTATATAATAATTTATATTTTTTTAGCGCAATCTGTACGGTGGGAGGAAATATCACGCAAGCGGCCAGCAGCCACGCGGACATCCACAATGTAGTAGCTGTTAAATAAATTGTTGCTCTACATATTATCTACTTGCAATGTGACTTGTGTGACTTGCAATGACAGTAGAACAATCGCCCGTTAAAGCATACATTAACTTGATAATAATGTATTTTTAACCGACTTCCAAAAAAGGAGGAGGTTCTCAATTCGTCTGTATGTTTTTTTTTTTTTTTATTTTTTTTTTTATTTATTTTTTTATTTTTATTTTGTATGTTTGTTACGCGATTTCTCCGTCAATTGAGGGCCGATTTGGAAAATTCTTTTTATGTTAGTTAGGTCATACTTCCGAGGTGGTCCCATTTCAATTTTATCGAAATTGGTTGAGTGGTTTTCGAAAAATCAGCATAATACTATAGTGTGTGGTTACCTTCAGCAAAACTTGTGATGTGGTCGTATTCGGCAATTTTCAGTTTGATAAATTAGTATGGTGTGTGGTTACCTTCAGCAAAACTTTTGTGATGTGGACTTATTCAGCAATTTGCAGTCTGACACATATGGCGAATAATTCTGTACCACTTCAATCGATTTCGATTATTCGATTTCGATTATTCTTATTTATGTAATATTACTAAAAAGAATGAAATAAAAACTGTTTTAAAAAATATTAAACCGATTTCAAAAAAACAAAAAAACAAAAATAACTAAAAAGTATTAAATACCTAATATTTTGAAATTTTCTCTGTCCTGTTGAAATACATGAATCGATATTTACGAGTGATACATATTCGGACCCTTGTTTCATGAATATTCTAAATTTGAAATTTTTTATCTTTTCCGACCGGCCAGGTGCGCATAATTTATTATGGTACCTGACCGGTACCTACTGTACCGAGTACCATCGAGCTGGTCTGATGATGGAGACAGAAGGTGGCCATAGGAACTCCTAAACTACACATGATAAACCCATCGTGTTTGGGCTCGTTGCATTTGTCTTCACGAGAAATTTACTTTAGACCTAAGAGATTCTCAATTCGACAGTATGTTTTCTTTTTTTTGATGTTTGTTACGCGATTACTCCGTCAATTGTGGGCCGATTTTGAAAATTCTTTTTTTTTTTATTTGAAAGGGGATAACCCTGAGGTTTTTGAAGTGAAAACTTCTTTAGCGGCGCTTGGCACTTTTTTAGGTGGGTAAAAAATGTATAACTCGCGACATCGCGTCAGCGTCATTTTTAAAATGAAACCTTAAGTCATTGCATTAAGGGTTAAGTTAGAGTGGCACGGGATCTGCCGGCACTCCCGGAGTGCAACTGTTAAGTAGGGTTCGGTAACACGTTTATGTCTGTCCATTCTACTAAGTTCTGCAAAATGAATGTAGGGTTCCGTAACAAATGCATGTCTGTCTGTTCTACTAAATTTAACATTTATTTCAAAATGAATGTAGGGTTCCGTAACAAATGCATGTCTATCCGTTCTACTAAATTTTACAATTTTCAACCAAGGTCCTCCGACGGTTATTTTATAATAAAAGTAGGGTTCCGTAACACGTTTATGTCTGTCCATTCTACTAAGTTCTGCAAGATGAATGTAGGGTTCCGTGACAAATGCATGTCTGTCCGTTCTACAAAATTTAACATTTATTTCAAAATGAATGTAGGGTTCCGTAACAAATGTATGTCTGTCCGTTCTACTAAATTTTACAATTTTCAACCAAGGCCCTCCGACGGTTATTTTATAATAAAAGTAGGGTTCCGTAACAAATGTATGTCTGTCCGTTCTACTAAATTTCACAATTTTCAACCAAGGTCCTCCGACGGTTATTTTATAATAAAAGTAGGGTTCCGTAACATGTTTATGTCTGTCCATTCTACTAAGTTCTGCAACATCACCTACAACGTCCGTGATGTCAGCCCATAACACCGGGTAAACTAAGTGCCATGTCAGTACTTCCCCCTTTGATCGTACTGACTACACTGAACTGGTCGGAAAACACAAACTATTTACATAGCCGTTTCGACCGACGTTTAATTCAGTGCGGTGGTACCAACCCGGTCAGGTTAAACCCTACCACCAAGTAAGATTAGGAGGGAAGGGACCTACAGTTTTACGAGGAATCCGAACCTCGGTCAGCCTCCAACGGTCAGCGGTCACCCATCCAAGAACTGACCGCACCCAGCGTTGCTTAACATTCAATAGCGACAGTTGACTGTCTGCACCACTGAACTATCGAAGCTGACGTGGTCCTATTTTAATTGGGTCAAGATCGGATTGGAAAGCGAGGCGGAATCGCGAGGCCGAAGGCCGAGCGATTCCGCCGAGTACATTAATAGCAAAAATTACTAAAAAAAACTGTGAAATAAAAAAAAAGTTTTAAAAAACATAAAACCGACTTCCTAAAAAAAGGAAAACTAAAAAACTATTCAAAATAAAAATATAAAAACCGCCTTCAAAAATATATGAAATAAAAACCTAAAAAAAAAAAACGAACCCTAGAGTTGAAGGCGGTGCTAAAGCAAGCAAAAATGATGCATGAAAGAAAACATGAGTGGATGATAATATCCTTTGTGATTTGTGTAGCCTTTTTAGCACCGCCTTCAACTCTAGGGTTCGTTTTTTTTTTTTAGGTTTTTATTTCATATATTTTTGAAGGCGGTTTTTATATTTTTATTTTGAATAGTTTTTTAGTTTTCCTTTTTTTAGGAAGTCGGTTTTATGTTTTTTAAAACTTTTTTTTATGGTAGGTGATTAAAAATTTCATAATTTCTTAAGTTAGTCCATTTTGTTTGTTTATGAGAGAGCAGTAGTAGTAGTAGTGGTAATTAGTAATAGACTTCCGTATGAATACGGAACCCTAATACTCCTGGGGACGTCCACTTGAGGCGTATTTTTTTGCATTTTTAGACCTCCCGCCACCCCCCTCCTGGTGAGATTTGGGCGAGACGAGCCAATAAATCTTACGTATGATTTTCCCCTATAATGTGTGTTCAATCATTTCATTATGCACAGACAGCCTTTTGCAAACGTCCCGAGATTATAAAAAAAACACTTGTAGCATTTTACACTTTTAGAATTTAGAAGCCGAAAACAAAGGAACGGTTTTTGATTGCCGGATTATGAAAAAAAATGAAAATGAAAATTATTTATTTAGAAAAGTTTTTAAGCCTATTTTACAATCATGTCTCCTGCCCTAGAGAAACTCTGTCTTGCAGGAAGACTTGTTTTATAGAATAACACGTACATATTAATTACATGATGGCGCTCTTATTGAGTTTAATAAAATAAGTTTCATAAAATTAATGTTAAAATGGGATAGAGTATAGACATTATGAAGTCCTTAGTTTTTAGTAATAGGAAAGTTAGTTCTTTAATTGTTAGTTTTTTTTTTCTATTTATTACAACGACTGGTCAAAGTTGACGGCTATTGTGAAAATCTCGGTGAAAAATCTCTTTGGTGAAAAGTGAAAATGCATGAAAATGTCTTCGATTTGGCTTCGATCAGCTTCGATCATAATTTTTTTTTCTGTCTATGGAAAATGGAGATCTCAAAGAAAAATTTACGTGCGATTATTTTCTATAAATTTGATTCGAGGAGCTGACTTCGTAGACATGTGCAATATCGTTGCATATCTTTATCTCTACTTCATTTAAAATGGGACGTCTGTCTCTATGTATGTATGTATGTTTAATAAACTGCGGAACCACTGAACAGATTTTGATGCGGTTTGGACCAATGGAAAGAGTTGTTCTTGAGGCTCACTATAGGCCATACCATCACGCTAAACAGCCTTAGGGCTGAGCAGTATCAAAGAAAGTATAGTATGGACGGGAGAGAAAGAGAGAATATAAGAGAAGCAATCGTTTATCATATTTTGCGTTTAAATCGGATTTGCTATTAAACCGAGCCGAGTCTACCGCGAGCGAAGTCTCGGGCAAAAGCTAGTAAATAAATAAAGCACATCTCCTCCCAGCGAGCTGGCATGGCAGGAAGCGAAGCAAAGCATCCCAGCCCGCTCGGTTGCATTTGACGCGAGGCGCCAACTCACGTGCCTAGACGAAGGCTCTACAGTTCCAGGCCACTAGAGCTCGCTTGCGTTTCTAGGTCTTTGCGCATTTGAGTAGTATTGATTTCTCTTCGTGTGAAAGAAGCTTCGAATGCAATATGGGGATGTGTGCACAGAGAAGAACTAACATTCCTACCACAGAACAACGATCGGGCCACACCGCCCGAAGGTTTTGCTCTGTGATTCCTACACATGAATAATATTTCATGGTTGTATAATGCGCGGGGCGGATCTTGGCGTGTCGCCGCCGCAGCGGTTCGTCGGTGTTCTCCCTCGCACCCGCACCGTACTTGTATAGTTTATTCGCGTGGCGGGTCGCCCGCTGCGGCGACGACACGCCGAGATCCGTCCCGGGCACTATACACAAAGCGTTTGTATTACCGTTGCCAATTGACTGGTATTTATGTAAATGGTACATACATACGTATGTTATACGTATGTAAAGGTACATACATACATACATACCACACGTTGTAGCCCGTCAATCGGGGTAAGCAGAGTAGTCGGTGTTGTGCTGCAATTACTCTTGCAAATTACAGCATAACACCGACCAACATATTTAGCAAAATATTCGGACAAGATAACTATCAAGCAGCAAGTAAGGAACGAAGACCCGCGTGCTTCTTTTTCCGTTCTCGGTTTTATAGTTAGAAATATTCAAAAGTAATAAGTACAATATTACCAAATAAATATAAGGTGCAAAGGTGGACTCCCTAACAGAGATTTCTTACAGTCAACCTTTGGATGTATTAAGATTCGATTAAAATAGTGGAACGTACCTAAGAAATAGCAAAAGAGTTAAACGTGAGAACGTTGTCATAGCTTCGGCAGCTCAGTGGTGCGGTGGGTGGTCTGTACGCTCGACCGTTAGAGGCAGACCGTGGTTCGAATTCCACGTAAAACTGTAGGTCCCTTCCCTTCTTACCTTACTAGGTGGTAGGGTTTATCCCGCCCGGGTTGGTACCACAGCACTGAATGAAACGTCGGTCGAAACGGCTATGTAAATAGTTCGTGTTTTCCGTCCAGTTGAGTGTAACCGACATGAAATGAAGGGAAGCACTAACATGGCATCTAGTTCACCCGGTGTTATGAGCTGACATCACGGATGTTGTAGGTGACGTAGCTATCGGTGTCAGTTTCCATAAAAAAACAGCATTGAAGATAAAATAATAATAAGAATACTTATTAATAAATACATGTAAGTTTTATCCATAGATATTTATTTCGGTGTTGAGTGGTTTTATCATAGCTGGTTACACCGCACACATTAAATCGAATCTTGTAGTCGAATAATGTGGAGATAAGAGGCTTTGCGTCAAGCTATAAATAAGACACCGCCGAAGTGCCTCCGAATGTGGCGAAACGTGAGCCCGGGCCGGGTGGAGGGGGGAGGGAGGGGGGCTAAGTGGCAAGTAATTGGGAAACCGGAAGAGGGAAGTGCTGAGTAATTTATTGGGGATGAGTTTTGTCGGCAGGCCGGCCAGCGGCGCGTGTGACGTGGGTACCGCACGGCCGCGGGGGCTGAGCGAAGGGCGAAGGGTCTGGCCGAGATCGGGGCTGAGCGAAGGGTCTGGTCGAGATCGGGGCGCGAGTAGGGGCTCGGGTCAGGTTGCGGCGGCCCGCAAACAGAGATAACACTACGAGTTGTGTGTTTCTTTTACGATCGTTACATCGTTTGTGTAGAGGTTTGCCTGCAAATTGTTTTTGCCTTTTTAGGGTTCCGTACGGGACTCTATTATTAAGCCCACGCCGCGCCGCCGTCTGTCCGTTCGTCTCTACCTTTAAAGTGCCGTAATTTTGAATAGAAATTGGTAGCCGGTTGAAATTTTCACAAAATATGTGTTATTTTGGATGATATTGTAACAAATAATAAAAAAAGTTAAGAATTAAGGGCGGTCTGTCCCCATACAAGAAACGTATTTTCTTTTTTTTAAATATTTTTTTTTGCTCTATCGTAAAAATTATAATATTTATTTATGGAAACTGACACGGTTGCCTACATCACCTCCGTGATGTCAACCCATAACACCTTGGTGAACTAGCTGCCTTGTCAATGCTTCCCTTCGGTCGTGCCGGCTACACTGGACTGGACAGAAAACACGAACTATTTAAATAGCCGTTTCGACCGACCTTCATTCAGTGCGGTACCGCACCAACCCGGTCGGGTTAAACTCTACCACCTTCTAGGTGGTAGAGTTTAAAGGGTGCCACCGTGGCACCTAGTAAGGTACCTATAAGAAGGGAAAGGACTTACAATTTTACGTGGAATTCGAACCACGGTCAGCCTTGAACAGTCGAACGGTTACCCATCCAGATTCTAAGTGCGCTTATGATCACTAACGACAGTCGATCGATCGCACCACTGAGCTACCGAGGCTGACCAATTATTAAATTATTCCCAATTTTTTTTTTCAAATTTCCTGCCACGCAAGCACGGCATGCAAGTAACCCCTTACTTACTTACTTTCACTTTTAATATCTAAAAAGCTAAAAATACCTAAAGTTTCGTTTCTTTATCTTCATCAACCGGCAAGGCTTAAATGTGCCACTTTTAATTGCATTATCTCTTTAGGATTACTTCCAACCGACGGAACCGCTGCTTGGTCCTCGCGCAGTGAGCTTCCACTATTAATCATTAGGTTTTATACATACATAGGTACAGTACTTACACTTCTTCTGCTGTAAGATATCACCGCTACGAGGCAAGTACCCTCACAATATTATGTTATCTGTGGTCGCAATGAGCCTGGGAAAAATAAAAAAAAAGTACATTTTACTCGATATAATTACAGATCTCATTATTATGAAAACACTAGCTTTTATTTCACTTCGATACGACACGTATTAACAAAGTTATAAGAATTCTTAATTTGGTTAAAAAACTCTACCTCACTTGAATCTGCGGAGTTCGCAGGCGCTCGGTTTACGAGCGCGTGACGTCATCTGCGCCTTACCCGCGCTGCATTACTTCAAAGGGGACTTTTACGTTTAAAAGTTTTGTGTTTTTATCGTGTTGTTTCTGTTTCTGAGTGCATTGATTTATCATTAGTAGTTTATTATTATTACTATACGAGTACCTACTTACTTACTATTATTATGGAGCAAGGATTTGGGCGATGTCAATCCGTTAACTTACCTGAAATAGACTCAATCACGATGCCGAGTTATTTTGCTTCTAACAATAGTTATATAAGGTCTTTCAAAATTAGTTAATAGTACGCTAAGGGGGGTTCGGTATCGGAAATAGATCACTTTTGAAGAAAAAAATTTTTTTTTTTTTACAAAAAAAAATTTGTTTTATGTAAAATGTAAAAAAAAATTTCTTAGTCTTTTCAGTTTCATGCCAGGAACAAAAAAGTCTTCCAACACATAGATCTCTTTCTTCGAGAAATTTTAAAAAACCACAATTTTAATTTTATTAGTATGGAATAGAAAGAATTTGATTTTTTTTTTACCAACTTACACATGTTACATCATAATGGTAATGAAGACTTTTTTGTTACTGTTATGAAACTTAATCGATTAGGCTATAAAAATCAAGCACCTATTTTTTTATTAAATACATAAACAAATATTTTACATAAAAAAAAGCCCAAGGTCCAAAACATTTTATATAGGTTTTACTCCCTATATGATACGGAACCCCCCCTTAGCGTACTATTAACTAATTTTGAAATACCTTATATAGGTATTATATAATTTATATTTACAGAGCTGCCAGAAAGTCTTATGGAGATAGTGCCATATGCCCGTTTTGGTATACAAATGAAAATTTTATTTGTTGTACTAATCGATGTATTCGTACACTGAGGCACAATACCGTATTTATAACGCGTAGACATTTTGATAATATTACTAAATACAATTATTTTACAAGCGCTAGGTACCCATCCTTCCCTAACAGATGTGGCGGGATCTGTGTTCCCAAACGAGGCTGGCGCGAGAAAGGACACCGATGACGTCACACCGGGCGCAAGCGGCCTGCATGGAAACAATAGCGCGTGGTCATGGTTAGGAATCTTTAAAAAAATATTTTGAAGCCATTTGAAGGGCTAGAGAAAAAGTAAAAATGCCATATTTTAAGTTGAAGCTTGTATATATATATAAAAAATTAATATAAATACCGTTCCCAGGCTCGACGGCATGTTGAAAATTACATGCCGGTGTACCATACTCTGTATACCCGGAATTTGTGTATACCACAAATCTTTTGCATAAATTCCGGTAGTCGTAGCTCTGTCTCACTAGACGAATTGAAATGCCCGTTGGAGCGAGGGAGACAGATCATGAGAAAATTGCTAGCAATAAATTGCTTAAAGTCTAATAAACTGTAGGTCCCTTCCATTCTTACCTCACTGGGTGGTAGGGTTTATCCCGGCCGGATTGGTACCACCGCACTGAGCGAAACGTCGGTCGAAACGGCTATGTAAAATAGTTCGTGTTTTCCGTCCAGTTCAGTGTAGCCGGCGCGAAATGAAGGGAAGCACCGACGTGGCACCTAGTTCAGCCGGTGTTATGGGCTGACATCACGGATGTTGTAGATGATGTAGCCAACCGTGCAAGTTACCATAAAAAAAAAATTTAATAAGAGAGAATAGGCCCGCTCTGGCCTGAAAATTCTAACTCCCATATTATGTTCATAGATGCTTAGAACCAAACATTCAGTGCGGCGGTGGTAGCCATCGGGACGTATTATCCTGGACGAGAGCAGCGTGCCAATGTTTGTTCAAGGAGTGGAGGAGGGAGCTGTATCGGAGACGTACCTACTTGCGTCGAGGGATGCTGGCTGGCGCGGCGTGAAGTTTGATCAGAGGATCGTTAATCACCGGCTGGCTGACGCGCGCCGGTTCACTTAACTGTGGACAGTCAAATTCTAATTCAAAGTGTAATAGTTAATTTTTTTTTACACAGGATGAGGACAATCACTTGGGGCAAGCGCTGAATCTCTCTGTGAGGGTTCCAGGGCTTGCGTCAGGATAAACGGGGCATAACTGACTGGTTTGAGGGGTCGGACAGGGGTGTGTGGCGTCACCTTGGCTGTTCAATCTATTCATGGACAGCTGCTGATCTGAAAGAATATGATTGTGTATTAAGAATGGATGAGTTAGTTGTGGAATGCCTCTTGTACGCCGACGATCAAGTGACACTTGCGTCGTCGATGGACGAGTGCACGACATGGTAACTGTTATGGTTGAAGCATTTATAAGGAAGACGAAAGTAATGGTACTGAAGAGGAATAAAATAGTGTCAGAATGGAATGAAATGATTGGGGATGAGAAGCTCGAGCAAGTGAACGCATTTGTATATCAGGGGAATATGTTCACGCGGGATGGAAAATGTGAAGGCGATCGATGTGGAAAAGCGAGTAATCAAGTGAATGGGGCGTTGCACGCTATTATGAGCAGTTAAACTATGTCCACAAGGACGCGTTTGGCTGTCCATGGTGGAGTGCTGGCCCCTACACTGATGTACGGGATTGAAGTTGGGCATGGCAGACGAAGCATGAAAGCAGGATAAATGCTGTGGAAATTGCCGCATTGAGGGGTATGTGTGTAGTTACAATCAAAGATAGATTGAGAAATAGTATAGTGCGAGAGCGTTGTGGTATGAAAGAAGATATATGTAGTGACAAGGATTGAGAAAGGAATGCTTCGGTGGTTCGATCATGGAATAATAGATGATTGGAAGGATGGATGATAGGAGTCTAACGAAATAAATTTATGGAAAGAATTTAAGTGGAATAGTCGGGAAGGGTCGCCCTAGACGCACGTACCTGGACCAGATCGGGCATGTACTCAAAAATGGTCAAGTGCGTAGTACCCGTAAACGACGAGCATGTATGAAAAACATTATGAGAGTGGAAGAGGCGGCAGAGGTGCGTCAGGGACTCAGTGTCCGTCAGATCCGTTGTCTCTGCCTACCCCACTGGGAAACAGGTATGAAATTATGCATGTGTATTGTTGTTAGCAATAAAACTGGATTGTACAACATAGAGTGAATCTACGCCGCCGGCACGGCGCGTCGGCGACTCGGCGTGCCGTTACCGATTATGTGCGTCATTCATTAGGATTTTGGTAAATATTCTGTCACTTTTACCCAACGCGCACAAGAAATTTCGCCTAACATTATATCGTGAATAGGTGTTTATTTTTCAGCAGAAACGACTCAAGAGTTGGCGTTGCAGCGCGCCCATGCACGCCGCGGCACAGAATAGAAAAGAGTGCCGCGGGCGCGCGCTCCGCTCCGCCCCGCCTCGGTCTGCACGTGACTTCCGTTGACGTCACAGCCTGCCTCCTGCCTGCCTCCCGCCCCGAGCACTCTCGCCCGCCGCGCCGCGCCCCCGCCCAGCACCAACCGCACTACATTTTCCCAACAACGTGTAGGTTTAAACGTTTAGTATTGTGTAGGTATATTGTACGAGTATATTCTTGTGTCGCTGATTGTTTATCCATAAAATAAACTCCGAAATACATGTACGTACGTGCGCTGGAGCCTAAGAGGATACATCCTAGTTGCACCCAGCAGCGGTCCTCGTCTCGGCTGGAGCGCAAGAGCTAGATAAGCGATAGATAACACACAGTCAGAGAATAGAGAAAAGAGGAGGTTGGTCTGACAAACTGGGTACGTCGCCGCCACCAACTGGGGGCATAGATAATCGAAGAGGACATTGTGTCGCACTGCAAAGGTGTGCAATGGGCTTCCAGGGAATATCTTTCCTTATTCCTACAATCCACGGATCTTCAAATCGCGGGTTAAGGCTCTGTCAACCCGTATTCACCCGTACTCCTATTTTAAGGCGCCGCGCGCCGCTTTCGCTGGATGGAAATGCCACATAATCAATCAAAAATTAGGTTTTTATTTTTTTATTCCAAAACAACGGATCGAAACAGAAAACTAAAAAGCTACGGATTTCGATATATATTCAACGAATAAAATAAATTTTTTCCAAAGCCTTGATTTGGTCACGTTGCCTTAAATACGTTTTTATAACTAAATTCAGAGGCATGTTCATGATTTTTTTCTATCGAGCGAAGTTAATCAAATTGAGTTTTCAAAAAACTATCGATCTGCGGTTATAGATGAAGTTTTACATATATTAAAACTTAATCTGTGAGGTAAGTAATATTGGCGGTACACTTCTTGAATTCGAGTCAGACGCAGTCTGACATCACCTTAATAGCCTTTCCCCGGCGACATTAGTCCGCCTTCAAGCCGGACTGACACCTTCTCGAGGGTGAAGGGAGGCCCCGCTTTCGAGCACAGCCACCCAGTTAGGCAGCAATAAAAATGGCATTTTATCCGTCGCGTGCACGGAGTGGTCGCCACCGATCTCACGTGGAGTTAAATGGTGCATGATTGGTGGACTATGAAGCTGTGCATTCCCCCGCAACTACGCGCACTGGCGACACTGCTTTACTAGAAATTAGAGCTTGCAACCGCTCCTCTTTACTCTCTCCTCCGTTGTATGAGTTGTCCGCCGCGCCGCGTCCGGCGCCGGAGACCCGGCCCGGATGCTCCTGGCTCCTCCTGCACGCGTCCGGGATTCCGTGCTAGTTTCCAGTGAACTCCCGCCCGGATGCTGCCGATCCGGATGGCTCGGACGAGACCAACGAGTTATGTATGAGAGCTTACGTAGAGGATGGGTGGCGTGATCAACGTCATTTTAAAAATCAAACTTTGAGCACAGGTATGTTTTTTTTATGAAAACTTACACGGTTGGCATCATCTACAACATCCGTGATGTCAGCCCATTGACACACATTGTTCACACCGGGTGAACTAGGTGCCATGTCAGTGCTTCCCTTAATTTCATGTCGGCTACACTGAACACGGGAAACACGAACTATTTACATAGCCGTTTCGAACGACGACGTTTCGCTCAGTGCGGTGGTATCAACCCGGCCGGGATAAACCCTACCACCTAGTAAGGTAAGAAGGGAAGGGACCTACAGTTTAACGTGGAATCCGAACCACGGTCAGCCTCCAACGGTCGAGCGGTCACCCATCCAAGTATTGACCGCGCTCAGCGTTGCTTAACAACAGTCGACCGACCACACCACTGAGCTATACCGAGGCTGACAAAACCATGATGTGAACGTGTGCCACTTGACAACAATAGTAGTCTTCGGTACGTCCGTGATTGGGTCATCAAACTCTGTATGTGTACCAAATTTAAACTTCTTTCGTCCAGTAGATTCGGCGAAAACAAACTGAGACAGACGCACAGACAGACAGACACAAGAGTGATCCTATAAGGGTTCTGTTTTTTCCTCTTTTGAGGTACGGAACGCTAAAAAGAATCCAATGTCGGTGGAGGTCGAGAAGACCTCGCCAGTCTCCGAGCAGGCGATACCGTTCCGCTCAGTGGACAGCAGCGAGTGTGGCAGCCCTGGATGGGGCGAGATCAAACGCGCCGCGCGCCGCAAGCCCCGCCCACAGGCTAAAAATAAGGATGCCGCTGCTGCGGGCATTCAATATTTTGTGGAAATATTGAGAGTTACGAGTATATGCGAGTAATGTATTCACATATCCGACAACCTTCTACGCAGGCACTATTCCATTTCATAACATTTTGCTCTCATCAAAGTTTTTCAAACATATTACTATATTCTTCGCCCTCTAAATACAGCGAAAAGCCATAAAAGCATTACCTAACTCAGCGGTCCCCAAGTATTTTTGGCTACGGAACCCTAAATAAACCCATGACTCAAAGTCAATTAAAAAAGTTAATTAGCCATTGTGAACACAAAAACTAAATGTAGGTCACATACCTACATATACCTAAATTTTGATACTAAATTGTTGGATTATTATCATGTTTGATTTGAACAGCAAGACTTAGTTTGAAATTAAAAACATATTACACGTTTTGTGCTCTTTCCGGCTGTAACCCTGCTGTAAGCCATCTGCTGCCATGGCACCTAACTGAGCGTGGTTTCGCGAGGAGAGATGATTTTGGCTCTGTCGACTGCACCATTGGTCCCTCGGCACAACCACCCATGCTGGTTTACATAAAAAAAAAACCACGGAACCCCTGTGACCCTTCCGCGGAACCCCAGGGTTCCGCGGACACCTTTTGGGAACCGCTGACTAACTTATTGTTACCGATAGGATTATATATACATATGACGACAGAGACGCCGAGGATGCGCAGACGTGTCTCGGTGTTCCTTAGTGAATCACTTGAAGAGTGGATGTGTTTCCAACATGGCACCTAGACATAGTTGAACAAGGTTCGGTTGGCTTCTTCCCTTATCTCTCCTGACACCATCCGTCTCCGCCACATCATCCGGACTCGCTCGGAACATCCGTATGTTGCTGTGCTGACACCAAACTTCTGAGAACTCATCGCATTTCTATAACGTTCCTGTTTACGTTAAAAATGGAACGGTTTCGGGTGAGTGTTTACCTGCGTGCGAGTAGGTTTTAAAAAAATTTTTTTATGGAAACTGACACGGTTGGCTACATCGCATCACCTACAACATCCGTGATATCAGCCCATAACACCGGGCGAACTAGGTGCCATGTCAGTGCTTCCCTTCATTTCATGTCGGCTACACTGAACTGGACGGAAAACACCAACGTTTCGACTGACGACGACGTTTCGCTCAGTGCGGTGGTCGTGTGGTACCAACCAACCCGGCCGGGATAAACCCTACTACCTAGTAATCTAAGAAGGGAAATGACCTACACTACAGGTACTACTTCTAAGGTACTATCTATAACCTGGAGATCTTCAAAAGCTGTGTCAATAAATTAGACGACGACCTTATTGTGAGCCTTATAGCTGGCATGGCACCTAGCTGAGCGTGGTTTCGCGAGGAGTGGTGTTATGTTATTGGCTGTGTCTGATCTTCATTAATATTTTGGGCACAGCCACCCGTGCCGGTTGACCATAAAAAAGTGAACATTATTTAAATAATATAAGAGACTATGTAACCACCAGATAGGCAGATCTCACTTTCAACGTGTACGGCCATTTCCACTGCAATAACAATTTGCTTTAACCTTTTATTGCACCAAATTGGCAAGGAACAGCTGTTGGTGCATTCCTATGTCTGCCAGAACACTTGCAATGCGACCGACACATTTTTGATAAAATATTTGTAAATGCTTGTAGCGTTACCCAACGAGCAATGGAGCGAGCCATGCTGGGAATATCGCTACGTGATATGGTGCGTAACGAGGCAATCCGCCGACACACCAAAGTAGTCGATATTGGACACCGGGGGGTGGCTGTGGGCTTGGCACGTTAGCCGAAGAGACGCTGGCCGTTGGACTAACCGTGTCCTACACTGGCGGCCGTGGACAGGAAAACGGAGTGTGAGAAGACCACCCGCCAGGTAGGACGACGACATCAATTACGTCGGCGGAAAGCAGTGGTTCCTTTTTGCCGGGAGGACTGGAGGAAAATTGGAGAGGCGTATGTCCAGCAGTGGACGCTTACACGCTGACTGACTGACTGACGGTTCGTACACACAAGACGACCACCAGACTATGGGAATGTGTTACATACAGCGTGTTGTTACCTTGCACGGTACGGCAAACTCTTACACCGCGCAAGCGGCCCATCTCCAATAATCCGTCGCTCCTGTGACAGCCAACACACCCTCTGTAAGTTGTTTACTGTACGCTCTGTAGTTTGTAAGTTAATCTGTGTAAAATTGAAAAATTATGTAAATGTGTATTTTGTTAATGTTGTACAAAGTTCCTTAGATTTAATTTAATTTTAGTATTAATATAGGCTAGGCTTAAAAACAGCGGCCCCTGAGTTGAGACACTCGAGTGGCCATATGCTGCGCCTACGCCCTTTCTTTTGTATTTTGTAGCTCCATCTCTGTTAATGTGTTTGTAATATAATGTATGTGTACAACTGAATAAAATTCTATTCTATGCTATTCTATTCTATTCTCTGTCTTTCATATGTATCCGGCGGCGAGGTTCAAGGCCCTAATATCGCGTGTGTGGGAGCCGTTACCGGCGCGGCGGGGCGCGGTCTGCCCGCGCGCGCGACCTTCCAGCGTCTTCGCCATTGCCGGAAGGGCATCGTGGAGTCGCGCTGCTACTTTGCGGAAGGTCAGCGCGGGGCGCGGCTTGAACCGTTGGGACAGGTTAGGATGGGACTATTGGAACAAGTATCTCATCTGTGCTATACTGGCTTCTAGAAGATAATAGCCAGTAGTCCCGTTCCCTCCCACCTAAACCAGAACTCATCGGAATTTCCGGCCGGATTTTCAGGCCGGCCGTAAATTGTATAAGACGTGAGTAGTCATATTCTGTAAGCATCGGTAGCTCAGTGATGCGATCGGTCGATTGTCGTTCTTCGTGATCATAAACAAATCTGGGCGCGGTCAGAATTTGCATGGGTAACCGTTCGACCGTAAAAGCTTGAACGTGGTTTTGATTCCGCGTTAAACTGTCCTGTCCCTTCCCTTCTTGCTATAATTTGGTACCACCGCACTGAATGAAAGGTCGGTCGAAACGGCTATGTAATTAGTTCGTGTTTTCAGTCCAGTTCAGTGTAGCCGGCGTGATCAAAGAGCAGCCACTGACATGGCGCCTAGTTCACCAAGGTGTTATGGGCTGACATCACGGATGTTGTAGGTGATGTAGCCAACGGTGTCAGTTTCCATAAAAAAAAACAGATGCATTATTTTGTAGTTTTTTGGGTTATTTGGACGCTTGTATGTATTACCGTTTTTATGATAGAGGAAAAAGAAAAAACGGTGAAAGAACACGTTTCTTGTATGGGGACCCCTCGTAATTTTGTATTTTTTTTTATTTTACTTTTTTTTATTAATTGTTCGTATATCCGCCAAACACATATTCTTAGAAAATTTCAGCTGGCCACCTATTACTGTTAAAAAGTCGGAAAGACGGACAGACGGACAGACGTACGCAGTAGGGTTAGTAAACCGTACGGATACGGAAACCTAAAAATAGAGCAGCAAATAATACAGCATTGTAGAGTCTAGCTATAGTTACAATTCTCTGGTCTACCGTAGCAAAGACTTGGACCGGAGCAATAGTATTACACAGGCAGGAGCAAAACCCCTCGTCGTCGTTTGCCAAGCAGATAACAGGGCGGGCGGGAGTGCTCCACTCGACGCCGCGCCGGCGGCGGCACTTCAATTGCCAATTAACTAGCCTTTGGAGAGGGCTTGACAGCGCCCTTCGGACTCTGGTTCACGCACGACATGTCCAGTAATGCAACCGCGACATCCACTATTGTATGCCTACGATATATTACAGTAATAAACATGTTTATCTTTAGCGTTCCGTCCGTCACAGATTAGTTAATAGTTAGGTAGTTCGTAACTTGGTAACTTGGTTCCGTACCGCAAAAGGAAAAAAAACCACAGAACAACGACCGGGCCACTCCGCCCGCCCGCGCCCGCGCCCACCGGCAAGACTGCTGGTCTGGTTCAAAGCTTCTTGTTTTCTACTGATCTTTCCTTGTTTCCTTAATTTTTTTAGCAGTCGAGGCTTTGTCAGTCAGCGTGTAAGCGTCCACTGCTGGACATACGCCTCTCCAATTTTCCTCCAGTCCTCCCGGCCTTCAGCGGTACGGAACCACTGCTTTCCGCCGACGTACTTGATGTCGTCGTCCCACCTGGCGGGTGGTCTTCCCACACTCCGTTTTCCTGTCCACGGCCGCCAGTGTAGGACACGGTTACTCCAGCGGTCGTCGTCTCTTCGGCTGACGTGCCCAGCCCATTGCCACTTGAGCTTAGCCACCCGGTATCCAATATCGACTACTTTGGTGCGTCGGCGGATTGCCTCGTTACGCACCATACCACGTAGCGTTATTCCCAGCATGGCTCGCTCCATTGCTCGCTGGGCAACTTTCAACCTTTGGACAACACCGACCGTCAGCGTCCACGTTTCACACCCGTACGGTACGTCATAACCGGGAGGACACACTGGTCATATACCTATACGGGTTTTTAAATTTTGCGGAAGATCAGACCTCAGGGCTTTCGAAAGTCGAGGCTTTATAATTATTTTATTTTTTATTTCGATGTAAATGTCGGTAAAATTTTACCCGAAATACACACTAGTTTCCCCATTTTCCTAAATTCGCCTTCAGTTCTCGTGGAACAATTTCGCGTAAAATTCCGCACAAGCTGTGTACCGGCTATACGCGTGTTCGCGCGACCTAGGAGTAAGCGTGTTACTGGAGTAGACATATTTACGTGCCTACGTCTCGCTGGGCACGTGGGGGTAAGAGCATGCTGCTCGCCTCGGATTCCACCCAAACTAACGTAATCGAACGTTACGAAATTACTTTTAAATGTTTATTTAAAGTTTGGGAGTGACGAACGTATAGTGCGGCAGCGAGTTCCATAGACGAGCAGAATGAACAGTAAATGAATCGGTGTAGAAACCAGAAGGTTTCCGTACCACAAAAAAAAAAATCGAATAAAAAAACACGTTTATTGTATGTTCTTCTTCTTCCTAGTATTTTCTATCTCTCTAATTCAATAAAAAGTAAAATACGAATGTTTTTACGTTTCCGTATCCCGTACGAAAGCCTATTACTAAGCCTACGCCGTCTGTCTGTCTGTCTGTCTGTCCTACTGCAGTATCTTTTGAACCGTAATAGGTAGCCCGTTGAAATTTTCACAGAATATGTGTTATTTATTATGGCGGATATAAAAAAAAATATCCCATACAAGAAACGTGTTTCTTTTTCAATGTTTTTTTTTTGTGGTGCGGAAAACTCGGTGCGCGACTCCGACTCGAACTTGGCCGGTTTTTTTTTCATGTTAACTAACATACAACAATTTAATACGGACATGTCCAGATGTTTACTGTGCTTGGTTGTGCAAGCAGTCATTAGAACACATTAGTGAGCGAAGACGCTAATCTATTGCTCGCCGTGTCGCCGCGCGCCGCGACACCGGTCCTCAGTGGAAATTGTTAATTTGTTTGTTTTCATATGTAGGTAGGTATGTACTGTTTATTGTTTATTGTATAATTTCATCCAATGGTTATGAACCAAAATTTATTTACGTTATTTTATGGATTACCGGACCTGTATCATAGAGCAGCGGTTCTCAAACTTTTTTGGTGACTGAACCCTTTTGGAAAGCGAAATATTTGACGGAGCCCTAAAATAAACAAAAATTAGATTTTGTGCATTCTTTATAAGTAATAATCATATAACAATGTAATAGTTACCTACATAATATTATAATAAAAGAAAAAACAATAATTAAATATCTAATGGGAGGTATGAAGCTGTCTCTTATTTTTTTCATCAATTGGTTGATATATCAGGTTTGATAGAAAAGAGTTCAGTTGAGTTCGTCTGCGCAGCCGAGCTGAATCGAGCCAGAGAGGAGAGGTGTATTTTTGATTTTTTTTTCTCGTATTCTCGCGGAGCCCCACAGAGACTCCGCGGAGCCCTAGGGCTCCGCGGAGCACACTTTTTGTATGGCTGTCATGGAGCATCATTAGTATTATACACAGAGTCTACAAATGCAATTGTTTATTGTTTATTGTATAATTTCATCCACAGGTAGGTAACCTACGCTTGGACATGTCGAAAATTCCGCCAGTTCTAAATTCAATGCGAAGAAGAACTGACAAACAAACTTCGCAAGTCACAATGTTTTGTTAGTACCTTATAAGTATTATATTATAGTAACTTACAAATAATTAACCCATACTACCGCTCACAAGAGCATTAATATTTACAGCATAAACATGAATACTGAAGAATCTGACCACACTGCCTATTTAAATTACCTATATCTGGTGTATAGTGCCATCGTCAATTTTGATATTTCATATTATATCAAGTCAAATAAAACAATTAGTTTACGTTTATTACAAAGAAATGTAATAACTTATTTATATACTTATATAAGTCATATTAAAAATCAAATGATACAAAGTGTATCGAATTGTCAAAATTTGTTAGTGGGAAAAATAGTAGTCAGACTCTTAGATAAAATTACGGTCAGTTAATGCATCCTTAATACTGTAATAACTCTTTTCAATTAACATTATTTTAATCCGTCGTTTAAAATTATTGTCATCTAATTGTTTTATGTTAGGAGACAGTTTATTATAAAATCTAACACTATTACAAATAAAGCTTTTTGTAGTTTTAGCTAATCTATGTCTTATTAGTTGTACATTATTCTTACCCCGTGTGTCATAGTTATGATTGTCGGAATATCTGATAAAACAAAGTAACTTTACTCCATGACCATCCCTTACAAATTATTTATTAGTATTGTACTAAGCGTGCACTCGTTTTATAAGCCGAAAAAAAAGAGAAAAATTGTTTGGTTATTTTCGGCCTAGAATTTTTCTAATGAAGAAATACCTAGATGCGATGCGAGTATTCCGAGGAGTATTCAGGAGCTTTCATTCATCGAGGCCGCTGCTCGCGTGCCGTCCGCCGCCGCGCCGCTCCTGCGCGAGTTGCATTGTATGTAAATATTTGTGCACTATAGATAATTTATTATCGGCAGCTGCCCGCCCACGCCACGCCCGCCTGATCCGATTTTACCTTTCAGGAGTTGCAGCCGCTCCGCGTTCCAGCGCAGCGCGTGGTGAGTAATGAAACGAGCACGTCGAGCGAGAACTGCAGTCGATTTTATGAATACGTCGGCAGTTCGGCACATTGGCCAGCTAATTCATCTAAAAGTCGGCCAAGTGCGAGTTTTTACCGTGCACCGAGGGTTCCGTAGATCCGCTATATAGAAAATTGAAAGTTATGTCCTCGGAATTGTAATAAATACTCGAATAAATATCATTCGGCCAGCCATCGGCGGAATACTGATAGTCGTTGTAATGTTGTTGTCATGTTGTCGCGTCACGCCGGCCATGCTTCGCCATTCACCATCCGCAACATTTTACACATTCATATTATCTACCTACAAACAGTCCTAAAAATTGCGCGGCAAAATTTAATTATAACTCTGGAACTTTATGATACATGATATATGTACCGTGTGGGGTCGGTCCCCACTGCATCTCTCCCCGTCGCATGTCGTAAAAGTCGACTAAGGGATAAGAAAATTCGTCAGCCTCGGTAGCTCAGTGGCGCGGTTGGTTAGTCAACTGTTATTAAGCAACGCTGAGCGCGGTCAGTATTTGGATGGGTGACCGCTCGACCGTTGGAGGCTGACCGTGGTTCGGATTCCACGTTAAACTGTAGGTCCCTTCCCTTCTTACCTTACTAGGTGGTAGGGTTTATCCCGGCCGGGTTGGTACCACCGCACTGAACGAAACGTCGGTCGAAACGGCTATGTAAATAGTTCGTGTTTTCCGTCCAGTTTAGTGTAGCCGACATGAAATGAAGGGCAGCACTGACATGGCACCTAGTTCACCCTGTGTTATGGGCTGACATCACGGATGTTGTAGGTGATGTAGCCAACCGTGCCAGGTTCCATAAAAAACATAAAAAAAATTATGACAATCAGACACGTAGCCATTTAAAAAAAAATTAAATTAAGTAGGTACATGCTTAGTTTTTTTACGACGGAAGGACGGACGGACAAACAGACAGGCATACATTGTATCGATAGTATAAATTAGGACTCTGGCAGGCCTCACGCACTCTATGTACTTGCGCGCGCTAACTACCTACCGCCCGACGGGCCGCCGGCGGTCTTTTTCAGTAGAAATTCGTCTGCCGCGCGAAGTATACATAGACGCTCGCCCACGCAAGTGCGCGCAGCTGCAAAGCAATAACCACTTTACACTCGATCGT